>JAGPNQ010000005.1:2400000-3057754 GCA_020744155.1 Ilyonectria sp. MPI-CAGE-AT-0026
GGTCTCACAATCTGGCACTTGTGGGCTGAACAAGTCGACCGTGCCAAATTTCCCAGCGAAATCTTCAAACTTGATCCAGAGGAGGCATGCTGTGCTCTTAAAATGAAGTCGTATAGAGGCGATACGGCACTTTCGCTCCTGTTGTGGAATCCCTGTTGTTCCAACCAAGAAGTCGGGCATGCACTCCAACTCGTGGACCACTGTTCGGAAATACCAGGCTACTGGCAGACCCATGGCCCAGCCTTCAGTGCAGCCGCACACTTCGGGTCTGAAATGGTCATACGTCGCCTGCAGGAAGCCGGTGCCACAGCCGAAACGGCAGTCGAGGGATCCCGCACGCCCCTGCACCACCTAGGGCTCGCGGCTTCGTTACAAGCTGTACGAGTATTGTTGGACCTCTACGAGGAGGCACTACAGTACAGGTTTGAAGGCGAACTACCGGTCGAGGCCTACATAATGACATGTCTTGGAGTTGAAGTCAAACCAGACGCGGATATTATTGGCGCCCTCGCGCCACCGAGCCTCATCAGCAGCCAGAAATCACTCTGGACCTTCGCCTGCCACCTTCCAGGTCGAACTTTGCAGCAAGAAATGCCCTGGCATGAGGTCAAAAGCCACATGCTGTTGGTGAACGGCATCACCGCGGACATGCTTCGACTTGGAGCGATGCGGGTCTACGAAGATTCCATGCAGAAGTCTGGATTGCTCCCACTTTTCCTAGGAATAATTTGGGGTAGTCTGGTTTTTGAGTTAATTTTTTGCGGATCTACAGACCACATTCGCGACGCACTTTCACAAACTAGCTATCTAGCAGAGGCAATAAATTCATCCGCCGCACTCGAGCTCTTCGCTGGCGGTATCTACTGCTTGAACTTGGATCTAACTCGCCTGTTTCTCAACTACCAAATCGACATTCACGGCCGTTTCCTCCACGGCCTGTCGCCAATCAGCTTTGTCTGCTGGTCTGACACCGCTATCCGCCTTTCCAGTTCTGAAGATGGGAAGGTCATCCTCCAGGAACTTCTCAACCATTGCGTTGAGGAGAAACTAAATCAAGTTCTACCCGCTTATAATATCCTGGGGCCTCTCCACACGCTTGCGACAAGCGAGGATGCAACCAGCATTCTTTGGTGGGTGGAGGCGCTGATTGAAAGAGGCGCCAACATTAACCTGATGACTGGAGGCTGTAGACGAATCTCTGTTCTCGCCCATCACCTGTACAAATCTTCTACACAATGTGCCGAGTTGCTTCTGAAATTAGGGGCTGATCCCATGGCCAAAGGCTCCCCAAGCTCTCCGACAGCAGTCCAGGCAGCCATTGAAACCGGCAATACGGCTTTTCTGAAGCTACTGCTTGTTCAAACCTACAGTGGCTCTTTGGAAATTGACTGGGAGATGCCAATGGACATTAATAAAGAATGGAAAGACACAAAAGTACTCAGAACTAGGGAGGCGACTGCCCTACATTGCGCCGCCATGGCTCACGACTCAGGGTGTCTGGAATTCCTGTTCGGCGAGAATCTCATCTCAACCGACGTTTCGAAATCATCTGAAGGCTTGACCCCTCTTCATGTTAGCGCTTTCGCAGGTTCCGTGGAGACAACGAAGCTTCTTCTTTCCAGAGGGTTCAATGTCATGGCGGGAACCAACCGTCGAGAAACTCCATTGCATTTTGCCACCAAGGGAGGATCTCTGTCCGTCCTGAAACTCCTGGTCCAACATGGGGCATCTCAGACTATGAACATTCATGGCAAGACTCCAGTGCAATATGCCCATGGGGAAGACTTCCTTGAGATGGTTTCACTGCTTAACGGAATATCCACTGACGATAAAAGTCAGCTGCCATTCGAGCCCAAGGACGATCTACCTTCAAAGCAGCTCCAAATCTTCGCAGATGCACTCCAAAATGCTGTTCGAGCTGGTGAAAAATTTGAGTGTGAGAGGTTATTCGGTCAAGGCTGTCCAGTCGACGTGTCGTTGCATAAAAGCAACGCGAGCTCTGCTCTGGTTCTTGCTTTGCAGCTCAAAAAGTTGGAAATGGCCGAATGGCTTCTCTCAAAAGGAGCAAGTGTGCTAAAAACTTGGGATAACACCCTCGATACATATAGTGTGATTGAGGTGGTCACTGCTTATCCAAGTCTCAACCCGCTGCTACCACAAATTGTAGAAAGATACTTCGCTCAAGGAGGAGATTTGGTCTCGGGAGACGACTTCCCATTGCATCGCGGCGCGGATAACGGAAATACAGAGGGACTGGAGATTCTGCTGCAGTATTTGGAAGCTTGCAGTTCTACACTGGAGTAAGTTAAGCCTGAAAAGTTCTGGTCTTATTCCTGCTAATGTGACATTAAAGACGCAAATACAGAATGCGCTTCCACCAGATTAAACATATAATTTTGAATCGTCTTCACCAGCAAGACAATTGGGGACTGAGCGCAGTTCATGTTGCCTCGAATCTTGGCAACAAATCGATGGTTTCGTTTCTCGTTGAGGAAGGGTCATCAATCGACAGAGCCGATGTGGGGGGCTGGACACCGCTGGTGTGTGCTAAAACCGCTGACATGGCACAACACCTGATCAGCCTAGGCGCTTCAACTAGTTCACTGTTCAGGCGCGGGCATTCTGACTCCCTACGCTATCTCACGGTGAAGCAATTTGTGGATCTGTATCCCCTCATCATTTCACAACTGCCTAAGGGACTCTTGATCAATTCGCCCCCTGTCCTAGGTCCAGCGCCCCAGTTCAACCTCAGGATCGATCCCAAGGATATCTTAAAACTGGATGAGATGAAATATCCTCTGCTCCTAGAAGATGAGAGTGGCCGGAACTTGATGCATTATATCATCTGCCGGAGCCATATGTCAGACGTTGTGCTCGATGCGGATCTTGGTCTGCCAAAAACAACGCCTTTCCCTTGGCACCTGGAGTTGCGCCATTTCAGCAGACTTGCCTTTCTAACTACAAAATTTCGCAAATTCCAGCAGAAGCTGTCACATGAGGCATTTCGGAAAATTCTAAACCTCGAACCATCCCGCGGCTGGAGCCCCTTGTGCCGCGCCGCGTCACTGGACTTCCCCGACATTATTTCCAACTGCTTGGAAATGGGTGCTCAGATTGATTTTGAAGGATGTCCCTTTGGCTCAGCTGTCATGGTCGCGAGCGTGTGCGGGAGCATTGACGCTGTGAAGTTCTTAGTGCGCAAAGGAGCGTCAGTCTTCTATACCGGACCGAACGGCAGCAGAAATTGTTATGCACTTGCTGGATCTCCAGCTATCAAGTCGTGGCTTCTATCTGGTCGGTTCATGGACCAACTATCAATCACGGCGCCCGGAGAGAATGACGAGGGAATTCAGATCAAACCTTGGAGTGGTCCTGTTCGAGCTGGAGTGAGGCTCTACGGCAGGAGAGAGAAGTCGCCGACTGCATCGATGTTGGACGATGCAGAGAGACTGGGATTGGCAAGAAAACACTGGGAGAGCAAGGTTGTGCCCTTTGACGAGGAGATTGAGATATTGCTTAGGAACTGGGACGCAGATATTCCATAGCTACCGGGCTTAAGGACGTTGATGCAACAGGGGTACCGCGTTCAGTCAACTTTTGTTCACTTCTGTTAAAGCAACTCCATTCGATAGCACATTTAATCGGTTAACAAGACCGCTAACCTCCTCATTCATCGTTAGGCTACATGGCCGAGCTAATATTGTTTCTCGACGACACAGAACTAGATAGTATGTAGTTGCAGGAGGGGGGCCTAATAAAGGCGTCCGGTCGTATTTCCCTGACCGTGTGCTATAACTGGGCTGTGAGAAATCTTTTTAGAGATTGAATCCTACATAATCGCTCATTGCTTTCTGCCACGGCGATTATGGCCTGTCAGCGCTGACCCTTGACCGGCCACGACCTGTCATCAACTTGGGTTTGGCGACGGTGCAGTGCACGTTAACCATAACTACCTAAGTTCTCACCTGTTGCTGATGATGGCAAATGTCAAATTGCTGTGGTTATGGCTACTCCGCCTGCTTGAGTACATACTCTATCTCTATTTGGATTTCCAAGGGGAAATCAGTGGATAAATCCATGAACCAAACTACAGTTTCTCTACTACAAGCCCCATCAACATATCGATTAGCATGTCCACCTAATCTTAGGAAGACGGTAATGTATTGTATAGATTAGCGATAAATACTCAGTAGAATAGCTGAGATTGTAACTTTGTGTATCCTGCAGATGTTCCGTTCTCAGACCCATACATCTAGCATAGTGCACCTATACTCGGTTCCGCGACGGCGTTTTCCACAATCCACCAGCGTAATTGGTTTAGTGGTAAAATTCTCCGTTGCCATTCGAGTAAGGCCGGGTAGGTGCGGCCAAGCCTGTCGCACGCCGTGGACCTGCCTCCTGGTCAAAGTTACCTCCACGGAGAACGCATTTAACTTTCGCCGGGTCTCGAAAAGACTCACAAAGTTCCTCGCTAGAACCCAAGAGCTTTGTGGTTCATATAGAGCCCTGGGTTCGATTCCCAGATTACGCAAGGAAATAAGAGCTTCGTTGGCCTTATCATCTCCTCTTTTTGCCCTGCCCATGAATTCCGTGTTGGTGTTTTGCGCCTGAGTCTTTTTGCCGGGGACTGTGTGGCTGGCGAACTGGTGGCTGACTGTGGCGTATGCTGATGAAGTCACACAGCTTGAGTTAATTGGGAACCCGCTATTATATTCCAGCTTTAAGTCCCGTCTTGAATCTCCGCGTGTATGTGGCCGCAATACAGCTCTTTCTTTATACCAACTTGTAAGCATTTTCTTTTGTTCTCATCACGACACATCCAGGTCTAACTGTTCAGTGGTAGCGAGAGTTTCATTTGCAAACATGCTGGGGGCGTTGATAGTGTGGATCAAAGTCGCCTCTAACTTCATCCACGCCCTCCGGGTCTGCAGCCACATATGCCCTCAAGGTAGCCTCACCTTCCACCCGCTTCCACCCCTTCCATGGAGCAAACTGGACTTCCCTTTTAAGAGGAATAGCCGTAAAGCCCTCCAGGAACATGTGGAGGATTGAATTTAACGCAGCGGTCATCTACCTACAAGATACGTTGGTCACCTGGCCCAATAAGTTCGATTCCCAGCCACAGAAAAAGAAGAGACGAACAAATTAAAGAAAAAGAAGAAAAGAGAGAAAAAAAAAATCAAAGATAAGAAATACAAAGAGAAAAAAGACGGTAAAAAAAGAAAAAGAAAATAAAAAGAATCAAGACTGGGAAGCTATATATGCCATATGATTGAATATTTTTGCCAATTGGTTTAATGCGTCACATCGTCCCGCAGAATGCCTTGCGGATGAACAACCTGGCGTGAAATCTCTCCACTCTCACTACTAGGCGGGGTTCCCCTAGTATCAAGAATAAATACCTCCGCTTCAGCACTTGCCTAAGGACCTGCCCAGTTCTCGGCTTATTTAAATTCGCACCAACGAGGCTCTTGGGCCCCTGGTGTGCTGGTCGATCGTGGGTACTGATTTACTAAAGTAGAGCGAATTCCTTATCTTTGATCCCTTTGAAACCCTCCACTCCTTCAGTTCTTTTTTCTCGACCCCCGCAGTCCTGATCAGCCCCATTATGGTAGTCTGACAGCATGCTGCCAGCTCTCTTGACCCTCTTCTTGATCCTTAGTAAGGCGTTGACTGACGTCGCTCATACACGGGAGCAGTTAGATGCTGCCGCACTGGTATCAAAATTCTGCCCCGTTCGTCATCCAACCCCTCATTCGGCAGCTTCGCCAGCGTCCGAGAGTCCGGGGGGTATTTCTCCTACCACTCAAGAAGTGCTTGAACGACCAGTGCAGCCACGAAGATGGTATCGTTGTATTTACCAGAGGTATTTCGAAGTTCTCAACTGGCCAAGAGTTTTCCGGCAAACGGTAGCGTTAGATCGGGACGGCTGGATTGATACACTAACGCTAGGTACGATTAGAAGTACGAAGCCTATCACCTCCGTAAGGTGGGTGGCAACATGGAACGCGCGAATCGTGCCCGACTTCTGGAGACAGGAGGTCCACATCAATATCGTTTAAAATCAGAAGTGGCGGTATTTTTTTTTAAAGAAAAATAGTCCAGGATGTAGGTCGATTAAGGTAGACATTGCGAAGTTACGTCCAAGAACTATTTTCTTACTCAAGCCAACACGCTCACATTCTTCATTCCCCAGTCACCGAATTCTTTGCTAAACATCTTTCATAAACCAATCTGTCACTGTGTTATCGTGCCAAGCGAATCGAGGAGTCCCTTATCACCGTGACCAAAAGATGATCCAATGATCAAAATCCTCGTCGTCCAATTCGTCGATACTTCCAACACGGTCTTCCGGGGGAACAATGGTGTTGAAAATTTCAAGAGCCGTCTGTAGTTCCTCCTTGGCTTCCTCTTCTTGGTCCATCATATTCAATACGTTTCCTTTCTTGTAGTGAGCTCTGGCAGCTTCCGGTTGGTGATAGGCGTCGAGGTTGAAGATCTTGAGGGCTTGGTCAAGCAACGCGCTGCAAGGATTAGCGGCTGTAGAACAGAATTTGCATGGCGGAACTCACAGCGCGGTAGGACCGTCTCCTGTGCGAGCAAAATGGTCTGAAGCCTTTACACATCCGTCGCCGGTTCGATGGTGAAAATTGCCGACAGAGCTTTTGTAATGCTCCAGACATTTGACGTGGTACTTGAAACTTTCGTCGAGTCGACCCTGGGCAGCCAAAACATTCCCCCAACCCATGTACAATTTACCGTTCCTATATCGTTAGAATCCCAGCAGGTAATATGGCCCAGTGCACTTACACGAAGGAGGAATGATCGTCCCGGCCAAGCTCTGCATTGCGCTGCTTCAATGCAAGATCGAAGATTTGTACAGCTTCGTCATACCGACCAAGGTAACCGTAAACGAATCCCACATTGATTGATGCCATAGTGGTCTCTTGCGCTGAAGGGTGTTTCAGGTTCTGTAAAATAGTGACTGCTCTCTCAAATTCAATCAGGGCATCCTCGTCATTCCAATTCATCAAATAGGCACAGCCAAGTTCGTTCACCGTGGCGCCAAAGTAGGAATCAGCTTTCTTGGCGTCATCATCCAGTAGTAGATCTAGCTGTTTGACACATTCAATGAAATCGGGCAAAGGATGCTCGCGGTCGTTGATGTGCAGTCCGAGTTCTCCTCGGCGGTAGTGGAAAGTGGCATCAATCATCCGCAGCTCAAAACTTGGGTTTTCTTCGCTCACGGCGTCTCTCAGGAAGCTGAAAAAGGCCAGTAATGTCGGCGACGCACTGAATCTGGAATCGGCAATGCTGAACCTAGTCTATCTGTCAGTTTGTTCACCATACATCAGATGCCTCATTCGCATACATCAGCACATCCAGAGTGAAGTCCATCCGCTCGATGGCAGTAGCATGGGGAGCAACGGTCGGGTCGAAGCGATCTCGGTACTTGAACAGCGAGAGTGTGTGGGCCCAGAGCAGAGCATTTTGCTGCCAGTCCGTTTGTACATTTCCGAAGCCTTTGAAAACCCTCGGCCACCGAGCCCCAAGCATATCCAGGGTTCTGGAGTATACTTCTTTGAACGTTGCATCATCCATTTGGGCTCTCACCGTATCCTGTATCAGCCGGTGGACACGCAAGGTCTTCTTGTCCCGGTTCCTGTAGATCAATGACCTTGAGAGTAGCTCGGCACGAGCCTTTGAGTATTCCAATGCCGTTTTGGGATAGCGGTCCCAATCCTTGCACGCCGGATTCTTTTCGAGAAGTGATTCTGGGATACTATCCGGATCGAGGAATGATATGACTTCAAGTAAGGCCCTACCCTCTTTCAAGTCGTCCAGAGCCCAGACAGTACCAAGGGTCTGGTTGTACCTTCGAAGAGAAGCCGATTGTCCTTCTGAGATTCCCAGCATTTCTCTTCGTTCTGTCTCCTCAGAGTACAGCTCAAGAAATTCGTTGAAACTGAGGTCTCGAGCAAATATGACTCCAGCCATTTGTGCAATGGCAAGGGGATATCGACCCAAGGCTCGAACAACGTCAGGGGCCTGTTTTAAATCAGCCTCGTCGTTCTCGCGACCAGTGAGTTGAAGGAGTAGAGCTATTCCGTCTTGTTCCAATAGCTCAGGAACGATGATTCCGGTGTTCCTCAAGTACATGGAGCTTCTGATCAATGGGTCCCGACAGGTAACGAGAACTGAGCCAGCAGCCTCTTTCGGCCAAAAGTCCTCCAGCGTGTCAGCGCTGTCCACATTGTCAAACACTATGAGCCAGGATGCCCTTTCTGGTTTGACGTGGTCCATGTGCTCATACGATCTGAGAGGGTTCGCAAACCATGCCAAGAGCGTTTCTCGGATAGCCGGTAGATCTTTGCCATCGGCCTTTGAAATGATGCCAAGTTTGAGAGCGATCTCTCGAAAGCCGTTGAAGAGTTTCGTCTCCTCGTCCGCTGCAACCCAGAAGACGGCATCAAACTCTTTCTCATACCTGTGAACAAATTCGTTGGCAATGGAGGTTTTACCCATTCCGCCTGGACCACAAAGGGAATACACGTTCAACGATGGGATCATGTCGCTAAGAGAGCTGTTGGACTCATTCTCCGGCTCCTGGATAGGAGCCAAAAGGGCCTGTCGAATGTTTGCTAGCGTATCCTCACGCCCAGAAAAAACGGGATCTCTGGGCAATGGAATATTCTTGCAAGGCAAAATAGGATCTCGATGTTGAATGGTGAAATCTTTCAATGCCGAAATGAAGTCGGGGTTAATCTTGTCGCTGCCCGTGGTAGCCTCCTTAGTCCACTTGGTTGAAGAATTTGGATCCGACTGTCCTAGAATGGACAGATCTTGAATACGGAGCGGGCCTTGAGGGCTTAATTAGCAACACATATTGGCTCGCAGGTAACATCTTTACTGACTGGACACGGATTTGAAATCGGCCTCGAGATCTTCTTCATCGCTGATGTACTCTCTGACAGTGGATTCATCGAAGACGGAGGGTCTTGCGTCTGTGAATTATTAGCACACTCCCAAGATGGCGTGGTGTACTCACATTTTGGGGACTTTTTCGCGATGGCTTGTCTTGTGGTGTCTATCGCCGGATGAAGAAAAGCAAAGACCTTTTCAAGTGTTCCGCTACCCCCCGACATCATACAAAGGTCCTTGTGATTGGAGTCATGCTCTATCACGGTCTCTTGATTATGGCCGATGGTTGCCGAGTCTCTGTCAACAAACTATCTACCATTAGCCTCGCGCTCAGGGAAGAGGTGACTATAGCTAGGAGACTTACTATGACTTTCTTGCCAATGAATTGTCTGCTCATCCCCTTCTTTTCGATCACCGTCAACACCTGCTTCTCGTCTTCGGCTAAGATGACTCGGAAGCTTTCGCAGTCGGCAGCCAAACTTTCGATGCATTGCAGTTCAAGGGAATTCTTCCTCCCTTGAGTGAATTTCTGTAGAATGATCTCGACCCCAGCCCAATCTTTCGGGTCTCGAGACGGAGAATGTGGACATCCCATGAAAACGAAGCCAGCAATCCTGCGTATCACATGGCGATAAGTATTCGGGCTTTGCTTTGCTAGACAGATGGCCTAGAAAATTGCATGCTTAGCCAAGTATCACAAGGGCCTTATGGCGAGAGACATACCCTTTTCACGATCAGTCCACCTAAGCTATGAGCTACCAGCACAGTTGGAGATTGCGTCACCTATAGCGATAAGCATTGGCCTGTAACTTGGGAGGGAGATATACAGTCTCATCTTCAGCGAGACGGTGCAGCTCAGCGAGAAGAGTAGCGCCTTCTTCGTCAATATCCCTCCCAGATAAGACACCGTTTGCTGCAAGTCTGTTTGGAAAAGACAGAATACCAATATCTTGTGCAATTTTAGCATCCAGTGTGCCCAGCCACAGTTTGCCGCTCGAATTTGTCCAATGCTCTGGAGGGATTGTTCCCACTCCACCGACAGCGAGGAGGCTGCTGCAGTCAGCTATTCCGATATCCTTCTGGATGTGGAATGATGAGTGTAAAAGCTTGCTACATACAGAGTTCCGACTCTCGGACCGACGTAAATCTGTTGCAACCCTCCGCTCCTAGTCGCTCTGACAGTGGATGGATCGCCCATGTTGACCTGTAGAATAAATGCGCTCAGATGGAGGAAACTATGGAGCAAGACGGAATCTTGGCCGCAATGTTAGGTGGTCTCGAAAATTAACTTGCACATTTATTGCGTCATTCGTAGCTGCTCAACAGGATCGATTAGAAACAAGCATAGTGTCCCTAATCATTTGGATGAGGAATGGAGCAATCTTCGCGGCGTCTTCAAGGCTTGGCAGCTCTTTCTCAGACGCAAGTGAGATGAGGGGTTTGAAAATCCCCGCTCTCTCTGCAGATTGGGGGCCAGTCAAGTATCTTCCAGTAATCATGTGGCACGGTGTGACCGGCCAAGGATCTTACCTACATTAATGATGTGACATGACGCCACATGCAAAGGATCCTGCAGCGATTGTCCCTTTAAGAGTGCTAAGGCAGGATTTATGTGCTGCACGGGGATCACGGGGATCTCGGCGAATAGGACAGAGTTGTCTCAAAGGTACATCGATTCCCGCCCATTTAACCTACACAACGGGTATCCTCGATCTGTTTCATGCACAAGAGTTTGAGTGAAATCGTCACCAAAAGCACAGTACTTGAGACTTCTCACAGCCATTGTGGAGACAGCACAGGAATACTGCCTTACCATTGTTGAACGAAAATGGTAGGACGCAATCGGTCAAGGATCCTCCAATTATCATACGACACAATGTGACCGGCCAAGAGTCCCGCAGTGATCATATGGCACGGTGCATGGAGAGGAAACAGCAGCTTCCTATCACACGCAGTCTAGAGTGTGTGACGATGCCGGAAGGAATGCATAATCTAATTTAGTAAGTGAATGTTCTGCATAAGTGATAATCTTGCTACCCGTTAATAGTAGCCTAGTTTAAATCCAAAGGGACATATTTCATTAGTGGAAGATGGACTGCCGACCAGGTTGCAGACAACGACTGTATGAGATCCAACAAGGAAAGTCGGGGTAGATGACGTCAGGTGTTGGGCTGAAGGAGAAATCCGCTGAATGGCGGATAAAGCGTAGCATGAGATTAAAGAAGGGGAAAGATTGAGTGTTCGATTGCTGGAGGAGCATAGTCAATTTAAATAGCTAAGGCTAGTCTTAGAGGGCTAGCTAGTCATAACAACTACCGATACATCGTGCACTCCAGCACCATCAAATTGCCCTACACTGACCCTTTAAGAGGAAACACGATCGCTGCAACTTTAGAGTCTGTCTAGGCCTGTGTTGAGGCCAGTCCTCCAGTCCCTGCCTAGTTTCCAATGGCATGTCCAGAAAGCTGGAATGTGATCTGCTGTTTGGCCGCAGAAGTGGCAGGCGTGGAAGTGCCAAACACATTGCGGTCGGAATTGTCATTGCCGTTGTTACCCAAGAGCATCAATTGCCCGGTCGGAGCCTCTTTGGGAAGAGGAGCGTACCACGTCTTCCATGGCTGAGTGCGGGTGTCGGTGGAGTCGAGCATGTTGATGGAGCTGGTACTCATTAGAGCAAGCCTTTAGGTTTTGGAATCAGCAGCTCACATCTGGATTTGAGTTCGTTTGTGTTAAGAAAGTGTATTGTCTTGTCTGAGTTGTTCGAAAGATTCGCTTTGCCGGGAGGCGAGATGGTTACATACCCTTCCCGCTGAGGCTCAAACTGAGGCTCCAACTCCCGAGCCTGATGGCCACACGGCCTATCTTTGCCGAAAGCTGACGAGCGGGCGTTCCGTAATGTGCGCATGACCATACCCCTCTTTACCCCGCTTCCTACGTGGCAGTTATGTGTCCGTGAATCGATCGGATTGGAGACAATTGGGCAGGTGTAGATCCGAGGTTTCAAAGTGCATACTATCCTCGGAAGGCCCCGGAACAATGCGATAAGAGCCTCAAGTTATGATCTTTAGATTTTAATCACACACGTCATACTATCCTGAACACTTAGGCCCGGAATCCCATCACACAAACCAACCTCCTTCTACACTTGCCAGTCAACGCGTTCAGAACTATGGCCGCAACGTATGCCCAGACCATGACTCCGAGGGACGTCAACTCCCACATGACGTTCCTAGCCAGGAATAAACTGTACCAGACCGAAAAGCCTTACACGACGGATTTCCCCGTCGACGACATTGAGGGCGCCAAAATGACCAACCAGATATTCGACACTCAACCCGTCCTCTTCCACGACGCAAGAGTTGCCAAGGAGCCTTTGACCTTGGATCAGAACGGATTCTGTTTCGCCAAGGCGAAGACCTCCCTCAAGGCAGAAGAAGCCACTCCCGAGAAGACTGAGTTGATGGAGCAGTATCTGCAGGAGGTCGCCGACATACTACAGGACAAATTTCCACAGTACAAAGAGGTCAAATCCTTAGACTTCCAAGTATGCCCTCTCCTATTTACTGCCGTCCTGTTAAATACTAAACTGTTTCAAAGGTTCGCAGACGACATCCTGATTTTCCCGGCGGCAAGGAGCGCAGAGCAGAGTTTGCCCAGCCGTCGACAATGGCCCACGCAGACTTCTCGAGTAGAGGAGCATTCCTGCGCATGGCCGACATCTTCCCAGGCCAAGAGGCTTCCTACGAAAATAGAAAATTCGACTTGATCAAGTACGTATCTAAACCGTCGTGTCTTTCTTTGACTAACAACCCTTTCGTGTGTGGCGCGTTTTGAAAGGGCCAAGCAACGACTGGCCTCTGGCTATGTGTGATTTCCGCCGCGTCAGTACCGACAACGACGTCGTCATTAATGATGCGCTGCATTACAAGCGATTAGGAGAGAATTCACTCCTCCACCACAGCGATGCGCACCGATGGTACTACCTCAGTGATATGAGAGAGGATGATTTGATCATCTTCAGGAATGTCGATTCGGAAGGGAAGATGCCTCGTAAGTCGACCGAATATGCCACTGATGTGCAACCTTGACTGAAACTCAATAGGGGGCTTCCATGCTTCATTCCACAATCCCAACGCAGCTGGTGAGCTACGACACAGCATAGAAGTTAGGCTCGTGGCTTTTCGTGATTAAGGGTTCCAGATTCCCAAGAAAGCACATGATTTTTTGTATCAGGGACAATGAAACGAACATTAGCAATGTCATCTCAATTACTTTCAAGCAATCAAGATATGGAGCTGCCCTGAAGGCACTACTTGACTGGCACGTCGTAAGAATTTGGAGTTGTGCTGTGTCAGGCGCGCGTCGTGAAGACCCAAGATCAAAAGTACTCCAAGAACTTAACGCGCCTCTCGTCGTCTTCCATTTTCTGGAACACCTCGACCTCCTTCTCCTTCACAGGAATGTATGACTTGAGCAAGTCTTCTGGAATCCACTCCTTCACGGTGTCGTCCGACTTCAGTGATTCCAATGCTTCCTCCAAACCATTCGGCATTCTCTTATCCAGTCCGTACTGGGCCCGTTCTCTCTCGTCCAGCAAATGCGGGAAAACGGGACAGTCTGTCCAAGACAAATCCACCTTCTCGCTCAGCCCGCGCAGGCCAGCCAGCAAGACAGCCGCGGAAAACAAGTACGGGTTCGAAGTGCCATCCAGCATACGGAATTCCCAATGCTGCTCGCTGATCTTGCGTACCGGCAAGTCGCGGTTTTCAGTACCAAATCCAACCCACGCGCCAGCTGCATCTTTGGCAGTGCGAACATAGCCGTCAAAGTTGGCCATTCCGAAGGCGCAAAGGGATCCCATGTTGCTCAGAATACCTGCGAGGAAGTTGTCCGTGTCTGGCGGTGCGAGCTTGTCGACGGACATGTGCAGGTGGATGCCGTTGGTTGGCCCATCGAGGAGTGGCTTTGGAGTCATGGTCGCCTTGATGTTGTGTTTAATAAAGACAGTGCGGATTGTTTCTTGCGCTAGGATAAGCGAGTCGATGGCGTCGAGCAGCGGCTCAGGACTGAGGGCGAATTCTATCTGATCGTGGGTTTCGGTATGGAAGTGATGGATAGGGATGGATGATTTTTCGAAACTGTCGAGAATCTCTTCAACAATTTCCATTGTCTGGGCGCGCAGCCCAGCAGTTGTTTGGTAGCTGTTCAATCGGTCTAGCTGCCTGAGCGGCTGGAAATCCTCGTCCAGAAGCATAAATTCAATCTCAAAGCCGGCCAGTACCTTGGTGTCCCATTCCTTCTCAAGCCGCTTCAGTGCACGAGAGAGCAGCATGCGCGGACATTTGTTGAATGTATCTTCGGCCTCCTTGTGCTCCAAGAAACACATGACGGAAGCGTGACTCGGCCTGAACCCGCAGACTCGCAGCGAGGACCAGTCGGGACGCAGCACCCACCTTTCGACTTCGGTGCCGGTCGGAAAGCATTTCGGGGCTGTTGAGATTGGGATGATCATGCTGACTTGCGGGAGAAGGTACTGTTCGTTTCCTTGAGCGATCTGCAGGCATCGAGCGACAGGAACGAAGCGGGCGCGCAGAACGCCGGAGAAGTCGATCCACTGGAGACGGATGAACGCAGTGGGTTCCCCGGCGTGTTCGTTGTCAAGAAGAAAGTGTCGAAGCTTGTCTTCGTCTGACAGCATTTTGGCGGAAGGAGATGACGGATGTATCGGGATACTCGGTGTTGCAAAATGAGGCAGAGACTGAACTGGATGGTGATGGTGAACGTGATGTTGATGGTGGTGATGGTTGTTGCCTTGAGGAATGAGAGAGCTTCCTCAGGCTCCTCAGGCTCCCTTATCATTATCCCCGCTAAGCTCGGGCCGTGTTGCCCGCTAAAGCTCGGGCTGGCTGCACTTGCTAAACTCTAGCAGAGCCGCACGGGGCCGGTGAAGATGCGCCCGACTTGAATGGCCCTGAGTACGGCGTACAAAGGGAACCAGAAACGCAGAAATGGCTGGTGTTCCACCCGCATTGTTTCGGCCGCCGGCTGTAGACCGCTAAATTCACCCATTTTATTGCCATTATGTTTCCGAATCGCTTATTGCGACCGCGTAAGTTACCCTACGGAGCACGGTACGTAGTCAGGTGCCCTCCTCGCCTTGAAAACATGTCGACACTATTGGTACGTTAGGAGACGGGTTCCAGGAAGGGGAATCCTTTTTCAACCATGTACGCCTTGTTGTAGCACGACGGCCTACGGTACGCCGGCAAGGAGTTTGTTGGGGGCCATGCATGCAGTGGACCGACACGCGTCAGACGCCCATGCATGTAGGCTTCACCAATGAATAGCAAGTCCTTAGGAGCCAAGGCAGGCTCTGGCGACAAGGCAAATAAGGCAACCAATGCGAACTTCGTTCTCGCCAGGATGTACTGCCGGGAATACTCAATCGGGAAATCTGATGTTGTGAGGCATCCGAGACACCAGAAAGTAGTCACTCGGAGCGCCCGCCTCACATTTTGCCACGTCGATACAGTGTCGCAGTCAACAGGGACTGTACACTTTATCCGTCCCCGCGCCTCCTCCCTTGCGTCCATTCCAGAGGGACATCAGGTGCATTTCTCCGACTCTATTCCCGGTCTCAGCCACCGCTGCAGTGTTAGACAGCACTCGCTCAGGTAATGACACATGCGCTGACGATAAAAGGTGCACCAATCCACCCCTTGAAGAAGCTCACATTTAGATGTGTGTCTTCAGCTTTGCGTCGACTGTCAAGCTGCAGAGCGGCCTAATCCTGTCATCAACTCAGCCTCGTTGTGCTGAGACACGTACCGATACCTATCTCGGAAATCCCGGAAGCCCGGGCGTATGGTACTGTATCTGATGTCTAGGACTTCCCAGCCTCTCTTACACGCTTCGTAGATCTTGACCCTTTTTCTGTAGCATTGGCTGTCTTAACATGTAAAGGATCAATTATTCCACTTTTTAATACGCTTGTAGCACCCGTTGCTCGTGTTATGCTCCACAAACTCGCGCCCGGCAACAGAGAGAACACTGTACTTCTGCCGGAGCAGCTACCATATTGAGCTGATTCGAAACGAGGGGCCCTCCAGCTGAATACCTGGGGAAATGAGTGCGGTCTACACTGGCCGGGGCTGGCGGTTACATCTCCCCAAACGCCACTCCCCAAACGCCCTACGGCTCAAAAAGCAAGTACACGCCAATAAGCGCTCAGCTGAACACACAAATTAATAAAAATTCCGCCGCCTAGCGTCTTGGTCTGCGCCTCGCTCACGGGCTGAAATACGAGGCGAAATGAGTCAAATGATGAGGCGTGAACAGGTCACCACTACATATAACGCGCGTCGTCGCCTAAAAACCCGCCTTGGACGTCCATATGTAATACTCAATGTCTATGTATGTCCTTCTCTGCCCATCCACGCTTCCGGGTCGTCATCGGTAAGCTGCACAGAAGATGACGTCCAGAATGCCGCCACACTCTCCTCGGACGAGAAGCAACACCACCACTTCCAGCATACCAGAAAGCAAACCGATATCGTACACCCCGAGATGTAATTTTGTAGCCTGGGACGACGCGATAACGAGGCTGACCGTGAGCTAGGCACAAGCGATGAATACGTCAAAGCGATCGCGCACCATTCTCAGCAATCCAGCGCCGAGACGCTGTATCCTGGGGAGATTTATGATACACTAAGGCGGTTCCTTGAGCAAAAACCAGATCCTGTATTAAACACTGCAAACCATGAGTCCAGCGACTTCGCTTGGCTCGTCAGTCCAACCCAGCTGAGCCAGCATGCTTCGTCGGACAAGCAATCTCTGTCAGACCAGCATTGGTTGTCGGACAGCAATAAGAATCAGGGATGGTCCGAGGGATTTTCTGATCCGGAGTCATGTGTAGAGGCATTGAAAACTAACATCGAATTATCGCATCCACAAGTGTTATTCCTACGGGGCCATCCTTCACCGAGCTGGCTTTCAACCATCGGCGCTTTTTGCCATGTCGATCCCGAACTATTCCGCTGGTTTCTCAGATACCGTGCAGGACCAGGGAGCGACCATTATTTCGACTCGGCTCCTTCTATAATGAGCAACATATTTCGCTTCAAGTTCTTTACCATCGGATCTAAAAACCAACGACATCCATCATCTCAGGAGGAGGTAGACGCATTGCGTGAGAAGGCAGCCAACGATCTCCAAAGTTACCAGGATCATTTGAGGAGACCATGGGCTCTAAAGCCAGGCGACTCGATTATGAGGAATTTCCATGTGTTAGATGAACGGCATTGTGTCATTGAACAGGAGATCCTGTTCTCCATTTTCGACATTGGGAAAACTTGGATGGGTATGATGTCCGACGCGTACCCTAAATCATAAATTTGCTAATGACAGTAGCTATCGCCTGTACAGATTCAGGACACGACCTCAGCCAGGGGTCGCAATTTTCCTGGCTCAGGGGTGACGCGGAACGATTACAAATTGCCCTTCTCCCGATCGTTCAATACAGACCGAGATGTGCGTTGAAATCCCGCAGTATACACGAAACCACCCCTGGGCCGAAAAAAGGAAGCAATACGCAAAGTCTCGCCGTCTTTCCGGAAGGCTACGGTCGTGGTCTGGACTGGTCGCTTGCAAAATCAGACGGCTTTCATGTCTTGTCGGACGTCTTCAGACTGGCGGCATTCTCTCAGAAGCAACTCTTGAATGTCATGAAGGAGAAAATAGTGGCCGAAACGAACGCCCCATCGCTCAGTAATGAGAATCCAACATTGGCCAATCTGCTATACTTTCGGGATATCCTACAAGATCAACTAAGCAACGCCTCGTATATGCTTCAGTTGACAAACGGCCAGAACAAAATCCTGCCCGATAATCGTCGGCCTAGCATCTCCATGTCATCATATCAGAGAAGCGTAGCCGATCACGCCGTGGCTGAAGTGCACAGTTTATTCCAAGACCTGCACTCTCAAGCACAGTCCCTTCAGGAGAAGTGCACTCAGGGAATGACAGTCATCAGCAATAACAGCATGCTCGCCGAGTCACAACGTGCCATCCAGCAGGCGAAGTTGGTTACGAAGCTTACACTCGTCGCTTTTGTGTACCTCCCATTCACATTTACAGCTGGTTTCTTTGGCATGAACTTCAAGGAGCTGGGGACTGGTACTATTCCCCTGTGGATATTTTTTGCTGCCTCTTTTCCGCTGATGATTGTCACCATGGCATTTTTCGCACTGGATGCGCAAATGATTAAGAGAGGCTTGATAGAGATGCATATAATAAGCGAAGATAAATTGTGAATAGGGCAATAGCGATTGATAGAACGTCACTTGTATTCAAATACTTATCTCAAGGGAAGAAATAGAAAGTAAGGATTATAGAGTTTAGATATATTAGTCTTTGCATGATTGAGTTGATTGAGAAGATCACTCAAGGGAGGCGAGGCATCTGTCGAAAGACATACCATGCTGGCATTGTAAGAGACGTAAACTTGCTGATCGCGAGCGTCATCGTATACTTCAGATAGTTTCGCCGATTATACTCTACCTTGCATCAACCAAGTTAATATCGTGATAATGTATGGCCGCATTTAATAACAAATGTTGCTTTCCAAGTTCTCAGAGTCCCGGCGTGGGGCGTGATGTCTCGTGGCTTTCCTAGCCCACTGGGTTCATTCATCATTGATTTCGTACATGCCAATGATCCCCATCCATGACGAGACGACCACGTTATGTATAACCCCATACTTAAGTGTGAGAGAGATCAAGACCTCGAAGTAGCACATGGACCCCTTGCCTGTAGAATGATTGCTCAAGCGACTCCCCGGGTTCAATCTGAAAATCGCCCGTTATGCAGCGCCTCGTAGCATCGCAATAGCCTTGGAAGGCCAATTGGCTCAGCTGGGGAACTTTGTTATCAAGCAGCCACTGGCGGAATGAAGCAGCTGAATGCCTTCCGAACCACGGATCCCTTGTCGCCTGTTGATAAATGGACATGATGGACTCCCGAAGCCCAAGTTCCAAGAGGACAATCCCGAAGCTATAAAGGTCATGCTGGGCGGAGAATCTAGGACGCGCCGTTTGTTGAGACTGGGGAGCCGATGGGTCCAGGGCCTCCTCCGGCAGCCCCTGAACTTCGGGATGTCGGTAGAGGTTCCATTCTAGATCATCCGTGACCCCTTCACTTTCATGGTTCTCCCCTCTCTCTCGAGAATACTCGAAGCCGGTCAGGTATGGCTGACCGCAGCTAAACACCCCGTCCTCATTCTCAAAGAACAGGATATTGTCGCTTCGAATGCATTTGTGCAGCCATCCTGCAAGATGGAGAAACATCAAGGCCTTGGAAATAACCACGGCAACCTTGACCCTATCGTCTACACTCTTGTCGATATTCTTCTGCAGAATCTGCAGCAAGGTGAGATATCGAGGCGACGGAACCTTATAGACTAGCCCATAGTCATGCTTTGTGGCAGTACTGCCCTTCTTCACGGCCACTCCCAGGCAGTCCAGAGTTCTCAGCTCCACCGGCTTGTGGTGTGAAGCCAGCAGGCGCGCAATATTGAATATGCGCGTCTCCATGGCAGATTTGTAGAGCCTGCCGAATCCGACCGCGTCGGCTTTGGCCGTGTCAACCGTCTTCCACTCGATTAGGACATCGGAAACACCCACAGCGCTATATTTACCACTTCCTCGTCCGTTTCTCTTGTCAGCGGCCTTGCAACGGTCATCTAGGTTGCGCGGTTTGACTGTAGGTGGCTTTGTACCGGCCAGTGCAGAGGATCTCTTGTCCATCTCCCCTGCGGCGTGCTTCATATACATGAGGCCTGCAACCAAGGGACTAGCCGAGGCAATAGTAGACGCCGTGATGTTGAAGTTGTTTGACGTTAGGGGAGCCAAAACGTGGCCTAGGGCGACTTGGGCGTGCGGGTCGTCCTTCGGCGGCGGGAAAACTTGAAAAAGCAAGTTTACCATCTTTACCACCTCATCGAGTCGTTCCTGAGCCCTGGTACCGTTCTCCAAAGCCCAATTCAGACGTTCCCCGATATTGGACCCAGTCTGAACCTCTTCCATTTTCTGAACAAGACCAAGGCGCTCTACAGAGTCGGGCCGTTGAAGGTCTGCAACACGTAGAGCGGATCCAGCCGCCGTGACTGGAAGATTCCCCGCGGCCTTCAAAGCCGGATAGTCCTGCTCTAGATTCTTCAGACAGTGAAGTCGGTCATAGATCAAATTGATGTAATTCAGCGCGGCATCTCGGTCCAGGTGGTATCGTGCGTTGCTGAAGAGCGGCGACTCTGCGCCTTTGTCCAGTTCCCACCCAATCTGCCAGCGATTGAGCTGACCTTCCGCCTCAAACCTTAGTCTGGTAGCGAAATCGACAGCCTCTTCGCCCAGGTCTTTTGTCTCCTTCCACAGAGAAAACCCGGCTTTGCAGCCTTGCAGCAACTGCATCGTCAGCCCCACGGCGCCCATTGCGGTCCCGGCGATGCCAACTGGATCAGGACTCTGAGCCATGATCTGACGGTGAAAACTGTTACTAATACGTTGGACTGGTATGAGGGGCAGGCTTTTTGACAGCAGTGGTCGAATAGAGGGAGCACAGGTGTTGGTGGGATGTTGTGGGAAGAAGAACCACTAGAGGAAGTTGGGCATTGCCAATAATGCCTCTGAAACGTGACCGACGATTCCAGGCGTATTGCCATTCAGCCTCGGTCAGCACTATCAAGTTAAGGAGGCGCTAGGTATTAACACAGGCACTCGTAATGCAACTAGTCCGATTGGGTTGTTCGATAGATTCCAGCCGCAGCTGAGACAGGCATTATCTAAGCCACTTTCAAGCGACAGCCTCATTATCGATCTCGTACCTGGGTAGATAAACAACTAACTCCCGACAAGGCAGAAGCGGCTCGTCTCGAATCTCCAACAGAAGCCACTCTTCACGTTTATACATCGGCTACTTGCGACCATGGCTTACTCATCGCCATCTCTTGCTGAGGACTCGCAGGACTTCCTCTCTTTTATCTCTCTTGTGCTAGATGAATTCGATTCGTTCGACCTCGGCTTCACACTCCTGACTGCCCTTCTAGCGCCAGACTCGTTCCATTCACGGTCAACCGCCGCTGGTGGACGGGCTTATGGAAGGAACTTCCAAATCACCATGTCCGAGTCCGAGACCTTGTTAGAGTCTCGACAACTGCGCCAGGAACAGCTGCCAACGGGCATATCGACAATGCCCCAAATGGTTGCACTGAAGAGGCCCATTCCAAAAGATGATGATCTGAACGGCGTTGAAAACCGCAAGATATGGACGTCAATCGCAAAAGAATTGAGGGTTCTCAAAAACAGCTTCATTGCCGCTCATCCAAATATCGTCACTCTTCTCGGTATCTGCTGGGCGCCTCTCCAATCTGACGCAAGATCTCTCATGCCAGTGTTGGTGCTTGAAGCTGCTGAACTCGGTGACTTGAGTGAATTCTGTAGGGATGGGCGCCGTCTGTTTCCACGGAAGTGGCTCGGTCTCTGCATTGATGTTACGTCCGGGCTAGCAGCACTGCACAAGGTCGGGGTCTTTCACGGAGACCTGAAGCCGCAGAACGTGCTCATATTCGAGGATCAATACCTGACATATACTGCAAAAATAGCCGACTTCGACTCGTCCATCTTCGTGGAGGACCTCCGCGGTCCGGCTTACGGCACTTCTGAGACCCCATTCTGGTCAGCTCCTGAACGGTCTGAGCCTTTGACTGGTGAGCAATTGATGAAGGCGGATATATATTCGCTTGGTTTGCTCTTGTGGCATATGCTGTCCGGTGGCTCCTTGCTGAAAATGAAGTCTGCCGTCGATTCCGGTGAGATTTCCACTGGCAAAACCTTTGAACAGATGAAGGCGTCCGGAGAGTTGTCAAAATGGCTTCCGTATACCTTTTTATATGAATACTGGGGGAGAGTCTATGGACAATCAGGGGAAAGGGTCGACGACGCTTCGGCCCTAACCATTCCCATGAGAATCGGCTATGCCGTCACGAAAACCTTGGACGCTCCTTCGACACGAACAGCAACTGTCCAGGATCTCCTGGTCGAGCTAAGAGATATCCTGAACGACGTTTTAAGATATGAGCTATTTAACTCGTTGCCCCTTCTCAATCGTGGTCCAATGACAACAGATTTGAACCCCCAGGAGGCTGATGTGTTGTACAATCCTCCATGTGAGCTTTTTTGCTTCAAATCTCCAGTACTAGGTTTATCTAACGCCTCATACTTAGTCGCTTCAAACCCGTCTATAGGTCCTTTCAATGAACAATCACGCAGGTTGGGGTATGAAGGGATGCTTAGTAGCTTCCGGCAATTAGGAATAGAGCGCAGTGGCAGGACAGAAGAGCCAGATATATACAGGTTTTGGTAAGCGCATAACACTGCTCTAAACACATGAATATTGACCTATCCACAAGGACGAACCACTATCCCTCAGATTCTCCACAAAGTATATCCTCCTCCGGTTGGAGGGGAGTTCTCGATGTTCGTCACACAGCTAGACAAGGTAGTTACATCCGGGCTAACGCGATATCAGACACAACGACTCTTTGGACAATTGATATTGCTTCCAACTCCTGTGATAACCCAGCTCCTCGAGCAGCTCGAAATAACAGCGAACAATGCAGCTTTGGCTGCCAGCCGTCGAGCACTATCGGCCTACGAGTATGGTATCTTGTCACTATCACTACTCCAAATTAGTACCCAAGAGCAACCCGAAGTTGACCAGGCTCTGAGCATGGTTGCCAAGGCGGCGGATCTGGACCATGCTGGGGCACGGGGTATTGTTGGGTGGCTTCATGATGCCCTTGGTAGGACAATGACGGCCTTGGCTTCAGAACAAACGCATTTGCGCCATCCCACTGTCTTCGGGAACAGTTCAACTGCCCATAGGAGACTGCGCCAGCTAGGGGTGTTGCAGCTGGTAGACCTACGCGGCCTTGGATACGCAGGAATCAAGCACATGGCAGCGAGTGGCTCGAAGTTACCCATGGAGGCATACATTCCGAATAGAACTACCCCCTGTCAGCACGTCCTGCGTCTCCTGTGGGGGGCCTCCTGTCATGGAGAGTACAAGACTCTTAGGCTTCTCACGACAAACCGTTTGCCGGAAATAAATAGCACAGACTCCGAGGGGAATACGGCACTCTTGATGGCTAGCCGCTACGGCCAATTACAGTCGGTGCTGCGTCTGCTCGCCGAAGGGGCAGATCCAACCTTGGCAAATGAACAGGGCATAACGGCCTTGCACTACCTTAGTGCCTTCCGAGACGAAGACATCCAAACCGCTGCCCAGGCTCTTTTCGACAAAAATGCCTCGTTGGATGCTCGAGCGGCCAGCAGAGGCACACTGTTCCTTGATCCGATTTACCCAACGCCCGAAGGCACACCTTTGGCGTGGGCAGTCGCAGCAAATAACATGACGGCCGTCGTGACGCTGGTAAATCTCGGAGCCGATCCATTTGATGAAGCTGGTCAGACAGCTGGAACTAGTGACAGGTGGACAGAGCTCAACCGCCTCTCTCCTGTTGTCCTCGCTGTTGTAAGACACCGGCACGAAGTCCTAGGGGCACTCTTCCCAGCCAGCCGGCGGGAAGCAATCTCGGATCTCGGGAACAGATTGAACAACATCCGCATCAATGTTGGCTCCCAGGGTGTGTTTAACACAAGCCTTTTCGCTATCTGTGCGAGGTACGACATCGAAGGCCTCCTCCCACGCCTGCTTCTCCACGGACGGAACCACAAAGAAGCGTTCAAGGAGACGTTCGAGCTTCTCATCAGCCTGGGCGCAAACCCCACTGAGACTTCTCATGGAGGAGCAGGTATCATCGGCACCGCTGTCCACTTTGGCCCGCCCTTTGTATTGGAATACCTGATGGAGTGGGACGGCGGCAGACTCCGAGAGCGGTCTCGAATATGGTACGAGCTGATAATCATAGCCACACAAGGCTCGAACCGGGCGATTTTTGACACCTTGATGAAATACGAAGTCATGGATCAGATGGAGATCAGTGAATGGCGACGTTTCTTCGTCACAATGGCCAAGGAAACGAACGATGTCCATTTCTTGGACCCGTTTGCCCACAAGGCTCGCGAGGCCGGAGACCTGGGACCCCATTTATCCATTGCGATCGATGCTGGGAACTTTGAGACTGCGAAATGGATCAACACGGTGACGTCAACTTGCGATGTTGCCCAACCAGTTGGTGAAGATGAGCTCTCTCTCCTGGGTCGCATAATCCTGAAGTCCAAGACATTTGACAGCGTGAGATCCGCCATACACGCTTTTCTCGACCTTCAAGACGACCCAGATCAGGTGTTTTACAGTGTGATGACATTGGGAGAGTCTCAGCTGACGGCTTTGCACGTTGCGGCGTTGTATCTGGAGTATAGTCCTGGGAGTACGATGGCTGGAGGCATTTTCGAAACTATCCTGGACAAGTTCCATGAGCCTCGCCATCTCAACTTCCAGCTTACATCAGGCACTTACCGTGGATACTCGCCGCTTCACTTTGCCCTCATCTTCGGCAATGTTGAAGCAGTTGAGTGTATGTTGCAAGAGGTTCCGGAGGATGAAGGGGAGGACGGTCTGGATATCAACCTCGTCAACGGCGAAGGCGAGACAGCAATGGACATGGTCTCTCGCCAATTCCGTTCCCAGAACAAATGGTTTGACACGTGGGAAGTCCCAAAGGAGCAGCGACATCGGTTAGGCACCCGTCACTGGGACCATACCTTGGATGTGTTCAGAGCTCTACGGAAGAAGGGGGCTCGTCATCGCAAGTACATCCAGGTTGTCCTTCGACCACAGGAAGATGCGTTTTTCGTGCTCGACTTTCGACCGAACCAACCGCTCTTGCAGGTGCCATGTAGGTCAAAAGTCCCTGGCGCCGTTGATTTCTTAACTAACCAATTATCGCTCTGAACCAGTTAAACCGGAATCCTTCTCGCGGCAGCTCAGAGAGCGCCATCCGTACTTCGAAGCTATTTTTGCACTTGGCGTCCAAGATTGTTTCCTAGTAGGGGATCCTCGTTACGTCTCAACTGCAGAAGGTAGGGCTGTCCCATTAACCACGTTGCTTCCGACTGATGGGCCCGAGCTGGATAATGAAGAGATCAATGCGCGGGTTCTAGACCTTCTTCGTGATCGCGGTATTTGCGACTGAAGGAGGCGGTATAAACTTTGGTCATATGATTAGATATTTCCTTATTGTTCAGCTACTGTTTCTTCTGGTGCTGGGTGTAGCACTTATTGTTTATCCCTACTGTTTGAGATTACTGTATGGCTTTGATCTATCTGATGATATTGAGTAAAGCTAAAAAATATTTAAAAAAAATTTAGATATTTAAGTAGTGTATATATAGAACGCAGGGTGGATAAGACATCTTTTATCTAGAGACCATTGTGAGCTTCTGGACTTGGGAGTCTTAGCAAAGCGGTAGAGCTTAGCACATACACTATTTACACGACTAAGTGTTAAAATCTCAACAGTGTGCATGGCTAGAGCTCTCTGCTGTTGCCAATTTCCGGTGGATGTCCATCGTGGACCCAAACCACATGGCTCCGGAGCCTTCGATACACCCAGGTCATCCGCGTCGAGATGGGGCTCCTATACAGAGCACCTCTCCTCCTCTCCGCTGGATTTACCAGATGTTGAGGGAGATATTCCCTCAAGCATTTGATTTTGTCTTCACCCCAGCCATCACTTTGAAATCAACCCAGAGGAAGCCAGAGCCTGGCGAGCTGCTTACCAAGTAGCTCATGCCTACCTCGAGCGAACTTACCAAGTCCGAGCTACTTGGCTCCAAGGACTCTTCCATCGGCATGGGCCAAGGATTTCGCTTCTTCGTATCTGAAAGGATAGCCTTGGGTGTGATTCCAGCTTCTGCAAGATGCAAGGAATTATATCTTTGTTTCTCCTAGCACGGAAATGACGATAGGCCTCTTACCAGCATGTTTTCGCGACGACTTCTCGCGTTTTGACTCGGCTTGCTCTATTCGCGTCGACTGTCATTGCGTCACAAACTGGTCGGGTTCGTGGAGTCGATAGCGCCGAAAACAGGGCAGGGGTACAAGTCTAAGAAGTATCTGCCGCACTGCGCGTGACGCTTTCATCATGGGGACTACTCGGGGCGTCTAGGCGCTGAAGATGGATAATCAGACTTGAAGTATCGCAGTGGGCAAAAAGCGAGCCTGGTGATTTTTGACACGTTTAGCCCGATGGTGACAGGCGCAGTGCGACCAGTTCCTATTGTGTCGATCGTGATGCACGGTGAGTCGGTGACATTAAATCGGTAATTGTAGACCGCGTGAGGGGAAAAAGGCATGGCATGCTGCTCCCGGTCTAGGGTTTTGAATGGCACGAGGGCCAGGTAATGTTCTCTGAAACAACGGACATCCTCAATTGGACGATCTCGTTTCTTCGATGCTTGAGGTTCAGACTGGATGCATATCGAAGCTCGGAGGGTTTAATTGTAGCACCTTCAGGAGTTTGGCATAGGCATCTATGACGTGCAGTTAATCGCGACTTATTCGCAATCAACCTGTTGTTTGGTCGTTCAGCTTTAAAACGGGGTTATTGGTATGCAGAGAGCTAGGAGCAAAGGTTCGCCCATATATCTTCGATTGATTTGAGCGAGGATAGGGCACAGTCCAGCGCTATATGGCCACTGCGGCGATAGCTGTCACCTGCTATCAGTCGTATCTACGCGCTGAATCCGCTGATCCTTGCTTGTGCGTGCTCCGGGAAAACTACGACGTTATCGCTGACCCACTCAGTCGTCGACCCATTCGCTGCCGGTCAGTCCGGGGTTCGCCTTGGCTCTCCAGTCGGTACGAAGCGTCATCTCCACATGTGGCTCGTTGCAGCAACTGCTCGGCCGTGGTTCACTTGTACGATATAGTGGCAAAGACACCATGGGAGGACAGGGTTGCGTAACAAGGCGGGGTATCAACTACAGCAGGTGAATTGTCGTGATTTTAGTCATTGCCACTTATTGAGCGCCGACTGATCCAGGGATAATCGACGCTAGTTATGCTTGGGAGTAAGGTTAATTCGGTGGCGCAGTGCTCATAAGATGCGTTAATGCGAGAGAGTAAACTAGACGGCCAGGGACTTTTGGTAGGCTTATCTCTGCAGATAGAGGTCTCGCTTCAAAGCGAGCCAAGGCCCTACCGTTGCGACATAGCACTGCTACCTGCCGTTCTTATCCTAGAGTCACATTGCACCACGTGCGAGCATTTGCAAAGTTCCCAGTGACGGCGGATTCGTGCAGCGCGTGCTCGGCCTAGTTACTGGGAAAGGCAGTTCCCACGGCCAATCGATTTGAGGCCAAGGCGATCGCCGACCACACTCACAACTGCCACATTCGGAGGCTCGTCCCAGCGATATGAAGCTGGTTATTGGCTGGTCGTGATGCGGGGCGAGAAACTAACACTGGGCCTTTTGCGCTGCAGATCTCGACATGACATGGGTTGTCGGTTGCTGGAATATATGAATTGACCAACCAGCCTTAAAAGCAAGAAACATCTCGACACAAGCTCTCTGCCTTTGTTTGCAGCAGTCTCAATCCCTTCTTTGCATTGCTCGTCCAAGATGAAGACCAACGCACTCTTCTCAATTGCCCTGGCTTTGGGCCTGCCCGCCTTGGCCGAGGCTGGCAAGGACAAGGGCTACCAGAAGCCCAAGACCTACGTCACCTCCGACAAGCTCCAGAAGGAGATCAAGCTCAAGAACCTCCTTGCTGGATCTCAGAAGCTCCAGGACTTCGCTGATGCCAATGGCGGAAACCGAGTCTTTGGCAGCGGTGGCCACAATGCCACTGTCGACTACCTCTACAAGACGCTTAAGTCGACTGGCTACTACAACGTGGTCAAGCAGCCTTTCACAGAGCTCTACTCTGCCGGAACATCCACCATTCTCATCGATGGCGCAGAGATTGAGTCCGGCATCATGACCTACACCCCTGCCGGCTCCTTCACCGGCCCGCTCATCGCCGTCCCAGACCTCGGATGCGAGGCTTCTGTCTACCCTGCCGAGGTCAAAGGAAACATCGCTCTTGTGTCCAGAGGCTCCTGCACCTTTGCGCAAAAGTCCCTCAGCGCCAAGACGGCTGGCGCAGCGGGCGTCATTGTCTACAACAATGTGCCCGGATCCCTGGCGGGAACGCTCGGCAACGCATTTGGCGCATATGCCCCCATTGTCGGTATTAGCCAAGAGGACGGTACCGCTATCCTCGCGGCTCTCGAGGCTGGTGATGTGACTGTCGGCTTCGAAGTTGACTCTGTTGTTGAGCAGCGCGTCAACTACAACGTCATTGCTGAGACCAAGGGCGGCGACCACAAGAACGTCCTGGTCCTGGGCGGCCACTCAGACTCTGTTGCTGCTGGCCCCGGTATCAAGTGAGTCTTTTTCAAAATAAACCTTCCATTCGCTTGTACTGACAGCACCCGTTTAGCGACGACGGTTCCGGCACCATTGGCGTCCTGACAGTTGCACTCGCTCTCGCCAAGTACAAGATTAAGAACGCCGTTCGATTCGCCTTTTGGGGCGCCGAGGAGTTTGGCAAGCTTGGAAGTTATTACTACATCAAGCAGATCAACGGCTCTGACACCGAGCTGGCCAAGATCAGGGCCTACCTCAACTTCGATATGGTACGTGATAGTAATGATCCCGAACCGGATTTGCACTAACCGCCAAAACAGATTGCCAGCCCGAACTATATCTACGGTATTTACGATGGAGACGGCAGTGCCTTTAACCTGACCGGTCCTGCTGGCTCCGATGTTATTGAGGCGGACTTTGAGAAGTTCTACAAGAAGAAGGGCGTCCCCTTTGTCCCTTCAGAGTTCAGTGGCCGCTCCGACTATGCCGCGTTCATCGAGAACGGCATTCCCTCTGGCGGCCTCTTCACCGGTGCCGAAGTTCTCAAGACTGAGGCGGAGGCCAAGCTGTTCGGTGGCGAGGCTGGTGTTGCTTATGACATCAACTACCACAAGGCCGGCGACGACATCAACAACCTTGCCCACGATGCCTACCTCCTCAACACCAAGAGCATTGCCAACTCTGTTGCCAAGTACGCCCTCAGCTTCCGCTCGCTGGATGCTGTGGACATTAAGAAGAGACGATGGGCTGCGGACAACGTGCAACTCTTCCAACGGGAGAGTCTTGATTCGCACGCCCACGGTCACGCTGGACCGTGTGGAGCAAGTGGCGAAACCATCTAAATGGATAGGGGTTGGTAAAATTATGAATGACTCGAGATAGACGAACACCCGGAGGTGGCTTAACAAGGGCTTCGTACGAGTTATCCCTTACATAGTTAATGACTAAAATACGAGAAACGATGCAAAGTTGAGTTAGATTGCGTATCTCATTAAATGTGATAAACGGTAAACTACTGGGGAAAGCGTTGGGTAAAGAAAAAAGGCGAGTTCTGTCGCATACTTAATGAGCGTTTCTCAAACGAAAAGACCTGTATATTGTTATCTAAGGATCTCTCTCAATCCCCGAGGTTGGAGACGTATTTCAACTCTTAATCTACAGTGAAGGATAACCTATTCATGATCTGGACCTCAATATTTAATATCCTATGCGTTTCAGAATTTCACCAGTTCATAGCAGTTACCAGAGCTATCTTTTAACTTCAGTCTAACTTCTGCCTGCTCCCTCAAGATGAGCAAGTTGCCGGCACAAAAAGAAACACAGTTCTATCCACAATTCAAGCATTTTCTACTCAATGCTACCACAATAACAAAATATTAAGCTTTTTTACTTGAAAAGGTTAAACCTCGTATGAATATATAAGTAGTGGGCTCAAGAAGCTGAGCCCTGACTCTTTCCCTCCCTTACATATCATCTTCTCATTCATCTTTCAACTCAAAGCTAAGGGAGGGCTATGCAAGATGAAGATAAGGGCGGGGGAGCCGTTCCTGAGGCGACAGAAATTCAAATTGGGTGTAATCAATTATATTCAACGCCCTCTTCAACAGCGGTCTGAACTTCTAAGTTGAATTAACCGGTCCATGCAATAGGAGTATAGGTTGACTGATGGGTAGAAATCTCTTTTATTCGAAAAGCCTTGAGGTTCCTTTATGAAGAGAATACTGGACGCAGAGAGAATCAAGGGTTTATCTACAAGTAAATGACTAACAGCAGGATCCACGTCTTCGATAAAGAGGGATAAAGCTATAATTACTGCGCTTCCTGTGTAGCTCAGCTAAACCGCCCCTAGCCGTGTGGGTAAACTGAGCTCGTCAGTCCATACGGGTCAAAATCCGTCACTGGGATTGACTGCTCTTTAGGGGCGGTATGGAGATGATCATCAAAAACTGCCTCATACTTCAAAGGCCTTTTCCAATAGTTTCCGGGACCGCGTAGCCCAAGTCGATAGTAGTGTCTCTCTTGCCATGGGCGATCAACCCAAGCTCGCCGCGCATGAAGAAGGGCCAAATTGTTGACGAGCTGAATGTCTCCAACTTCGACGTCCAACTTGATGGAATTCTTGTTGGCAAAAGTCTCTAGAAGATCCAGAGCTTTCCGCTGCATGGGACCGAGGAGATTGGTTCCTTCAAAGATGCGATCAACTACTTAACAAAGAACACGGCCGTCTTGCTGGAAAATGATGGGAGTATGAGGGGTCTCGGACAAATCGTTGCTTGAACATAATTTAGTAGGGAGATGCTTACAGTTTAACTGAAAATAGACTTACCCCACTTCTGGCCATGGAAAGTACTGTGCTAAGATGCGCAAGGCATCTGGGCAAGACTCCATCATGTCATTGTACACTCGCCAGGAGCTGGAAAGATATTGGTCCCCACCAATAGCGGCTGTAGACTTGACGTACAGAGCTAGAATGTCGGCAAATTTGCGGTCGGCGTGAAATTTCTTGGTACAATATCAGCCTCTGATTCCATGCGGTGTGAAATCTAGAGAGATCACAAACCAGAGGGGCCATCACCTTGGACGGATGCAACTCTATGTGCTCCCGCCCGGCCGGTTTTTTGTCTCGAGCGGCGTCTCGAAGGTGATCTGTATTTGAGATGAACATGGTTATATCAATTAGGAGAATAATGGATCACGCTAACGCATGGCGACCCCATTGTCGTTCGTGCTTCTGTCCTTGCCGATGTAGCTTGATACGCCGCAGAAAGCAATAACACAATCTTCGTCTGGTCGGTCATCTAGTTTTAAGCCTCGCAGTACTGCGAAGCCTCGGCCGCTATGTATTGTGCTGCTGATACTCCGGAGCTTATTAGTTAGTCCAAGGGGTAAAGGGAAATTGACCGGATCGATCAAGGCGATGTTTTCGAGTTCGAGCGCTATCATGATGCGCTACGGAGGCACGGCTTGGAAGAGAATGTCTCATGAGGGAGACCGATACCTTTGAAGGAGGTGATGGAGTCTTCAATGGCGGCGAGCTCCTCCGTAGTTAGCTGCACAACATAATCGAGCGGCGCAAAGGAATCAGAGGTTCAGCATAATTCTGAGCTCAGGTGGACAGGGAATTCCTACAAAGAGTCCTCTGGTACTTTCATTTAGGAAGGTTTGGGCACGGGATGATGACGAGGTACATGGTATGGTATATTTTAAAGCATAGATTACTAATTACGAACTCCGTAACAGCAGCAGAAGAATAACAAGAAAGAAGTAAGGCGACAGAAATGGTTGAATGCTTAATCCAGCCAGATGCCCAGCTTCTCTATTGGATGCCTTCTGTGTCCAGCCTGTATTCACTCAATGCTAGGGGGCCGCTTCCAAAGCCCCCCTGGTACGACTCGTTGCGACTTGACCCTATCAAACAACTTCATGATCCACCGACCATCGGGTGATGGGGGAACTTCGTCCGATAAACTGGAGCCGCCAGAGCCACTGGGGCGACTAGAGCCGGATGCCTGTATCGGTAAATCTGTTTCACATTAGCCAATGTAGCAGTGAACGTAAATTTGAGGGGCACTGACGGCTCTTGGGAAGCATTTCGAGTATTTTGGCCATGTAAAGAACGGCCTCTTCGTCGAGACTTTCTCGAGCCGTCAAATCCTGCATATTTTCGCTGGCGAGCTTAAATCCCATACTGCCGCGAAGAACAGAGCAAAAGTGATAGAGGAGGTTCTCTGACGAGTAGGTGAACTCATCAATCATCTCTTGGATGATATAATAGCATGATGCTCCGTTCCTCTTGAGAGATTGTTGGTCAGTGATCTTCTTGGCATGTATCGTGTAAGGACTCACCGTCTTTGCTTGAGCGAGATAGTATGAAAGTGCTCCCCCATGAACATACTCCAGATTGGAAAGGAGCACAAAATTTGTCAAGAAGATCTCGTACCACGGTTTCTTCTTAATCTTCCCGAAGATGAGCTTCGACAGATGCCCCAAGAGTTCTTTTTGAAGCTCCTTAATCGTGAGCAAAATGGCAACATCAAACTGGTGATCAATAGATTGTGGGACTGGTCGGTCGATGCCCCGGTCGTACCCTGCGTACCCGCATTTGCCCAGACGATTGAAGTCAACGGCGGCGATTCCGAGCGACTCTTGTCCTGTGATAGAACCCCACCCCTGTGAACAGAATGATGCGCATCGAATCCGCAGGGCGAGATCTATAGCCCGACTGCCGTGTTTCTGACTGTAGCGAATTGCTTCCTTCAGCGACGTTGAAATGATCTGATCAGTGGTATCCTCAAGAATGTAGTCCAACACATTTGCCACGCTCTTGTCTAGGAACGTTCCAACTTCGGCTTTCAAGGCTTGCACGTCATCGCCAGCAAACGGGGGCAACGGAACTGTCATTATCTCACTGCCAACATTCTAGGTAATGCAGTGAGTATCGTCAGTCCTGGGGATGAATTCTTTGCAGGTGATGTTCAGGAGCGGTAGATCCACAGCGCGACCACCAGGGAGATTCCATCGGATCTCAAGGGCCTTTGGAGGCGCAGTCTTATCGGCCCAGAAGTAATCGACAAAGGCCACGTCGCGTTGCCCAAAGCTCCCGTTTCCTGTCCTGAATTAGAGGAGGGTAGTATCTCTGACTGGGCAGCAGGCAACATACCGTGACGAGCAAGCGTGACTCGATCGAGTTTGTCTCTGTAGCAAGGATCGAGAAAAGACCTGACATTGTCTAGAACAGCCTGGCACTGCTTACATGGAGTGCCGGGGTCGCACTTGGGGTCGAGTTTCAGAAAGCGAGCGCGAGAAACATGTTTGAATCTGAACACTAACCGCAAGTTTGAATGCTTTGCATCGTAGACAGTTTCCGATCATCCTCATGACCTTGGCCTTTTCCCGTTGTTCTTGCGAAAGCTTTCCTCGGACCTTTTGCGGCAGCCGTTGCTGGTGAAGTACGGCAAGGTTTCGGTTGACTAGGTCAGTGGAATTCTCTCTTGCAGAGAGGACGAGTTCCTTGGAAGCAAAACCAGTCGGGGCAAGAGCTGACTCAAACGCGCTCGAATGGGCTGTGCTGTGATCGTCATCCTTTATTCTAGGCGCCAGCTGGTCGGAATTGCTGTTCTCTCGCTCATCCGAGGTGGGTGTGAAGCGCGCGGACTCCCAGGATGAGCTCTGGAACTGGCTTGATCCAATATGCGCCCAGCTTGAGGTGTCGGAGGGATCGGGTTGTGGTGCAGGGAACTCAATTCCCAGCCAGTTTGGTGGGTAAATGAAGTTATTAATCCGGCCAGCCTCGACGGTTGCCAAGCTCAGTGTCTCTGGTTCAAACGCTGAAGAGTTCGCCGAATCGACATTGTCGAGACCGTGTCCGGGGTTCGAGGATGGATTGGTTGACAGGAGCGGTTCCGATAGGAGATCCGCTAAAGGGTGGGCGTTTCGTTCCATGTCGAAGGAGTTCGGCAGATCCGAGAGTCCCATGAGTGGAAACTAATCACAATAACTGGTTAGCGGACCTGTCTCTTGTCTCTTGATCCAGACCATGGCGATGCTCTTCTAACCAGGTACTCGGTGCTTGCTGGATCCGAGTTATCGAGCAGGAACTCGTCGGACAACGGGTCAACGTCTAAGAATTGATGCTCCTTATTCACCATCGGCGTCAGATCTAGGCACTCTGCATCGGTACGTCCGTCGCGGAGAAGTAGGTACTAACTGGTTGCATCGTTGGGTCCACAATCGAGTCATCGGGTGGCACATTGGCAACGGCGCCAGCTGCGGCCTCGCCCTCAAGCCTGTTTTGGACTGGGTCTGTGGACATGGATTCGTGAAATATCGTATATTGTCGGCGATTGAATATTGAATGGTTAATCGATAGAGGAATAGCCAGCTCTAGCCCTGGGCGCCGATTATTTAAGGAGAGCATTCTCAACCAGCCCATCTGGCCCAAGGTTGGCACGATGCGACGATCATGTGCCTAACCGGTCAAGAAGCTCCGGGACACTGGCCCCTTCAGGCACTCATCAGACAACAGACACCAACCTAACATACATTGGGCTGCATTTTTAATGAGTGTTGCTATTCACACACAAGTACAAGCCTCTTATTCACTGCCATCACGGAGCTCGTACTTATGCAATCCACGCTTTAAAACATACCATACCATGCACCTCGTCATTATCGCGTGCCCAAACCTTCCAGTGACTATAATCCCATGTCTGTCCAACTGATCACTTTAATTAAAGATGAGCACAGGAAAAATAGGCATCTGATCTTGATCATTGCCTCTTGTGGATATTATCTTTAAGAGCACCACAATTGGCTCGCCCTATCCGGTCAAGGCTTCCTACTTGGACGATTATAGCCGGTCAGCTCTGACTTGGGACCGGCCACAACCGGTCATCAGCTTGAGTTTCGGCGACTGTAGAGTACAAGTTAATCATATTCCCCCGCAGATTCTACATTTCTATACTGACTTCAAATTCGGCGCCTGGCCAATATGCATCACACTTCTGGCAGCTCGCCCAATCTTGTTGGTTCAGCGGTGATGTCGGCTTCTCATCGAAATCGAGTGTCTTGCGCGGTAAAAATAGCAACAATTCATTGTAGCCTGATCATGTCCCGCCTGAAGCAGTCCCGAATCCCATCATCGCCTCCACGCGAAGGAATATTTCCATGACCTTAAAGGAGCCCCAAAACGATTGGCCGGCACCGAAAGCCGATATGCATGAGTCCGGGCCCGTGAGCCCTTGAGCAGCCAATAAAGGAATGAAACATTCAGCTGACAAAAATTCTTGTCCAGCCCGCAGATCAAAAATTGAAAATTTGGTGGAATGGCACCTCCGTTTTACTTGAACAAAGCAGTGGGGGCCTTCAGTGGCGAGTGAGCAGCAGATATACCAGCAGTGCTATCGGTGTCTCAAATCAGGAGGATAGACACAGCATTAAGATTGTAACCTCCTCTTACAATGGGATAATTTATTCATACCTGAGGATAGCATCTTCGTCTAGTGGAGTGGCTTTCGCCTATGTAATGGAAAAGCCACAACTGGGTTTTGATTCTACTTCTAATGAGAAGTGGTTTAAGAAAATAGGAGACTACGGTGTTAGTAATGTTTAATCCAAATAATTAAATGATCTTCAGGGTCGAAATATAATAGTGTTAAAATATTATATACATTATATATAATACGTATTTCTAATATGAATAAGTTCATAACAAAAGTAAATACAAAACCATCAGATAATGTATAAGTTACGGGGTGGAATCTAAAATATCTGAATCATCAATCTCAATACAACTTCATCCGAACTTTCTTATAGTATTTAAGCAGAACCAGATTCCCCAACCCAATCTATTAGAGGTTAGAGTTAACTGCAATTATGGCATATCCAATATCTCCAGCTTAGGCTGCAGACTCTGACAGTCGTGTGCCTGAGGCAGCTGCAGTTGGCCTCGTCCGACTCCCAACACAATCACGTGCCTGACCGGTCAAGAAGCTATTGAACACCGGCCCAAGGCTTCCAATAGAACATCGACAAGCTGTACATCGGTCAGACCAAGCATTTAACAACTTCTGCCGCTTCACTTCTTTCTCGTTCTTCTTCCAATGCCATTACGGATCCATCATGTACCCCCCAGCACCCGCTTTCAAGGGCCCCCTGCGCCTCGCCCAGCTCTCTGATGTGCCACGCATCGGCGTCGTTGCTGCTGCTGGATTCTACCATTCGCCATGGTTCGCGTACGAACGGCCCTACTCTTCCCAGTATCCTCTGGACACACTGGCCAGTTACAGAAAGTCCGTCCGGAGCGCAATTCTCGATCCTGATTCCGTCGTTCTCGTTGTTGAGGATACCTTGAACGAGACTGAGGCCGCCTCTGTCTACGCCGCTCTTTCAGCAGTATACCCGTCGTTTGAACAGCACATCCCAAAACACCTCCTTGATCAGAACAAAGCCGTTGTGGCCGTTGCTGGCTTTTCGCTTGTCCCAAACTCCAACCGCCGGGGCCAGTTCCAGCCTCATGGTAAGCTGTCATGGGACCCCTTTTCTCAGCGCGCAGTGCTAACTCTCGCAGGAGACGACGCTGAAGCCCCCGACGATTTCGTGTCCAATCGGGACAAAAACAACACAGCATCGATCATCATAGAGGAGGTCCTGCATCCACAGGAGGTCGAGTAAGCATTCGTGGGCCGTGATGTACGTGACATACGCTTACGCTTATGACTGTTGCGCTAGAACCTTCAATGACCGCATGGTTATCGACATGATGGTCACTCATCCCGCGTACTGGCGGAGAGGCCATGCAACCCTAGCTACAGAATGGTTCATCCATCTTGCCAGACACGATCAGATCGGTCTGGGAGTGACCGGTGCACCGATGGGGAAGGCACTGTTCTCGCATCTGGGTTTCGCCGAGGCGAAGACGGTCGAGTTCCGGGGTATAATGACCATCCTGGTCCTCTCTTTGCGTGGCTTGGACTCTGGGATGTCAAGGTAGAGGAGTCTGGCTCAACAACGGACAAGACTTCTGTAGAATGGTAATATGGTTGAGAATATGACCCAAGCATTTCCCGACCATAATTAGGGTGTGCTAGTCACGAAGCAAGATAGAACCCCGACATAATCGCTAAAACGTATCATGTCATGTGGCTTCGATACTGGGCAAAACGGGACAGTGTGTAAATGTTCATAAATCTAACTTGCTACTATAAAAACAGACGCTCGAATGGCCAATTCGCTTAAGCAATGGGCTCGCAGGTGAAGACGCCGCGCACAGTACCGTCGCGGAACTGCATGATCTAAGAAGGAATTAGTATTGGACAGTGAGCCAGGAGGATCGGAGTAGCTTACAATATCATCGATACTGGCGTAGGTGCCGCCGACAAGGACGATCATTCCAATGATGAAGATCAGGGCGTTGGCAATGGCCAAGGGCAGGTTCTCCTTGGAGTACCAGGGGCCCTTGCGGATGAGCATGAACCACATGATGGCGGGGAAGTAAAAGGTAAATCCGGAGATGAAGAGAGACGAAGAGATGGAGAGAAGGTCGCTGAAGAAGGGGATGGACTCGGCGATGATAAAGGCAATGACGGTGATGACGGTGATGAGAGCCAACCAGGTGATCCATCCCATCTTGGTGTTGATGTAGCGGATGATGGAGTCCTTGAACATGCGGGCGTGAAGATAACGGCTAACGACGGTGGTGTTGATGGATCCCGAGATGAAGATGACGGGAAGGGCGATACCGAAAGCGACCTTGGAGATGAGATCACCGGCCGAGAGGAGAGCGGGGGACTTGACTTCGGAGCCGACAAAAGCATAGATGAGAGCGCCGGTCAGGGTGTAGATGGCAATCTCAATGAGTCCGAGGGCCCAGATAGACTTGACAAAGTCCTGAGGAGTGTGCATCTCGTCCATGAAGGAGAACTGGCAAACGGCGAAGGAGTAGGCGAAGACGATGTTGGTGATGGCGATGAAGGCCTCGGTGAAGGTGAGGTTATCCTTGGGCCAGGCGGACCAGTCGACGGAAGAGAGACCGCCGGGGGCATCTCCAGCCTTGATACCAGTGGCGATGATGGTAATGCCGACAGCCAGGGCGATGGAGACGAAGTCGATGTAGCCGAGAATGGCGACTTCGGCGAATGAGGGCGGGATGGCGATGATGAGGAGGATGATGGCAGAGACGACGCCGAAGACGACGGAGCAAGCGCCGTTGTCAGTGAGGTTCAGGAAGGCAATGGTACCGGTCAAGCAGTGGGATCCGACAAGGAAGATGAGTTGCAGGGAGAACATGACACCGACCAACTCGTAACCGAACTTGCCCATCATGAGTTGACCGGCATCAGCATAGTGGGAGACGTGGGGGTAGGCCAGCTTGACCTGGCCAACGACGTAACTGGTGTAGATGGCAACGAGACCGAGACCAACGCAGAGGATGGTACCGGCAACCATTCCCAGGGTCGCAAAGGCGGAGGGGAGACTGAGACAGCCGAGGGCGATGGCCTCGACGATCAGCACGACGGTGAGACGCTTCCAGCCGAGACGGTGGAAGTGGGCGTTGCCCTCGGCGGCCTTTTGCTTCTCGAGGTCGGCGCGGGTGCGCTCGTCGAGCTCAGCGACCTCGCCGACGGCCGTGTTGTCGAACATGATGTCCTGCTGCGCGGGGACTTCCTTGGGCTTTTCGTGGCTCTTGCGGGTTGACGAGTCGTTGGCAGACGAGTGCAAAATGTGGTCCATGATGGGTGAGAGATGGGGGGGTGTGAGAGGAGTGGCAAGTCTGGATAAGTGGGTGGAGGGGGGGAGGCCCAGTTGATATGGGTCTTGAACAGTTCAATCGAGTGAAGAGAGTGAGAGTGTGGGAAAACAATGGGTGGAAGAGGGGGAGGTCGGAGGGTTTATGTAGTTGGAAGCTCTATGTAGGACGAGGCCTTAAGGATGGGGGGGAGGGGGAGGGGGAAAGATAAAGAGAGAGAGCGTTAGACACACAGGACTGACAGATGAACAGAACGGGACAGGCCAAAGGGCTTCGTACCGAGAGTGAGACCGAACTCTGTCGTCGAGGGCACCGGTGGGTCGAAGCCAGCCGGGTCCACCGCGGGTGCTCTGGATAACCGCATTGGGGAGGATGGAGGCATCTCAACACGGAGAACCCTGTCTGTGAGGGATGATGGTGCTCCGGAGTATGATGCTAACTCCAGAGTAGGCATCACGTAGCCCATGATGGTGATGACTGCTCCGGGGTCAGACTCCAGAACCCCAGGCCTCCCCGCAGGGTTGATTGGAGCGAGAGGGTATTTCGAAGGGGTAATGGAAACCGGCGACGGAATCACGGGCATCCCCACAGAGTTGATTGGAGCGATTGGGAGCGGACGAGTATTGAAGGGGTAATGGAAACTGGTTGAGGGGGTTGAGGGATCACGGCCATCACAGGCCTCCCCACAGAGTTGGTGGTTGAATGGGGCCAACGAGTATCGAAGGGGTAATAGAAACCAGGTCGAGAGTCTAGTCCTGGGTGCCGAAAGCCGACTCCCTGCTTGTCTGCCTGCCTGCCTCTCCGCGATGAGGTGCATTCCCAGGGTCCTACTACAGTACGCAGTAGACGTGGTGAAGAGAGAGACAATCCCGGCTGGTGGATCACCCATTTACAGGCCTCAATTCCGTTTACCTAATGCGGGCCCGGCAGTGCTACGACGGAGCCTCCACAGAGCCGCAACGCCGGCCTCTGCTTGGCTGGGCGCACGTAGCGATGTGTCAAAGAAACGGCGACGGAGCCGCGCACAGAAGAAACCGGATCCAGAAAAAGAGGAGCCAAGCGGTGGGAAAATGCGACCACTGTGGCCCTGGGATCACGAACGGATGAGGCAAAAAAACAGAGGCGACCTGTTGACGGTCCGCCGGTGGGCTGTCGCGCTCTCTCGCCCCATTATCCCCATACACCTAAACGGCTTCTCCGCAGAGTGAGTTTGAGATTGGGTTGGGGAGTGTGGTAGTTTTTACGTCAACATGCTGGTCGGGCGTGTTTCTACAGGACTTAGATTGCGGAAGAGAGGAGAACTCGCCCTTTTCGCGTTTGGCGACTGTCATTCACGCGTCAGTCGGGCGAAACACGATTCCCTCTCTCTCCCTCTCCCTCTCTCTCAAGAAAAAAAAACACGGCGCTCCGGAGCTTCAACCGCAGCGGGCGCCAAGACGGAGACCCGGCGTCGCAATGACGGCGCGTCGCCCGGTGCTGGGACGGAAAATTCTGCACCGGGCTCGCCGAGAGAGCTCCGAGCGCTGGGAGGGCGGGAGAGCGCATCTCGTCAGCCCTGGGTTGGAAGTGTTCTGGAAGGCCGCTAGTCAGGGGTTGAGGCGGTGCGGGGGATTAGGTGTGTGCTGTGTGATGTGGATGGATGTGGTGAGAGAAGAGAGGAGGGACAGTGAAAGTGAGGTCAGGGATACAAGGGGGAGTCGCTGTGAGGCCAGTGAACTGCGAGGTCTGTGAAGCCGGTGGGGAATCATCTACAGTGGAGTTGCTTCAGTGGACTTGAGTGGACAGACAACGTGCTTCAGTGGGCTTCACTAGACTTTAGTGGACAGCCAAGATGCTTCAGTGGACTTTAGTGGACTCCCCGACCCGAATCTGTCTGCCCCGTCCGTCTACCAGATCATCCTCTCCGTCCTCCCTCCAGCCTCATTGGCCGTCTCTGTACGAGCCAGAGCGACACTGATCCCAGGGTTTGGTCATCTCGTGTGTCCACTGAAGAGAGCCCCTGAATCTCTATCCTGGGCCATCTACCCGTCCTCAGCAGGTATCGTGATGGCCTCGACGTCCCATGTCCATGCAGCAGACAGACGTACATACAGATACTACGTCGACAGTCGGCAAGAAAGAAAACAACACGCCCGCTCACCCCAAGAGACCACTCACACCACACCGAAAAACAACCCCATCGTCGCCTTCGCTTGCCCAGACCGTCGCGCAGTGGTACGATCATCCATGACCCGATCCGGCCGCTCGTCGCCCCTCGCCGCCACCCACCCTAGCCACGCCGATCTGCGTCTAATACGCAGTGCTACGTAGTACATCATCACTCATCACTCATCCTCATCACCCCCCGACTCTCCCCGTCCCGAGCTAACTCACCTAGGGAGGTCCTCCAGCTTCTCCCGTAGCGGCTCCATCAGCGGCGCGTTTGGCCATGAGTCCGGCGTTCGGTGGCTTGATTCCATGCGCCTTTTCTAGAAGAATAAACACAATGCCGCCCAATCACTTCACTGCCGCTTCCACTGGTGTAACCCACCCGGGATGCGAAACTGCAGTAGCAGCGTTGCGGCCCGCCATGCCATGCCATCCATCTCATCGCATCGTTGCCATCCCTCCCCAAATGTCCCGAAAGTACCGAGCATTTGGCGTCTTGCACAGTGAGATGCAATGTAAATCGCCTTTAATTCTTCATACAGCCTAGTCCTTTGCCAAGCTCAGTCTTCTGCGTCTTCTGCGTCTTCTGCGTCTTCTGCGTCTTCTGCGTCTTCTGCGTCTTCTGCGTCTTCCATGCCGTCTTCTCTTACATAGTCATTGTACATGAACTGCCACCACCCTTGCACAGACTCCCAATGCCTCTCCCAATTGCCCGCGCTTTGTCCTCTGACGCTTTCTTCTCACGCCTTCTCTCACGCCTTTTCTCAGTCCTCACGCCCTCTGTCCACGCGCCCTGTGCTCACGCCCTTCACCCACGCGCCTCTGGCCACAACGCGGTTGTAACTCCCGCCCGACGACCAAACTCTCAACCCGGCATCCCCGGGATGGCAGGCTACTCGGGACCGGCAGCGAAAAACACGCAGACAAAACAAAAAAGAGCGGGCTTCAGAGATAAAAATCGCCATATTTTGCATTCCTCCTGATTCATCCTATGTGGTAAACGGTATTCATTGAATCCAGTCAATCAGCCCGCCTGCCATTGGTCGCGCCCACCCTCGTCGTTCGTAGATATCGCCTGCGGGCCTGGCCGCTGGGGAGCTTGTGGAGAGTCTGGAGATGTCCACAGCCAGAAACGCTCTCGTTCGTCCACGGCTTGCACAGCAGGGCATCGATCTCTGATAAGATCTCATTTCTAATGCCATTATGAGTGTAAAATTGTCCCGCGAGCGAATCCTCATCCCGCTTCACTGGAGCACCGTTTCATTCGGCCCGCAACCTTCGCAAGGGACCATCCTAGACCCTCCGAGAAGCTATCCACAACGACTCCGCTGCTTACGACCCCGTGCTTTGCATTTAGTCATATAAACTCCCGCCTACCGCCCATTTGCCTCCCAGAGGGTCCGAATCCCTGCCCCTTTGGGCTTCCAGTCTGAGCTTCCGTCTTGCGGAGTGAAATTGACTCAGGGTCTCGCCCGGGCTGTTGGTCTTTGGCATTTGTCGTGTGTTCTGCATGCCCCGCCACGGAGCCGCCCACTGACCACCATGCGAGCTTCCATGTCTTGCTCGTGTTGTTATTAATGCCTCTCCGCGGTTCATTATAATTTGCCTTAATACTGCGCATAAATTGTCTTGGCGCCGTATGCTAATGGTGAAACCTTTAGCTAAAGGCATTCTTGGAACCCAGTTCCAGGCACCGGACATTGAACGAAGTGGTTATCACGGCTTCGCCGGCCGCCATTAGGCTTCCTACTCGACGTCCTCGTATTGGTCAGCTTCACCCCCGAAACTAGACTAAGGTGCCAGTTTTCAAGCTATCATGGCTTCAAATAAGCATGCTCTCCGGGGTAAACTAAGATTCGCCAAGAAACTGTGACTAACAATAATACCCACGATAATTTCTCGTAACTTTCCATGTAGACAACTCAGCTAAGGTGGTCATCCGACCCAAATCACCAGATCATCAGAGTGTGCTTCAGCAGAATGGCTTACACCAATGTAGTATTATGCCAGTGTAAACAGGCCATGCAGTGTCACTCTAGATTGATGCTGACCATATCGCAGTCACGTAGGCTATCAGTTCTCCATAGTCCGTTAAACTATGGCGTACAACTTCAAAATTCCCGGTTGTATAGGGTAGCGCCATTCACCACCAAGGTCTGAAACTTGGACTATAGAAGGGGTTGATTGAAGCGGTAGAGGAAGGATGCATGAGATCTTCTGCTGGAAATATATAACAGATTCCTCGTGAGACAAATTGGGAATGCTGAGCAGAATCGTCGTTGAATGGACAAACAGACGTGTGGTTTGTGACCCAAGCAGCCCAGGCTGAAGCCCTTTAGCAAGTGTCCCGATTGCTCAACATTACGTACATCTATAAACAGATTTTCTAACAGAAGTTGTCGGACCTTCATACGATGTGCCACCCAACTTGATTTTGTGGCGTGTTGATCAATTGTCTGAGGTTAGTCTAGCAGCTAATTCTCCTCCAACCTCTAAGAACGTCTGAGACAATTTCAGCTTGCTAAATTCCACCACCGTTCCACACAGCATAAGTCGTTTTCTCAATCACGGTGGCCATTAAAGGCAATTTCCTGTTCCTGCGTCAATGTCTTGGCGGTTGAGGCGATTGGCGGGCTTTTCCGCAGCCGCCCGGATTAGGCAAATCCCCGTCACGTTGATCATCGCCAAGAGCGAGTGAGTTCGGTGGTCGGGCCGACGAGCAGATGAATGCAACATGTTCATGGCCATGCCAGAACTCGGAATTTTCCGTACAAGTTATCCTACTCTTTACGGTGTAATATCGTCTGCTCGTTCGCAGATGACTGCACCGAGATTGTGGGTTGATTGATGCCGCATCATCAATTAAGCTAGATGGGTTTTAACGGAATGGTTTCTCCGTTGTTGAGAATTAAAGCGACGAATGATAAATGCAAGCAAAATTGAGAAACAATTAACTCACAAGTCCAAGTAAAGGTGCTCTTGGTCTTATCTTTTTAGAGGATGGAGGAACCCCCATACCACCTAGGCCCTCCACGAGGATGCATCTCCCTGCAAATAAGTAGCCTACAAAGATCTTTTTAGACCTCAGTAGCTAAATTGGAAATTCTCAACATGACTGGATTGCATATGTGGGCAAAGCCCAAGCTCGGGCGCAAGGTTAAACCAGTCAACGGATGTATCGCTGTTCAATGAAATCAAGTGGACTAAAGACAATGAGGATAAGATATAATTCAATTGCCAAAATAGGCTCTAGCTAGAATAAATACGTTACATTTACACTCGACTTGGAAACTGCAACCGCTGCGCCTCGAAGAGAGTACACTGTGGAAAGATTCTAGTAATGTAGTCTCTCGCCTGTCCCCATGCCAATGGAACTAACTTAGTTGCAGGTGGTGGTGCTGAACTGCCTGCAAGGGAATCCCTCGTAGTTCTTGTTGCAGTACTTCAAGTTATTGGTCAAGGTCTTGATGTCGCAGATGGGCATGTTGCTGAAACCAGGAGTGCGCGTGCCAGCCTCGAAGATGATGTTGCCATTGTTGCCGTTGCCGTCAATTGCTTCCGAGTTCTCAGGCATCTGGTAGCCGTTCTGGTTGCCATTCAGCTTGTAGCCGTCCCACGAGCTGATGACAATGTCGTCGAGAGTCACACCACCCCACTCCTCGCCCTTGAGGTTGTCGTAAGTGCCACCGGGGAGGCTGTTGATCTTCCAGTCAATGAGGTTGCCCATGTTGTTTCTGTACTCGGGGGTGCCGACGTAGAAGATCTTGTTGTCGTAGCAGACGTGGATCTGGGCAGCCGTGGAGTCGTCGATGTGGCCAGCAAGGTCGCCCTCGCCGACGGAGGAGCAGGCGTTGTCCGTGGCCAGGATGAAAGGAGAGAACTCGCCGGGGGCTACCTTCCAAGCGGCGGGGATCATCTTGGTGTAGACAATCTTCTGGCCCTCGTCCTTGAGAGTGGCGAGATCAGTGCCGGTGGGAACGGCGCCTTGCATGCCGTCCTGGATGAGGCCGTACAGGGTGTTGAGAGTTCCGACCTCGCCGGAGAAGATCTTGTTGACGTAGGCGGCCTCAGCTTCCATCCACTTGCCGACAAACTTGCCCATGGCTTCGGTCAGGTCGTTCTGCAAGTCTGCAGCGGTGGGGATGTGATCACGGGAGATGGAGATGGCAAACGTAACAGCGGCGTTGAAGGAATCCTTGGCAACGCCTCGCCAATCCTCGTTGTCGCTGTTGAAGATCTTGGCCGTCTTGATGACCGTGTTCCAGCTGTAGGCAGAGGCGACGCCGATGACCAAGGCGAACGAGGAGAGAATCTCTCGCAGAACCACGGACGAGTCCGAGATCTGGGGAGCAAAGGTCTCGGTGAACTTGCCCATGGAGTTTTGCATCTGGTTCATGGCGGAGTCGAGGCCATTGTAGCGGTTCTGGTGGACCTGGTGGATGGCGACGAAGGAGTTGAGGATCAGATAACCAGCTGGGAACGAGGTATCGTCACACTGGACCATGGTGTTGCAGGTACCGTCTCCAACATCCTGGCAGTTCATGTGCTCAGGGCCATGGAAGAAGTTGCTGACACTCATGGGGAAGGGCAGGACAGTCTGGCCGGTGCCTGCGGGATCCGAGTTCCACGAGTTGGCCACGGCGGACCAGGCGCTGGTGGTGTCGACGGCGTTCCAGCGAACATCGGGCAGGTAGGAAGCGTCGGTGATTTCAGTTACTGAGCATGTTGCGTCAGACCAAACCACTGCACGATCCTTGACCCATGAGAAGCCGACATCTGAGGCTCCGGACTTGGGGACGGGCGAGGAGAGGACGGAGGTGAGGAGGGAGAGGGAAACCAAAGACTTGAGGGCGGCCATTGTAGTTATTGGGGTTGAGGAGTTGCTCTGGAGGCTGTTGTATCTTTTGATGTCTGGCTGTGGATTGAAGATGGCTTTGAGTCGGGAGTTTGAAGGTATTTATACAGATACTCACTCTTAGCAACTTAGAACTTGCTAGTAGTTACAAAGAACCGTGTACTATCCATCGCCTCCACATGCATTCCTCGTATGCCTCAAAGACTCAAGACGCAGCTCTCGTATATCACCAAATCCATTATTTTTAGGGCAGCCATGGTGCTACTTTGCTGAATATGCGCCTTATTCAGGATGACTGAGCCGTAGGATCGAAGGACGAAGGATTTTAGTTTCCAAGGGACCATATATCCAGTGGCGTGTCTAAAATGTAGGATTTTGGAAAATGCGTTGACGGACCTAGCAATTGCCAGGACGCGCCCACGTGGGCTCGTGGGGCTGACGATCTTGACGAAGGAAGGTTTGGGAACAACGCGAATAGGATGTTTGGGGGCCGCAGGGATAGGGATGCCCCTGTAATTTCACTAGGCGCGTATTTTTCGGTCGCTTGAATGGGCCAAGACAGCCATCGTTCGGTCTCTGTATACTGTAGTCGGTTTGTTTCATCTGATGTGAGGCTGGGATGTGGACTCGCGTGAGCTCCGCATGCCTCCGTGGAGGGATATTCAACACGGAGGACACAACACAATGATAACAGTCGCGTTGAGACTTTGCCTCGTCTAGCAACGAACATCAGGACCGAAGTAGCAAGCAATTAACAATAGGGTGGCGCATTCCCACATCGCCAATGAACTTGGCTCGTGGGTCTGGCATCAATAGGAACCGGGAAGAGCCGTTTCAGCCCTCTTCAGCCCTCTTTTGCTCTCTACTAGACCTCAATCCACTCCTCGAATGATTTGCCGGAACCTAGTTGATCTGACCGAGTACCATGCACGAACCTGCTTCTCACTCTTGGCATGCGCCCAGCTAGTCCGTTTCTTGAGAAACCCAATCCTATGTATCCCTTGTACTGTTTCATACGCGGAATTGTCCAATTTCACAGTCAGGACGTCACCTATGGTGTTGTGACTTAAATTGTCTCTCGTCTAGAATGAATACTTCCTACGGGTACTTGATTCTCTTTCTCCTTCCTGAGCTCGAGTTCGAAGAGAGCACTGGTCGAACCGGGCGGCCGCCGCATGGACAAGAGCGCAATCGGTTCACTGTGGCGCAGCCCCGCGTCTAAGGACCTTACAAGCACACTGCAGTTCTAGCCTGCACCCCTAAAATAGAATAAATGTTTATTCCTAGCTGCATTTCTTGACTCGGCCTGGGGTTGAGGCCTGGGGTTGAGGCCTGCAGTAGTCATTGACTGAGGTGACTTTGGATCGGCTCGCTCTACATTGTTCAAACCAAAATACTGGCTTAATGAGAAGGCGCCGAAATATTGGAGGTTTGCAAGAACACATAAGTTACTATACCCGGCCCAAATGTAGAGGCATGTGGTTTAGGGCTTTTACACCCTCGCAACCTGAGTCTAAGACTGTGCTACTACACTACCAATACCCAGTGCCAAATCATCGTCCCTTCTTCGGTTTTCACCATGTCCTACTGGGTAGGTGACACCGCCTCCAGTCGCCTGTGACCCCAATAAAATTCCCCGTTGGGAGTGTGGGCCTGGGCCCTCTGAGAAAAGCAACCCTTTTCGGCGAGTATGTTATTTCAGAAGTACGAAAATGTATTCCGTGTGTCGCACCAACGTTAGGCTTGAAAATTGCGACAAACAAATTCGACGGGGTTGAAAATTGTTCGGTGCCATGGCAAAAAAGTTCCACGCAAAGAGCTAGCTGTAGGATTAATTTTCGAGACTGGAATACTGGAGGATGATGCGCGAAATTCCCTCGGCCCTGAAACTTGCCTATAGGAAATATACGGGGCCAGCTCTTCCGGTCTTGCTTTGGAGTTTCAGAACTTCACAACTGGTAGATGACAGGCAGGCACTTCGGAAGATGAGCTTCCGAGGCCTTTGACTTGGCATTGAAACAGGCAAGAGGTCTTGGAAATCTTTGCGATGAATCCGAGGCCTCGTCGTTAGAATCCTTTAGACCAGTACACTGGCAGGCGATGCAAGGCTTGATATTCCTATGAAACAGATCCCCTATGCAAACTGCAATCTGAATAGGTTTCTATTTGGCGCGAAAAAGAAATGAGCTGTATGTGGTTGACGGGGATACTGAATACTTACAGAAGGCTGGGAATTTTACACATGATAGCAGGTAGTCCAATATCTCTACCATGTCCAATAACATACATGTCGAAATATTTGGGCCTTTTAGGTTTACTTGTGCCATCAGAAAGATCAAAGCCATGCAGTGTTAACAAATAATAGACACACATTTAGTACTACATCCCGTACTAGAAGAGACAGTAGCTTAGCAGTAATGTTATTGCACACTGATTTTGCCTTAGAGTTCGATTCAACCCTCCTGTCTTTGACTTTGATGACTGTAGACAATAATCTTGCTGTCTACAGTCGGTAACCTTGATATCTGCAGGTGATAACCTTCTACCTGTGGGCAATAACCTTGTCCTGAGCGACATCATATAAGAGGGACATCCCTCGTCGTCGAGAGGCCAACTTGCAATCCCGTGGAGGATCTTTCAACAATCAAATCCGTCACAACTCCGACAATGATGATCATCCGCAAAGCCACCCAGAAGAACGCCGAGAGAAGCCCCAGATACCACATGTCTAAATGTACACGCTTCTACCCATAAATCTTGGTCTATCTAGCCAAGTACATACATACAACCAAGGTTTCTCGTTACTCTTGGCCAAGGAAATGCCAGGCCGCAAAGCTCGCCCAGCAGCAGATAACATCCCAGCCAACACTACTGACTGCGGGATGTTGATGCAAAGTGCTGAGGATAAGACCCAAGTCTCCGCCCTCACTGTACACCTTGGTAGTGGCAAAAAACAGCAGAATAGCCACGGCCCCAACCTTGGACAGCATGGGTGACTCGTGGACCAGAGGCGCGGGCACATGGACGGGCAACAGGCTGTTCAGAAGCAGCGGAGCGAAAGCCAGGATGTGGGGTATCATCAGGACCGGCAAGAAGCTAGAGTGGCCGAAGAGGTCCGGGATGTAGGAAACAATGCTTATGTTGGCTCCAAGAATGAAAGGCCACCAGAACGGCGACGATGATGGCGGCGCAATCAACATATCTGGCTGTGAGGCCTTGGCAGCGCCCGGTTTGACATTCTTGGAAGGAGAGGTTACGTTATAGACTGTGAATGCGAGAAATGACAGGTTCGCGGCAAAAGAAATAGCAACGACCTGACCCAGAAGCATGAATGCCCACATGTGCGGAATGCATCTCTTCTTGGCTGGCAAGATTGTTGTCAGCACGCACCGGGAGCAGGAAACGACCGAAAAGACCAGAAACTCACAATGAGCCGCAAGCATGACGCTCCAAATGGCGCAAAAGGCAAAGATCTGCATCGACCACCAAGCCCTCGGCGGCGTCTCCAGCGTCGAAGCCCAGGCCTGCTTAAAGAGGGTGGTGTCGCGAAGCCACTGCCCCAGATGCAGGCCATTGGGATCTGCCGTCAGGAGCTCCTCGGCGACGGACGAAAAGGCCCACTGCGTGTACGACCACTCGAAGAAGCGGAACATGTGGTACCAGGTGCTCCCGAAGCTCACGGCGGCGAGGATGCTGAAGACGGAGATGGCGGTGCGGCGGCGGGCGTGTTCGGCCGGCGATAAGCCCGCGGTCGCGTCCCAGCGCACGCGGATGACGGCGATGCAGAAGCTGGTGAGCAGGATGGCGGTCGCCATGTAGCCCGCCAGGATGGCAATTGGGCGGACATTGGAGACGGCGTCCATGGCGGGGAGGATGAAGGCGGGGGGGGATGAAGACGGTGGTGATGTTGGTGATGGTGATAATTACCCCTGAAGGTGAGATGAGGCTGACGTTGCTTCCCGAAAAGGCTCCAACGGCTGCGGCCTCGGCCCGCTATAGGTACCTACAGAGGCCAGTAAGCCCCAAATCTTACTCACCCACACAATTGCCTGAAGCAGTAATCGCAATAAGCTTATTGTGCCCTCGGCAAAGGGCCCTGTAGGCGGCTCTCGGGGCGAATACATAATAGGGAAATCCTCAACACATTTTACCCATCAAGTTTGGTTTGCGAGGGATCGTATTCGTACCACCGGCCGGACGATAGACCGCAACCTCGGTACTGCTCCAGGTCGACACATGACACTTCCCAGAAGGGGCATTGGCGCCGCGCCGCTATCATCCAAAACTCCACCGAGACGATGAGACATGGCGCACGCAAAAACTCAGACATCGGCCGAGACATGGACTAAAAAATATTCAGGTGGCGTTCCCAGCAAACTGGCTCAACTCAATGGACCAACAGCGGGATGACGGGCTCCCGCAGCCTCTGCCGCAGACTCAGCTTAACAAAGAGAACCAACTGAACCAACTGAACCAACACCACGAGATCGCACAGCGTGTCGCCATCATTGGCACAGGCCTCGCCGGGCTGTCCACCGCCTATCTGTTGCACAACGACGGGCACAAGCGCTATGCGGTGACGCTCTTCGAACAGGTGCGCGCCCTCTCGCACCCATCGCAAAATACCTCAGTCTCAGGCTTCGGCTTCGGCTTGGACTTGGACTCAGGCTCAATCCCAGGGCTGCACTGACCCAATCTCTCCTCACAGGCCGCCAGCCTCTCCTTCGACTCGGCCTCGGTCGCCGTCAGAAACACCAAGGCGGGCATCACCGAGCGCGTCGACCTGCCCATGCGCGCAGCCGCGGGGGGCTACTACGAGAACCTCCTGCGCCTATACCGCCACCTGCGCATCCCGCTGCACCCCATCCGCTTCCTGTTCGTCTTCGCCCGGGCGACGGCCGATGGCCCGACGAAGCTCGCCAAACGCGCCAACGAGACCGACGCCGAACACGCGGCCGCTGCGCCGGGCGCGTACTTTGTGCACGCCTCGAACCTCCACCAGATGCCCCCGCCGTGGCCTGGCACCCGTGGCGTGGTGCCGCACTTGGTCGAGATCCTGTACCTGATCGTCTGCCACTTCTGGTTCTCCGTCGCCTGCTTCGCCATCCAGCCGCTGGCGGCCACGGCCTCGTGCGACGGAGGCGAGTCGTTCGCCGACTATCTCCACCGGATATGGCTGCCGCGCCGATACGTGTCGCACTACCTGGTCCCCCTGATCAGCAGCGTGTCGACGTGCTCCCACGCCGAGCTGCTCGCGTTCCCGGCCAGCGACGTGGTCAACTACAAGAAGATGTCGCACGGCCACCAGCACTACACTGTCTGCGGGGGAGTCAGCCAGGTGCAGTCGAGGCTAGCTGAGGGATTGCACGACATTCGGCTCAGTACCCGTGTCGTCGAGGTAGTGCCGGGAGCCAATCGAGGCGTAACTGTGCGCTGGCAGGCGACGGATGGGTCGTCCCAGATTACGGAACAGACGTTTGATCGCGTCGTCCTCGCCGTGTCGCCGGATGTTGCAGGCAGCATCTTCAAGCCGTTGAGGTCGATCCTAAACAAGATTCCCACGCTTCGCGTCGAGAGCTCCGTCTTGCGCCCCGAGCGGGAGTCGGCCAACTTCAAAGTTGATGACAGCGCCGGCCACGAGCCTATGACGTGTGCGCATCATCTCGGCGACACATCTCCATCGCAGGTCATAACGCTGCGGACGCGTTTTTCCGAGACAAACGGTTCGCAGACAGAGGCCTTGCACATCATGCCCAGCGGAGTCGTCGTCAGCACATGTCCTCTCGACGGGACTGCCGATATGAAGCAATCCCTCAAGACGGCTAGATTCACGAGAACATTGCGAAGTACGGAGAGCAGAGCAGCAGTTGAGAAGATCATGGGCCGTTCAAAAAGGACCGTCAAGAAGGTGGACGGGGACGCGACGGCATGGGTGAATGGCGAGGATAATGTATGGTTAACGGGCGCCTGGTGCTGGGACGGCATGGTTCTGCTGGAAGGATGCATCGTGTCCGCTATGAGAGTGGCTGAGGACTTTGGTGTCACGATTCCGTTTTAGATGAGACGCAACGAAATGAGCGTAATGAGGTAGAGGTTTCGTGTTAGAGGGACCGTATGATGGAAGAGAGTACGGAGTACGATGAATATGATGTCATGTCGAACAAGGGAGCTAGCCAAGGATCATGACGGTCCTTGTGTGTAACCCGTAACCCATGCTACACCATTGCGCATTTTACCACCAGCTACACAACATATTGTAGCTTTCCGCCATTAGACTAAAACCGGCTCCTGTTCATCGTGATGGTTTAAAGGTGTGGTGTGGCGGGTATCGTGCGTAGTGACATGTGCCAGCTAAAAGTAGCTCCCTCTGGCAAGCATGCCCTGATGCAAAGCAAAAAATCTCCGCATCACGACCTGTAATTTAATGGGGCCTCATCCTGGGACCACCGACGTCAATGTTTAATATACCTTCGGACGAGGATGAGTGATATTTCGGAATCGCCTAGTCGGAAAATGTCAAGGTAAATGCATGCGCGAATATTCTGCGGCCCGCGCCCCCTGGAACCAAGCCGCTAACAGCGTGGGCCTTGGGTGAGGGCGAAGTGATTGAGAAGGTCTTGTTTTCTTTACAAGGCTCAACCTCGACTGAAAGTTTACTGATACAGCTAGCTGGATTTTAGTATTAATCAATGGGCTTTTTGAGTCATACTTTTCTCAGTAAAAATAAAAAAGAACCGTAACGGTGGCGCTGGCCGTCAGGCCAACCGTTGCGCATGGTCAGCGTCTCCCAGGAACATTCATTGACACCTTGTGCTACAATATTCACGAGCAAAAAGTAGTCTCCTACAAGCCCGACCAAGACGACGGTTTATGCTTGGTAAATACCACCAAGAAAATGTACGAACAGCGACAGAAGACGTGGTGTTGCAACCCAAGACGCATCCATAAAACAGATATCATAGAGATAGTACACACGTCATATTAAAGGAGCTGTTGTATAACTCTGATAGAATTGAGCCGGTGTTCTTGAGGACTCTGGCAGGATTGACAGCATGCCGTTCCGTTAGGTCCTCTAAATCCTTGCTTGGTAGAGTTGTATGGCATGGCAATTCCAGCTTTCACCTGCCAAGACACCCGCATTCTGCCGTCCCTTACCGCTCATGCCACGGCGCAGCCATGGCGTCCGCCCAAGCAATCTGATCTCGCTTTATGCTCATGAAAACTGGTAGCCGACAGCCTCAACCGCAACCATGGGGTCGTTCCAGGGCCAAGACTTTGCAGTGGGATTTGTGGCGGGCATCGCATTCATCTTGGCTCTCGCTGCGATTGCGTCGGTTACTGTCCTGCAGATGACTGACAGATATGGTCTGGGTCACTGGAAGCTGAATATCGACACGCCTCTGAAATCTATGTGGATGAATGTAGGCTACTGGTAAGTTTGTAAACTCACCCTACTTTGCAATTGGCGCTGGGGGTCAAGTAGTTGCGCTTGTTAACAGTCAGGTAGGAAAAACTCACAAGGACAACCTGTCCAAAACTTCGAAGAAGCATGCCTCGGCCTCCTCAAAGAAGTCGTGAAGGCATCCGGCATCCTGGATCGTGAGACCGCAAAGGAAACACCGCGCGGGTCCCTGGCGATTCTGGATCTTGGCTTTGGCTGCGGCGACCAGACCTGGGAACTCGCACGCCTCGCCCAGCAGGGAGGCTGGCTCGAGTTCCAGTACGTAGGACTCACCCTTAACGAGGCCCAAGTCCAGGCGTCGCAGCGCAAAATCTACCGCGAAGTTGCGGCCGCCGACGGATGCGATTTCAAAACGGACTCGTTCAAGCTCTTCCGCGCCAACGCTGCAAAGCCGGAGACGTGGAGTCCGCACGTCACCGAAGCTGTCGAGTCGCTGGCTGATGAGAAGTTTACCGAAACGTGGCTCCTTGCGCTGGATTGTCTGTACCACTTTTCTCCCTCGAGGAAGCCCATCTTCAAGTATGCAGCCAACAACATCGACGCTCAGGTCATGGTTTTCGATCTTCTTCTCAACGAGAAGGCCTCCGTGCGGGACACGCTGATCGTGAGGGCTATTGGCATCATGATGGGATGCCCGGTGCGGACCTTCCTGACAGAGAATGAGTACAAGGACCAGCTGGTCGACTGCGGTTACGAACTGAGGTCGATCAAGATCCGCGAGGTCACTGAGGATGTGTTTTCCGGTCTGGTCAAGTACTTGGACCGTCAGGATCGAGCACTGGGGGAGTATGGCATCTCGTTGGGTGGTTTCAAGCTAGCACAAAGGTTGTTTGATTGGTTTGCTAGGTCCCATGTAGTCAAGGCTGTCATTGTAGTCGCTCATACCAAGGGGAAATCGAGTTAGGAGGTAATACAAGAAGTAGCACTCATACTGGATATACTGAACACCACATAGCCGAAATTCGCAACCAAAACTCCTCTAATCAATACCGATTTAGGCGGAATGAGACAGCCTGAAGGGCGCGCACTATCATATTTTGCTTATTCATATCACGCGTCCCGCTGTCATTAGACGTGGAACAAGCGATACCCAGCGTCTGGAGCCAAGTGTCGCGCTTCTGGAAATTGGTCAACTTCAACGTTGGCTTAAAGGCTTCGCTAGGATTATAAAGGTGCAGGGGAACTTGCCAGCACTGAGTAAAATCCCACAATAGTCCCTTCCTTCGGACGCAACTGTTTTGAAAAAGTCTTGTTGCGGAGAAAGGTGCCAAGATACGTTCTCGAGCGTGGGTGGATCTCGATGGTTCTACCATAGTTTGTGTAGAACTGGGCTGCATTAATACCTGGAACGCTGAGTTGAGGACTTTACTTACGGTAATGGCGACAATCATATTTCCATATCCTGCGTATGTGGCGTCGATACCATTTATTCGCTCACCGTTCATAGAGTCAAGGGTAAATTTGTGTCGCTGTGCGTCCTCGATGCGCGATTGCGGAATTTGTCCAAGGAGCATTGAATTGGTGCCATCGACAGGTTTGCTGAAGTGAAACACGATGGCTGACATGCTGAAATAACCACAGTGGAGATCAGATCTGTCATTCACCCAAACACTGATTCCAGCGAGATACGGAAGGAATTCCCCGTCTGTACCGCCAAACAAGCACAGTGAGTTTGGAAGATGGGGGTAAATTCGGGTGTTCCTGTTTGCCACACTCGGAAGAAGTAGTCTCGGATCTGGTAGCAGGGGGTACCACAACATAGAGCCGTCGTTTGAGATAATCCTGTTACACGCTTCCTTACGAGGTGTTGTAGGCTGTTCGATGCCTTCTTTGGGGCCACGTATAGACAAGTACACGAGTTTCAAGGCCTGATTCTGTCATTAATGGCACGTAAAACAAGGGAATAAAGGTATAGATGCTTACATCGAATCCTCCCTTGATGCCTTGGATGAGTTGTGTTGAATCGGAATTTGAATTCTCACAAGTCACTTTTGTCTGAATGAGTGATTCATGGTCTCCAATCCAGCATGACATGGCCTGGGCCGACAGAAAACGAATGCCGCGGACTCCTCGAGAATCAAGTGCGGCATCAAACCCAACGAGGGGCCCCGGCGGCTTCAGGGTATCATCCCAAGTGGCATCAACCTCTTGCTGCGGGTGATGATATCCCAACTGAGTTTCGTCACCATTCTCCTGCGTGATACGAAAGCCAGAAATATATGTCTGACCACTGAGCCGGACAGATGATACCTGGATCCTGGAGATTGGGCACTCAAGTTCCATCATCTTTCCATACATCGCTATTGAACCTTTGCGAAACGCATCATCCGAAAAAAAAGATGAATAGCGCACCTGAAGCTCTGCCGTACGCCATAGTTGACCGGCATACGTCGCATAGGGCTCTAAAATGGAGGAACAAGGAGATCCATAGCACACCTGGGCTTCTAATCTCGTCTGAACCAAGTCATTGATGCGAGAAGCTAGGGCCCATACCCGCTCTCTGTTCAGCATGGATGGGAGGGCTCGCAAGGCTTTGATTTCAGTGAATAGTGATTTGCATCTTCCGACTGTCGCCCATTGATCGGTTTCAAAAATGTGAGAGAGCTCTCGACCAGGCCAGAACCTCGATCGCCAAAACACGTTTGGCAGTTCGGCGTTTGCAAATTCCCGCGAAGCCAGCTGCAGACTGACTACGTCGTTCGATGGTAGCCAAACTAAAATTTCGACTAGAAGGTCGGAGGGTAGGAGCTGAAATGGATCACTGGGGTTTGGCGTATGAGACTTCGGCTTCTGGCCAAAGTCCTGGCGTGTGTTTGAAAGCCCATCGCCGCCATTGGATGCAAGTCGACGCAGCTCGGGAATCTGGGCAGGGTCTGATTCATACGACGAGTTCTGAATCCGCCTCTCACTCAACTCAGGCTCTTCACCAGGAAAGAGGTTCTTAATGTCCACTTGATAACGGAAGAATCCGCCGTAGTCATGATTCCAGTTCAGCGCACCAGACTGGACGGGCTGCGATGCGCAGACATCAAAGAGAGCTTGGATGGCTGCTTGGCTCTCGTAACGGCCGTTGGCGGACAGAATATCCCAACAACACGTATGCAAAGGAAATCCCAGGAACCAGGGGTTTGCCTCTAATGTGTTTTGGCGGGGCATAAGTGTGCCGTAGTATCCTTCCAAAAGCTCGACTGCGATCCAAGACTGGTCGACGATGGAGTCGGACACATCATAAGTTCTGCTTAACTCGTCGAGCGGGATGAGATCCTGTAAATTCTGGCGCATCCCAATGCCGGAAATGCGAGCTGCATTCCACTCTTTGCGGCAAATGTATACTGACAAAGTTCATGAGCATACACCTCATGACTCCCTCGGTTTGACCAGAACCTACAGGCTTGAAATTTGCGCTTCCAGTCATTCCACGCCGGCGCGGACGTTGAAGCGTCGATACCGGCACCGCACAGGATGCATGACAAACTCCTCGGCATTTTAGAAATTTTAGAAGGGGGTATAATTTGAGAAAATGTTTCTCGGCTTGACTTGCTAAAGGTCTCAAATTGAAAGGGTGCGCAGATGGCGGCGATGTCAGAGTGTGGGGTTAAAAACCACTTTAGGCACCGATTTAGTCGAGGTTTCCAGGTGAGGGATAACACGTTGCATCTGCATCCTAAAATGAGAAAGATATTGAACGCCAAAATCTAATCCTCAGATTCAATTCAGCGTACTGTATGAAGTCATTTCAGGCTTCGCAAGTGCGAGATGTTCAATACTGTCCCCCAGACGCGTCACATTCGCGGCCGTCGTCTGCATCTGCCTGTCAAGTGTAATCCAGCCTGAGACGGCAGTCGATGGATATCTAATCCTCACCTTTGTCTAGGCAGCGACGTACTCACTGAATACAACGTCCATCATTGTAGCCTATTTCGCCAAGATGTGGAGGTCGTGTACAGTGCCAGCTGACTGAAAAAGGGTGTCTACTGATGGGTGTTGAATACACCATTCACTCCGATCATGGTTCGAATTTCGCGACCTTGGGCGTTGAATCTCTCTAGGCCCCAGATACATACCGGCTTCCAAGGGGCTGGGGCGGAACATGTCGCCGAATAGAAATACTAGATCCTTGAAAATATGGGAAGTATGGCCAGTATGGCTTGGGAAGGGCACATTGTATCTCGAGGAATCTAGTCACCACCGGTTTAGGTTCCACGATCTCTAACGAAGCAAAGGCGAAATAGGGGACACGCTGATGTAAATAGTTAGAGCAGTAATTTACGCGCCGATGATGATATCCTTGCGAAGTGGTAATGGGCTAAAATTAGGCAGCGACCACAGAGGAACTTGGCTAGAAGTTGCTCGTCGCTTGCTACAGCGCAGTGGGGTTTGTCCAAATATGTCATACCACAAGACTGGGTACACTCAACCTCGATATCGGTATTAAAAACCAGCCCATTTTCCACAGTGGCCTGAGGGAAGATCCCAGGCTGAGTAACGGACGGTGCATCCTGATGTATGCTGCGCCATTTGAGTATCGGTAAGGCTGTTCCTTGACTATGGATTAGCAGATCCAGCTTTGGTTCTCTATAGCAGGTGTACAATAAATAAGATTATGATCATATAACCAGATCATCAAGGTCAATCCACCTCAGGTGGGGATCATCGTTCCCACATTCGCGCTTTGCTCAGGTTCCGTTACCAAAGCTCTCAATATACGGCTTACCGCGACCTGGGGGCTGCGATTCACAACCTGTGCTACTTCCTCGGCGGGGAAAGAGAAAACAGCCTCAGCCCATCGCCGTTTTCATTTCCAATGCAACCATTGCCGAAAACCCCGCTTCTTGACCGGCTGCAGCTACAACAGCCCCAGTGAAAGACAGGCGAGGGATGCTGCAGCACAGCCTACACAGGGGCTGGGTGGGGGCTGACGTGCAGCTGACCATTGTACGGAATGCGCAAGTTTGCCTCGTTGGTGACATTGTGACAAATGGAGGTGGGTCAACTTAATAGCCGAATAAGGAGGTCATGTCGAGTCACTGGAGGGTCAGAGAGGCAAAGATACAATATTCAATACTAGGTAAAGCCGAGTAGTACCCAAACGGGCTGCTAATGGGATTCCTCACCCTACTTTAGGTGAAGTTCGTAAAGAATATCCAAGAGAAGGGAAGCTATATCGCACTTGGCAATCAGGCTGTCTCGATCCGCCCCAGGGCCGTAGTATTGTATACTAGGAACCGCGCACTTCTTCCTGTGCACGCACTGATTTATCTGCCGTATAAGCCGTTTCTCTTCGATCAGCTTCTTGAAATCGTTACCACGGTAAACAGGAATCTTGGCAGAGTAACGCTGCCCTCGATACACCGACCTGGTGAGAAATGTGGCCAAATTCTCAGCAGACACTCCATCTGCATCCCAACGCTTGGCCATCTCTGGCGACATCTTTGCCACGTACGCCGCATAGAACCATTCTTGAAATTCGCTGCCAGTTGTGATGGGAATTTGGCCTAGATGTTCCGAGTTTTGTCGTAGTCTCCTCTCTTCTTCCTTTGCGACGTCTAGGCTTCGCTCCAACTCCTTCAGCATGATCTCGGTCGTAATCGCTAGGCCATTGATCGCATCAATCATTCGCTTGATAGTCGGCGTGGAAGTGATACCGTCGGGCCTTTTATAGATGATGCCGTGTTGCACTTCGGCCCACGCTTGCGATACCACCGTCCCTATCTGGATCTCTACCCTTGACGAAGTGACACCTTTGGGCAGGGGCTTTTTCCATTCGACCACCATTTGCCACGACTTGTATCCGTAGTGTTCCCAGTGTTCATCGGTCCCGTCGACGTCTTGAGAGTACCACGGCCCATTTCCATGTTTCTGAAGATCCAGGTTTCTGCCCTCGGTAGCGCCTCGCCCACCCGTGACTGTACCAAAAAGATGTTTCATGTCGAAGCACTTCTGAATCTCCTTTGCGACCTTGACAACGTCTCTGGGGAGGTACAATCCAATGCGAACCCCAGCAAGGTCCCCCATCTCATCATGTTTGTAGATGTCCTTTTCCTTAGTGACCCAATCTCTGAAACTGGGATCTTTTGTCATATCCTTCAGTTTTTTCTCCAACGAGTCATATTTCTTAGCTCTGTACTGCACCACTCCCTTCGTGGATATGCTCTGTAGAATTTCCTCACATCGACCCCGGGTGAGCGCCGCCAGCGTCTCGAATTGTCGTCCTGTCTCGGGCTTTCTGTACTCGACGAGGAACGCTGAGACTTGTTTGTCGCAAGCACTGGAATTTCCCGTTGAGTTCATCGTAAAAGCTAGTCGAGAATAAGGTCAAGAACGTAGGTGGTTTAGTATTTGCAATGCTAGCAGTGGAGATCAGCCTGCTACAGATAAAGCAGAGGCTGAAAGACTTGTTGATATATAACCTAAACTTTCCTCGACGCCAATTGCCTCACAGCCCCTGTACGACTGGGTAAGGACTGGAAACCCTGTACGACTGGGCGAATCAAACAACAAGATCAACTGGATTGAGATTAGGGCAATATATGTGGTGGATGTTGGTTGGATTGTAGCGACTACGACAGAGGGTTTTGATAGGAGGAAGGATTTAAGTTTTTTTTTTTATCTGCGTGCAGATTTTCCCAATTTGAGCCCCTTGTTGAAAAGAGACCCTGTACTAGGAACCTTTTATAGATTGATATCCGGACCTTTGTCAGAAGGGGGAGTCAGATACCCCCTCTTCCGGCCGGTCCGGATAACCAGAAGAAAGAATCATCGCGAGTATCATTATCAATTCGAACACCATTTCGATTGATCAATTTAACCGTAACGGATCCATCACGCCCCTGAAGTTTTTATTCCCTATACCGGGCCTGGGCTGATCACCTAATTAAATCGTGTTGCGGCAAATATCAGAGTGCACCTGGAACCTGCAGGACCAATAGCTAGCCGAGGAAGTCTTAAATGCAAACACCATATTAGGTGAGATATAGATTACGGATGTTGGCGATTTCCTTACAGATTAGGTTTGAATCAGGATGCCGGCTAAACTCGGCTGTGATATGCCTTTTAACAACACACCGACAACGCCAACTGTCAGTGGAAGATGGATCAGATATTCCCAAGCGATGCGTTTTCACCTGAATGCTTGTGTAAGTCCCGTAAGCCATACTGACAGGTATCAGTTCCTAGGCCAAACCTCGAGGGTAAAGATGCTTCTACAACGGGCAAATCTCTTAAAATAGCAAATGGCCGAAACAGAGTTATCTTCGCGTGTGACCGAAATAAACTACCACCGAACGCATCCATCAATCGAGTACGTTGTACTTTAAGTTGAAGAACTGGGTGGAAGTTCTCAATCTTAGCCAAGCAACTATTAGATCGAAATATATAGGTGCTGAGCTATCGGCCAGACGAAGAATATGTTACGTATAATTATCCACCAAGCAAAGATCTAATATCTGCACCCTTTATATCGCCAATTTGATGAATAAGATGTTACCACTGTCTTCAAATCTCGCGGTATTTGGCACCAAGCTGCAAAAAAAGGATGTATCTATATAACTATTTGTATACTCTTGCCACCCGACGAAATGTATGTTTTCTAATCGGATTAACGACAAGGAGAGATTTATGTGAAGTATTGCACACTGCTAGCATAATCTAGATATTTATCATTGGATTGTATATATAAATTGAACAAGCACTCCATACCACTCCTTGATATAATTAAAGTTGACTCCTGCCAGTATTCCTTTCGGATTGCCTTTGCCTCCCTCCCAGGTAAATCAGAAGAGAATTACTTGTAGGTATCAGAGCACCTTAGCTAGCTCTATTAACATAAGCCTCACTCAGTTGTTCAGCCAGATAGATACCTTGCTGTTATAAATGCTGCAGCATCTGTCGTTGCTTCTCCAGACGAGGAGATCTTCAAAGACCACTTAGCCAAATTCAAACTCAAGTGCAACAAAGAATACATCAAGCCAGTGGGGTACATTAAGACATACTGACTTGAGCCGCACAAAGAGACCACTGCTGAAGCACAGGTAGATGTGCACTTACACTTTGGTAATGTAGCCACTTCGAGGCAGGCAGTTGAGGCTGCGACACCGATAAATGAGAAAAGAAACGTACACATGGTAAATTTTAGCTGAGTTGGTACTATTTATGATAATTGGCCTTTATATTTTTATCTCTTAATCTTATTTTTGTCTCTTTATTTATCCGTGAATGCGGATGGCTCAGTTCGTAACCCGAATTGTCGTCTGCAAACGTATTTAAAAAGCCACAATTGGCTCCCCAATACGGATACGGAGCCTCGGTATTGACGAATGGGCCCCGGGTTTCTTTTAGAATGTCCCGATAAGGCTCGTTTCCGCCTAACCATGTCCGTCTATCGGTAGTTTGAGTCGGCGATTACGATGGTTGCGTACAAGTGGGGCCTTGATGATGTGCTTACTGGGTGCAATCACGCATGCTGCATTTCTAGCTGGAACCTAAGCGCGAGATTCTGTTAAAAAATAATTCAAATTGAGACATCAATCATCGGGTATCGCGTGGTGTAGAGAATCTGAGTCGGGTAAATCTAGCCACTGGTGAATGTTGCAACATGACAATCCGACCAGAAAGCGCTGAGAGTCCCACCGAGGCATCCAGTCTCTTGTCAAGCACCACGGCGGTTGGCGATGATGCGCGATTTCAAGAAAACGGCTACGGCTCCGTGACTGCCGACTGTGAAAGTTCGAATAATTCCGAGTCCACAGTGTCCAAGCCAAAGTACAGCAACTCATATATTGCTAGAGTGGTCGCCGCTTTACTCATCGGTAAGTAGTGAGTCAATCCGGGCAACGTGGTCGGAAGCTCATATCGCCAGGTGTCTTCACTTCTAGCACAGATGCATCCTTGGTGCTGGCGACCCATCCTGTTATCGCGTCCGAGTTTGGTGATTTAGCAGACTCAAGCTGGCTGTTCATCAGCTTCATGCTCGCTGGAGCCGCCACACAATCCTTGGTATGGTGATTGGTTCTATTTTAGCGGCCGAGGAAGTTGATCTGACTCGAGCTCATAGTACGGAAAACTTAGTGACATCTACGGTCGGAAAACCATCTTGATAAGTTGCTATGGCCTCTTTGCCATCGGCTGGTATGTTTCATCCTTCCATCTTCGTAACATTTTGGATGTCTCTGACATAGATCTAGTGCCCTTGTGTAAGTTTCCCTTGAAGCTAGGCAAGATTTTCGATATTAACGAGTATGAAGCGGAGCTGGCCAATCCATGGGGCAAGTTATTTTAGGACGGTTGATCTCTGGGTCAGGAGGTGCTGGAATGACGACACTGGCCTCTGTTATTATAACCGGTATGTCATGGCGACGGACGTTGGAGACGATGGCTAATGATTGAAGACTTGGCCCCGCTGAGAGAGGTGGCATCATGGCAGAGCTACTTGAACGTCATCGCAACTGTCGGCCGAAGCATGGGTGGCCCGCTGGGTGGATGGTTGGCCGACACCATCGGCTGGAGATGGTATGACCGGTCCAATCCCATTTCAAGTTCAATATGTCTAAGATATCCATAGGTCCTTCCTCGGTCAAGCCCCAATCTTTGTTGTGGCAATGTTCCTCTGCTGGATATTGCTACCCGACTCGACGTCTCCTAACCAGGTTGAGAATGAAGTTGATCTGCGTAACTCCCTTGCCAGAATAGACGGACTGGGTGCCTTCCTCCTCGGCAGCGGAATTCTGGCCCTCATGTTACCACTTGAGATCGGCGGCCAAAAGGTTCCCTGGACTCACCCCTTGGTGTTCTCCCTTGTTGGGGCTGGCATTCTGCTCCTCTTCTTTTTCGTGCGCGTGGAAGCCGGGTGGGCCAAGGAACCCATCTTTCCGCTCCGGCTTTTTCGCCAGCGCAACGTTACCATGTCATACTTGATCATCGCAGCACAGTCTGGAGCACAATTGGGAGTAAGTCGCTTCAATTGAGAGCTAGAGCCTTGCTAATCTTAGACCGCAGATGATGTACTCGGTGCCTATCTATTTTCAAGTTACTCAGCGCGTTTCTAGTACAATTGCAGGTGCACATCTATTTCCCGCAGTCATTGGCAACACTATTGGCGGTATTGTCTCCGGAGCCGCGATCCAGAGGTTAGAAATATAAACATAATGTGAAGCAAGCAAGAAATACTAACGAGCTGTAGGACTGGTCGTTATAGGGGTCTTATCATCTCTTCTGCCCTCTTGTCCATTTCCAGCTACAGTTTGATGATTCTGCGTTGGAAAGGACATACTGGATGGGCAGAGTCACTATATATCATCCCAGGGTAAGAAATCCATCTAGCTGCGAAGGTCAAAGACTAACTCATTTCCAAAGCGGCATGGGTACCGGTATCGCATTTAGCGCGGTATTTATTGCATTACAAGCAGCTATTGACCCAGCAGACAAAGCTGTGGCTGCATCAGGACTCTACCTCACCGGCACAATAGGCTGCATTGTAGGCTTGGCTGGCTCAAGCGCTACCACTCAAGTCATCCTGAGACGGGTTGTCCAGGTCAAACTGGCCCAGCAAGGCATGGAAAAGTCTCTCATTGACGAAGTAAGTACTGTGCTTGATGTTCTTTGAAGCCGTGCTTAATTATCTCCACGTAGGTCATCAAAAAAGCGACTGAGAGTGTGACTTTCATCGATGAGGCACCCAAGAAGGTTGCAGACATTCTGGTCGAAGCTTATATAAAAGGGATTGAGTACAGTCACGGTAAGAAAACCCCATTGCGCTTATTGGTTGTCTTTTCTGAATTAATTAGGGCTGTCTATCATCTTTTCCTTCCTCGCCCTCGTCACCGCTCTGCTGATGAGGGAGCGGAGGCTATAACAGCTTGAAGATGAACGGGTTGCAATTATCCAATCTCAGCTAATACACGCTCTGAAGCATCATCAAGTGGAATTATGAGCCTTGATTTTGTATGTTTCTTTCTTTCTGTGCTGCCGAATTCCTATCGATAGATTCATGGCAACTGTATATATAACTAAGATTATAGGAAATGATTCATTTCTAAAGATTTGTAATTTCTAAAATAATAAAGAAAATGACCTAAGTTTAGGTACCGTTGATTTGTTGACCGGCCAGACCTGGACTGTGCCATGGCTAACTCCCTTCCTTGAACTCCGCATCCAAAAACCCTGCGCGCCTTTACCCCTACACTCCCAGTTTTAGTCATTTCTCGCTCTTATTTACCTGGCACCCAGCTCCAGAAATGAGACCGACCAAACTCTCCACCGCGAAATGAATTGATGCAAGTGTTGTGGTGAATCACGTCCAAAAATGTCAAATATTCCGAAAGTTGAAGACCCGTCCTATTCTCGGGGTGTCGTTGACTTGGATATTGGAGAATATGCCTCAAGCTTCTCGTTTGATGGAATCGCGACTCGCCATGGCGTATTTGGAAACTTCCCGCACAGATTCCGGTTGTTTGCACACGCGAATTTCTTTGCCTTGTGGTCGGTAGGTTACCTTGTTGCGGCATTCGCCACAAAATTGCTCAATGTCGTATGACCAAGACCCAACGTAAGGTGCGACTGCACCGCATACAGTTGTCAGCAGGAGAAGAACCGCCTGGATACTAGAAAGGTGTTAGCCACAGTTCCACCCCGGAACGTCCAGAGTTCTTACTGTGTTGCATTGGAGGGCTTCTTCTTGACTGTTGTTTTCGTTTGTCGTTCGCAAAAGGGACAGTCGATGAAGTCGGGTTGGTCTCCAAGTAGATGCAGAGGTGAGACAGTTGGTGGAGGTGCGGAGATTGTCATCATCTGTTGGTCCATGTTGCATCCATTCACCTGCCCGGTTGTTGCCTCTGGTAATGAACTGTATTCCACCGGCGATATCGTACCGGGCACCACCTGCGGTAAATCACTGTGAGCCGCCTGCGGCAGTGTACTGTGAACCACTTCGGGAAATGTGTCCGGCACCACCTCTGGCAACTCGCAGTAAACCACCTCCGGGAGCGTCGACGGTACAGGTGTTGCGTCATCTCGGGACCTGTTGAGATTTGTCCGGCTTCCGCTCTGCTCGCTATACATTCCTCCGACGGCACCAGGGTGAGACTTCTCGTCGACAAATCGGGATGGCTGTGACATGGATTCGGTGGGCGTGTAGGGCGGGGGAGACACCGTGCCGTAGGAGTCTGTCGAGAGAGTCGACGCCTCAGATGCCATCGGTGACACAATCCATTCGCCGCGTGGCCGGGGAGTTTCGCTGCGATCGGACTGCATCGTGCTACATTACATGATTAGGTCCATCATGCCATGGATAGCCGGCCGTGAATGCTTACCTTTGGTTTGACCGAGATTATCGGTGCTAAAAGAAAAGAGATGGAAAGGGAGACTTGTATGATGGAAAGGGCGTTGAGGGTATTAGAACGATGAGAAGAAGGGGGAGGCAGGTTCACTTCTAGCGTAAGGTGACCCATCATACATTATTAACCTTTCTGCACCCTGCTCTTGGGCCTACTCATTTGCTGTCTGCCGACCTAGCGCGTCGTCATGGGTTTATAATTAGCGTAGATCAATAAGCTACGTCGTATGGAGTGGCCTGTCCACTGTCTTGGACCTGATCTGGAGAAGGACCGTGTCCAATAGCACTCCGCGTTGGCTCTGCTTGCGCGGTGCCATGGCATGCAGATCGTTTGACAATTGGAGACCGGCCTCAATCTGGAAACCCAGCTGGGTTGAGATTCGCGGCCCTGTAATAAATACTTTATCGACGTTGTTGTTGAGGCTGAGCACATACAAAAGGGCCTGACATTCGGATGGCTTCGTAATGCATCCGGAGTGGCCTACGACGCATCATCGAACGGGACTAGGGCAGGAGAAGATCCACTAGTCAAAGTTATTCAATCAGGACCGAAGGCGGAAGCGAAGCCGAAAGCGAGACCGACTCCATCCCCGCCTTTAATCTTGATCGGCGCCGCTCAACACGACTCACAGACCAACCACCATGGGGATTCACTCGTCAGCCACGGCTGTAGCAAACCCTATCATCGAGGGCGGCCGGGAATGGCTTGCGATTTGAGGCTATGACGCAGATCTTGTTTCAATGCATCGTGCGGTCGGACGTCGGGACTGTCGCAAGTTTGCGCCTGGCGTCCGAACCGCAGCCCTTCTCAAGCGCTAGAGAGGGCTGTGACAGTGTTTCGCTTTCTCAACGGCCGCAAAAATAGATTGGGCGGCTTCATGTATCACAATGATTTCACTTATAAACCTATGCCAAGGTCATGATTTCTAGACTCTGTATCAATCCAGCTCACCACCGATTCACCACATCTTCTACTCTCCATCAGTTCAACTACCAACAATTCCAACCACCCCAACATCAACACCCAAATCTCCAAGATGGCCTTTGCATCGCTGAAGAAGTTTGAGCCTTACTTTGCGCCTCGATACAAGACGCCCATGCACTTGGTTCAGATTGTACTGGTCATCATCGTGATTGGCCTGTCGGCTGCCCGAATGTCGATGAAGAACTCGCCCCGAGGACGATCCACAACGATCGGTCTTGCCATGGTGGGTTTTCTTGGCTGCTTTAGCTTATTCAAAGCTGACTTTTTAGGGTGTCAAATCTCTCGTCATCATCGGGTACCAGCTCGTCACCGAGCACGTTGACCGATTCTCACGATTCGCAAGCCTCAAGGCGTTTGCGATCCTCAATTCACTGGAAGTTGTCTTCTGGGGAGCTGTTGCCTTTCTGTCGCTGCAGGCAAACACCAAGACTTGCGAGGGAACCAGCTGCACTTTGGGCTGGGTTGTAGTGGCCTTGGCGGTCATCTTGAAGTAGGTCCAAACATGATATCTTGGCAATGAATCCCATATTAACCTCACCTCTAGCTTTCTCGCAAACTACACCGCCATAGTATCTGTTCTGGACTGGCATCACTTCCGCAACCACCGCTCCCCTCGCGGTGTCAAGATTTCTAGCCAGGGAGATCAAGAGTCATCACTGTCGACCCTTCCGGTTTACCGACAGTAAGGGTCAGCACATGTTAGAAGTGGGTGTGTACCTATCATAGCAAGGTTACCAGGGCTGGACTCTGGTCCCGAATCATGATTTGGCGTTCGATAAGAGTATGGGCAGGTGACATGGTAGATGTGAGAAGGGATATTTCTTTTGTATTTTATGAGACAAGGACATCAGGACAAGGACATTAAGCGAACTGCAACATTACAGGATAGGGAATATAGAGAATGCTACACATGATACAGATATGGAATTCACTTGGGGATTTAAACGCGGGTGTGAGAAAGTGAATGGTCTTTGCCTCTGTCCAGAGGCCAAAGATGCTTGTATGGTGGTGACAATCACCAGCTAGCCAGGCAAGGGAATGCGGCTTGTGTGAAGTCCTAGCTGCCTGAGGCCACAGCCGCCTTAGGCGTTTGCGGGCTTCAACAGCTTCTAGACCTGGGGAGCCTCTTTCGTATCGGGCCTTACAGCCTTACGCCCTGGACAGGGATATCCTGGAATCTTAGGGTCAGCCTTGGACGCCAAGTGGCTCGGGCACGTGCAGTGATAGAAAGACGGAGTGAAGTTGAATTGTTCATTTATATTTAGTGAAGGCCATGCTCCATGACCATCAACGGCCATTCCAAAGCCATACTCCAACTTGGATCCATGTTGGCAACAATGTCATCGAGAATATTTCTACCCCACCCCCGTAAATACCAGTGATCCAGGCCTGTATAGTGTAAGACCACACAATAGTGAGCAATAATTGCCAACGTAGCAGGGTGACGCTGGCGAAGGAGATCCATGAACTCCTCGGTTAGGAAAATAGAAAAGCTCACGCAGACTCGGAGCTCGGGCGAGCTAGTGTTGCGCAAGGCGGTCTGGACCCAAGTGGTGATTTGAGGTATCGATTCCTTGAAGATCGAGGCACCTGTGGGCTGGTGGTTCGTGTCGGGTAACTTTAGGTGATGCAGCTGTTCAATCATTGCAGTGAGAAGCGGCGAGGATTCGGAAACGTCTTCCTGCAAGAATAGCTGCGCTAGTTTCCCCTGATGGAGAAAGTCGTTGTATGAGTCGAGGATCCTGCTCATGCCTCGAATGAGATGGAAAACATCAGTCAAATCATCGATGTGGGGCTTTTCGCTCACGCCTCCATAGCTAGAGAAGGAGGCGAACGCACAGATGGAGAGCATGGAGGATGCAATGAAGACCTCTTGGCATGTTTCTTCCGATATTTGGGCCAGAGCAATCCGGAGACCAGAAATGGTTACGTTCTGGTGCAGAGAGGCGCAAATCGAGTAATGGCTATACCGCTCTGGTTGGATTTGGCTCTGGTGATGTGCTGAAACGGCCAGGATTTGATGCAGGAGAAAGGCATGGGACATGGCCAGCCTGGGGACCTCGATCTGCCATATCTGTTGCAGGTCGGCGGCGCGAGGAAGCGTCAAGAAGGTGGATGCAGTGTAGTGATGCATGAGTTCCAGGTCAGTGAGCCATGGGCTTTGGTCGGTAGATCCCGGCCCGGTGACAAACTTGTCAAAGTAGGGGAAGGGATCAGTGCTGCTGCTCCAATCGGGATCAGAGGGAGTGTGAGCTGCTGTGGCTGATGTCTGGCTACTGCGGAGTGTGCGCTGTGTCGGATCGAGCGGACTTGTGGCAGAGTAGACGGTGTCCTATGGATTATATTGGTGGTGAGCACAGCCCGATGGAGTGTCATTGTGCATGTAGAGCGAGTACAGCGAGTACAGCGAGTACAGCGAGTACAGCGAGTACAGCGAATACACCGAGTACAGCGCATGAGTAGACAGACATACCTTTCCCATTACCGCCGAAGCAGAGTCGCTGGGTGTCAACGAAACACTCCTTGTCGAGCCCTCCGCATTGGACGGACTCTGCTCCACGTAGGAGCATTCCAGGCCGTGTCTGGTGCAGGCCGAGCATGGCCGGTTCTCGTCACACTGAAGAGACTTTAGTGAGGTTCCCTGCACCCGCCACGCGCGCGCGTCACCGTGTATTTACCTTGACACGTCGTTGCTTGCAGCGCAGACAGCCCCGTCGGGACTTCTTGTAGCCTAGACGAGGCATCTCTCAGCGGTTATCAATGCCGGCGCACAGCGTCGTCAGGAACAGAAAAGCACGCGACTCGCTCGCAGCGATTGCCCAGGCTGGACGTCCTGGACCGAGACCGAAACCGAAGCGACCGGGGTATTCGCGAGAAGAAGCGGAGGTGGTGGATTGATTGCAGCGGGAAAAAACGTGGGATCGCGGGTGTCTCTGGCGACTGGCGGTACCGAGCGCGACGCAAGGCTTTGTACAAATAACACCTGGAACAGCGCGCTTCTTAATGACGAATGTCTTGAAGGCTTAGACGACGATGTCTTGCTGCAATTACGGTGTTTAGCGGTGGGAAAAACTGGCACAGCCTGGCGGGATCATGTACCGGCGAGATGGGAATCTGGCCACACAGGGCTGGCGAATCACAGCCTGATCCGAAAGCGAGGACGACGCCTTGACGCCGCTCTGAGGAATTGGAGATGAGGTCGAACTCAAAGCCATTTCCCTCGGCTCCACAAATGATAGCTCGGTCTTGGCCGGAAGCGCTCAAGTCCTCGTCTAAAATGATCAGAAAGCACCAGAAATCATCCCAAAGACTGAGCACGGAGCAGCGTGATCCAGGTTTTTGTTGCACCTTCGTCTCGTATCCTGCCGCTCAGGGTCTAGGCCCGGGTTCGACTGTCCGTGCAGCGAGGCAGAGCATCCCATCACAGTTGCATTTGGAAGCGAGAAGTCTCCAAGGCAGACTCAGCTTTTGGTGTTGAAGGGGCCTGAATGGGCCTGGATGAGTGAGGCAAGGCAGAATTGAGCCACCCTATGAGGCTACTGCTCCTCGACTACGGGCTGATCGGGGTGACGGGCCCACGGCTGTTTCCGCGTATGCGCATTTGCGCACATCTCATCACTCCGGGACCGCGACGACGGGTGGTAACCATCTTTATTTCCGCACTATTAATAGAATAAAAGCCTGCATCCGATCGGATGGGCCGGAACCACGCAATGACGGTGCACACTCCAGGAACGCACAGCCAAGCATCGTGGCCGGGTCCGAATAACCCATTACTGGTGTTGAGGATGCGAGAAACAACATGTTCTGCGCATTGCTACATCTTCCCTTGGTGGCGTGTTGACGCGTCGGCTTCGCCCTTGTGTCATGCAATGGCTGCGCCTGTATTCACAAGTCATGCCTCGACGCCAATGTCGTCATTCCTCAATGGCGGAACTTTTGAGTGTTTCTTTTTTTAATGATCCTGTTCTCATTCGCGCGTCCCCATTGCACATGATGCTCACAAAACAAGTGCCGAAGCATCCCCAAGAAACAACGGAACGTCATTTGAACCTTTCCAAATAGCATGAATTAAGGTTAATTGTCTGCTATTATAACCTGAAACTCCATACAACACGTGGTTACATTCTTTGGTCATACTACTAAGGAATCCATCCACGAGTTGAGAAAGCAGTTCCAGTGTAGGGTAGCAAACGGGGCTTGGTTGGGCATTTTGTAACCATCACCAGGACTCACACCCAGGGTCTATTTTCAAGAGTCAAGGATTCCACAGATCAGAAGAAGATAAGAATATCTAAATCAGTTGAGTAGAGCCCTCTTCTGTATTTTATTTTCTTGCGGCTCGATCCCTTTTTAACGATGCATCCTCAGCCTGAACCTACCCTACAGAGTCACGTGACACCCTCTAGCCCATCATCCACCAATTCTGGGATAGCGTAACTCAACCGCAATCTTAGGTATTTATTTTGGCTTCTCTTTCCTGACCAATAGCACCTGTTGTATGAAATGGACTAACTCCGTTGTCGCTGGGAACATAACATCAGCGATTTGGCAGTTGGTGCAGTGTTGGGACTAGGTCTTCAAGATTCACACAACTGGCGCTATTGATCAAGAAGATGGATGACGTAGACATTTTATCAGATGAAAGGCGCGATAAAAATTAGTACAATATTTCTCACTCTGATTTTGAGCCACCAAATTTGCCCCGATGTTTAGCTTATCTGCTATTTGGGGCTAAAATAGTCGGCTGCTCGGCACCGTCGACCGATGGGTATCCCTACGATCAACTTGGCAGTGTAGCAGCTGGCGTGTGATGCTGACGCGATTATTCACTTCAGATGTTTCCGAACTCCAAAGTCCCAAACTTCTGGCGGATCTGTAAATGAAAAGTCTCCGGTTATTGGCTGACGCGTCACTCTGCAACTTCCCAATCGAATATAATGGCCTGGCGTTGTGGACAGGTGATTTTCGTATGCAGTCAGCTGCATCGCCAATGCGATAAGCCTATCAGCAGAGCAAAAGACTGGCCGCCGTTGAGTATCGCTGGTGGCTAAATCTGCATGAGGGCGGGGATCAACTTCAGCTTCGGACCAGGTTCACGGCTGCTCTCCAATCAAGAGGCCAAGTCTCCATTAGTGCGACCGGCACTATTCCCTACAATTTTAAGGCTGACCCCGCAGATGCCGATGTCCGCAAGGCGCGAATCGTCGTATAACTACGTCTCCATCCCCAGTTTGCTGACGACGAAGCGAGAGGACCTACAACTCGAGCGAAGTACTGGGAACTTACAGTCCTCTAATCCTCGAAACCAGACCAACCAGCCGTTCACCATGGCTCCTGGGGCTGATGTCCCGCCAGGTCTCGCCGACGATCTGAAAAGCGACACTCGTGACGTGGCCGACCTCTGGAAAGAAGCGCTGAAAAGCTACAAGGGCATCGTGGGGTTCGACCTGGAACAAAAGTTCGCAAATGTCGACGCCATGATTGCCCAGGGTACCAAGGAGATGAACAACTTTCACAAGTTCCGCCACAATGAGAAGAAAGTCGACAAGTTGCGGACCCTCTTCTCCACAAACCTGGACTACCTCGAGAAGGGCGCTCAACAGCTCATCTCGGCCGCCACTCCAGCCTTTCCTCCAGCTGCTGCTATCGGCACGGCTGTCACATACATGCTCACTGCACGTGTATCTCTTCCGCACAGTACAACCCGAGTTAACCAAATCTCAGGCCTGTCGGCAAGTTTCGGCTGACTATGACGTGGTGGTGGTCTTTTTCGAGGACATGAACAGCTTCCTGCAGCGCATTGTTATTTTGGAGACAAGATTGCCCAAGTACAAAGCCTATGAGAACTGCTTGATGGATGTCTTCACGTCTTTTTTGAGCATGTGTGGTTTTGCGCACAAGTACATTGAGCTCGGTCGATTCAGTGGGTTACACGCCATGGACAATGAGGTGAGATGAGATGCTAACGAATTAAATAGAGAAATGGATCTCGAATCTACTCGAGGGCGAGGATAGCGAGCTGGGAGGCGCCAGAAAGAACATGGATCTAAAACTGTCTCGCCTCCAGAGCGCCACAGAATTTGCCATCCTCGGCAACACCGAAGAGCTCCAAACTATGACCAGGGAGCTACAGGCCAACCAAAAGTCCCATACCGCCATGCTGGAGCAGCAAATGGAGGTCATGGGTTCAATCCGAGACACGACCGAGACTATCCGCAGCGACATGGCCAAGTTGCTCAAAGCCTTCGAGGAGGAGAAGAAGACCAAGAACAAGGACCAACGGAGCAAGGTCTCGGCTGCCGACCAAATCAAACCGGCCTCGGCGAAAAGGATCCGAAACGTCCTCATGGATGTGCCGGACGAAGACCACGAGTATCATATTCTGAAGGAGACGATTGTAGCAGACACTTGCACCTGGGTTTTCTCCGAACCCGAATGGGAAGAATGGTTTACCCAGGAGCCTGGGACGCAGCGCCTTCTGGCCATCATAGGCGATCCGGGGTCGGGAAAGAGTCACGTCGGTGCGACAGTGTACGAGAGGTTGCTGAAAGAAGCGCAGAGCGATACTTCGAAGCAGACGTGCGCGGCTCATTTCTATTTCCGAGAGCAAAGCAATAGCCTGTCGACATTTCTCGCTGCCATCATCACCATCATCAACCAAGTGGTGGAACAAAGCTCACCGGTCTGCGAGCTCATCAACGCCGAGTATCTCAGGGACGAGGTCCAGATCAACCTCCAGAACTGGCAGGACCTGCTACAGAAGCTGCTGGCTCCCGCGTTCAACAAGGACTCGAAAAATAGACTCTTCATTATGCTGGACGGACTGGACGAGCTGGATTCCCTGTCGTCGTTCACCGAGTTCCTGCAGATTCTGAAAAGTGACGACTTCAGGATCTCCGTTGTTTGCACGGGCCGCAAGAATGTTGTTGCCAAGATCTCCGATGTCACGTCGCCACTGCAGATTGAAGTAAAGAAGGAGAAGCAGATTGAAGACCTCAAGGCGCTTGTCTGGAATCGACTCAACACCCTCGATGTGCTTCGGACGTTTAGCAGATATGTGAAACAGCGAGTTGCCGACAAGGTTGAGGAGGTGTCACCGAGTACGTCCCTCCCATGTTCGGCGAGCGGTTGAATGACTAACATTGGATAGATATGCTCTACGCTGAGCACCTGCTGATTCGATTGGATTCCCTCCGCCGCGAGGGTGCTGTGCTCAAAAGGCTAGACAAGCCGCTGCCGACAGATCTTCATGAACTCTACGAGGACTTGTTAGGCGAGTGCCATCGCCGTACAGGGACCAGCCACCAGCCGCTTGTCACCAAACTCCTGCACTGGACTGCCTTTTCATTCCGCCCCTTGCTGCTGAATGAAGTGAGTTGCCTGCTGAGATTCTGGATCGGGGATGAGAACTTCGATCTTGAGGAGGTCCCCGAGGCTTTCGCAAAGTTTGTCCGCGTTGGTGATCCAGGAGTCGATGCCGAGGCCCGGGCAATGCAGGCCTTGAAAAGCGAATACACTGATATCCACGATGTCGGAAAGAGCCAGGATTCCACGAACCCAAGCTTCATTTACAACGACGGCGCGCTACCCGTCAAGTTCCTGGAGCGGTCAATGAGGACCTTTTTCCGCGAGGATTCCAAGCCTGATGGCAGCCTCCGTTGGAGCGTCTCAGAGGCCCACAGGCAGATGTTCCTCGACGCTGCCAAGCTTGCGCGCCCGACGCCCCGGGGAACGATGTTCATCGAAACCGGGCTCAAGGTATACACGACTCAGTATGTGCTTGATCACTGGAGACTCATCAAACTTGAAGAGCACTCGCCCGAACAGCAAGCCGAGGTCATGGAGGCTTTCGGAACGGTCTTGTCGAACAAGGAAGACTACGCCATCATGGTTGAATGGATCATGTCCAGCTTCCAGCAGGGAGATTACAAAAGGACCTTCACCGACGACACGTTTGAGAAGATCTCTCAATGGGCCAAGTTGCTCGACACCGATACTCGCCAGCATCTCAGTGCCCCCATAGTCGAGTGGTGGACTGGTCTTGCTGAAAACCCCCGAAAATGCCTCCTGCAGCTGGCCCGAGGTCACGGCAAAAAGCTTTACTCTGCCCCTGACCTGAGGGCCGCCAACTTCTCCTTCAAAGCAGTGAGGCAGACTCTGGAGATCGTAAGTTTCTTCTGACGGATGTATGAATCACTTTTAACCACTGTTTTAGAGCGACCTCGAGGAAATGCTAGTCGCACAAGCGAAGACTAATTTCAAATCTGCGCTTGGCAAGGTCAGCAGCAAGGAGCCCCTTACCGACGAGCAGGCTGTTCTAGGGCTCGAGGGCGTGCTGCCAGACCTCGCAATGGATGCGGCATCCTATCGTGCAGTGGCCATGTTGCTGCTGAGCCACAAGCACAAGAAGCCGGCCCTGGTAACTTGCAAAAAGGCCGTTGACATAAGCGAGAAGCCCCTGGATAAGGTGAAGAGTCTGGAGTTGATGGCAAGAATCCTCCTCAAGCAAGGTAAAGCCGAGAGAGCGCACAAGGACATTGTCAGCTGCGTTGAAGACCTAGACCACGAGACAATTACCCCATCACTCCGACGTGCGGTTTTCGCGACAAAAGCCCGAGCTGAGGTTGAACTGGATGACTATGCTGCCGCGGCCGAGTCATACCGGCAATCAAGGACCAGTGACCCGACAAATCTGACATCCGCATCCATCTTGGACGAGGAAATCACTTTGTTCTCCGAGGATGATGAGGGCAAAAAGAAATACATGGACACATTGAAGGAGTGGAGTCCTCTGGAACGACTGACTTGGATGGCCTGGGATTACGAGGATATGTCAGATGACCGACATGCTGGACTCCGAGACGCAGCGTTCCAGAGCGGAGAGGCTGCATTTGTTGGCCAGATTTACGAGGACGCTATCCAATATCTGGATAACGTGGGTGCTGCTGCTCCTCTGCGCTGCGATCTTGCTTGCTTCCATCTCGAGGTTTCCCAGGACCTTGAAAAGGCACGAAGCGTCATGGATGAGGCTCTCGACAGCGGTTCGACAGGTTGGCCGTACGCGGTGACGGAAGAATACCCCGGCACCACGCTCGAACGGGCGATCGAGCTGCAGTCGGACATCCTCAACCGCCTTTTCATGAAGTCGAACGACCCAGTCGCCAAGACTGAGCTTCTCGAAGCCGTCAAGGGACTCCTTATGCGGCCGCTTGCACTGGATGTGCCTCCAGAGTCGGACACGAGTCTCGTCCAACGCCGTGTCATCATGGCGCGCATGTACCTCAAGATGGGGCCAGCTACCGAGTTCCAGTCAACGCTGCAGGGTCTTATCAACTCATGTATCGACGCACTTACCGATTCGGTTGGCTGGAACGATACGTACCAACTGAGATACCTGGCAACGGCTGTGTCTATCCTGGGAGAGGCGTTGCCGAATGGAGAAAAGTTGTTGAGAATAGCGCGGATTCTCATGTCGGCGCAGTTCAACCGCCTGGACCCTAACCTCAAACATGAGGACAGTAGCGACAGCGGGTCAGACTCTGATGGGTCATACTCGGGCAGCGAGTCGGACTGGGCTGGAAGCGGCTCCGAAGACGGGAGTTCCAGCTCCGAAGACGAAGAACCGCCTACTGACGAGGGCGATCTCGACGAGTCTTACAACGTGGAACTATCGTGTGACGGAGTCTGTGTCCCGGTGAACTACTACGCCTGGTGGAAAGGACGCGTCGCGTACCAGTGCGTGACCTGCAACGACTTCCTATGCGAGGCCTGCTACGAGGCCCGACAGGCAGACAACAGGGGAGAACAGTCCATCAAGGGGAGGCAGTTTTGTGGGCGGGATCACACGTACATCAAGGGTCCCATCGAGGGTTGGCGTGGAGTCAAGGATGGAAAGGTCATGATGGAAGGGGAAGAACCAGTTGAGTTTAAGGAGTTTCTCAGACACCTCCGTGATGAACTCTGCAAAGAGGCATGGGAGTCATTCTGGAGTGGTTAGCTGAGGGACACACAGTTGCTGTGACGGATTTTGGATAATAGCGTTTATTATTGTTCTGTCTCTTCCATTCCGTCTCCTTCATTCCACCTGATGCCAGATTTTTCAGTGGTGATAGCCCGGGTGAAGCCTCCACACTTCTAATTGGTCGATGTGTTGCCCCCTGAAAGCATGGGCGAAATTCGTCTCGGCGCCAAATTAAGGCTTGGTAAGAGTGAGGGTATCGAGTAGGGTTTGGAGGACATCAAAGCCAGAGTCGGTGCTCGATGAGCAAGCGGGAGTGGAGATGGTCAACTGTGTTTGGAGGGCGTCGATAGCTTTTTCAAGGAGGTTGACAACGATTGAAAGAGGGACCGCAAGAAGACTTCCGGCGAGGGTGGAAAGCTTGTTGTTGAGGGCAGTCAAGAGACCGGCTAGAGCATCGGTGACCTGAACAGATGGATTAACTTAAGTAGCTGGTACCTTTTGGAGGTAGTAGCTTACAGTCTTGACAGCAGTGCAGACGAGCTGTGAATTGGCGATGGACTGTACAGAGACGGGCGCCGGGGTATTGCTCAGGGAAGTGGTTCCGGAACCAAGAGACAGAACCAGCTTGGTCAGATCGCCTAGGACAGTCTAAGAATCGGTCAGAAGATTTCTGTTAGATCTTTCTCGGTTGTGCTCACAAATCCAGTGGTAAGAAGGTTGCTCGTCTTGAGCTTGTTGACGTTGGTGGTCAGAGAGTTGGTATTCGTAGCGATGTTGTTAAGGGAGGTGACGATAGCAGTGTAGTCACCGGCATTGACCACAGGAACAGTAGCCTGAACCGAAGAGGCAGCTAGAATGCTAGTGACGATGGTAAGGAACTTGAACTGCATTTTGAAGGTTGGTGGCCACAGGCAAAGCTGTGATTGAGAGGTAGAGGAGTGTTGGAAGTTTGGAAGCTGTGTGTGTCGATGAGAAAAGAGTACTGATATTCAGAGGAGGTAGCAATGGCACTTATACTACAAGCTGGAAGGTCGTTAAATATATGCTTTGCTTCCGGCTGGATGCCAAGCTACTAGCCAATGTGTATGAATCCCCGGGTCACATACCTTTCGTTCCTTACGCACCTCTGAATTAGAGTTGCCTGAATTGGATCCTGGCTGTCTAAGCATAATTCGATAAATCTTCTTAGCGAAAGAAGCTAGCAAAGCCCTGCCAAGATCCGGGGTGCCTGTTTTCGTCGTGGGATTCGACTACCTGGTCGAGGCGCCCCATTTTTGGTCAGCTCGGTTGTTGGAACTGGAGCAGCTTTCAGCTCCCTGTGCAAAAGCTTCAGCTTCGCATGTATGGAACCAGAGAATAGAGTTCCTTACGCGGGATGGACACCAGCGGAAGCAGTTCGTTAGTCTGTCTAGGAAACAGAATCTACAGCTGGGCGAGATCGACCTGGGCTGGATCTTGGCAGTCCGGCATCAACGGAGCGTCCGGCAGGACAAACTCTCTGAAGCCGGTACAAATGGTAGACTCGTCTGTGATTCCGGTCAATCCTGAATCTAATCTGTCGTCTGCATGATTCAACACGGCCAAAACCAAGTTGGTAGGATCTGGAAGCGAGTCTCGGCTGCGATTGCGTGGAGTAGCGGGATCGCGCTGTCGTTCTTGGCATCACATCGTTTGTGATTTAAATTCCAGCTACGTGCAATTTCTGTGAGGTTCAGAGGAAGATTTTGGGAGCTTGGCCCAGTTCGGACGTTGATGGAATGTGAAGATGATTTAAGCCATGGTGATCCGCCGTTGTGGAGTCTTCGCTTCCTGCGACAGGAAATGCGAAGCGAAAGTGGTTCTGGCGGGAATCTGAGATCGAATCAAGAGTCAGTGGCAATATGCTTGACTTTGTGTCTTACCTAGATCTGGCTCCCGGCCGAAGCTATGCCTTTATCGGGACATTCCAACGCCAGATCGAGGATGGATCTCGCCTCGGAGACGTCAAAACCCAAAGCGACTCGCCAAAGGTTCCGTCCTTTTCCTTTTCTGGAGGACTTCGCCGGCTCCCGCGCCATGTCCGACGGTGGCGGAAGTATTGCGATCGATCCGCCGCATTTATGCGAGTGGCGACGGTGACGGTTGGTCCAGTTTTAACGCTTTCGTTTTGATCTTCTTACGCTGTTGATCTGTGTATTGAAGGCTATTTGGTGTGGTGTGGTGTGATGCCGTGGCGACATTGAAACGGGTTCACTTTGGTAGGTACGTGAATATCTTGAAAACGGACAGGAGTAGTCGAGGCGAGACGTACGAATTGCAGTATCTGAAGCAAGCGAGAGATCCCCATGGACACAGCTCCTCTATTGTGCCTAATAGTACCTTCATCAATTGTCCACGGTGGGCTTGGGCCGTAGCGATCTGAAGCAGCTTAGTGTTGTGATCAACACTAGACTCCAATAGTATTGCTGCGTCAGACCAGGTGGTATGGGGCTGCTGTTACCATTACTAGACATGAGAGACGCATCTTTGCTTAGACCGACGCCCTGATATGCTTATCATCCAAAGTCAAGCTCCATTGCGGTGTTGCCTACCTAGACTTAGGATAAACCTGATCCGGAAGTGTCTAACCCCTGGAAGAAAGACGGCACATACATAATTAAATACCAAGTTTTTACAATCTGACATTATTTCGCTTCCTCTCGAGACAAATGCAATGACAGTATACGGGGCATAGGGTAGCAAAATTGCGTCCATATCCAGGCGAAGAGACAAGCCACACAATGTCCAAGCAAAGAAAATCAACTACGTGGAAAAAGCTAAACACCATGGCCCATGGATTTCGGCTTTTCGAGATAGAATTCAATCATAGGGTGGGACGGAATTGTGAATAGTTGATTCGAACTGTGCAAGTTGTTAAGCTGACGTCGGGCGGTGTGTGTTAGTGACTCGGCAAACCGAGGCAGAGATATTTTTGGCAGGCCGAAGTGGATATTATGTCGGCAAGCCGAAGAGGGTATCTCGGCAAACCGAGCAATCGGTGACAAGCGTGATGATGCAAATAATGTGGACGGTTCAACGTAATGCATCTATAAAGCACGTTCTCGACCTACCTTGGGCACTTGGTAGTTTCAATTGCATCAAGTTATTCTTTTCTTCAACCTGACCCAATCACACGCTTGCACAATGAGCGATTCTTCGACAATCACTGTACTCGGGTGAGGCTCGTCGCCAGCTCGTCATGACTCAATTGTTAACGGCAGAATAGCGCGGGGGTCATCGGCCTCACATGTGCTCTTGTTCTGAGCAACGACCCCAAGAACAAAGTCATGGTTGTGGCGGAATTCATGCCTGGTGACTACGACATCGGCTATGCGTCGTGCTGGGCCGGGGCCAATTTCTTTCCGTGAGATTATCCACAACTCCATGGATTTGACAAAATGCTGACTTTCGGCAAGAATGGGGAAAGCAGGTTCTCTGCAAGCAGAGTTGGAAGCCAAGACTTGGCCAGTACTCAAGAACTTGGCACAGAATGTTCCCGAGGCCTGCATCCATTTCCAAGGTATGTTGGTCAAATTAAACGAACGCCCTTGTGACTGCCGACTGATAGGCGGGGAAATAGATGCCGTGCTGTATAAGCGAGAAACAGACACGGGGAATAACGATCATCTCTTTATGGATCCGGGACAAATGCCGTGGTGGAACAATATTGTTGAAAATGTACGCCAATTTCCCTTCTGTCTTTGAACTCTTGGCACTAACTTTCATGTAGTATCGTTCCGTCCCCTCTAAATCTCTGCCTCCCGGAATCGCCGCTGGATCTCAATTCACGACCGTCTGTATCAATACAGCCTTGTACCTCCCGTACTTGTTGGGCCAGTGTCGCCGGCGTGGTGTCATTTTCAAAAGACAAAAGTTAGACAGTCTTGCAGACGCAACGAAGATACCCCACGCAGACGGTAGACTCGGCAAAGTACTTGTGAATGCGACTGGGCTGGGCTCTCGATGGCTCAAAGGCGTGGAAGATCAGACCATGACCCCAGCAAGAGGTCAGATAATGCTTGTTCGTAACGATCCAGGGGTGATGATGGGCGTGAGCCAGGGTGAGAACGGCGACGAACTGGGCTACTGTATGACCAGAGCTGCAGGTATGTTGTCTACATTATCGATGAAAAAGCCCGGAAAACTCACCGTATCGCAGGTGGTGGAACAATCCTCGGAGGATGCTACCAGCTGAACAACTACGACTCGAATCCGGATATGAATCTAGCGTTGCGGTTTATGAAGACTTGCGTGAGCTTTTGTCCCGCTCTTGTTGGCGCAGGAGAGGGTATAGAGGGATTGAAGCCGATCAGACACGGTGTAGGGTTGAGGCCTGTTCGGGAGGGAGGTGTCAGGATCGAAAACGAAACACTCAATGATGATGTGGAAACTGTAGTCGTGCATTGCTATGGTCATGGTGGGTGGGGATACCAGACAAGCTGGGCAAGCGCTGATGTTGTAGCGCAATTAGTTCGGGGCTTGAAGTTGGCAAGCCAGGCGAGACTGTAAGCTACGTTCTAAGTAGCTATCATGATCGAAATCGATCAAGCTCCATGGAATTACAGCCCGAAAATATAATTGATTTGCTGTTCAAGTGGCAGATACAAGCCTCTTGGAGTAAAACCCCTCGCTCTCCGGCCAATATGAATCATTCCTTTGTAATATTGCATCGACAGTGACCGAGAATGTCTCCACGTCCGTCTGCACTCGAGAATCGGCATGCCGAAGGTTAGACTGCTCCACTTGGTTATTGGCGAGCTGATGTTGTCCACAGTTGCTGGTTGGAATGGATGGTGAGATTGAAGTCCATGCTATTTCCGAGCAAAATAATACGGCGAAGATTTGGGAGCCCTTCACATACTGGGGCTAGTAGCTTATCTGGGCACCGATTACCGAATAACCAACTAACTTTGAATACTGACAGCTCAAGGCTTCAAACCGCTGGATAAATTGCGCGTGAGGGTTCGGTCCTATTGTCTCACTCGTGAGGCTGGTTCAGTCAAGTATTACACACTATTTATGTTACCGAGTTCAGGGATATCGAGAATTTGTTGATAGGTATAATACAATGACAGCTGTTCACCAGCGTAGCATGCTTCTTGTACCCTATGACAACGTGCCGTCTTATATGGTACAATGGACAACGGTTAGACCGTGCCATATTACAATGTTTGGAGCTCCCGATCAAGCAATTCAAATAAATCGTGCCCTGGAAGCGGTATATGAGCTGGAAGTCCTTCTTTTTCCCGATCTGAGCGATTGTAATGAAGCATCGCCTCTTTGACAGAAAAGTAAGGTGGTCGATTGTGTGCCGGCGGATCGGGGATAATGTTTTGGGCAAGGCTGACCCTCTCATAAAAAAGCCTTAGGGATTTGATCTGGCGGAGTTAGCTCCTTCTGAGCAGAGCACTCATTACTCAAACAGGAAACTACTAACCCAGAATGCGGCAACTGGCCACGTCTCTTGCATCTTGACCAGATATTGCAAGTTATGGGCTAGTAGATCCTTGGCGGGCTCCCCAACAAACTCTTTACAGCTCTCCCATTTGGTATGGGCACAGACGACGTGAAAGGAACTGGCTGAAAACAATAGAAGGGCCGAAAACGGGATGGCACAAGGATCGACGTGATGCTCCTCCAGCTTCACGAATGCATTTGTGAGTTGGTTAGCGAAAACAATTCCTTGCCTCGTTGAATTGGCCCAAAAGTCGGATTGTTCCGGATCCGAAATTAATCCAGGACCGTCACATGGTCCCTCGGCTGGGTCGTACAATGCTGGCGGGATGAATGGAAGGTATTTTCGGTGGAGACGAGTGCCAGCTGTGAAATAGACAAGGTGCATCAATCCAAAGATTTTGCCCTCACCTCCAGCGTCATGCGATTTGATGTTGACTTTAGTGAAAGTCATGTATGAAGGCAAGGAGCTGTGCCAGTTTTGCAACTCCGTTTGCAGCCGCGAGAAGGGCATATCCTCGAGCCACGGCGAGCGATGGTCCTCATGTCGGCCACCGACACCAGCTCCTCCCCATGCTGTGATGCGGCTTAGTATATCGATAATTCGAACCAAAATGGCAGGGAGGCTGTCAAGAGGAGTAGAAAAGCCGCCCAGACTCGGCATGCAATTGGCACGGCCGACAATAAAGTCAGCTTGAGACGATGGAAGAAATGTCGTAACCCGGGGTTCTGACAAAAGCAGTGGACGGTCTCTACCATTCGCCAGCAACCTCTCGAGACAAAACCAGGACCAGAACGTTCTCCGCTTGGTTTCGATAGTGGCGTCATCATCGTCGTCGTCGAAAGTTTCGTACAAAAGGCCCAGAGATTGACACAGCCTAGCTGCAATGCCCAACAGCAGCCATGCTCGCTGTTCGTTTCCATGGCCTAGCTCGTACAGACTCATGATCAAATTACAGTGGACGTTCGTGAGAGTTATGTCGTCGTACATAGCTGACATCTCTTTGCGGGCACAGGACGCAAAATGTTCGCTGGCTTCGATCGTCCCGCCATACATTCGATAGCATGGTTCAACGATACGTGCCACGAGGCTTAGTACACAGAGCAGGAGACAGCGTGGCACAGCGTCATCTTGTAGTTCTTCCATGAATGTGTGTTTGCGAAAGAACCAGAAGGGAAAGTCACCATAAATGTCGAAAAAGACATGGATTGCTTCCTTAAGTATGGGTGAAGGAGGTAGACTAAGATTGGTTAGAAGCTCAGTGTGTGGTTATATATCGCCTGCAGAGGGTACTGACTCTGGCATGTTTTCATGGTGTGGAGTTAGAGCTGGGTGAGGTTCTGACGGAACACCTGCATATTGGCACTCTTCTAGTCTTCGAGTACAAGCTTGGCATGAAGGCCAATCCCCTGAGCATTTCACTTTACGTTGCCTGTAGGCGAGTTAGGGAACAAGGGACGACGGTGGATGAAGGAAACACCTACCGACATATTTTGCAGGCGAGAGACGTACGGCCGAATGACCTATTCCCTCTAGAAGCCATGGATTGGGTGGAGTTTGAGAAGATGAGGCAATTTAAGGTGTTTGTTGTGCGAAAATAGCCTATAAATGATAGTCCTCTGCAAGGGTCCCGTTTTCTTAAACTGTGACAAGTGAACGTGACAGGCAGTCGTAGTTAATACGAGTAAGGTAGGGAGCGTTACCCCTCTCCAGAAGAGAAATACCGCTTTCCTAATTGAGTTTAGACAGACAGAAGCTGCTGGATGTGTCACATGACTCTACACCACGATGCCACTTCCACTGTCCTCAAAATTAACCCGTCTTTTTAGGTCTGGCTTTGAAGCAGTTCCTGGGAGCCCTCTTTTCTCCGAAAAGGCGCTCTGTTTCTGAGTTGAGCTACTCATTTCTTTTCACCAAAACCACAAAGAATATGCATTCTATTAGCTGTAGCTTTACCGTTACCTGTATGTTGCCGCAGCTAAACCTCCGCACCTGTACTACTGTAGCATAGCAGAGTCAGTGAACTTACGGTTCCGTACCAGCCGTGACTGACGGGACGAAAGATTAATGTTGGTGAAATAGATAATGACGAAGAAAAGGACCACTAAGGGATGGGAGTATTTGCAGCATTGATGTTCGCGAGTCCTGATCATGTATACAGGTTGTTCCTGTACTTCCTCTCCTGGAGTTGGAAACCGCTCCGGGCTTCATTTTGGACATGTCACAGAGGTATCATCCCAGAGTCTAGGAAAATGTTACTTGTATGATGTCTAGTAAAGGGCTTGATGATAACTTAAATAATACTGACACGTCATCTCGACACTATAAGCGGATTTAATAAGTTGTAGAAGAATGTGTGAGGACGGCTCTGGGTGACATGTGAAAAGTCTTATCTTATCGGCCGCGGCCTTATCCGGAGGACGTAACTTACTGTACCTACGATAAGAAACCATCACGTGTGAATATGCTCACAGCCAAACGTCAGATGACGAACATACTTGAACCATCACTTTTCCTTCCCCGGATGCTCGGGTCCAGTACTTCTCCTAGCCTTTCCCAAATTCGTTGCCCACCATGACGGCGCCGAAAGTTCTCCTTCTCATGGCCGACTATGGCCACGAGCCTACCGGTATGTTGGGATACCTCAGTGTCAAGGGTGCAGATCGGCTTAATGGATCTTACCGGTAGAGGCGACGGTTCCCTACATTGCATTCAAAAACGCTGGATTCGACGTGCAGTTTGCAACTGAGAATGGCAAAGCGCCCGAGTGTGACAAGATTCTACTTGAGGGGTTCGGTCAGAAGCTTCTTGTAAGCGACAACACTTGACAGCCGTGATGTCGTGTATTGGGATTCCAATTCGACTGACCAAGAGCGTCAACCTGCAGGGCGCCAAGAAATCTGTCGTACAAGACTACTCCAGGATGACCGCTTCAGAAGAGTGTCAGCACCCGCTCGCGTGGTCCGCGCCAGGCTTCTCGTTGGACCCGTTCTCGCTCGTCTTCCTGCCGGGCGGCCATGACAAGGCGGTCCGACAGATCCTCGACTCAGCCACCGTGCATGGATTATTGGCGGAGTATTTTCCCAAGACCCGCCGACCGGATGGTGTCAAAGCCATCGGTGCTATCTGCCATGGAGTACTTGTTCTGGCTAATGCTAAAGGCGCTGATGACCAAAGCGTGATTAGCGATTGCTGCACTGCGACCTTGCCAGCTCGGTTCGAGCAAGTCGCTTACTGGGGAACCCGGATGTTTCTCGGGGATTATTACAAGACGTATGGAGCTGGCAGCGAGAATGTTGAGGATTCAGTGAGCCAAACCCGACGTTCTACTGGATAACGAACTGTTTGTTCGTGTTAGCTAACAATGGTTATCACCAGGTTAAGAAGTGTCTTAAAGAACCCGAGAAGCAGTACAAGTCGAGTATCGGATTGGCATCGTAAGTTTTATACTGACAAAATTTCTGTCAATCACCCCTAACGACAGTGTCACGCCTTAGATTTGTGGTGGAAGATGCGCAATACAACTACATCAGCGCTCGATTTCCTGGCGACACCGAGGAGATGTCTCGAAAGATGGTGGACCTTGTCAAAAGTTTCCAATGAGTATTTACTCTGTTTGTCCTAAAACACCTAGCAGAATGCCACATATTGTGGATGCCCGAGAACTACCTCGACGCTCGATATTCTGGTGATATTGATGTGATAAGTCCGGGGATGGTGGAACTCAATCAGATCTTTAGTCCTCTCGGGGGCATTCTAGGATGCAATAATTGCAGAGTACTACATTTGGATGCCTGACACTCTGGCGGCAACCACACCAGCATGCGCATGCCTTGTAGGACATAATGACGGGGCCGGCGGCCTCATCACCTGTAGCCTTCTGATCGATGGGAGTGTTGTCGAGACACATGGCTGTCTGGTTGTAGTGGCAAATGCGACTAAGGATTAAAGGGGTGGTAATTGAGGCTTTTGGTTGGGTGAGGAGAGTTTGGTAATGTTGTGGGATTGGTGTGCGATGTGGATTGAGAGATTGTTACTTGTGGAGGCCAATCTAAGGGGGAGGGGCCAACATAGGTACTTATACCGGAGTGCGAAGAGGGGGGACATTCACTGGTATATCCAACACTTCTGTGACGCGAAACGAAAACCCCCGTTTATAGAGATTGAGTGGCAAATTGGGTAATGATTGTGATATGGGATTGCTTTCTCAGTGCCTCACTGTAAGAAGTTGAGGCCCCGAGTGTTCATTCAAGTCGTGACCAAACAACACGGGACTCTGACGCTGCGAATCGGAGGCGGAAAAGCACACAGCTACGCAGAGCTTCATGTCAACCACGTCAATTACAAGCCCTTAATTCCTGAACAAGTTTGCAAATCGTAAAGTGATTGTTCTATTGCTTCTTTGTGCATTCAGCCCAACGCAGTTGTATGCTGTATGAGTCTATGAGTTCTATCTACATATGTCTATCATCCACAACGCCCCTGTCTATGTCTTGTCTATGCCCACCCAACTCTAAATAGTCTATACCCGCTCTCATCTCCTCGCCCCACGCGACTTCGCTTCTCAAGTTTCTGGCTGTCGAGAATGCTGAGTAGTCGCCCGTCTTTGCCCCTGGGGCGATCCGTCGTGGCAAACGCCGCCTCGACCGTGTCGCTGATTCCATCAAATCGACCATTCTGACGGACGGTGACGAGCAGCCAGAAGATTCCGTCAGGAGAAAGAAGACGGGTTGCGCAGTCACGCAGCCACATGGCGTGCTCAGGGGCGTAGACCACGTCCGTTGCAATCAGTATGTCCGCGGGAAGATCCAGAGGCGACTCTAGTACCGGTGCAGACCAGTCGAGAAGAGACGTGTGCATTGATACAGAGCCTTCCGAAGGGAAGTTTTCTGTGATGTTGGCACGCAGGTTCTCCAGAACGGCTGGGTGATAATCTGTGGCAATTACGTCTGACTTCAGAGTGCCCAAATGCGGAAGCATCTTTCCAAGCACCAGGCTGATAAGTCCGGTTCCTGCTCCCAACTCGATAATCCGTGGTGAGGTGCCGAGGCTTGGCTGTGAGAGACCAAAACGCGAGGGTTCGGCGCACATCAAGTCGGAGAGGACAATAGATGCGCCCCAGCTCTGCAAGCCCACGTCGTCGCAGTCGGTTGAATTCTTGCCCGCCAGTCCATCGTTCAGTCGCACATCAACGGGAACCTCGTCTTGAGTCTCGGGAACTGATAACTTGAAAGAAAATTCGCGGGTGAAGTGGCTGTGTTGGTCGTCCTCGTCGTCGTCGTCGGCTGTGCTGGCAACAAATGACTCCAGAACCCAAGACGCTTGATCCAGGGCTCGGTCCCGCGCCTCTTCTAAGCCTAGGCCTGGCAAGTCATATGCTCGTGCCATGAAGCCAGTCAACCAGCGCTCTACAAAATTGCGCTCAAACGCATCTGCGCGGAGTGCGTCGCGGCTTTGCTCTACGTGCTCGACATCCTGGCTGTCATCCTCGGCCCCAGAGGTGTAACCCGAATCGACGAGGGGCGTTGACGCAGGATGATCAAGACTGTTGTTTTCCGGGCTCAACTTGAAGGCAACCGAAGCGGGCAGGGGGCAATAGAGGGCGGACAGGCCCTGCAGCGCCAAGAGGATCTGTTGCTCGGTGAGTCTTTGCAGCGTCGATAGAGGCGGCAGGCTGCTCGATGGAGGCAGCGAACACCCCGCAGGCGCCATGAGTTATCGCTCAGGTCCGAGATCGCGTTGAATGAGAGAATAAGTGAGACAGGTCCCGCACAAACAACAGACAAAAGAAAATTTTATCACGATAAGGCACTATTGCCACGTGGGACTGTTTTATGGTCAATAATGCGCCAAGTGGGCTTTGCCATCTCTAGATCAGGTCTAGACCCACCATCGAAACGAGATTGAGGGTGGGACTGGCGGCGGAGTATCGAAGATGACTCGTGCTTGGGACCGAGAATAGAAGAAAAGAAGTTGTGGGGATGTTCCTGGATCGGTAAAATGGGGTTTAAATGTAGGTTGGTTCCGTCAAGGAAGAGAACTTCCAGAAGAAGACGCAAAATGAATGGAGGTGAGGATAAGACTCTACCAGAAACAAGACAGAAAAAGGCGATAAGATAACCGCGGGATCGCGAAGAAGCCACTAGAATGAGTGTCCCTTTATCCGGGTGCTAGAACTTGCTGGAAAACCTCCCAAGGTCGTGTTACATAGTACCAGATGCCCGGGATTACCAAGAGAGAGGCCACCTGTATCCCTAAGAGGCGAGGTTCTAGATTCAGCCACCGCTTCGGAGTCAAGTCACGTGAACTCCCCGCAACTTAGGCAGCGAGACTGGTGATTCTGTCAACTCAGCATAAGCAACTTTGCAATATGGCTTCTTCAAATGACAAAACCCTCTCGGCAAGTGAATCTCGTGTCGTTGGCGCGTTACTGGGCGTCCATGCGGGAGACTCGCTTGGAGCCACGCTCGAGTTCAAAACTCACGCCCAGATTGCGTCCCTTTATCCCACCGGCCTGAGAGAAATCGTCGGCGGAGGACCGTTCAACTGGCCCGCCGGCCATGCAACCGACGACACCGACATGACTCGCGGGGTCTTGCTTGCGTACAGAGATGCCACTCCCGGAGACGACGTCGCTCGCCTCGCTGGCGACTATTTCCTGAAATGGCTGGACGGCGACTGGCCGGACCGGATAAGCGGGGCTCCTCCGGAGGACATGGGCATGGCCACCGGCCAAGGCCTTGAGAAATTCCGCTGGTCCCGGGATCCAAACCGCGCGGGTGCTGGCCAAGGGAATGCAGGCAACGGGAGTCTTATGCGTTGTATCCCCACGGGCCTCTTCCAGTGTGACCCCGAGAAGCTCATCCACGAGAGCATGCGGATCAGCAAGATTACCCACGACGACTTCAGATGCACTGCCGCATGTGCCGTGTACAACACCATCGTGTCCGAGCTCGTCAAAGGAGCCATCCCTGGCCACGCGGTCATGAGTGGAGAAGCTGTTGCTCTGCGGTTGGAGAACAACAAGGCAGGCGAGGTGTGTCAAGCCGTCAGACTGGGAAAAGAGGTCAAGGTGGCAGACATGGCCCAACGGGGACCGCCGCCGATCATGAAGGGCAAGTGTAGCGGCTACGTGCTCGAGTCCTTGACGATTGCCATAGCCGCCGTCTTGGATGAGAGAAGGCTGGAAGACGTCTTGGTGGATGTGGTGAGAATTGGGAAGGATACCGATACGAATGCTGCCATTGCTGGAGGCCTCCTGGGAGCAAGAGATGGAGAGGGTAGTATTCCCCGAGATTGGAAGGCAACGTTGCAGTTTGCACAGGAGTTTGAAGATGTCGCTTTGGCGTTGATGAGAAGGTGATGAGATGACCTCGCAGGAATTCACGAGGGTCTCCGCCTCGTATCGTCGACGCCAAATTCGGCATAAATTATGTAGCCAGCTGGACCCTACGGGTAGTACGGATACTGCCTAGGTATGAAAGATGGTCCTGGGATCCAGGTAGCTCTATTATTCGCCGTCGTATTCGCTACACCAGTTTCAGAGTATCCACTGATGCAGATAGCTCCAAGTCTTAGAGGCGGACTATCGATTTTGGCAGATACTTAAGGAATCAGTGAGCCTATGGACATGCGTGATTTATGCACAAGCCTGGGGTAAGTCTGTTGCAATCGAGACATATACACGCAATATACCTAGCGCGACTAGCTGGAAATGTGGCTTTGAATCACATCTTGCACAGAGGCTAGAACAAATCAGTTGCATTTTTCCACATCACTCACCGCTATTTAGATAAACTGACTTTTTCCAATGTCCTATACCTAGTGGATGTGGCTGAATGTATAGGGAATGTGATTCTCCAGCATACCGTTAGAGACTCCTCATTCGTCTACTCAATCACCTCTCGCAACCGAGAAACTCTACCGTAAAATCTCAATGAAATCGTGCGGCTTAGCGCCTTGGTAAAACCCTGGAGTGTCCTGTTATCTTTCAGCATTTCACGGATGAAGCCGTTTCTCTATGCATTTTCGTGAAAGCCAAGGTGTCCGAGGCAGTTGAAAGTTCACGGCATTTGTTGAAATTGTCGCAGACCTTGACTTAGAAACATCTCTATATAGTTCAGTTAGTGAAATATCGGTGAGATTAGGCTTTGGTCCTCTTTCCCGTCGTCGTCATGTTATTCGTTATTCGGCCCTTTCCCCGCAATGTTTCTCCCCATTGCATGCCAGACAAGGAATGTACCCATCGAAGGCTGAAGCCGAGTGGAGATCAGTAAAAAAACACGAGACTTTTTCACTGACAACATCTGACTGGATATAATACCCTGGGGGATAGATAAGTCAGGTCGGGGTAAAGTTGAGACTGAAGTGCGCGTCAGAAACAGCGGGGGTAGAAGGCGACAGTCTCGCCCATTCTAGTGCAGCCAAGTTCGGGAATACGAGAGTTGGGAACCTCAACAGATTCTCAAGGAGCTACGTCACCTGCAATGAGACAGCAAAAGAGGCTTCAAGGAGGGAATGCGGCGTTGAAACAGAGCTTCAACGTGACAGGATGTGTGAAATGCGGCACGAACTATTGACTTTACCCGTGGAGCACAAAGGGTCATGCGATTCGCCTTCCCCACTAACTTTGCGGTCTTTAACTCCTGAAGAAAATTCCTGGAGTAGGAGACGTAAGACAAGGCGTCGACGTGTACCTTTCCGGACGCTCACGACCTCACGAACGATGGCTATGGTTGTCTGGTGAGTGACACTGACGCACCAGTCAGCTGCAAGGGAGTAATGCAAGTAGCTATTGGCTGAGATGAGAAATGTTAGGAAGAGTTGGAATTTACAAATTCAGTTTCAACTATTTAAGTCAGAGATGGCCCTCGTTGAACAAGAATTTTACCCATCTCAGAACATTATCAATTACCAACAACCAACAACCAACAACCAACATCCGCAATCATGAACCAAAAGAACCCAGTGCACGCTCCTCTTGAGGAAGTCGACGTCCTTGTCGTCGGCTCGGGCCCGATTGGAGCCATTTTTGCCAAGACCCTGGTTTCGGCTGGAAAGCGGGTTGTGATGATTGACATTGGAGAGCAGTAAGTAATTGCCCTGGCACATGGTGAGTATTAACTGACACCTCGACAGAGCTACCAGGCGTGTTGGCGATCACAAAAAGAACAGCGTTGCAGTGCAGAAGGATCTCAGCTTGTTTACCAAGTAAGTTTACTCCGTGTACAAAGGTCAAACTGAGCGACAGGTGCTAATCGAGAACTCCAGCGCTGTAAAGGTATGTCGAACAAGGCATATGCCACATGGAGTTAGAGACTGACACCTATCTAGGCAGAGCTACACCCACTGTCTGTCCCCACCAACAATGTCGAGTCGTACCTCGAGCCGTCTTCCTGGGCCCCGACGTGAGTCTCCTTTTGTGCTGAAAAATACCCTGCTAACACAGGCATCAGGCCGAAGCAAGTCGGCTACCTGCAGAATGGCCAGAACCCCAAACAGAATGCCTGGGACAACCTCCCCGCCGCGGCCGCCTCTCGCGTCGTCGGCGGCATGGGCTCGCACTGGACGTGCTGTACGCCCCGCCAGCACCCCGGGATTGAGCGATCTACGCTCTTCAGCGATGAAGAGTGGGATGATCTTTACACTCGGGCCGAGGAGATCCTTGGAACCAATAGTACTTCCTTTGACGACTCTATCCGCCAGCAGCTGGTCAAGAGCACCCTCGAGGGGGCGTACGAAAAGCGTGAGATGTTGAGCATGCCTCTGGCCTGCAAGCGCAGCGAGAAGAACAAGGAATACATCGAGTGGGCGTGTTCTGCCACTATCCTGGGGGACCTCGCTAACCCTCGATATTCGGGTGACTTGTTCGAGATTAGAGCCAACACCCAGTGCGTCAAGCTCCAGCTTGATGACAACGATGGACAAGTTGCCTGGGCTGTTGTGAAGGACCTGATGAGCAACGAGAAGTATAAAATCAAGGCCAAGAAATATGTCATCTGTGCCGGTGCTGTTCTCACCCCCGGTATCCTGTTCAACTCTGGATTCACGACCGACGAGTTGCCAGCATTGGTAAGCCCCTCTAACTGACATCCAAGTTCTTGATCTATGTCGATTGGTGACTGACTGTAATACACAACACAGGGACACTACATGATGGAGCAACCCATGTCGTTCTGCCAAGTTGTCCTCAAGACCAGCCTCGTCGACAGTGTCGCCAACGCCCAAGAGGGCGATCCCAAGCATCCCGATTGGTACGCCAAGGTTCAACTCCACAAGAAGAAGGCCCCGAATGACCCTCTTCCTTTCCCATTCAACGACCCCGACCCGCAGTGCTACTTCCCCTTGTCCGAGGATTTTCCCTGGCACACGCAGATTCACCGGGATGCTTTCGGCTACGGAGAGGTCCCAGGTACCATTGATCAGCGGCTCGTGGTCGACTTCCGTTGGTTCACCTATGTGAAGCCAGTCTATACCAACTATGTCGAGTTCTCCAACAAGTGCAAGGACGAGTTTGGAATGCCTCAGGTGAGAAAGAATTGCCGACGGAGCGCTCTCCGAGAGACCACTGCTGACACAGCCTTACCTTGTAGCCAACATTCCATTTCAGAATGGACCAAGAGGATTCAGACCGCACCCTGGATATGGTCACTGAGTGAGTCAAATCTTGTGATGTACTTTTCCGCGCATGCTAACTTGGCTCCCTTCTAGTATGGTTGCTGTGGCGAGGCACGTCGGAGGCTTCCTCCCAGGAGCGGAGCCCAAGTATCTCCCTCCTGGATCGGCCCTTCACATCTGCGGCACCTACAGGGCTGGTGAATCGAGTGATGACAGCGTCGTGGACCGCGCTGGAAAGGTTTGGGGACAGAAAAATCTGGTTCTGGGAGGTTGCGGAGTCATCCCCAAGGAGAACGCGTGCAACCCTACCATCACTGCGGCCTGCTTTGCTCTTGTGGCTGCTAAGCAACTCGTGCACGATCTGAGAATCACGAACTAGGATGGTTCGAGGTTTGGCTGTGTGTATTTACTTCGTCTTGCAACTCTGCAACTTCTTTGAGACCTATTTTCGACATAGGTCTCTGTCCTGGGCACACCATATTTCCTAACAAGTAGACCACCATCAATATCAATCTAATTACGGTCATAAAACAAGTAGCCAGAGAATCTGTCTGGATTTAACTCTGAGGTCCATCTGGGTGGGATGACATGCCTCCCTAGCCACATGCTACAAGTACTTGGCATGCATAGGCATGGGATGCGAGAACCCTATGAGAAGACTTTGGAGTTCATCGATTTTCTAGTGCTTCTTAAAATTAACATACCATGCACCACTCCCAGGGCCAAAGTATGGCATCAACTTGCGAATCTCCTCAGCGAATACCGGAGTCTCTGTTCCGTCTTGGTGAAGCTATGGAAAGTCAGTGAGTTTCTTTTGACGAAAGCGGCTTCCAACTAACCTCGATGCTCTCCCATCCCAGAAAATATACGCCGAGCCTTCGCTCGCCCTGCGCAATCACCTCATCGGGAGTGGAATTGAGAGGAGCTCCGCTGGATTCGTTGGTGTTGCTGGCGTATGCCCAGTTTCCTCCTGTGAACCCCAGAATTTGGTATGTGTCTGACCAAGTTTTATCCATGGACCTTTGCAGAGCCGCGTCGGATAAGGGGGCTTCATCTGTGAGTCGAATACAAGCCTGACGTGAGATTGTTAAACATGGGATATATGGGGAGTTGAGAGTTGGTGAGAATAACATACCAATTCACAAACTGGTGCCTCAAGCCCCTTTTCAAGTTCAGGTAACTGAGTGGCCTCGAAATTGAACAACAAAGATGCTTCATCTCCCGTCGTAATCTCACGAAGGCCGCTCATGACTGTACGTCGATCACATGCGTCGGGCCATTCTGCACGGTGCTCAGGTTAGCTGCAAGATCTTGGGCGTAGGATATGGCCACATACGGATAGCCCAACAGATTTCGTGCCTCTTCCTTGGGAGAGGTGATGACCTAGTAGGGATTGTATAGCCATAATACTGTGCTGCAGCCCCAGCAGCCGCAGCCTTCTGGCGAAGTTTGAGGAATTCCGTGGCCGAAATGGTAAGGGACGGCGGGAGCGTGAAGCGGATAATCTGGCACAACATATTGCGAGTTGGTTATGGTACTGGAAGCAACTAAATGACGGGATGATTGAGTCCCTTTCTATTGAATTGTTGACGGGATGATGACCTTGATTATCACGAGGTGCCTGAAAGTTGGCTCTGCTGACCGCGGGGTCAATTCACGCCGTCCGAACCAGGTAATTCGCGCGCGCTAAACGTAAGATTGGCTTATTAATGCTGCATTATGAATCAGTTCGTTCAATAAGCAGTTTAGGCAGCCATAGAGATGTTGGGTCCGTTGTTATAGCGTTAGATATCGCCTACCAAGAGGCTTCAAGACGAGGAGGTCGTGACTCTATCAACAATTTCTTCCCAATTTGCCCGCCTCGTGGACTTGGAATTTATCTCCTTCGGCGCTTCCCGAGGTGTTAAAACAATCTCCATCGTCCCGTTGGAACCGACCGCCATATTGATCAGATTATCACTAAGCACGAAGAGACATAAATATGGACCGTGATGTCGGCCATATGTATAAATTGCTCACGCTTTGTACGGCTAAGTTTATTAAACTTATTTCTTAAATAATGAGGAAAGGCTTGTATAAATCCAATGTCCCTGGTGGTAGGTATGCTGCGGACATTTCGGCGGACTGTTAGGTCACTAGTAGTGCTCCTGGATGCCCCCCCGGACGATGTTGTGTTTGTCTGGATCCGTTACTGAGACAGGCGAGATCCATCCGATGGGGCGAGGAACAACGCATGCCTTGAAAGGGTCATGTGGAAGGTTATGGGGAATGGTTCCGGCATTGTTTCCTGGTTGATAAAACATCTTGAGATCTAAATAAGTCGTTGATTGATTCAAATTGATTGTTCAGCTTCAATTATGCGACAACTTGGAACATATTTTCTCAATCGTTCCTTGTAAATCCTTCATACAAGAATTGATAATGAGGGCCATAATTAGCGGGACTGCATATACCAAAGGCTTGCGATGGCCTACAGGTCAATGACGGAGCCTTCGGAGCTCACTGAATTCGCTCTTCAAAGCCTAGCCACTTCGAGCTCTTCATGAGACGCATGCGGACGTCGGTTGGCGGACGGCGAAAAGCCGAGACACAAGATTCGGCTTCCGACATCCAGCTTTCGCTCATTGCCCGCATTCCCCGTCGGGAAATTCGGAGACAGATTCGGGAGCCGTCCAGTCATGGTCGACGAGAATGAGTAATCATGTGATTTGGGCATAAAACAAACAAATTCAACTGATTCTTGCTTATTTCTTTCAAAGAAAACAATATTTGGCGAAGTATCAACCGATCCAGGAATTCAGAAAATAGTTTGACCTCCTCAGATAAACCGCATCCCGAAATGGATGACGATGATGTTGAAGTCGGACCCGGTCGCGCGATACCTACGGATTATATCCCGGTCAATCTCGTTCCAGCCAAGAATGGCGAAATAATCAAGCTTGGACTCATCACTTGCCGGGTGCTAGAAGATGGATCCCGAACAGGTAGGCTGGGTCGGATGACAGTCCATCCAAATCAATCTCTTCGCCTACATCACCCAAGATACAATTCTTACTGATAATGGCTTGATTGTAGACAACCGCATTGGTGCGGCCGAGTTCACACTCCCGCCTGGCCTTTCGGGACCTCCAGCTCACTGGCATGAGATGCATGATGAATGTTTTTTGACAACGCAGGGCGTGATTCGCTACCATCTCCCAAAGGCAGATGGCACAGAGGACATCATTGACGCGAAGGAGGGCGACTTCGTAACAGTACCGGTTCGAGCGCCCCATACATTCAGCAACCCGACAGACCAGGAGGTCAAGTTCGTGAATACGTTTACCCCCGCGCATTACATTAACTATTTCAAGCTCCTTGGGACATATGTGAAGGAGGGGAAACCAATCTCTCCAAAGGAGCATTTAGATGCGATGTCAAATTATGCCACGCTCCCAGTGCTGCGTAAGAAGGCAGAAAAGAAGTAGTTGAGTAGTTTGTTGGATGATTAGCTAGGATGAGAGCAATTTACAACTGGCGTATTTGTATTTATCTTTGCATTGAACCACTCAGCCTTTAATTTGTGTGAATAAATTTATACTGAGCTCCTTGAAGTAATAATATTTTGCATAAAGCTATTTTCACTGCTATTTCATTTTTGGAGGTGAATGAAGCGGGAAATAATACTAAAAGTGCGCGATCAGACCAAATCGTTCAGACTTTGGAGCACATCCGTGCCGTGAATTATTTTCTTATGATTTATGTGAATCATAAGATGAAGGTTGAATGTGGCACGTCTGGCGCATATTTATGATCTCTACGTGATCAAGACGTGGCAAATGGATTTTAGGGGCCCAAATAGTGAAGAGCACTCAATAGTATTGAGTACTACGCTCTAGCCAAGTCTCTGGAGCTAATATTCACCGTATTGACAGCCATCGCTCAGGTCTGATCTCGTTTACATCTTCGCCAAAAATAGAGCTGTGGTGGTGTTCGACCCAACTGTTGATGCCGACGATCGTCTAAAAATAATAATCAGTTATCCGTCTCCTACGTGTGAAAGGTCGCACTCACTCCTTCGGGGAAGAATTTCCCATATATGATTGCGCCTCCTTCCGGGACAACTCTCTCCAGCGGCAACCCAGTCGCAGGATGTAGTCGTAGCGCCTCTGATAAATGCCTGCAAGTATGGAAGTGTAGACTTTCTTGGAAGCTGAAACGTTTGGAAGTTCCAGCACGATTAAGAAAGCAGGCGTCGACCTCATCGCATAGCCTTTCCAGTGTCTGCGGATGACGGAGCAGCATATAAAGAATTGCACTCAGGCTGATTGCTGTATTTTCAGAAACAAAGAAGAATTTGTAAGGGCTTACCACGGTTTCTATGCAGGTTAATGTTAACCCACTGGACATGCCCCTTTTTTATCCTCCAGACATACTACAGGTCGGTGAAACGCGCAACGAAGGGGCTCGGGACGGATGCCAGTGGGGAAACAAGCATACGGTAGAACCAGACGAGGGCCTGGACTGCAATGCCAAAGGCTGTGATGGCGAGGAGAAGTTGCCAGTGCATTATCTCAGTTATCAAGGGAGCTGAGGGAGCAAGAGCGCACGATGTTATTGAGGATGGGCTAGTCTCGAAGAAAGTCAGGTAAAGCGGATGCTGCAGTGCGCGTCTTGGAAATCTGATCAATGATATTTTGTCGACTTGAAAATCCTAGTAATCAGTTTCATTCCTTAGTTGCTGGGCCCCTGCTGAGTCTCCAATTACGCCTTACTGGCCCCCCGTGCCGAGAAGTTCTGGAGGAATCTCACTTCTACGGACCTCGGCCGCTAATCCGACTCGATGCGTGGTCGGTGCTACAACCCTCAGCAGCGAATGCTCGGAAAATTCGCGATGCAAGTATAGTCTCTCACACGCATGTCACTTATTCAAATTTATTGATTCCGAGACGGAGAATGGCTCGGCCGGACCTGCACCTAAAGCTCGCCTGTTTCTCGGTGCAGCGGTATGGATTGTGCTGTCAGATTTATGAAGGTGGCTACCCTATATTGATCATTTTCCGTCTACTTAATACACAATTCCATGTTATTGCTACAACAATTATATTTTAGTACGGTTCTTCTACGCATTGATTGATGTGCTATATCTTGTCACCTCTCTCCGCCTCCGCTGTCCTCATCCACTGTTGATCCGTCCATTTCGAGACCTGGGAGCTGTCACAAATAACCTCGGCTATGGGGTGTGTTACCATGGTGCGCTTTTCAACACGGCACACGTACGCTGAGCGCGAGCTATCTTGCTCTTCAAAATCACGGAGTGGGCCTCTAGACGCTGCAGTTGGGCCTGACTAGATCCGCTGCTGCAAAGTAAAACCTCAGCCGCAGAAGTGGGGAGCGCAGAATGAGCCCGGCTTGGCAGAGACGGTGAAGATCTCGGAGAGATTGGAGGGAGCGTAGTTTTGTCTTACCATTTGAGAGCACGTTGTTTGGACTTGAAGGTAACAGTAAATTGAGCAAGTGGTTACACTGCTCCCTCCTCAATGAATTCCTCCCCGGAAAACAAGTGCCGCATTTCCCTCAACTCTGTGGGTTCTCGCCGGGATGTGTACCGCTTTTGAAATTGAGGCGGGGAAGTTATGGGGAAATCCGATCCGCCAGTCCACTCTCGGTGGATTCAGAGCGATCAGCCCCGTATTATCATGATTCGCGGCTTCGTGTCTATTTGAACAGTGGTTTTGGAGCCCTCGCCGTCCTTGTTCCACTACGTAGAGTGGCCTGCAACTTGGTCGCTTAGAATAGCCCGGCATTCATGCTGCCGACACAAAATTCATGCGCTCTTCTAAGATGACATACGTAAGAATGCTTGGCAATGTCAACCAGCATGTAGTTAGATCTGACGGTACGCCTGACTGTGCATGTGGCTGCTGAGCTCATCTTTGGTCACCTGGCTTGCAGTGATTTGAACATGGGTGAATGACACTGGGGAAGATGCATTGGAGGAAGAAATCACACGAGAGTCACTCAGTTATTCGGCCTCAATATTGTTTGATAGTTTTTTTCTTATTTGCTCAAGTCCGGTGAATGGCCTCTGCCTTCTTCGTGAGTCATGTCCGCTGAATTTGTTGACTGTTCCTCACGGCGAGCCCGACCAAATTGTCACCCTTGACAATCTCATTAGAATCTCATATAATACACCGGAGCTCATAGACGCTGCTGTCCGTTCAAAGAATACTCAGCCTGCAGCTTCTCAGCAGCAATCATACCAATCTGGTAAGCCGTGGACTGAATGTGGCAGCTGCAATTGGGTTAGCAAGTCGCCTTGAATAAAGGGAGAAACGGCACGAACCTGGCAATGATGGGCATGACACTCATATCCGCCACTCGGAGACCGCTGACACCATAGACGCGGAAACGAGGGTCAACCACGGCCTGCTTCTCATCACGTCCCAGCCTGCACGTTCCGCTCATGTGCCACGTGCTGGTGCAGTTCTTGCGCCAGAAATCGAGGATATCCTCGTCGCTGTCGGTGGCTGGGACGTCGAATTGCGACTGGGTCGGGTGTGCGTCCTTGGTGAAGGACGGGCTGGCCGTGACCTTGAGAACTTCGCGGGTCGACTCGATGATGACACGTCGGTCGTACGGGTGGTCAGCAAATGACGGGTTGAAGTCGAGAGGCACCGTGGGGTCAGCAGAGACGAGCTTTACGTTTCCAACGCCCTGCGAGTTTTGAACAAAGACGAGAATCGACAGGATCGGAGGCGCCGTCTCGGGGGCCACGTAGTAGTCGGGCGTGATGCCCAGCGCAGCCATCTCGTACGTGGGAATCGTCGGCTGGGACAAGCGAGCGCGCTCCTGCGCAGGCAGATCGGCAAACTCCTTGCTGGCCAGGACGCCAGCGCTCTTGAAGAAGCCCATGGTCATGGTCGTGCCGTTGGTCACGTAGTCGCCGGTGCGGAACAGCTCCCACTCGCGCATCGCAGCCGCCTGGCGCGCCTTGTCCTTGAAGAACGCGCTGATGGTGTCCGACTCCTCGGAGCGGCCGTACTTGAGGGTGACGTGGTAGTGGTCCCTGTAGTTCTGGCCGACGTTGGGGTTGTCAACGAGCGGCGAAATGCCGACCTCGTTCAGCTGGTCTGCAGGCCCAATGCCCGAGTGCATCAGGATCTTGGGCGTGTCGAGACTGCCGGCGGAGAGGATGACCTCCTTGCCGGCCTTCAAGACGGTTCCGTCGAGAAGCGAGACTCCGACGGCCGTCGTGCCCTCGAACTCGACACGGCGGACAGGCGCGTTGGTCATGATGTGCAGGTTCGTAGGCGCATTCGCCAGCAGATCGGCCGCCGTGGTTCTCGTGCCGCGCGTCATGGTCTGCGGAACGACCGAGATGCCCAGAAAGTCGCCGCTGCCCATGTCCCGGTTGATGGCGTAGCCGTTGGCCTCCCAGGCGTCCATTGTCGACGTTGTGTAGGTGTCCCATTTGGGCTGGAAGCCAATGTGAAGCGGTCCCTCGTAGCCGTGGGCCTCAGCCTTGGGATCAAGGTATTTCGTCACGCCTTGAGGCACCTCGGGCGTCTTGTCGTGGTACGTCTCCAGCTTCTTCCACCGGCGCAGGGCGTTGTCCCAGTCCCAGGCCGGATCGGCTGTGAGCTCCGACATGGTCTTCCAGTCATCTCGAGGCCCGATTGTCCACGCCGTGAAGTTGACGGCCGACGAGCCGCCGAGGCCCTTTCCTCGCGCGAGGCCTATCCTGCGTCCTTCCAGGTGCGGCTGCGGGGTGCTCTCGTAGGGGTATGTCTGCTCGGGGTTGAGGAATTGCACGAATTCGTTTCCGATGACGCGCAGGTTGGGATCCTTATTGTCGCCTCCGGCCTCGAGCAGCAGCACAGAAGGGCGGGCCTTGCTGTGTGCTAGTCCGCGAGCGATGCTGCATCCCGCAGGCCCGGCGCCTACGACGATGAAGTCGTATTGGGGGTCTTGTTGAGCCATGTCGACGGTTGAGAAATGAGGAGAGAAGGTGAATTGAATGACAAGACGAGAAGTAATCACCCCCACCGACAGCTATATAACGTGGCTGTTGGCGGCCGTGGCCAAGAATGGACCTGCTGTATCACGAGTCATGCGGCCGCTCGCCAACGCCTAAACGATGCATTAGCTCTCTCCGCGATCCCCGACTGCGTGAGACGGAGATGCGTAATCCTGCTGAAACGGGCAGTCCTCAAGCTGGGCCGAGCCGACCAGAGACGGGCTGAGTGATGCACTGTTCCTCCAACACTCCGCAACCGCAGCTGCCTCTAGCTTGATTTGCCTAAATGTAGCAACAATAGACTGGCCGGCGGCATATACCCGCGAGTTTAGCACTGGAGTTGAGCGGGGGTGACCTGGCTGGGCTATAGTCGACTGCACCTAAGCAATCCAGGAATGTCTAGCGCGTTTGGGGGTGTCTTAGGGGTTGGCTGGCCCGTCCGGGAGATATCCCGGGTGTGTCTGAGTCTGGGGTAGCGAGTCAGGCTGTCTCATGGGCGCCTCGTCGCACTTGTTGCTGCTGTGGACCGCTGTGGTCTGGCATTGCAATGCACGCAGTAGCGAGGTTGGTGTGCATACGGCGAGTAAGAGGCGGGCGGCTGCGGGAGGAAGCGGCGAGACGGAGAGATGCAGCTGGGATCCGGTGAATAAACAAAACATGCAAGATACGCAGAAGCAAGTTCACAATCGACGCCGGGATGTGGCCTGTCTTTGTACCGGGGTGAGACCCAGTTTGCAAGCCAATGCACTCAGCTCGCGCCAGGGACGGCAGCATCGTACGTCCTGCACAAGCACTTGAATCTTATCGAGATGCATTCAGGTCATCATCCTTGAACAATCGGGCGAACGGGTGGCGATTATCTCTGCAGCTTCACTGTCCGTCCACCTTGGGCCGCACGGGACGAGACGCAGAGTGTTCGGGAACGCACCGTCGGGAACGCATCGTCTCTATCCCGGGCTCACATTCATGCAGAAGCACTCGCCGACTCCATTGATTCATTGATCCATTGGGGTATTGACCCATTGACCCATTGATTGCAATGCCTCATCAGTTCACGATGCGACACGCTCTGCGTCAACTTCGTTCAGGGCATCGTGACTCGAGAATACCAGCTCCATCCCAGTTTGCGGGGCTGAGGCGCACGACGGATCTTCAGGAGCGGGTCTCTGGTGCAGATCATCATCTCAAATAGACCGTACGGAGTAATGGTCAGCTCGACTGCAATTGGTCGAGATACCCCACTGTATCCATGATCCATTTGCTTAAGATCCATTTGCTGCAGATGCAGCGTGAACGAACCTGAGTGAAGAGAGGCTGACATCTTTTCAAGGTTGATGGGATGAAGCTACTGCGCTGGGGCGAGCTGCACATGGCTTCACTCGTGTGGAACATGATGTAGTAAATGTATCCTATTGATCTTTAATCCCGTAACCTTCCCTTCCATTCCCGGCGCTACATGATGGATTAATCTCATGCATCCGAGAAATACGCCTTTTTCGGAGTCTTGAATCCGAAGGCAACTGCGCGACACGGGGTCGATTCTCAGAATCACAAAAACCCTAGCCAAAATATTTCCCTGTGAAGCCCGGCACAATCTCCTGACCCTCCAGCTTCTCGTAACTAACGCCCTTCTTCTGCTGCCAAGTCTGCTTCAGTTTGGTAAACTCCCCCATCGTCGGGGCTGGATGCCCGCCGGCCTCGAACTCGTTTTGCGTGTAGCCCTCCCGCTTGAGAACCGGGGAGTCGACTGTTCCGAGGACGAGGTCGTTCTGAGGACGCGCAAAGTACAGCAAACCGAGGCGGTCGACGTGACGCTGGTCTTTCGGAGGCACAGATACCTATTGAGTCAATTAGCACGGTTACTTGCAGGTAGGCCAACAGCCGTGAATTCTTACCCGGTGGATGGTGGACTTGACGTATCCGCCTGTGAGGAAACTCAAGGCATCCCCCGCATTGACTGTCAAACTCCCATCGAGAGGTTTCGCCCACTTCCAGGTCTCAGACTCCTGGTCCCTGATCTGCAGTCCCGCAACGGGCTGTCTGAACAACAGTGTCAGAGAACCGAGGTCTGTATGTCCGCGGGACCATAAGCCATCCTCGAGAGCCTCAATCTCCTTGGGTGAGAATTTCGAGTACTTCATGTAGCGTAGATGTGACTCGTCATGGGTTTCCCACTTGTGGAGGTTGACGAAGAAATCTTCGGGCAGCTCAAGAGCAATTGCAATGAGATGGTTCAGGGGATCAAGGACCTTGTCATGCAATTCCTGATGCGCGAGAGTCAGTATCCTTGGTCAAATCGGGAATCAGGTGGTAGGTCTGACCTTGGCAAAAGCTTCAATCTCTTCCAGATGTTCCTTTAAGAGAACCGGGAGAGGCTGTGTGACATGTCCATCATTCGCTATTGCGGTCATGAGTATTTGGATTCCAACACCATAGGACCTGTTAACATTCTGTGGAACTTACTAGCCATGTTCCAAACCTCAGTCTTCTCGAGAACACCCCCGGCCAGAGGTCGTCTGCCAGCAGGTCTGTACCCGTTGTATTCGCCCGCATCTAAGTTGGGAACATAATTCAACTTCTCTTCCAACGGAAGATCGTAGAATGCCTGGCCGAGGGCAAACTGCCTGTCGACTGCCGCCTGCGAGATGCCAAAGTTCGTGACGTAGAAGAACCCCTTCTTTCGAACAGCGTCAATCAGGGCTTGAGATAGCTCCAAGTTGCCTTGAGGAGTGCCATACTTTGACAGATCAATGTCAGTCACTGATGTAGGTTAGTGAATCGTCATCTTGTTTCCCTGTGAAGTAGGGTGCGAATAAACGTACAGTCTGCCCAGTCAAGCTGCTCCTTTGTCTCAGGGACATGGGAGTATTGGTACAGTTGAGGAATGGCAGAAGGCATTTTGAGATAATTTCCTGGTCTGCGCTTAATCTTTGTTTGTCTGTCAACGGTAGCTTGGGGATTTATAAAGACTCCGCTTCGTGAGGGGCTTTATGAGTTTGTCTACAAGGAAATGATTTACATGTTACATCCAACTGCTGACAAAACGTGCAGAAACTCAGGCCGGGAGTTATTTCCATGTGCAGGAAGAGCCAATGAGAATGCACCTAATCCGATCCCTCGATGTCGTGATCAGGTTCCCCGCAAACAGACTCCCGAACTCCCACGCTCTTTGGCTCGGTGGCTTATGGGGGGCTTATCCCATATTTCATCTTTTTGCAGAATATGGCGTGATTCTGTCGTCTCTGCCTTATCCCGAACATATCACATAGACTTAGAGTGGGATGCTTGTCCATTGTTCTTTCATCATCATTGCCCTGCATTATGAGACAAAGATGACACTGGATTTGCCAACCCACTTCCCGAATTGGATTACAATGGAGCTCTACGTGTCACTCTGATCCTGACTCACTTGGCTGGGAGGTTCCGTCGAATGGCGCTATACAAGTCTACTCTCAACCACAACTCTCAGACTATGGCACATAGTACCTGTGACCTACGGCATAATATCTGGAGGCGCCACATCGAAAGCCTTCTAACACCATTTCAACAGCATGCATATATTAACACACTCGAAGAGGCTTGCTCGCCGAGATGTTTTGAGCCGCGTTCAAAGCGAGGGTCCAACAAGTTGCTTGTCATTCTGCATTTGATCATGTCCTCCCTATGACCTCCCCGGACAGACAACTTGGAAGCGTAATGGTATGCGCGCGGCCGCCCGAGTTCAATGGCGTTACATGCATCTTCGCAGAGTGTACGTTGCATGGCCGTCACTGGGGCGACTGGGACAGCCTGTGAATAAAACAGACAAACGATCGCCACTGATTGCAGTTTGCACTACCCACCTTCTATCAGAAGTTGTTTCTTCGTACTTTATCAAATCTCACCTGTAAAGTGGTGGAATGAAAATTCGCTCCCATGCTGGACCGCTTTTGCTCTCAAGTACAAGAGGTCTTATCAACCCTCTCCCTCTTTCTTCTTATCCTACACCACCAATATAGCAACCTGACGCAATCCCACTAAGAGTCCCAAAAGACCCCTCTACGGGGCTAGATAGGTTGCAGATTTTACACAAGAAAGGCAGTCACTGGCTTGTCTTAGAGCAAATTTGCAATCGAACCACGAACCAAACACGAGCTTAAATAGCGTAGCCAACGGAAGCGGCACACCTCTTTACAGCTGCCACTGGGTTTTATTTGCAGGAAATTCGGAGACACGATATGGCGTTGCCCTGGAAGAAATGGATATAGGTAGCGAGATACTGATAGTCTTCTGCCCCCCAGGAGGCCTCGAGCGCTCCGAGTTCCCACCGGCGTAAAATACATCTTCTTCATCATCATCTTCTTCTTCTCGCCTCCACCGCCACTACGTGCTCCAGCAACTTGACCGCTTCCTCGACTTGGCCTTTAGATTTGTACGCTACCGAGAGCTCATGCAGCGATGCTAGTCGAAGCCACGATATCACATCCTTGAGCCAATCTTTGGCTCCCTTATATTTAAAGCCAGGTGTAGCACTCCTCAGCAATAGGGGTGTACACGTTATAGAGTGTCTTGGACCACAGGCTTGTAACGAAAGCGAAGAGGGTGAAGGAGAAGTCGCTCTTGATGCTCAGACCCTGGGCACAATCCAGGTCGTTGGGCTGAGTGACAGTACCGTCAGCTCCAATAGTCTGGCTTGCAGTGAACGCGAACTCGTTGTTGAAACGGGGACGGGCGGTAAGGCCGGCACTCAAGTCCAAGACACCACCCAGGGCATTAACAACGAGCTGGAATGTAACGTCGATCCAGGTGTCGGCCTTGGCGAGAGCACGCTCGGAGAGGTCGAGCTTGGCGTTGTAGACAGGCTTCCAGGGTGTGAAGCTTGTCTTGGTATTGTCAAGGAAATCGAGATGAATAATGCCGTTTTTCAGACCGGCACCGGCGGACCCAGTGACAGTGACGCCAGCAGCAACATCGATGTCCAGACCAATGGCGAAGAGCAGCTCTGGGCCGAGGGTGATGATGCCCGGAACGTCGATGATAGAGTAAGAGAGCTCGCCGGGGCTGTAGGTGAAGCTGTCGCGATACTCTGCCGTAACGGCAACAGTAACTCCAACCTCAGCGTCGATACTGGAGTCAATATCGACGTAAAGCTGCTTGAGCTTGCCTCCCAGGACATCATAGTCCAAAAAGCCAGAGAATGTGACGCTGGCCGTGACTTCAGCGGAATCGGCTGTCACCTCGAGGTAGGGAGGGAAGGAGTAGATGGGGGTGTTCCTCGGGAGGCCGATCGTGCCGGCAATGGTCAGGCCCTTCTCGTTGACGGTGATACCACGCTCGTCGAGGCCCCTCCTTGCAACAGTCTGGCGCTTCTTAGCAACTGGCACAGCCTCAAAGGTGATGGCGGTATTGGCTGCGTGAGGTCAGCTATCGCGATGCTATCCACGGAGGTTGGGAGCTGCTTACTAGCTGTGCTAGCCACATCCTTCTTCTCGGCGCTTACGACAACGGTCAAAGTTTCCTTGTCGCTACTGCTCCAGTTGACGAGAAAGACGCCACGCTCGGATTCGGTATCGCAACTACCCAAGTGGTTGGTGAAGAACACAAGATCGGTCTCCTTCGACCAAGTCGCCACGGCAGCTTGGAAGTCATCGCCCGAAGTGAAGGAGACTGAAATGGAACCATCGGAGCATGTCACATTGTCGATGGAGGCGACGTCTTCCAGCAGCACAGTCGGCCTCTTCATGTCAAGGTCCACATGGACCAGAGGGTCGGTGTCGTTACCATAGTCGAGAGCGATAGACTTGCTGGGAGCCACCGCCGAGTCATCAGCGCGGGCCTGCAACCCTTTGGGCTTGGGGATGGGCTTGAGGGTAATGACGTCCTGAATGCTTCCAGCAATGGCCGTGCTGGCTAGAAGAGCCACAAGGCCGGTGTAATGGAGGGCATGCATGGTGACGGCTAATGAAGAAAAATCATGAGCAACTGGTCGGCGGAGGAGTGATCGAGACTTCAGAGGGGTGACTGTCAACTGAGGTAGCCTCGTCGGAAATAGTGTCGTGGAGGTGAGACATTTATATTCATGGCCTATTCATTCAATTAAACACGTGCACTATGGTGTCAGGATCGGTGGAAATGAAGCGGTGCATTCCCGTTTTCCGCCGGTACAATGCCGAACCTGATCTTGAGATATAAGACAGTGGTTAAGATAGTGTGACGATAGACGCCCGCAGCGCATTGTTAGGTTCCTACTGCCTCTTCTGGGACCCACGTGGGCCGTGTCGGTGAAGGTATCATCATGTGCCTAGCCAGGATGTAACACGATGCGGACGCCAGGGTCTATTTGGGATTCTCCTCCTCCAGGAATGGACATATGGCGCCACACTAAGCATTGCTGGTGGGTTCCGTCCTCCTATAAAGGCAGGTCCTCGAATTCGATATGGAGCAGCACATTCGGCGCGAACCGAGCCAGTAACTTAATATTCTCGGCCCACGGACTGAACCAAAGAAGCTCTGGAGCTAGAAATGCCAAGACGTCGCATAACTTGCACACTTCTCGTAACGCCGATGGACCGACCCCTGTACGAAAGGTACCAGGCTAGATAAGGAAGATTTTGGCATCCATTAGGATTCTTTCCGGCTTGAATTCCGGCAACTTGCTCACCTTGAGGGAGCAGACAAAACTTAGATTAGTCCCGCTTGGATTCGGATTGTTCTCTACTAGTAGATCCGGATTTATACAGGAGAAATAGCAGCCGCCGAGGTAGATCCGAAATGAATCGAGCTTTCAAAGCCTACTGACTAATTCGCCTATTTCACCCACCTTCTTAGTCGGTATAACCATCGTCAGATTCTACGACCAGCGCCTCGGCGGGCAAGTACCTTTCTGGTTCCAAAAGCTGGCTCGGTTCGCAAACGAGGCTTGGTAGTAGAGGAGATACGGAATATTAGCGCAACCCTGTCCGACGGGGGTCGGCAATTCAAAAGAGCGGTTGTGATGGAGGGGTTAGAGCAGCATTAAGCCGAAGCCATGCATGCTAAATGGTACGCAGTCGATCCTGCTAGATAAGCATGTGATGCCGGACATGGTGAGATGATGGATAGTACGCATGGAGCAACTTGTCTCTGCTGCCGAAACAGGCAGCTTTGGACGTAAATAGCAACTTGGGCATTAATAGGGTCAAGCCTCCCGACCCCCTTCACAGCACGCTCGCGGTGCGCTTATAAGTCAACGCCATGTCAATTAGTGCACGAATCTGCGCTGTAATTGGACCGTCCTGGATTTCTATTTCTTACTCGACCCAGGGCTCTAGCAGCCAAGGCTCTGTTGAAGTTGTCCATGGAGGCACACGAGATACGCTCATTCCGAATGAGGCCTCTGTCATGGCACAGACTCGGATTCATCCACCATAACAGCAACATCTGCCACCCCAAATCCGCGCGAATAGCTAAACGCCATATCCGAGAAGTACAGTGTGATGGTGCTGACAGACATATGGGAGTTTGATGACAGTACGTCTAATCTGCCTAGCTAGACACTAATTAAAGGCCAAGCTCAGCCTCTAGTAGGAAGGGCATACTTTTTCCCTTTTTCAATTGGGATTTCTTTTCGAGACAATCTTTGTCGCTTGGCTTGTCCCTTGTCCAGCTGTCCCAGCAGCTCTTGTCTCTTCTTTACTGATCTTTTATATCTCATTGTGGTCAGAAGCATTTGATCAGATGCTTGACATCCCGTTCATATTGTTTTTCCTCTGCTGGTCCTGACTGCTGGACCTCCTTTTGCCCTGAGTTGTAGGGTATCCCAGACTCTTGCTGTCGCAGACCTTATACGCACTAAGTGCCTCTCCCACCAACAAAACAGACGTCTCATCGATAAACGAGGAAAGATTCCGATGAAGACCCTTGACGCCACGCCCATTGATCTAGGTATGAAAATTCTGGTCTTGGATGTCCAAAAGATTTACTTACTGTGTGCTAGTTCTTTCACGTTCCGCTGAGATTAGGGACTTCAACCGTGCAAGTGATGGCTCAATGACTGGTCAGGCGACGTGGAAAGATGAGGTTGTGCATATTCGGGACCTCCGAGGTCTTGAAATTTACGGCACTTTGCAAGAAGGCGATCAGTAACACCTAATTTATGCGGAGGGTGAGTTGCTGATCAGGACCTAAGCTCACCGCCAACTATAGTCGGCGATGAATGTTATTCCGGCCGCCGTGGTTAATCAGTCATACGGCTGGGGAAAACGCTTAGGCCACAGCGCCAGCCCAAAACCTAGCAAGCAGTTATCCCGTCCATCAGTAACCATCCAAATAGGCCTAGGCCCAGTCCGTCTTAGATTTTCCCCCTAAAGGAAGATGATCGGTTTTACAAAGTCTCATTCTAAAAGAATTTTGATATTTATATGCCCGAATCCTCAGACGGGTCGCGTGAGGTGCTCGATCAAATAAAAACGCCGTCGTCTCACTTCCCACGGAAAGTCCATCACCCCTTTGGAATCATTCATCAACAATCGCTAAACCTGTCTCCTCCTGCACTCTTGCATCGAATCCACCCCCCGTCCATCTACAAACTACAAAAGCACAATGTCGACATCCCTCGTCACCGGAGGCACGGGCTTCGTCGGCCTCTACGTGGTCAAGCTGCTCCTCGAACGAGGCCACCAGGTCCACACCACCGTCCGCTCCCTGAAGAACTCGTCCAAGTGCAAGCCGCTGCTAGACCTCCAGATTCAGTTCCCCGATCAGCTCCGCTTATTTGAGGCCGACCTGATGAAAGCCGGCTCCTTCGCCCAGGCCATACAGGGCTGCCGGGTTGTTTACCATGTCGCCTCACCCTTCCTCCTGCCCGACCAGATCAAGGACGGGTTCAAGGACTGCGTCGAGCCTGCACTCCAGGGCACTAAGAACGTGTTGGATTCCGTTAACGAGACGGAGACGGTGCAGCGAGTAGTCCTCACCTCGTCCGGTACGTGTGGTGCTTCCTCGTCTTCCTCGTCTTGTCGTCCTGCCAATGATCTAACAAGCTCCCGCCCCAAGTCTCTGCCATGTACGGCGACAACGCCGATGTGCTCAAGGCCCCGAACAAAACCCTCATCGAGTCGTGCTGGAACGAGAGCAGCAGCGTCACCCACTACCCCTACGCCTACTCGAAGCTGGTGGCCGAGCGGGAGGCCTGGAATATGCACGACCTCCAGGGCCGCTGGTCCCTCGTGGTCATCAACCCCGGCCTGATCGTAGGTCCGTCCCTGACGCCCGACTCTGTTTCCGGCAGCTTGCATATGCTCGACGCAATGTACCGCGGCGAGAACCGCATGGGCGTCGCCGACCTGTCCTACCCCGTTGTCGACGTGCGGGAAGTCGCCGAGGCCCACGTCAAGGCCGGCGAGGACGCGTCTCTCAAGGGCCGGTTCATCGTCTCAGGTGACCGCGCCGTCTCGTTGCTGGAGATGGCCGGCCTCGTACGCCCCGTACACAAGAACCCCAAGGCGCTGCCGCGTTGGAACCTCCCCTCGCTGATGGTCTACGCTGCCGGGCCCTTCATCGGCATCACGAAGAAGTGGTCGGCTGCGAACCTCAGCACCCCCTTCAAGGTCGACAACCAGAAAAGCCTTCGGGAGCTGGGCTTAAAGTACCGCCCCATCGAGGAGAGCTTCCAGGCGCACTACAAATCCTGGGAGCAGGCGAATGCATGATATCGTCTTGTTGTTTCTGCTGCGTTAATGTCTGCATCCCATCCATGTTCTGGTCTCAGTCCTTGTCGAGTCTGCCGCTGCTGTTTCGCGCCTCCTGTCTACCAACCATTCAGTGTTCGCGCGCAGATATCCACGTCGTCTTTCGGCTGGCCCTGTACTTTTGCCTCCCCTCCTTACTATTCATCTATAGAACTGCAGCATGCTTTATTACTATTATCAATTCTTAGGAACCACGCCTTGCGGCAAGCATCCTACTCGTCTGCTCGTGAATCTTGACAATGTGCTTCCCCTCGATTGCTACAGTTTCTTCGCCCATGACAGTTCCGGAACAGAACCACGACCCGATGTCGCGCTCAGGTGAAACTCATTCAAACACAGCAACACACCGCGGGGGAAATCTAGCCGACATTGCATTATCCCCTACAATCCAACCCTTCGTTCCTTCAAACCCGGCCCTGCTGCGCGTCCTGACGCGTCCATACGTGACTACGATGAGCGATAACCTTGGCAGAGACCGATGAAGAGGCAAATCTATAGCCCTTGCATTACCGGCATCATAGTCGTCATGCACTAGCATTGCAGCTAAAACTAATTTGGACCATCTGCCGAGCGACTTATGAGGGGCGACAAAGGAACCGGCGGTCGAGTTGTCCCGATGACTAACTAGTACTCCATGCATAGCTAGCTCCGTAAGCTTGCACCTTGCCATCACCCTGATACTGATAGCTCTTGGGCGGTTCTGGAGCGGGCTATTAGCACATTTATTTGCCCGATGACTAAAGCCCCCTTTGCCTTTGAAATCCATTAACTTACGGGCTCGGAACGCCAGTGCCGACCGGAGACGCCGATCACTAATCGATGGACTGGGTGCCTGGCTGCCACTCGGTTGATCCGGGCGATTACTTTCCCACTTGTGCCCGAATCGCTCGAAACGAACTCTTTCCCAATTCCGAAGAAGGACTCTTGGTAGCTGTTCGTCCGCATTTTTGCCGTTTATTGTAGTGCAAGCGTCGATGGTTCTGACAATCAGGACAAGACGGAGGGGGTTCATAAAAGACCCCCTGTGTCGGCCTGCTGTGAGAGCTCCAGTCTTGCTTGGCAAAAAGCGCAAATTGGTCTACAAAAGTAGAACCTCGATATACCAACATCGGGCTCCTAGCACCACATCCAAGCTGCCATTTTGCAAGAATCTTTCTTTTTGACGTGAAATTTTTACTTGGCAAGGGCTGTTCGCATTGTCGAGGGCAAAGGCTTTTCGCAGCTCCAATACTTTCCATAATAGCAAAGGTTCTAACTATGTCATACTAATATTTATATTCCGCTTCATTTGGAACATAAATTTCAAAATGCTTAAACTATTCCTCATCGTGAGGCCAATGGTCTATCATATACCCATTATTCTCTGCATGTATCTCAAGGTGCTCGTCGGTAGTATTGCTCCAAATGTCCACATTAGTCATAAGAACAACCCCGAACCTCTCACTACTCCTGATAAACGTTCTCAACCGCGTGCAACATGGATTGTCTAAGTTACCATAATCACCTAGGTGTGTATTGTTAACGATCAACGTAGGTAATGGATTGAGCTTCTTACGTCCAGTTAGTGATTTCAAGTTCAATCTGTTGTGGGTCATAAAGTTCTTCTCGCGAAAGTCGTTGCGGAGGAGATTGGAGGACTCGGATGAGAGCCGACGAAAGTGGCAAACTGACAAGGTCCGGGGATCTTGCTGAAGAATCCGTCCCATATCTTGCCGAGACTGAGGAGATTCGTGGGTTGTATGCACACCACGGGACGAGTCTTGCAGCAGACTTAGATGAACAATCTCTCCAGAAATTACTCAATCTGGAAAGATGCGGAGAGTTCGCGGGGTTTCATACACCCTGGAGCGAATCTTCTGGGAGGCTTTGACAGACAACAAGGCTACTTAATCTCTCTAGAAATTACTAGATACGGAAAAGATGTGGAGAGTTCGCGGCAGGGTGCCATCACACGGGCAGGTCTTAGTGCAGAGAGTGGGGATACTCACATTAGCGTAAGAGTCAAGTAACGGATGATACAGAAGACTTCTCCTCGCTCCGGCATCGTCCCAGACGTTGACGGGGAGCTATAACATCACCATCCTCTCGAAGAAAAACACAGTTCTCACACTCACCGATATTATCATCTTCGCTTAGCAGCCCCCAACTCAACAATACCAGTGATGGCTCAGAGCAATCAATCAGAGCGTCTTGTCCGGATCGCTGTTCTAGACTGCGATTATACAGCACCCAAGGTCGCCGAGACTTGGGGTCCAACGTACGGCAATATCTTCGCCCATCGCCTCAAGGCAGCTGCCGAGTCAATGTGCTCGACAAAGCTGCTAGACTTTTCCTTTTACGACATTCTCAAAAACGACATTCCCAACGCCGACGCCGAGTTCGATGCAATCATCATAACAGGCTCCGTTAAGGCAGTGTACGACTCGGATGCCTGGATACCCAATCTCAAGTCCTTCATTCAGGAGACTTATCATCGCCGTCCCCAGGTTCGGATGTTTGGCGCTTGTTTTGGTCATCAGATTATTTCAGAAGCACTACTCGAGCAATTCGGTGTAATAGTCGAAAAGGATCCGAATGGATACGAAGTCGGCGTTCAGACCATCAGCCTGAACCCTGCGTTCTCGGCGCATTTCCGGCATGTTTTGGATTTAGATGACGAGAATAAGTTGCGAATGCAATTTGCTCACGGTGACCACGTCCGGTTGGATCTTCCATGGCCCGAGTCTTGGATGTCAATCGGCAGCACTTCCCACTGTCGAATTCAGGGTATCTTTCAGCCAGGGCGAGTTCTAACTTTCCAAGGGCACTTCGAGTTTGATCAAGATATTTCGACGAACTCGATGAAGTATTTCTACACCGCAGAGAGAGGGTTTACTACAGAAGATCTGAATTCTGCTTTGCGTCAAGTCCAACAGCCTGACGACGCAGACGAGGCGGCTAAGCTGTTATTTGCATTTCTCGCAAAAGTGTGATGGGAATTATTCCAGTGCTAGCTTTAGTTGGGAAAATAAAGAGAAAGTTGAAGATACAGAAGTGAAAGTCAAACACTGAGAGACTTGTAGCCATTCTCGCCAATCTAAATGCCTCTCCAGTGCTCTCCCTCGTCCTCAAACCAAGTCCGTAAGATGAGGCTCGGGGGAGGGATCTACAAGGGCAAATGGCAGCTCCGGTCTTAATTGGGTGATTTACTCATGCAAGTCTGGTTCATACTATGAGGAGGGAGAAGACGGCTCTGTCTTGGGTATTCTGAAGAAATCCTGGGCCTAGTTGGAGGTCGTATTCTCACCTTGGTCTCAAAAGACCACGACATCGTAGTAAAATGCAACTGCGCGGAACCCGCCGTCGGGCTGGCATAGGATGTGTCTCCATTTATTGCTCTCGACTTTACCAGAGTCTCGGAACATGAGGAGATTGCCTGGCTTCTTATCGCTTTACTCCAAAGTGGTAAATCTCACGCTTGCTTACTATCATCTGAGGCTTTACCCTTGGTCGCAAAAATAAAAGTCCGGTGATAGCGATGACATAACGTCATGATCGTCATACGTAGGGCGCAAAAGGGATTGAGAGGGGAAACCTGTCCAACGCAATAACTCGCAGGCTACACGAGGAAGGCTTAGTTTCAACCAGCATCACCAAACCTTTACCATGTCGGACTTCCAAAATGTGGCCACCATTTACGGCAGATGGTTGGAGGCCGTCAGTCATCAGGACTGGGCCACCGCCTCAAACCATATCGCCTCGGAACTGATTCGCAACGATGAGACAATCTCAAGCATCACATTTCTTCAAGACTTGCAAAAGAGAACAGAAGCTATTCCAGACATCAAGACAGAGATCTTTATGGTTGTCGCCGACAAAACCTCTGGAAAGATTGCTTCGATAATCACTCATAGAGGCACCCTAGTCAAGCCCTACAAAGGCTTTGAGGTGACTCGCGAGCAAATTGAGTGGTCGGAGTATGTCTTTTGCGAGTTCAACAACGAGAAGATAGACTCATATACGAGTTTGTCAGATTGCGACACTGTTGGAAATACCAGCACTCACATGTCAAACCCACCCACCTCAAATCGAATAATCAACCGGAAGAGCGATCTTGGCCTTGAGATTCTTTATCAACAATACATTCACGCCATCAACACTCTCACGATGGCGGAACATTTCCCCAGTTACTGCCAGTCGCAGGTAGTTCACAACGGCAGACATCTGTCCATGGACGAGTACCGCGGTTTCATCGAATCCAGCTTCGACGAGATTCAAGGGCTGCGGTTCACGATTGCCAAATTGGTGACAGACGAGGAGGCGCAGCGGATAGCAGCAAGGCTGGAGTTCTCAGGGCGGCCCGTTACCGCATTCCGGGGTATTCAGCCCACTGGGAACGAGGTCAAATTTTCTGAGCACGTATTGTATGAGCTTGATGACGGAAAGATTGCGAGAGTTTGGTCGGTTCTTGATTTGGAGGCTTATCGAACAAGCTTGGAGAATTGAGGTGCAGGTAGAAGCTGGACTTGCTCGCAATGTTTGATGGTATTAAAATGCCCATGACGGACTGTTATAAACCAGAAAATTTCCCAGGCCAAGCTGCCGCTTTCACCGCGCGGACTGGGCTGATACTCGTACATGCGCAGTGCTGTTTGAGGCTTGCTTGTCGAGGCCAAGTCTGTAGCTCAACGTCGACAGACGTAGACCAAGCGTCTCCCTACTGGACATTGGAGGACAGCTCCTCTTGAAATGCTCCAAAACACCGAAGCTGGAGCATCGTCTGTGTCAGGCAACCTGATAGGAAAAAGTCAGCTTTGCATAGGACCGGATCTGTGCGGTGGTTTCCTTTGAACCCAGATAGAGACTTCGATCCGTACCGTGGATGCCTTCGAACCTAGATGCAGTTAACAACCTAGATCTTCAGATATCAACGGCATCGTTTGATCAAGGGCATCAGGGTCAGTCAGATCCCTAGGCATAAACAGCTTGCTTTCCTCCTTCCTCGACCAAAAAGACAACATCATCCATTGTCCCTCAAGTTGTCTCAACCAATCCACTTGTCTGATAGTCTGGAGCATCCTCAACTGGGATACCTAGGGTAATGGGCAGGAAGCTGTCTTCCCGGAATTTTTTTTTGCATGTGTATCGAGGTGTTCTCTATCATGTAGATCCGGGGATGGTGACGGATATCTCATGATGACATCCTGGTCACGTCGTCGTTTGGGCCGATGTTGGCTCTGGGTTGTATGCTAGCTCGTCGACCTCTGTGCAAATTAACAACCATGTCCATCGTAAAAGAAGTCGACAAGTTGGCTCACCTTGGACGAAATATCCACATGGAGAAGACTTGCAGAGTGGCTCCTCGTTTGCTTGATCTCGAATCATGTCTCGCACATTCAACGCGATTCCCGTGACAGGCTCACTTTCAGTACCCGCCTTGTGCATTAGGCTAACAGCATCGTCAAAAACATCCTGGTCAATCTCCTCCCGTGAACTAAGCGGCAACGACACGGCCCATGCCGTAATTGGCGCCGCGCCCAAGACGCGAAGCAGTCGGCCCCCATCTGCCTTCCTTGCATTTCTCGCACTGACCGACAGAGATTCAACGGCTGAAGGCGAGCGCCAGTGGAAGATGGCTACTAAGTTTCTCTTCAGAATCGAGCACTTGAACTCAACCTGTACCGCAGCCTGAATGGGTGTGTGGGCTCGCGACATGAGCTCGTTAGACTTTTGAGCCATCTCTGGCGTCCACAAAATGCGACGAGGCAGTTTCTATCAAAAAAGCAACGCCTGTTGGAGTATACTGGCTGCTGCATCGTGGAGTCGAGCAATCTAGTGAGCGGATGGATAAAACTTGTGGCATTGTAGCCTCGATGGGATGGGTTCGATGTTCGAGGCATGTCGGCCAGCATGGCCATGACTGTAGCTGCCATGGCAAGACAAGGGAGGACGGGACAGGGGAATTGGTAGAAAGCCGAGGATGGTTTGTGGCGAGTTCCGGGCCGACTAAAGCGACTCGGAATGAGAGGGGAAAATGGTACTCTGCAGAAGGCTTGTTCCAAGTTCGACAATGCGCATGTGTCTAATGTTGATCATCGGATAAGGCTGCAGTCCGGTAGATGTATCTCTTCGTAATCCCACTTTGCTCGTCAATAAGCGCCCGGGGCTCCCTGAATGAGACGATGCAGGGAACGGCGTTGGGTGTCATGGCAATAATGGCTGGGGCTTGTTGGTCGGCTGGGGCTAACCGCCTCATTGTGACCGACGACACGCGCGGGTTGGCTGTCGAGATGTTTGAGGCATGGGTGTCTCTCCACAGTCGTGAGCTAATTCGGGATGCCTCTCGGCAGCCTAATTTTCACTGGCCTACCGCGGATGATTTTGAAGTTGCGGGTTGTTGCCTCGTCACAGAGAAGGGGAAAGCGGAGAGTCACGGGTGAGAATCTTTACTTTGCATCAGGGTGTGGTTTCATTCGTAGTATTACTGGGTATCAAGGTTGCCATGCGCATCAACATCATTCTACTAGTATCTGACTCGCCTCCCACGGCCCGTACAGCATCTTCAACCACCCGTAGCCGCGAGCCTCAATCATATCCGAAAGGTCTATCAACACCCCGTTCTTCCAGTTCCTGGCTGCTGGCGAGAAGGTGTGACTGAAGCCGGCGAGCCAGAAAAACCGGTCAACCTCCTCCACGACGGCCGGGTCGTTTTCGCCTTCCTCGACGTACTCGTAGATGAGTACAGTGTACTCCTCGCTGGACGATATCGACCTCGTGATCTTGGAGACGGTGTACGGATGGGCTTGGAGTCGCCTGGGTAAGGAATCGAACACTTCTCCGCCGAGCTTCAGCCACCCGTAACACTTCCTGAGTCGTGGCATTGATGTGATGGACGTAGTGTTGGAACTTCCAGGTTCAATGGTCGTGATGAAGGGGCTCTTCGGATCCGGCGGCATCTGAGCATCGTCACAAAAGGCAAAGAGGTTATCCATGGCGTCGTCTTGCGTTCGAGGATTAGCATGGACCTGGATGGATCTCGAATCGGCGGTGGCCTTTGCCAACGACGCCTCCATCATCTGGAATATGGCAGCGTTGTGGCACTCTCGCTGGGCGGCGTAGTAATGCTCAGACTCGGGCGGGTTGTCCCAGAACTAGACGATGTGAGTTAGCCAGAGAAACGTGTTTGCCATCGCGTCGAAAGACTCACCAGCTTCAGGGCAAACGGGCCCTTGTTCCCAAACCGAACCTTCCAGACAAAGCCGTCGAGCCCTCCACCTAGACGCTTCTCGAAGACCAAAGTGCTCGGATCCAAGACGCAGTGTCGAAGAAGCGGCTCTTCAAAGGCCTGCTCGGTGCAGGATGCGGGACCGATCATGGGACTGGTGTCGAGGAATGGCACCTTCATGGTTGCCACCCAGGCACGGCTGGGCTTTGGCGCATCGTTTTGTGTCGCGCGAAGTCTCTCTGCACGGAGATATGCCTCGGGGTGGAATTCCGCACCCTGTTGTAGAGCAGCATGTTGTGCCTCCAGCATTGTCGACTGGGCATGCATCGTGGTTGGTGGTGATGGTCAAATGTTGTAGATTGTGGAATGTTGGAGGTTGAGCGACGGTGAAAGGTGAAAGTAAAACGGTTGATATCTGGTCACGTGCCGAAGTGTCGCGGGAACTGTTCTTTGGATCTTTGTTGTTTGTGCCTGAAAGTGAGAGACAAGTGGGAGACAAGTGGGATACACGCAGATGTACAAAAAAGAGATGCACTCAACACAAACGGACTGTAATGTGATTGACATGTTTGTTTCCATGTCGCCAAATATCTCCGTTTCTTGGAGGCTGTGTTTGGAACAAAGCCCTAGAGTCATCCATTGTCCATCTAAAACCCAACACTTCACCAACACAAAAAAAAAAACACGTTGCAAACAGGCGCCAACTAGCATCACTGCGACCGCTTTGTTTGCTCGGGCCTGTGAAAACACGCCAATGGCCGGCCTTTCTCACGCTGGTCGATTCCTATTCGGGCGCTGTTGGTTCTCCCTTGTACGCCGCGAGCAAGCAACACGGCCAGTCATAGAGGAAGTACAACACGGGCGCCCCAGCGGCCCCCTATAACACCTCATCACCAACACAAACACCGATAGGCAGAAAGGACCTACCCCAGACCGACTACCCACGCAAGCAGGGTGCTTCAGAACGATCTCTAGCAAATCCATCTCAAACCTTTTCTTACTGACGTTTACCGTCTGCAAGTAAAGATAACTTGAGAACCGCCTGAAAGCTGCTTTCCCCTCCTCCGACTAAGCTATCGATTTTTTTTTTAGTGTATCCCCTCACAAATTAGAGAGTGTAAGATAGGTAGACGGGCGCTCTTTGTCCTGTAGAAATGAAAGTCCCGGCGTTAATAACACACACACACACACACAGCCAGTCATCGATAGGCACATGTTCCACCACTTCGTTTGTAAATTCCTGTACAGCCGGCTCTATTCAAGTGAGCTCCGGCGTCAATAGAAACAAGATGACGGCTTGTTCCGCCTACAAACAACATTGTTGACTACTATTGAACATCAAACTACGTACAAAGAATATTGTTGGTTTCGCCTCAAACACGTAACTACCTACAAACAACATTGTTAGTTGCGCCGTCAAACATCGAATGCAAACACCTTTGACTCTTCAACTACGACCAACCGGAAACAAACTGCTGACATGAGCAAGCCAACACACATATAAATTGGCTAGCTGTCCCCCGAGGTGTCTGAAGCCATCATCACAGAGTCCCAAACCAACTCGGTTGCATGTCTCTACTCTATCTTCCTTGCATTTTCACGCAAGTGACAGCACTCCCTATTGTATTCTTCCACATCCTGATCTTCGCCAACAATCAACATGTCTGCACCGACTGCACTCGGCGTCGTCCTTACCACGGCGAATATCGTCGTCGACGGCGCCGGTGTGCAACCGGGTCCGAATACGTCCGCGAACACCGTTGTGGGCTTCGAAGACTGGATCCCGTGGCGCGACTTCAACTTTGGTACCCTTGTTCGCATCTTCGGTCGGGAACTGAACAAACAGTATCAGGGATCGCCCCAGCAGCGCGCCCTGCCTAAGGACTTGTCCTTCAACAACGAGGGGACCCTCGAGGACATCCTGCGGAAGTTCGACATCCCCGTCGTCAACTACTGTCTGGAAACGATGGCTGGCGGACCACACTTCGCCAGAGGAAGTCGTTGTGGCGACAACGACCTCGAACCGGACTGGTCTCTCGTCTCGGACTTTTGCCGCGACCCAGATGGTCGTTTCGCCAATGTCCTTCCGGGAGAAACTAAACCCCATGATGAATGGTGCCCCTCGATGAAAGATGACCCGCGACCGGGGAAGCGCCGTGAGTGGCAGAAGGTGATGTCTCAAGCGACGACCTACATGATGCATAACCGCTCCCGATACGGATTCATCATCACGGACAAATACCTCGTGACCTTGAGGCTCACCCGTGAAAACATTGGACCGGGGCTAGCCAATAATCGCCCGAGGAGAAAGACCAGAACCGCCCAATACGCCTCCGAATCCGAAGGTGGGTCAGGGTCGGACCACAAGGACGACGACCCCCTGACCTGGGCGTACAAGGACCCAGAGTACCTCATTGTTCCCTGGGACGCACACGGGGATAAGTTGACAGTCAAACTCACCCTCTGGTTCTTGGCTATGATGGCCACCCACGGCGACAGGTACTTGGATTATTCCTACCCGGACTTGAACAGTTGGCGCCGGGACGGAAATGGATACGTCCACAACACGTCGGGGGCTAAAAAAAGCCAGTTGGCCGAAGGCGACAAGGAGCAGGAGCCTGATCCCGACCGCGAGGCCCGCGAGGCCCGCGAGGCCGGCAATGCATCGCAGGCGGGTGGGTCTGCAGGCGGAAACGCCCGGCCGAGCGTAGGCTACAACTTGAGGCCTCGGAGAGGCTAGACCGGCCCGGCCGGCGGTGGACCGGCCGATCGGAGAGGAGGTGACCCGAGCGGTAGCAGGCAGGCCGATCGAAGGGGAGAAGACCCGGCTAGCGGTAGGCGTCACGAGAAGAGAGAAGCTGAGCCCGTGGGGCGTGGAAGCAGACGAGGGAGCCGAATCGAAAGGCTTAGCTAAAGGCTTACCTCAGGTAAAAGTTTTAGGAGGCGGTAATTATGTATTAAGCTTAAGCTTAGTCCCCCATTGACTTCATTGAGAAACACAATAAAGCTGTCCTAAATCTGTCTTCTTAAATGGCTCATGCTCCTAACCCCGGTATGATTCTGTCATTCTCTTGAAAGCTCAATATACATTCCTTACGTTCAACTTTCGCTGATTCGACATGGGCCGTCATATTGACCCCCAGATGTTTGTGACAGAGGTGATTATCAGGACGAGGTGTTTGCAATGGCCGACCGCACTGCCAATCAACGTTGGTCATGAAGGTGGATAGAGCATTGACCAAGGATTGCCCTCCCAATTCAATACATCCCTCAGGGACGATTTCGGGTAAGAGTCTCACGACCGGGACCTCAAATCGACGCAGGATGTCATCAAGAGAATCCTCGTTGAAGATCCGCAAATCTTGCGCGAGTCGGGCTGGCTTTGCTGAGAAACGGTACTCCTTTTCGAGCTCCTCTTTGATGTCTTCTTACAGGGAGTACCTGCACCCCCGCGTTGCTGTCAGTCGGATCGTAATAGCCGCTGCAGCTATAAGGCCCTGATCCGCAGAGACCTCAGACCTCAGACCTCAGGACTTAGACCTTGGACTTTATTATTTTATCATAACTCAAACGCAAGCCCATTTATCTAACCGTTCTGGTAACCAGCCACTGGTGTGCTTCAGCGATGTTTTCCTCTGCGACATTGCCGATGCAAAGCCCTGGCCCATAATCATCTTGTCGTCCATCTTGCACAAGTCCTCCACAAATGTCCACTGAACGCAGTTGGACCACCCCGTGCAGGCTGCCTGGCAAGCCTCAACCGACTCCCAACCCTTGTTCCAGAGATCCGCATTGTACGCGTCTTCTGGGTGTGGCGGTGCGTCTTTGTTGGCAGAGGTGACTTCGTAGAGATTGGCCATGTTGTCCCACCACTCGAGCGGCTTCTGGATGCTGGGAAGAATCATTTTGGAGAAGAAGTCGCGATGAAGAAGCGGTTTCTGAAGCATAATGTTAGTTTTACCATTAAAGGACTTTGTTTGACACAGAAAAGAACATACCGAAAAATCCCATGCCTTCTCCAACTCGTAGTACTGGGACACATCCCGATTGTGCACCTTGTGCCAGGACAACAAAGGATGGCACCAATTGTGCATGCTAAAGGCAAAGGTCCAGTGAACGACGGGATTAAATCCCCACGTGAACTTTTTGTCGCCGCCGTTCTCTCCAAACTTGACGCCGTACTTGTCGAGAGCGTGCGCGAGAACCTGGTCGCCGCAGCAGTGGTCGGCTGTGTACTCGTAATACTCCTCGGTCAGGTTCGAGTTTTTGCCAAACGACGCCTCCCACGCGCCGCGAGATACCGCGAAGCCTGCGCCGCCATGGGCAAAGACCACGTCGGACTTGGCCGCGTAGCTGCCCAGATATTGCGGCTTGCGCCAGTCAAACGTCGACAGGTATGCCAGCACGTTGGGCAAGAACAGGTACGCGTCGTCTTCCATGTAGATGTACCACTTGGCAGCGGGCCAGTTCTCGCCCGCGTGCTGCATGAGCGGGATGAATTTGTACTTGTCAATGATCCAGCCGCCCGTCGGGCCCCATTCGTCGCCATTCACGCCGGCGGCTTCGGCATAGTAGTTGTTGGCCATGTACTCGGGCTGGTCGCGGTAGACGTCAAAGTCAGGTCTGGCTTTTGCTGAATCCGTCATGTTTGCGAGCACGTCGATAATGTCGAAGCGGCCGATTGTCTCCGGGTAGTCTGAGTAGACGACGACGTTGTCTGGGCTCACGCGTTCGCTGGCGAGGGTCGTGGTCAAATGAACGAGCAGTCGCTTCCACATGGTTGTGCCACCGGTTTTGACAATGAGTAGCACATCGTCTTTGGTGAGTGCTTCACCGAGAGGAACGTCCTTGAATGACTGTGTTGAGGCTGGAGGCTCCTCTACGACAGCGCTGGTGTCGCTGACCGTCTCGTTCTGCGCCGGCGCATGCTCAGGTTGCTCCGAATGTTGAGTCGGGTCCTCCAAGATCTCTGGATACACGCGCCCGTAGTTTCCTACCGACGGGTCAATCAAATAATAGATGAGTCCAATGCATAGCGCAATGATGACGGCCGGCACCAGGCGATTGTTTCGATACGTGACAATCATGACGGCCACATGGAAGATTCGTCAAGCAGCTGAGTCCGGTTTGCGGACGACAAGAACCACAAAAGAGCGTGGTCGATGAGGTCAAGTATCACAGGCCGGCTCTAGTAGGGCTGATGCAGGGATCAAGGGGCAGCCTCCACCGGAGATGGATCTCGGTGATTTCCCAAACAGGCTGGCGACGGTTTAAGGAGATGCAATGCGTGGCCCATGTGTATTTATTACGGCCCACAGCTGCTGCGGTATCGACAGGGGCTCCGTCTCATGACGCGGCTTCATGGTGAAATTGGCTGTGCTTCATTTGCAGATTGATTATCGGCATCTCGGTCCGGCCCGGATGATCAAAACTCTCCTGTAGATGCTCGTGATGACGAGAATACGAGCCGATTCTAGTCGAAGGATCTTCACGATTGCTCAAACTCACGAGGCCGCTAAATTTAGTGTCAACTCCTCCTCATACCACGTAGTATAATGCGCCACTGAGGCGGGAATGGACGGGTATATTAAGTCTGTGCTAAGAAATCGGCCGAGTGCAACGTCAACGTCCCCAGAACTCAAGGATCCCTCCCCTATTTCGTCCCACTCCGACGTATTTGTCACGGGTGAAGTGGACCGTTTTCACACATTGTGAAGATGCACCCTCTTAGCGTGCGGCGAAGTCTCCGAGCCCACGGAGCCGTTTTCAATGAATGCAGATCATTGTCAGTTCCGGAAGCCTAATCAAGTTGACCGGACTAATCAAAGGCCATTATTGCAGGAAGCCCACTCCTTTTACCGAATGACTCTTAGTAGGCTGTGTCACAAGGAAGGTCGTGTTGTTGCCAAGCTAGACGACTTCTAGAGCGCATGAAAATTGGGCTTTTCCCACCTATAGCTGCATGGTGCTATATTGAAGGGTCGTATTCTCGCGTTTGGCCCTATCGCATTCATCGCAGCCCACTCCCGCGCATGGGATTTTAATTCGGCGGTCAATTCCTAATATCGCAACGCCCGAAACAAGGCGGCCGCTGTCCCTCCTGTAGGGCTAGGGCAGATTTTTTACCCCTGGTATTACCCATACGGATGGGCGACTCCCGGCCGATATCCCAGCATCTCCAGGAATATCTTGGCTTCCCCAAGACGCGATTCCCAATGAGGATCAACTAATAGGCCAGACCCTCGTATTCCCCAGGGTTCATTGCTGGACATCTTTGACAGCTCGTTACAGCCAAGAGCCGTGATGAGGCCATTTCACTAAGGAATATTGCCTCCTGACGCTAAGGATGCCGCTGCAGCCGGCCTATTTACACTTCTGGGTGCGTCAGAGGGGGAGTTATTTTTATCTGTCTGGGCGAAAGATGTACCCTTTTACTCTCCCCTTATCTTCTCTTTGATCTTTGATACTCGTATACGTGTATTGCTCCTCTGTAGCAGCAACACATCGCAGGTGGTGACTCCTGTTCAGTGGCGGGTATCAACATCTCGACCATGGAGAAATACCCGGAAGAAGATGTCCAGCTTGTCAGTCAACGCGGCCAACACGTCAGTTGGCTGCGCAAAGCGGTCAATATTTTGGGATGCTTGATGGCGTTCCCCATTTATTGGATCATGACTGTGAACTGTAGATATCCCGTAACACTGGACTTGGCTTGCACCATTATGCTGGCTGAGCTCAATCGGTTCATCAACGAAGGCCGGCGCATCGGTTTTTACGCGGAACAATCTCGACCACGCAGCAAAATGGACTCGGAAAAGTTGGACTTGGAAAGACAGTCTGCCTCGCCAAGGTTGGACTGTGTAGCCGCCGTCGTGGGTTGGAGAGAGGATCCGACCTTGTTTACGCAGGCTCTGGAGAGCTACAAGGTGGCGAAGCATTGCTCATTCATGCTGGTTGGCATCGACGGAGACGAGGAAGAAGATCAAGACATGGTTCGGGTTTTCAACAAGGTAATACACACCAGTTGTTTCTTTACAGGACATATTCTGACATATTTAGGTGTACCCTCGTCAATCAAGGACCATTCACATCCCTGAGCCACTAGGCACTGCAGCGGAGCATTTCATGACCAAGATGGCCTCGATGAAGAAGCAATACGGCGAGGAGGTTGACGAAGACGAGAGCCACGACCTTGCCATGAATCACTGCATCCAGCTGGCGCGTCGCACTCTAGAGCAGGAGAAGATCGACTTTCGGGGAGTTGACGGAGTCCGGCAGCTGTGCATTCGGCAAAAGCACATGCATAAGAAGGGAATTATGTTCACCACCTACGTCTTCTCCCTCGTCATTGCTGATATGCTGGGCCTTGAATTTCTTTGGTCGTCGGACTCGGATACCTTGGTTCTGCCGGACTCACTCGAGCGCACCGTCAACGCCATCGCCGCTGATCCCAAGATCGGAGGAGCCAGTTCTGGTCTCATTGTCCACAACGAGTCCGAGACGGCAGTTACTAAACTGTCGGCTACTGTGTACTGGGGCGAACTGTACCTTACCCGATCTACTCCGGCAGCTACTGCGACGAGTGATTGCCAGAGTGGACCAAGCACGGTGTTCCGACTCGCAGCTTTGCCATCAATTCTTGTTCCATGGTATCTCCAGACGGTCATGGGCAAGCGAATGGTGAGAACATAATTACCCCCTCTCTTGTTAGTACACGTGAAGACTAACGGGTCATTTTTCAGATTATCAATGAGGACCGACACTTGACGACCAATCTCCTCTCCCGCGGCTGGGGCGTTGTCTTCGCCTCAGACGTGCTTACCGCCACAGAGACGCCGACAACTCTTTCAAGATGGATCATGCAACAAGTCCGATGGGGACGCGCAACGCATATCGAATCTCTCCTCCAGCCGAAAGTCTACCTAATGAGCCATCCGCTACTCTTTTACGGAATGGCCAAGCGCGAGTCTGGCCCTGTCCTTGGAGCCTTTGCCGTTCTCTACTACTTCCTTACTTCTCGACAGCTGTTTGTCATCTGCGTCTTTGATCTCGCGATGCGCATGGCAGTCAGCACGACCTACAATATTCTGAGAAATCCCCAGAGACTTACCAGAAAGTCGTTGGTCTGGGTTATCCCTGGGATATTCTTTTACTACATTCCCCTGCCAGCTATCCACGTCTGGAGCATGATGACCCTCACTGCCGATGGATGGGGGACTACCATGCGTGCAGCCAGCGAGCGTTCTCGCGCATCAAGCAGGAGAAAAGCCTGGTGGGAGCTCGGTTTTGTGGTGGTCTGGATGGGAATTGTTGCAGGAGCATTGGCAAGATGGGTTGCGACGAGTCATGATCTGAGCCCGGAGCACCGAGCCATTTCGATGCTCCTGAGTTCTCTTATCGCATCATTTAGCGCTTGGATGGTATTAATAAAGTAGAAGGTAAAGGTTAAACTAATAGAGAGCGGCTCTGTGGGTAGGACAGAGATCGCTGGGGCGCAAATGGGTGGTGCTTGGTCAATACTTCCGACTAACTAGAAGACCTATTCTAAATCTAGAAACGCATTGAGAAAATAGACTCACGAGTTGAATATCTAAAATTCGTTTAATGGACAGCCACGAGTACGGACAAGTATCAAGAAGTTGTGCCGATTCTTCGTATCAGACAATAATAGGTCGAGGCTAACCTGTTATCGGATGCGGCCTATTCTATTTGTAGGTGTTATGTGACCGGAGCTGAGGATGGCCGAGTTTGTCGGAATCAAGGAAGGGTGACGGAGAGCTATTATTTGGAAAGCTTTCGCTTATTGAGGCTCCTCGGATTCGGTCGTCGGGTTCTATCATAACCACTATTGTCAATGCGTCCTAACGACAAATTCGAATGACTAGACAGCACTCCGCGATCCAGCTTGACTGTGATGAATATTTCTAGGTTTCATTTGGGCTCGTACGGGGTCGACGAGCTGACTCCTACACAAAGACAGGACAGAACTGTCCCTTTTCCGGGGGTGCGGTTTTTGAAAAAAAGTACAACAGGCATTAGTTGTCGTATCAAACAATGGTCAAGATGGGAGACTGGGTAACGGGGGTCATGGCTTGAGTAGATCTCTTGGACATGTGGCTGATGATTAGATTGACTATGTCAGACCTCACATCAATATCCCGCATCCCTATCGCCTTAGCGACGGGAAAAAGGAACCAAGACCCCTCAGGCTAAGAATTTTTATTCACACTTCGACCGCCATCAATAGTTCCAACATAGACAAAAATTGAGGATCCAGCAGGACTTGTCTCGGGAACGCGCATGCATGAGATGATGCTAACAGGATCGTTTGCGGGGAAATCTCAGTCTGCACACCGTAAGTATAGCCTGCAAGAAGTTTAAAACTCCCTGTTAAGAAATGACTCTTGCACCTTTAGCTATTATATTGAAAGGGATCAGGGAACCCCTTGAGTATCATGTATTAATTACTGATCCGACTGTTGGATAGTTGTCGCTCCAGGGTAGTACCGGCAGAACCCCAACTGGAGCCAAGCCCATATTACTCGCTTCAGTTTAGTCTTGGGGTATTCCATCTACCGCTGTCGTTTGCCGTGTTGAAGCTAGTAGAACCCCGCTGAGTAGTCTGCGGAGCTTCGAATAGTCGTATCGGATATTCGGATTTGGGTGTACTTGACAAGCCCCAAGTAAAACCCCAGCCATCTGCCACATCTCGGAACTATCCTTCCGAGAACTCAGCACATCGACATCTTTACACATCTATACCTTCCAAAAGCTGATCAAACTCAACCGCGCATCACGTTAGTGACCAATCTCGAAATTGCCTCTTCTCCAGCCATGTCGAAAATTTCAGTACCGTCGGCGCAAAGCGCCATTGTCGTCAAGAAGTTGGGCAAAGACTGGGAGTTAGAGATCAACCGCTCTTACGCCATGCCTAAACTTGAGCCGGGCCAGGCCCTTGTTCGGCTGTCACATACAGGAGTCTGCCATTCGGACCTTTCTTTAATCAATGGAGGGTGGAATCGACAGATGGTTTGCGACGTACCTGGTCATGAGGGAGTAGGCGAGGTGGTCGCCTATCATGGCGACACGGATCCGTCTACAGTGCCGCCGCTGGGCACCAAGGTTGGCGTTCCATTAATTCGACGCCCTTGTGGAACCTGCATGCCCTGCAAACTCGTCGACGGTGAAGTGATGTGTCCCCACAGCGGGTTCAACGGTTTGGAGACCAACGGCACATATCAACAGTACATATCGGTATATACCTCGTACCTCGTGTTACTGCCAGAGTCGCCAACAATCGGAGACGCTCTTTTTGCACCGGTCCTCTGCGGAGGCGTCACTGCGTACAAGGCACTGAAGAAGTGTGGCGCCGGGAAGGGAGACTGGGTTGTCATTGCAGGAGCTGGAGGCGGACTGGGCAGCTTCGCGGTGCAGTACGGCGTCGCGATGGGTATGCGTGTTATTGGGATTGACACAGGTGAAGAGAAGAAAGAGGCGACGTTGAGACTCGGCGCTACAGCCTTTGTCGACTACCGTGGAGAGGGCGAGGTGCCCCAGAGAGTCAACGATATTACCGGCGGCGCAGGTGTTAAAGCCGTCATCGTTCTTGCGCCCAGCGAGGTGACATATAACCAAGCCCTGCTGTATGTTGGCTATCAGGGGTGCATCGTGTGCGTTGGACTTCCTCACGAGGACGTCCGGATGGCGGTGCCGCCAGGTCTTGTTATCCACCGCGACATCACCATCCGTGGGTCCATGGTTGGCACCCGCAAGGATATTGCAGAGGCACTTGACTATGTAGTTCGTGGGCTTGTGAAACCCGATGTGGTTGTCCACCATCCCGAGGACATTGTACAGATCTACCAGAAGATGGAAAAGAACAATGTTGTTGGTCGAGCAGTGCTGGAGTTCAGTCGTTTTGAGTAAATATGGGTACGCGATAGTTTTTACAACCGCTTACTGAATATTGAAAAGACAATCACACCAAATATTACCGTCGAAATGGTGAGACCAAATTCGCCCATGAGCAGAGTGATGAACTTGGTTTCCTTGAATTGATTAATCAGTAACATAGTGTCCTATGGCGAGCTCTTTGCATGTAAGTCTATTTCATCTGCGAATGGATAAATAGACATGGATTCATACTCCAAATGAATTCTTTCATGTGATTACCACAGTCTACCTAGAACCGCACTTGTAGTAGTCAACTACATACTATTGCAAAAGTCAGTGTTCGAAGCAATGCCCGGATGGACCTGGAACTCCTCATCGTGATACTAATGGCGGAAAGGCTGACAGTCATCAATCCGATACACCCGATTTGTAATGAATGGGAATGATTTAGGGCTCTGGGCCAGGCTGACCGAGTATTACCTTTGGCGCAGTGAACCAGGACATTCGATGTGAGCGGAAATAAGTAGAAAGTCTGTGGTTGTCTATTCGAATGGCAATTCGTCCTAAATATCCCCACGGACATATTTACGCAGACTCCGGCTTCCAACAAAGGATAAGAGTAACTGGTCACATGCGCGTGTATAGAGAGAGTCAAACCGACTCATGTGCCAGGTTGGCGCCCTTCATATAAGAGTGAACTCATTTGATTGCCGGTATACACTAGACTAACCTCGAGTTTATGTTGAACCTGCCAACATCCTTATTACCGGTACCAGTCTTAACTGTCCAAGTCGTCTTCGAGAGCCAAAATTGGAAATGCCAGCCACTGGGACCAATATCCTTGGAGGCGTTCAGCTATAGACTCGATAATAAAACGGCCGGCGTCCCCAACAATCCAAGCATTGCGACACCGATGAAGCAGCACTGCGTAAAAGGCAAGTATAATTAAAGCCTCGGGCTTCTGTTGATCGATCATGGCGGCGAATTCAGCGCTAACATGAACGGGAAACGTCATGATCGACGCCGATCGTCGTCTAGAGACTTTGGCAATGCGATGATACATCCGGAATGATTTTTCAAGGATTTTGGCTGTGTCTCGACAGATTTGAATTGATGCCGTGCTTAAATCCGAATGATCCAGCATCTCCTGTAAAGGACCACACTCAATATCCAAATTTTCGGTATCGACGGTGCCGCCGGGGTCTTGTGAAAGCTCTGTCCCCATGGCGTCGCGAATAATGTGCCACCAATCTCCAACTATGGCGTTAACACCGCGATGGACAAGGAGATAGTTGGAGAATTGATCAAGAAAAGCGGCGAAATCATCTCTGTTGCTCTTGAGAGTCTGCTGTAGAACGTGGACAGCGATGAATGATGAAAAGTAAAACATGGGAAGACATGTCGTTTCTGAAGGCTGCTCGCAATCATTGTTGAAGAGCAATATGCTGCGTCCTTGGAGTTGTGTGGCTAGAAGGCTGTAGCGTTCAGCTTGTTCCGGCTGAATGGTGGCTAGATGAAGTGCCGAGAGTGCCAGAAGCGCGTGCATTAAATATGGAGTCGCCAATGCTACTTCCAGCCCTCTGATAGCCATGCCTTCGGTTAGTTCGTTGGCCATGAGGACCTCGAATTTTCTGCTTTCCAAGTGGTGGAGCAGTGACAAGTGCTCCATGGAAAATAACAGATCATTGCGTGCCGGGGTGAAATCTTCAGTATCGGTGTCGATTGGTGTACCATCGGGCTCTGACGGAGGGTTTGAGTGTGATGTGGCGCCATACTCAGGCGCAGTCGATGGCCCAGCAGTTTCAGTGCTCGAAGAAGGCCTTGGGGTTTTCGAAGGCGGCTTATGTAGTTCCTGGATGGAATTCAGATAGAAGCAGTTTCGATCAGCCTTGCTGCAGTTGATGCACCGTGGCCGAGTCTCATCGCATCTCATATGCCTCCTCTTGCACTCAACACATCCACGCCGTGATTTGCGGTGCTTCCGCCGTGATCGAGCGGTATCTTCGTCACCAGCACCAGGGGAATGAAAGCCTGTGAAGGCGGGAGAAAATGACGACATAAAAAAGGCGGCGGTAATAAGCAGCGATGGGAAGTAAGAACATTTCCGATAGTGACTGGAGAATGAAGAAGGAAAAAGGACATTGCCTGACTCGGCAAATCAGCCTCGTATTTACGATCCGTCACGTGATACCAACCCATAAATTTAACGCCAAACTGTTAGTTGGTGGAAACTGCCGCAACCAAACGATGCAAGATAGTTTGATTAGTGCTCAAGGAGGCTAGATAGGACTTTAGATTGCATTTTTTCTAGTGTAGCGATACTTCCAGGCCTAGCCATTTGTTGAATACCGTACATTAAATTCGATCATAGCAAAAGTGCGCAATGGAGTGTGAACCAAATTGGATTATTGTCTTCATCTAGGATGCCCTCCGGCCCCGTCCTCTCTTGTGAGGGATTTTCAATCATCCGGATATTGAATACCAGAGGATTATGCAGATCCAGTTGATCATGCCGCTACAGGAGACGTCAATCCAGCACCATACCAAATAGAGTGCATACACTGTCACGATGTGTATTTCGGATGACTGGACGTGTAATTGTCATAGCAATATCCTTAGGGATGGTAGTAAGTTGGAGCGGGAACTTGACGCAATGGAGGAAAACGAACACTCAACCAGACACTTCAGATAGTATAGGCTGGTAGCATGCACCGGTTTAGTCCAAAAGATAATAATCAGAAGGAGTAGAGATGGAGTGTTAATATGGATGGAAAAATATACCCACAGTATCTATTATACGTTACGACATCGACTTCTTATAGCCCGTAGCGACTAATACACACTGGCTCACTCGTATTTTATGGATAGAAATAGGGAATTATGAGTGGGGAAAGAAACAACAAATTTGAGACCATTTGTTAGGGAATCAGTCATTTTAGCGGCGGAAAAGAACAAAAACCACCACTCAACCATTGACTAATCGTTAGGGAGACATACAGAAATCATCGTACAGTCACCTTATAAGGTCAGCCTGAAGCTGCACGCCAGACTATATATTCATAGTCGGATGGATCCTAAGCTTTTATCTCCCAATAAGAAAGCATCCAATAATTGGATAAAGATCGTGATGTGAGTTGAAATAGACTGAAATAAATATCTCAAAATAAGGCAGAAAGTTCCATGACTCTGATGATAAATCTCTCAAGCCTACTGGGTCTCTGACATCTACGAAAAATCTCAAAGAATGAAAACGCAATGAAGTCTCTCCACCCTGTTTGCTGTTTGCTCCCCTATTTATCCCCAGAGGTGTCTCTGATACAGCTACCCCAGAGTCCGTAACCGCCAGTCGCATCATCGGGCTGAGAATGAACGGGAGTCAATCAGAATTATCGGATTGACGGCTACAGAAAAAGTAGAATGAACACTCTGCTAATATGTAGTGTAACTAAGGCCTATATTATATGTGACATAGATTACAAGTTCATAACAGCTATGGTTGGTTTTTGTTTTGTTTCAAAATAAGCATGCCGTCGCGTTGCTCTCTTCGCCCCTCGTACATCGTTCCATCTGATACCCATCTTCCTCCATCGCCACCTCCAGCTCACTTGGGTAGGTTAGAAAGAACAATGTCATCGTAAAGGCCATCAGTGAAACATCGAAAACATATAGCCGCGATTCGTGCCCCAGCCAGTAGCCTTCACTGCCCACCGCATACCGACAACAAGCGGAATGCAAAACTACATTCGGTACCGGAAAAGCTTCTAGAGGGCGCAACGGTCAAGATTCCGAACACTACGATGAACACAATGGACGCTAGCCACTACGGTATGTACTGCCACTGCGGATAACCGTTGCATATCTCTAGGGTAGGTATTGTTTGTTGAACTGGCCTAGATGGGTGGGATACAGAGAGACGACGATGTGTCAGATGACGAGACTCCAAGGGTCCACAGGGGACGTCCCAACGGCTCGATATATATATTTCCCCTAATTTTGGTAGTACTATTCTTGTATGAACTAATGCCAAGTGAGGGAGCCGCGCGTTAATTGCGATTGTGAACCCGAACCTGTATTTCTATACGCGTACCAAACTTGGTCAATGTCAGGTTGTACACGTATCCGAAAGAGGAAAAGTCCAGGCGGCATGGTTAATTTCCGTTGAGGAAGCGCCGACGCATTAACGCAGTCGAGGCGCTTTGGTGGGGCGTTGATGGTAGATCACCACAGCTGAGTTGGTTTCAGCGTCTGGAAATGACGCCGAGTGCGGTAGATTACAAGGCACCATCGGGTCTGATCTATCACTCTTACTGAAGGAGGATCCGTTGCCCAACTTCCCAGGCGGTTGTGTCTTGCCCATATGTCGATCTGTCTAGAGTTCTGCTGAAGCGGAATGCAAAAACTGCCCCAAGAGATGGGATGGTCTTGACAGGAAAGAAATAAAGAAAATCAGATGAAACAAACCAAATGAAAACTTCCGGTATGACGCCTTGACTGTCGCAGAGCACTGCCCTCAGACCCAATACCAGCCCGGACACAACCGCTCGCCCGCCATTTCAAGGCGACCCCTGGCGGCAAGGACCAGATGTGGGAGCAGTAAGCATAGCCATTATGCATGAGCAGTCTGAGTGGGTTGAAGAACACGTGGATGGCTGACCGCAGTCGCTGTTAGACCGCTTCACAAACATTAGGCCCGTCAAAATACACGTATACGCAGTCCGAGTTCAGGCCGTGAACGAGCCAAGAAATGATCAGAAACGCACGGCGGCATATGCACCGTCATTGCCGCCTACAGAGTCAGTCTAGAGACCCCACTGTCTTATATTACAAGGGTACACTGGTAAGGGTGATCTTGGCATCACTCGTATCCATTTTAGGGAGGATACGAATATGCTTAAATGTACGCATTTCCTACTCCTTCTTTCTCCTCGAGCCAACAACAGCACTTCTCATCTTTTCTCTGTAACGGAAAAAGCATTTTATTTTCCCATCGCCATTACCGAACATCCCATCCGAATCGAATGATCGACGTTGTCAACTTGTCTACGCAGCGACCAGAAACCAACATCTTCATTTCGAACGAAAGGGGTGGCATCCTCCCAAACCAAACATGGGTTTCTTCAGCAGTCCTCTTTTCAATCCCGAATACAAGACCAAAGCCCATATAGGCCAGTTTGTCTTGATTGCTATTATCATAGCCCTCGCCATCTGCAAAATTGCGACAAAGCCCAGCTACATTCCGATGAACCGACTGGATATGATTGGCATTAGCATGGTAAGTGGTTTGCGCATTATCGCGGATTCCAGGAAGACTTCAGCTAATTACTTGACTAGAGCGGCAAAACGATCATCGTCATTGCGTACCAACTTTTGACCGAACATGTCTCCCGATTCCAAAAGTGGGCCAGTCTAAAAGCCTACGCGATACTCAACACATTAGAGGTTTTCTTGTGGTTCGTGGTAATCATCTTGACGCTTTGGGGTATTTCTATGGTTTGCGTTGGAATTAGCTGCGCTTTCGGCTGGCTGGTGGCACTCATGTGTCTGGTGATGACGTAAGTTGGCCATTGATCTAAATCGATTCATCAAGTTAGACTAATCCGTTTCTTTGATAGCATCGCCAGCTTCTGGATGGCTGTTGTGAGTTGGAAAGAGGTCCGAAACGCCAAGGACTTTGGTAAACAAGGTCCTGGGGTTATTCCTTCGCATCAACCCTACCGAATGCCTGCTTATTCATCATCCAGTCAGTCTATGGCAAGGTAGATATATCAAGGTTAGAATAGCTGCAGGCCGAAAAGGTTAGACAGGATTCCGGCAGAAGTCAAAAAAAAAAAGCAGCTTGAAACCCACACTCGGGCCTTGGCAAGTGTGACGTGCATAACGAAAATGCAGTAAATTCAAACATTAGATTCCCTTATCGAGGGATTACCTTAGATATAAAACGTAAATAAATTAAAAGTCTATATGTTTTAGTAAAATATTATTCTATAAATTTAAACATTTAATTAATTATATGAAATTCTACCATTAGAACTTTAATAAGACTTATATCAGCTTGATACTAAGCTGGATAAAAAAATAGAGCTGATAATATTAATTAAAAATACACTTAAACAAATATCTTTAAGTAAAAGCAAGAAATTTATTGACTCTTACAATTGTTCTGAATCTCTATAACTTAAGAAAATAACCCTAAACAAAAGAAAACGCTATACCTCCTCCCTCTGTCTGCGGCTATCTCTCTATTTATCCCCGAGATGTCTCAGCTAGCCACCAGCTAGCCGAAATATCCCTGACCGCCTGTGACATTAGCTTTATTATTCTAAGGCTACTCCCATTGAGTCTATATTAGGGGAATATCGTAGAATAACTCTGACTTGCTCACTCCTTCCACCCTTTCCGCGGAATTTCCGTTAGGCTTGGTTTGCTGACGGCCTGGCAGTTAGAGAATACATATCAACTGAGTTATCATTATCCGAAGTGAGGACCGACTTGTCCTCGGTCTGGATGATCTTTCCTGGGTGGAAATAATTAAACATTGCAGCCACAACAAACATGAGCGCCGCGTCGAAGACATAAAGGTAGACCTCGTTGGCTAGTAGTGCTCCATCATTTCCCATGACATACTCGGCAACTCTGAAGACCGATCGAATCATGATTAAAACGCTTGCAGCGTAGAGAATCCAGAGGAAGCGTTGCCAGACCATCGTCGACGAGTGCCAGGAGCTGGTTGGGGATGCAAGGATGCGATAATGAAAGAGGCAGATGACGACAATGAAGACGCCGAAGAAGGCAATCTGAATGGCGAGGCCTGCGATGATGACGTTTTCGCCGAGCTTGACATCACTCAGTGACTTGGCGCGGGCAAGGATGGCACCACCTGTAGTTTCGCGTCAATATTTCTCATCGCAGATTCCTGGACCTGTTGGAAGACTTACCTCCACCTTGGGTCAAGAACGACAACACATCGCCCAGGACGAAAAGCTTCGTCAGCCATTTCGGGTTGATTGGAGAAAGATGCTCTGCATTGAGCAGACGGATCAATCGACCCAAGACCATGTAGATGGAAGCAGCGAGCAGAGCTGGGCCGAGGAGGAGTGTGAGGCTCTGGATCGTGAACGACCGGGTGGACCAGTTCGGGGTTTCTGTCGCTGACATCGCACGCCCTATGTACCCCACAATCTCAACTGAAGAAAGGCAGATATTAGTACCCAGGAGTGAAGCTTGGTCGTGGTCGAGACTTACAGATGCAGCCGATGAGAAAAGGTATGAAGTACCAAGACCGCAGCTTGATGACTTGCCAGAGGTGTAACAATGCGGAGATGCCGAAAAGAACGATGAAAATGATGGCCGCGGCGAGAGAGGGATCATAGTGATAGAAGACAAACTCGCCCGGCTCTTCTCTCGGAAGGTGTGTGGAGGACATGATTCGGTGATGTCTGAGGGATAGACAGTGTTGCTGTGATGTTGCTGTGGACCTTGGCGCTGAGGAGTCGTGATGCTTGAAGTACGGCTAGGTTGATGTGCTGGGGTTTTATAGATATATCACACAGCTCTTCGATCAGTGAGATGCGGTGCAAATTAAGTTTGACATTGGCTTGCAAACGTCATGGTTGCTTGGAGCCCTTGAGCAGTGCTGAGGCTGTGCTACATGGTGCTATCTTCCAGGGATGAGTTTTCAAGGAATGGTCTAGGTCTCTTCTTACCAATAACACTCGGCCTGGTACCCAAAAATAACAGAAGAAATGCCAGCATGGAAGCGTCGCCAAGCGAATATCGTAAAAGACGACGTCTCCTTGGTTGTGTCCAGGTTGTAGCAGGGATGCCGACAGAAGACCAACGGCCAGATTAATTGCGCCAAGTATCTGTATCCGTATTCTTTATTCGCCCGCAACAAGACCCCACGCACACTCAAACAAAGCCAAGTGGCCCTGGCGCCTCCCGGCGGAACGCGTCCCGAATCGTGGCGGAGTTGCATTCCAGGCGGACTACGTAGTACGGTATTAGTCTATTCCCCACCCCCCTCTTATTTAAGTAGCGGTCAATGGTCGCTCGGATTCACGCTGATGTTAAGTGCTGCTCGGATTCGAAAACGGCCTAGAGGCTTTCTCCCCAGACACAATCTCCTCGCAACGCCCTCAGCCCCGTACACTCGACGTCTGGAATCACCTCAGGCCCATCGCCCGGATGGCAAGGATTGGGCACAAGAAGTCCCGCAACGGTTGCTCCCGCTGCAAAGAGCGAAAGGTCAAGGTGTGAAGACCCCATCAGGATTCCGGGCATGCCGAGGACGTTGGAGAGCGGCCGCTGACCCTAGAAGTGCGACGAGCGGCGTCCATGCGGCGCCTGTGTCAAACTCCGCGACTGTTGCAGCCTTTCGCCGTCATCTAGCAAGGTAAATGGGGCATCCAGTGCTCAAACTCCGCCGGATGCGAGGGCAAGACGACGGGAAGAGATCGTGCTGGCCACTCCCAGTGCCTCGCCTCCTCGATCCAATCTCGCAGATCCGTCACATCCAGTGTTCGTATCAGAACTGTTCTCACATATAACCCAACCTAGTGTGGGACTTCAACCTTGTGTGGGACTTCAACCTGAGCAGGCATTCAACTGGGCCATGGACCTGGGCTTGATGAACCACTACACCTCCCTTACATCTGGAACCCTTCCAGGAGCTAGCCTGAGAGTGTGGCAAACCGAGATACCCAAGGAGGCCATTTCATACCCGTTTCTCATGCACCAGATCCTCGCAGTCTCGGCATTCCACCTTGCCAGCCTCCAGCCGGCCCGAAGCCAGGTACATCTCACCCAAGCTCTCCAACATCAGCAGCACGCAATCTGCGGCATCAATGCAGAGGTCTCCAAAGTCACCTCCGGCAACTGCCATGCGCTCTTCGCTGCGTCCTCGCTGCTGTTCATTGGGGCATTGGCCGCCTCTTCTCCAGCCCTGCACAAAGCCCGCCAGTCTGAAATGGACAATATTGTCGATATTTTTACTCTCATCCGAGGCGTGAGTGGCATCCTAGGCTCTTCCAAAAAGGACATCCAGCAGGGCTCACTTGGAGATTTCATGGATTGCGTTCCTCATCCGATAGAATCCAGGCTACTCAATCTACTGCTTGAGAAGATTCCTGAGATTCGTCAAACTTTGCATGAAAACAGTACCCAAGCTCTAGCAGACGAAGCAATTACAGGTCTTCAGGAAAGCATTGGCAGAGCTTCAACTACAACTCCTGAGCTTACCGTTGCTATTGTCTGGCCCATGACTCTCAACGATGACTTTCTTGCTCTTCTACGCGAACGCCACCCGGCTGCCCTGGTCATTGTGGCCCATTATTGCACAGTCCTTCACGCTGCAGGGTCGGACTTCTGGTTCATGAGAGGATGGGGACGCTGCATTGCCACTACGATTGCGGAGTGTCTTGCGTCACCGTGGAAGGAGTACATTGAGTGGCCCTTAGGCTATATTGCTGAAGCATGAGAGCTTGTGTTTTCTTTTGGATATTGGATTCCTGGAGGCAATAACAGATTGAATCCCGACAAAATTAGCGGGCGGAAATTGCGGAGTACGGACTGGGTCTGCTGGAGCTCGTTGGAGTTTGTCTCATCACTTAATCAAATTCTACACATTCGTCACTAAATCGCGATGATCTGTATGGTCTCAATGGCCCAGGATAAACCCATCAGCATCGTTGAATCATGTTCATTGGAGAGATTGGATCCTTCAAGATTTGAATCCGAACCCGACGAGATCTAACACTAATCAGGAAAGGCGCTCATCGGAGTTCGGTTCGAGATCTCTGAACAGATGTGATCCCTGTAATCCGAACCCGAGAGTATCTAACACTAATTGGGAAATGTCCGCCAGTCCCTCCGCTGGGTGCAATAATGGTTGACGGAGATTCGTAAGCCATGTTGTTCGTCTATATGCTTTCCTTGTCAAAACACGAACAACTACTCGGAGTCTCATTATCAAAGCTCCTCCCTTAGCAACCTGTCGAGCTTTATTTAACATTCAACTCGGACCTGCGTGTCTCGCCTTTCCAATGCCAATCAACACTGCCATGCCAAATTCCTGGCTATCAACTTCCATCTTCAAAACGCATTGACTGCTCAGCTCCTTGCAAAAATGCAGGCCTGGCAATACACAACCATAAAGGATACGCTAGAGAGCTCCCTGGCTCTCAACGAGACCGCTACTCCTCCCGATGCCTCCTCCCTAGACAAAGACCATGTTCTTATCGAAGTCCTCACGGCAGGTATCAACCCCGTCGAATATAAACTTCCAGAAATGCCCATGTTTGGGAAATTCATGGTGCAGCCACCTGCGAGTCCCGGCCTCGACTTCTGCGGCCGCGTGAAGGCGAAACATGCGACAAACGAATCCTTCACCGAAGGCCAACTCGTCTTTGGCGCCTTGAGCATTGCGACGAAATCCCCCAAGTTCGGCTCTCTTGGACAAATCATTGTTGCGCCATGTTCTGGGATCACAGCTCTTCCGAAGGGCGTTGACCCCGACGGTGCTGCAGCTGTGGGCACAGCCGGCGTGACAGCCTTGCAAGCCCTTCCCCGAGACAATGTCAAGCCGGGATCGAAAGTCTTTATAAACGGCGGTAGTGGTGGAGTGGGCAGCTTCATGGTGCAATTCGCAAAGGCTCTTGGGGCTGAAGTCACGACGACGTGCTCCACGGGCAATGTGAAGCTGTGCCGCAGCATCGGAGCCGACGAAGTTATCGACTATCGGCAGACGGATATCCTCGAAGCATTGAAACAGAAAGGGCAGGTTTTTGACCTCGCTATCGACAATGTTGGCACCCCAGCCAACCTATACGAACGGAGCGATCAGTTTCTGAAGCAGGGCGGCACGTTTTCGCAGGTTGCGATGCAGAAATCCGTGGGCGCCATGCTTCGTAGGAGCATCCTGCCAGGATTTCTTGGAGGTGGAAGGAGAACACTTCACACCGTGAGGGTGAAGATGAACGAGGATGATTTGAAACAAATCGGCCAGTGGATGGCTGAAGGAAAGGTTCAGGCCGTGATTGATGAAAAGTTTGAGTGGAAGGACGCCCCGAAAGCGTACAAGAAGCTCAGAGGAGGACGTACGGTGGGAAAGATTGTGGTCCGTCATCTCTAAATCGGACGCGATATATTGTGATATAACTGTGGGTAGTTCTGTAGCGTGTACGTTTCCTTCAGGTATTAATAGTATTCTTATACCAGTACCTACTGTGCACACGAATGCCCAGATGCCCGTGTAGAGACGATGAGGAACCTAGCAGGCAAGGATGAACCCAAAAAAATGGAATGAAGACAACCAAGACAAACTGTATATTTTGTTGGTCGGAGAGGCCATTAGTGTAGACCACACCCGTCCGCAAGGTAGGAGCTAGAAAAGGATCGAGGATAAGAGAAAGCAACGCAAAAGCTGTCACCCAGGGTATTGAAATACACAGAGAAATTGATACCCTGATTTCTGATATTACCGGAGAAATAGAGAAGGGAGATATTAATAAGGGCTGCTGCAACGGCTGCAAATAAGTGTGAAGCGACGCAAGGTGTAATGCAAAATTGGGGACAAGGAAAAAGGTTTTTTAAGTAGACAAGACGCCTCAAGCAGAGCCATACTAAGCTGGCTGCTGGCCTCTACTGTATTAAAACTCAAGGTGGATCGTTGGCCTCATCACAATATATACCAGTCTATATTTTCTGTGATTTATTTTACTGCTCTTTTGCCAAACTACAACCTAATCTGCCCTCCCAATCTCGGCACATGAAACCTCAGCCTTTTTCATTGTAGACTCGGTGTCATACCGCAGTCCGTCATGATTACCGCTCTTGAACAGCGCCGGGGTCACAACAATCTCCACGGACTTTAAGCAGTGGTCAACAGATGTCTCCATGTCATCTTCAGATTGACTGTCCACATCTTCCATAGTTGAGGCCTCAAATACAACAATGACGGCGTATTCATCGTGCGGGAGTGGATTGACAGGCATCAAGGGCGGAAAGCGAACGCTCCAGCTGGCGCACTGTCGGCGGAGAAGCTGTGAGAACTCCAAGGCAGGGATAAATATGTTGTCTATGAGCTTTTGTCTCAGTTCCCCGATGTCTGGCTGTGAGGTCAGAGGAAGGACGACTTCGAGGGTGAAGTCTACCTTGTCCTTGACCGAGTTGATAGTATCCTGTGACCATCGACCAGGAGGATAGACTTTACCCAGCAGAGCCATCGTGGTTGTTCTCCATCGATGGAATGCGGCGAGGGCTACGGCCTCGCCTAAGCTCTCGTTAGCAATCTCAATATGCAAAGGGGCGCTTGATAGCGTACCTGAACTGAGCAGTGTTGTCTCAAGCTCTCTGACGGCTCTGCGAGCCTCGGGGGGCATCCACAGGTCATGTCCCGAACTTGCAGGATGCGACGGTACAGGCAAAGAACGGATCATGGTCTCTGCCAGAATAAGACCAACCCACCCACGAACGAACCTGCGCCGACGCCGAAGATCATTCGGAGGCAAGAATCTGGGCAGATCTTCATGGTCCTGGAGGGATGGGAGAACTCGACGAATCTGGGACAAGTTGTCCTTGTGTATTCCAGTCACCGTCATTGGATTATTGCCTGCGTTGCAGAACTTGCTTGTCCAGCTCTTCAACTGGAGGAAAATGCTCTCAAAGTTTGCTGAGATGGTCAGATCCTGTTCCTGCTGACCAAGCAGCTCCTCTTGCGCGTCACGAGACGACTGCATGGCGTTGTTCCGCCTCTTTAGTTGGGCAGCTTGTTCATCCTTGACTTGCAGCTCGGCCTTGAGAGTGTCAATGTTGGAGTTTGCAGAAGCAAGTTTGTGCTGGAGACTCTCGAACTCGCGCTGATACACTACTGGTTGGGGACCAGTATTATGCGAATCGAAGTCATCTATAGCGTGACCATCAGGTGGGCCACCGGGCGCGTCCTGGTACGGGCCATGATTGTTCGATTCGAGACCCATTACTGTTTTTAATTTATTTCGGAGACGGCTCGTCGTGCCCGACGCACTGGTTTCCGAACGACACTCACGGTCGTGATCACGATCTCGAGGACGATCACGTTCACCTTTTTCTCTCATATTTTTTGGTTTCTGATGGATTCTCCGGGCTATTACAGGTCAGTCAGATGTAGAGGAATACGCAAGTGTCACCTACGAGGTTCTCCATACCCGGCTCGAGGTTGCGAGGTGTAATGGTCCGGGTAAGGATCTCCGTAAGCTGCCCCGTTGGGAATACCGGTGATGTTGGATCCCCTAAAGACAGGTCTCTCGTCTTGATGAAAATTTCCAGTCTGGCGGTGTCTGCGCTCACCAGCGCCAGCGTCAGCGCCAGTATATCTAGTATGAGACGCGGCGTCTTCATAATCCATCACGTCAGAATACACGAGGCCGCCCTCATTCCCATCGAGGTACTGGTCCGGGTGATTTTTCGCCATGGCGGCAGTGACGTTCAAGCAAGTTGGAAGCAATTGACTGTCGCTGCGTAAAAGAAAAGGGTACGAGGGAGCCCCGTAGTCTGGTCAAGGGAGTGGTAGGTAGATGAAGTTGCAATTCGCGACCACGGACAACGAGAATATTAGGCCAAGGTAAATCGGAGCCGTAATGAACTGGGTGAACTAGGCCCAACGCGTGTAATGCATATGTTACTCCCAGGCTGCAGGTTATGAGCGCAGCCCCGTTGCGGCTCGGAACTTTCCGGTGTAGAACTCTCTAACGCCTCCGGCATTTCGAAAGCGTAGGTCGAGAGAACTTCGATATACTTTATAAACAAGCTGCGGTGGCATTGCTGTGTGATGGAGTAGGCTCCTGTATTGGCGGTGATCTTCACATTCCTCCCATGGCACGCCCTTGGTGTAACTCCTAGGCATGCCCATCATCTATTAATGTCGGCCTGGCGTGTGTGTGGCGTAGGGTCGAGAACCGCCCCTAAGTGCAACATCCGGCTCTGAAAGTTCTGTGGTTGAGCCACTAAACTCGTGAGGCAAAAGAGGAGCTCCATATCTAAGGCATGCGTGTGTGAATCTAGCATTACGCCTGGTCCCTTCAACAAAGGCCAATATGTCTCATTCTGCCGTTCTGGTCCAGGGCTGAGAGATCGAGACTCTTCTCGCATTCTTCCCTGTCTCTAAGCGTCTCACCATCCACAATCCTTTGTGTTGTGAGGGAAGCCACCCAGAGGTCGCTTGTGGATTAAGGCGCCACTGTTAACTATTATGCATCTCTTCCATACACAACTACTAGCGCCTCTTGCTGGAGTGTGCATTCCACGTTTGGTCTGATCAATTAGTGTGACAGAATGGGACAATACGACGGCATGGACGTTGCCGGACTCTGCCGAGCCGTGTGTCTCATGCTCCCATGAAGCAACCACGTAGCACTACGCTAAAAGCACATTGTTGTTGAAGCAGGCTCGTCTGAAAAACATATCGTATTGCTATCCAATCTTATCTAGCAGCTCGGTCTGACATCTAAGCCCGGGGCAGTTTCGCCATTGCTACAGGCGACTGTAGCTCTAAGTCTGAGAACCAATCTGGGATCCCATCCACCCAAGCCGCCAACAACTCCACGGCTCCTGGAGGAACCCCAACGAAGATTCCCAAGAGGCTCAGTGCTGTTGGAATGAATGAAACCACCCTGCGGAGCCCGCTGGTCTTACGCTTAGCCTCTGTCTGGATCTGCTCCTTTACCTCCGCTGCAACGTCGGCGCGTAGACTGACCTGTTGCTTCTCCGTTTCCAGTAGCTGCTCGCTTCCACGCTCAAAGTCCAGCTGCAATCTACGCCGCATTGCGCGGTCTTTCTCCTGTAGATTCCGTCGCATCTCCTCAAGTGATTCCAGCTCATGCAGGTACTGCTTGCGTATCTCACCAAGGCCATCGCTGACATAGGATCCAGCCTCGGTCTCGTCCAACTTCTTGCCTTCGTTTATCATCTCATGTTGGAGACGAAGCACGATAGGCTCCTTGATGACGAGTTGGCTGATGAGGGCAACGGCCGATGTGCGGTCGCCGTGGAAGCGGCTCATGAGCGAGCCGCGGCCAACCATGTAGGCCCAGAAGTCGTCCCGAAGTTGGCGCTCTCGTGATGCTCCCGTTCGTTCATCAACCTCGTGCCAGCGGGTCGTGGTCAACAGTACATTGGGGAGTGCGGTCTCACCACATATTCTCTTGAAGATCTCAAATGTCTTGACCGCGGAGCCGCAGTAACGAATGTCGGTGATTCGATGGACATAGATTATGCCCTTGAGCTCGAACCCGAGTTCATATTGCGCTGCAAGGAGCCTTGCAATTTCGTTCAAGATCTCAGCATCTGATCGCTTCGTATTGTCAAATCCCGGCGTGTCAATCAATAGCACCTTGGTGTTGCCGATATCCACCGGAATCATTTGACATTCTTGCGTGCCTGTGGATAACATTAGCAACACGATATTTATACGGTTCAGTGAGGCTTCTTGGGCCTACTCACAAGCCTCCAAGTCGGCACCCTCTTTGACGACCTCTCTTCCAGCCAACTTGTTGATGAGGTAGCTCTTTCCGGAGCCTGTAACCCCCATCACCACCACCATGCTCATGCCATTGACCCGAGGGGGGGATGGTGTCTGTTCTTCCGAATCATCCATATTGTGTGCGAAGTAGACAGTAGTTGATACAAAAAAATGGAATTGGAAATGCAAAGTCAATACGGGAGAGTCCAAGTATAAGGACCCCGAATTTTGTGACAATCCAGGCTGGATCGCAGATAACCAGAGGAGATTACGGTATGTAAATCAAGAGGCTGTGAAAGTGAGTACCATCACTGAGCCAGGAACCAGGACAATCAAGTGACCGTCTTCTACCGTCAGCCGGAAATAGCGAAACCCCTAGATTCAACACTATGGCGCCCCGAAATCTGTTTTCGTTTGGTAAGGCATTTGCCCCTATATGGCGTCCAATGGCGTCTGAGTGGCTGACTACCTCAACTATTTGCAGCCGTAACGCGAAGTACTGGTATGAGACCGCAGCCAGATATTGCGGGGCGAGGCTCTGCAAGCCACGATATATGTGCGGTACCTCATAGAAGAGGTTAGAGCAATTACACAGCCTTGCCGCGTAAACCTTGGAATCGTGCCAAGTGCCACCATTTGTGACGCGAACTCAATCCCGGGCCGTCTTGAACCGTCTTCCTTCTCTGCCAATAGGCTCACCCTCCACATCAGCTCTCACGGCAAGTTTCAGGCTCACTTCAGCCGCACAGGGCTTGTGGGCCAGTGGCTGGCAAAACAGACCCAGATCACCAGAGACATGCTCGGTGAGCTGACTCAAGATGCCGGAAAACGAAACCTGGGAGGGCTGATGAGCAGTGGCGGTATCTGGATCGCTCTAGATCCTGCTAGGGAATGTCGGCGTGGCTGGCAGCTGACCACAGCCTAGTTGTTTAGGGTTATAGCCGTAACTGTTTCGGTTCTATCTTCAACAATCCGGCGATTTACTCTCTCCGCTGGTCGGATTCAATCAGGCGCTTTGCTTGTCCTGTGTTTCTCTTGAGGGCCTACCCGTCCTCGGGCCTCCTTCGAGGGTATTTGGATGAGCCTCCACCATCCAACATCTCGCCAACCGTGGATTTATCCTGCTTCTCACCCCAGATCTTGACACGTCCTCCAAATCAAATCCCCACGTTAATTTTCTCCTGATTTCGCAGGATGAATTCGCTCAGCTCGGAAATTATGGTGGGGATCGACTTCGGGACAACGTAAGTCGGCGTTATAGTATCGCTTTTGGACAGTCAAATGCTAAATCATTCCGCCTAGTCATTCAGGTGTCTCGTGGGCAATCAACGAGGGCCAAAAGAAGATTCGACTCATCACAGATTGGCCCAACCTGGGCGATTCCCTCGCAAATCAAGACAAGGTCCCTTCCATCATATCCTACAACAACGGCCGCGTCGCGAACTGGGGCTACGAAGTGAGCTGCAAGGAGGAATCATTTCGGTGGATCAAGATTCTCCTCGAACCCGAATCGAAGTATGCAAGAACAGTCCAAGAAGTTCGTGACAGCAATGAGCTCCTCCAGAAGCTCAACAAGACGGCCGAAGAAGTCATCCGCGACTATCTGCGCGAGATTTGGCGATACACCAAGGAAGATATCCGAAAGCGAGTCGGCGATGATGATTGGGAGAAAACATTCACCATTCACGTAGTTCTTACCGTCCCGGCCATGTGGTCCCATGCGGCAAAAGACAAGACTCTGAAGGCTGCGCGTGAGGCGAACTTGCCTGCCAACATCAAGTTGGTCACAGAACCGGAGGCTGCTGCGTTGGCGACACTCCACGACAAGGCCGAAGAGAATGCCCTGTCGGTATGTCTTCGAATTATATGCTTGTCTAGAGCTGGAACTAATCAGAGTAGCCTGGTGACACCTTTATAGTGTGTGATGCTGGAGGAGGCACAGTCGTGGGTATCTCTGTCGGCCAGACAAACGTTGGAGTCACTAATATGCCACCAGGATCTAATCAGCTATAAGGTGAACCAAACAAATCCTCTCGAGATTGAGGAGTGTGCCATTGGAGACGGTATAGATTCATTCTTGCATCCCAACTCGATATCATTTGCTGACAATGCAATAGGCGGCCTGTGTGGCTCCATCTTCCTCGACACGTCGTTCGAGAGACACATCCGTACACTGGTTGGCGAAACGCAATATGCCAGGATCAAACCGATTCATAAGCTTCGAATGATGAAGATGTTTGAGCTCGGTGTCAAGCGATCCTTTACATCGGATTCTAATAAAGACTATTCCGTCGACTTGAGGGGTGTTGAAGACAACGCTGATGAAGGTATTGAGGATGACTGCATCACTCTGAAAAGGTCCTTGTCTTTCTATATACTCATTGTTGCGCTTTTTCTAACCACGTACATCTTAGATCCATGCTCCGGACAGTCTTTGATTATGTCTGTGGCCAGATCGACACTCTGGTCCAGGATCAAGTAAACCAGGTTGAAGACCGTGGGTCTAAGGTGAAGGTAAGCTACGCAGTCCATATCCATACCATTGTGCCTGTTAACTAACTAAAACCACTCTTAACGTAGGCCATTCTACTTGTTGGCGGATTTGGATCCAGCAAGTACCTACACCAACGACTCGAAAGCTCATTCTCATCTCTTGGTATCAAGGTGCTTCAAGTGGATGGGGCGTAAGTTACTGTTCGTAAAGCCTCAGTTTCACTGGTTTCTAATGTTATTTTAGTTGGTCTGCCATTTGTCGAGGTGCATGCATGTGGGGACTTGAGCATGCCCATCGTCCAGGCGTTGGAGCAGAAGAGCAGCACAAACCTACTGTCATATCCCGGATTTCTAAGTACAGCTATGGAGTGTCCCTAGCTGTGCCGTTTGACCACAATATACATCTCTTGCAGGATAGGGTGCTGGATCCTTCAAACAACACCTATCTGGCGAGCAATCAAATGAGGTGGCTGCTGAGAAGAGTGAGTTACGAGTTCAGAGAAATACGCTTCCTCATCTAACAACTTGAAGGGTGAAACAGTCACAAAGGAGCGAGTCCTCAACATCATGGTCGTTATGTCTGTTCATGGTGTGGGGTTTTGCAGCATCGGGGACCGGAATTTCTCACATGAGCTCTTGTACTCCGAGGAACCTGAACCTCCATCGAGAATGGATGAGAGTAAGTTTCAAATACCAATGAAAAAATCTCCACTGTTTGATTCTAACGACGAGGACGACAGAGGTAAAACAGCTATGCTCGGTAAATTTCAATGTCCCGGAGTACAAGATTTGGATGGAAACGAGCTACAAGAGCGCTGCAGTTCCAGGCAAATGGCGAGATATGACATTTGAAATATTTGTGCTATTAGGCAGCACAACTCTGGATTTTGTTGTTGCATACCAGAATGAGCCCGTAGGTCATGTTGAGGCAAAATACATGCAGGATTTCTAGTTCTGTTCAAGGGCGCTGGCAATGAAGTTGGTGGTGAGGACTTGGGTAGCTCTAGTTTCAGAATTACTCCTTGAGAATATGCTTGGATATGCGTAGACCTTGCTTTCGAGGTAATCATCCTTCATTTTAAATCTGCCGTCCCAGTGCCGCGTCTTCTTTATAAATGCACACGGCACCATGACCAAATATTTGTCTGCCACGTTTAGAGACCATCATGAGCCGCCAGAAGTGGCCATCAGTGAGTATTTCGTGGTCATTAATTTGACCAGAGCTTTTTTCTTCCGGCTGGCCAGTGTTGTGAAGTTTGCGATCAAGGACATGCCGAACATGTCACAAAATATCCGTGGCCGGAACTTAGTAAAGGATTGGCCACAATGTCGTTGCTAGTCAATTCTCTGGGGAATATCGGAAATACATGTGTTGTAGGGTTGTTGGAAATCTCGCCCGCCATTGAATAAAGTCGCCGGCCTAGATCACACCGAAGAAGGTATCGGTGGTAGGATGGAGACAACAATGGAACCGTTCGACACTTATAGCGAGGTGGCCGGGGGATCTTCATGTACACTTACGAATCTCCGTCAGTGCCCTGCACTCTCCTCGGCTCACCGCATCCTCGAGAAGGTTTGTAGATCGTATGAGAAACGGACCAATCTCAAGGCGATCCGGAAAGTGGAGGTGGGGGCCGAGGTTAAAGGGTATAACTCGTATCTCTAGGTGGATTTAAAACCTTTGCCTACCACTCGAAGACATCCCAATAAGAGATAGTACAGGAGCAACCCTGTCTAAGTTTCAGTCTGAAGGCAACGGAAATTAGCGACGCAGGGGATCATACGGAATTTTTACTAAGCGGGACTACAAATACAAAGTGTTTTGCGTTAGCCTTTCCCCCACTGCCGGAACGCTCCTTTAACAGTTGATGGATCCGATACGGTCAATTCAATCGTTGCAATAGTGTTCAAATTGATGATGATCGTGATGATCGATCCGGGTCATTCGGATCAGCCGGATGAGGGGTTATTAGACCCCCTTCATGACTAAGGTCCAGATATCAATCTACTGAAGGTTTCCTTGTACAGGGTCTCTCTCCAACAACAGTTAATTATGCTCCAACCTCCCTTAGATGTGGGCCCACGCAATCGTTCGACCGGTTTGACATGAGACTGGAGAAAAGGCTCGAAGCAAAGAGTCCACGCCGGTCGTAGTATCGATTTACGACGTTGTATCTTGGGCGTTACCTGCGATAAACATCCTCCGGGACAGCTCTTGAAGTGACCAGCTATGCAAAAGCAACACAGCCTTCCAGACAGGCGTGCCTCGCGAACCGTGTTTAGCACCCGGAGCTAAACGAATTCGATGGCTAAACGAGCCTTCCTACTTGAGCACGGACATCCCGTCGAAGCCTGTTTCCTCCTACGGCATGGGACTTTTCGAGGTCCCGTCGTGGGGCCGTCCGTCGGCAGGCTGGATGAAATGAAGCTGCAGTTCTCATAAGAAGAGGAGGTCGCAACGATATGCCGACTTACCTTAGTCAATCCAGCACATATCGCATTAAGACTTACAAGCCAACTAAGCACTCGACAGTCATGCTTTCTCGTCTTTTCATCTTCGCCTCCATTGGCCTCGTCAGTGCTTTGGCGCCGCAACAGCGAGGCACCGAACTCATCCCCAAGCAGATTGCCATTGTGCGCCGCCGATCTGGATTGACGCACAAGGAATACGTCAACTACCACGCTCTAATACACGGTCTCAAGTCATGGAATGGCCCCCGAGACAATTCTTTCCCTGCGGCCTACATCCAGGACCACACGTTTGACTCCGCTTTCGGTGTCAACGACAGCGTCCCGAACCAGATCTACGTGGGCCGTGACGATGTCACTGAACTCTACGGGAACTCTTCCACTTCCTTCACATCGCCGCCTGCAACGAATTACACGGCCGAAGTCACTGGCCCTGACGGTTACAACTTCAATGATCTCGCAACTGCATTCTCTATGTTGGCATATGAGAAGCCTGTGCTTGGGTCTATCGACAGGAGCGAGACAGTGACCGACAAGATTGGCTCTGGTCCGGTCGTAGCCTTTTTCTGGGCCGCAGCGAAGCCTCAAATCTCGTCCAACGACACCTTTGGAGTGGACCTGGCGAATCAGATTGTGAAATTGATTCCCAAGGACACTCTCTACCGCGCCACCGTTCACATTCCACTTCCAGGATCTGACACCAGGCCTTACTTTGGTGGTGATACCATGCCGACGATGAACGCCGTCGTGAAGCTGTGGCTTCACCGCAAGAGCAACGCAGTTGATCTGGTCAGGGCCGCCCAGCTTAAACTAGACAGCGATGCCCTGAGCCTCAACCAGGATCTGTCTTTCATCGTCTTTTGTAACGAGGTAGTTCTGTGGGATTTTGCTAAGAAAGTCAATGTGAGTAATAATTCTCCATATTAAGCCCCTTCCGATAACATGCTAACGGCTTTCCAGTTCGATGAAAAGCGAATCCAGACTCAAGTCAACAAGGAGTTCTATTAAAGGGCAAGCTCGATAGGACAAGATGAGAAGGGCGGAGAAACATGGTTAAGGATGCATTTTTGGTTCGGGCGAGAGCTGGTCAATCTGTGGATGAGCCTAGTAGGAAGCCTTTATGTAGTATATATTGTCGATAATACACCGTTGTATCTACAGAGCCAGAAGGCGAGTATGAAGAATTGGAATCGCGATAAGAATGAGCTTCCAGAAGCGCGCACTCATACCTGGGTGAGCAAGATATCAGGGAGAACCCCACTGTCTATCATTTGCGTACTTGTCGTTATTCGATCCCGTGTATATTACGAATGTATAGATTCAGTAATCCTGGCTTTCTGGTTTTTATCGTGGCTCTTCAATTTCGCCTCCCCAATCTAGAAGTCTTTGCTGAACCTGTTTAAGGCAGTTCATGACTGCACTCGTCTCTGGGCTACCCTCTCTAAGCCAGATGGAAACGTCATTTGCGCTGCTATAGATCTTGGACATCAAGGGTATCTGGGGAGCCTTCTCCTTTTCGTCGCTCTGGTTGATGCAGACGGCCTCCATCTAGAGAGCTAGCTCTCATTCCGCTTTTATGACATTTGCCAACAGTTTGTGAAGATACGAGTGATTCTAATCACAGCATCCCGACGCAGAGGCCATCTATCAATTCCGGCTTTCCCCATGCACAGGAAACTACGCTGTAAGTGGTATTCGAGGAGACATGGACGGCTTGCAGTTCGGATTTGAGCCTCTGATCTGAATCGGCCGATAGGTGTGGCTGCGGATGCAGTAGCTTAAGGGTGTCGGCTCCGTCCAATCTTCCACCCAGGTAGCTGTAGTTCGGAGGATTTGTGGGTGATGACGAAGGAGCATGATGTTTTGTTTCCAGAGCAGTCATCCGTCTTCAAACGTGTTGATTTGCATCAGCTACTTACTTATACAAATCCAGCCTGTCTTCGCTTATCAATTGGACCTTACCTAGTTTAGTTGGCGCTAGCTTGATGTCGTATCCAGCCCCGAGACTAGCACTGATAGAGATAAGTTAGAACAAAGCTTAGCCGAGGATATCTCGAGTTATTACGGAAGCTCAAAAGCTTGGCTTTAGAAGCCCGATCCCCGGAACTTCTACTCTACACTCTCTGTTACAAAGCTCAATTCGATAAAACCGAGCCCACAATAGATCACCCTAATAAGCCGACAATCCTCCCCACCAAGACGAAGCTCGAGCCCCACAAACACTGGACCAGATAGATCACAGTCCTGCGCAACTATGTCGACTGAGGAACCGGAACCTGCGACCAAGCGTCGGAAGACAGTAGTATCTTATTCTTTGACTCCGTCGGGTATTTCCTGTACTGACTCCATTCCTCTGCAGTCCAGTAAGTCTCTCTCTGAGGAAGAACCTCGAGGTGTGCCGAGGGACGTGCCATGCAAGGGGTGTGTTCGTGCGGCGATCGCGGGCAAAGGTGATGTCGGACGTTGTTATGAGAGTGCTGGTCGCTCTCAACGATGTTGGTCGTGCAAGAAGGGTGGCCATCAATGTTCTTCTTGCCCTTCCGTCATGGTTCCAATCGCCATGCGGCTGATAATGGCTCTTGACGCCGACCATAAGAAAGTTTGTTGGATCTCCCTCCATCTATTCCTGCACTTAAGACTGACTTTTTGAGCAGATGTACGACCGCTGCCGTCAGGCATTACGGCTTCAATTTGATCTTCTGGAAGAAGAAAACTCTGTCTATACAGGCCTTGTAGAGTCTCCAGTGACCCAATTAATGAGACGCCGGAGGAGAGGCGCCTTCGGGCGAAGAAGCTGCTCATGGAGGGAATTGCTCTATTTTGAGGCGATTATGTGTGAGGCTTTGTTAGCATGTAGGCGATTCGGAGTTAAGGAGTCTGGAGTTATCATGTCTATCTGCCGTAGCGGCAATGCGACATTTCGGAGGATTCTCTTTGGGTGAAACATATGTACGCCGAAGCAAACGGAAACTTCTCCACGATGGAAAACATGGCTCGCGGGTTGGCCAGCACGATGACCGCCGCGATTCGCAACAAACCGTCTAATGGCGAATTCGCCCGGGAGGCCCCGATCACGCTGAAGCACGCCAACGGGGCTGCCAACATCATGCAGACATGCATCTACGTGGAGTGGGGCTGGATCGCGTACCCTGCCGCGCTGCTCGTCTTGCAAGGGATCTTCCCCATGCTGGTGCTGGCTGTCATGAGAAGAACCAGGTTTTACCAGGGACCCAGGCACTCAGTCTGGAAGGCTTCGCCCCTGGCCCTGCTATTCTACGGACTCGACGATGATATCAGACGGGGCAACATGGACTTGAGGACTGTCGGCCAGATGGACAAGGCTGCGCGGAAGGGTAGGGTGCAGCTGAGTCATGTGGACGGTGTTGATGATCAAGGCCGGCAGTTCTGTGCAAACTGACACGGCGCTGCATCTTGATCAAACAAATCAATTTCGGGGGTCGGATTTGACTGTTTGATAGGCGAGATGCCTTCGATTTGATTGTTTGGTCAACTATCTGATTGATTTGGTATAGTACCTAATTAGAAAGTTAGTGAGGCTATCATGAAGTGCCCAGAGGGCCAAATTTACACACTGATAGTGTTGAGCGACGTATGTCCCTCTCTGTCAACCCTCCTTCGCGTGCTGAACCCTGGGATGGAAGTGTTGGCCACCAACAGTGATAGAGGTACCCCGTAGCCATTTTCGAAGGCAATGGGCCTCTCCCAACGTCGACAGCATCATCAACAGTCTCTGCAACGTAAGTGTCAACTTCGCGAGGCTGAAAGTCCTCTCGCAGTCGGTCGCCATCGCTGGAATAGCGAAGACGTTGAGAGAGCATTTGCTGAGGGTTGGGAAGATTTGACGATGTGAAATCCATGACTGGATGGGGTCGGTGACGGGCTGAGCAATATACTGGCGGAAGTCCTGAACTAGCTCGGAGTACTGGTCGGTAGAGACCTCCCCGGATCTGGTGTTGGGCCATTGATGGTATTCAGATTCTTCTGCCCTTGGGGGTACTGTAAGAGGTAAATAGCCCTTGAGATGAGGCTGAGCATCGTAGACTGTTACTCCGGTGGGCATACCAACATAGCCAATAATCGTATAAAACCCATCTTTGGCATCGCGAAGCCAGATCTATTACTCTATTTCAAATGCTCTCCACCATACTCTACCGCTCCTTCCACTGCCTCTTTTGTTCCCAACAGCACGGCCACGTACCTTGCGCTCTCAGTCCTACTCAGGTTCTTCCACTTATGCATGGGTGCCCTCTGTATAACCACATCTCCCTTCTTTACCACCCTCTTGTGGCCTCCATCCAGAGCTAACTCCAGCTCCCCTTCAAGCACCACGATATAATCAATAGTCTGTGTCCTGTGCCAGAACCCTTCTTCCTGTTCCGGATTGGGCTCGAAATCCAGATAAGTGATAGTGCTACTGCCTGCGCCAGGAAACTGATATGGGGGGCCAGAGGAGGCCGTAGCATAGTAGTGGGTTAAGTCCGCATTGTTGGTCAGGGTAAAAGAGGGCGGTGTAGAGTAGATGTAGGACAGTGTTGCTGTAGGGCCTAGAGGTTGAGGCAGGGGTGGTGTAACGGAGAGGAAAGAACTTTTAGTATCCGAGCTCGAGCCTGTTGTAATATAGACGTTAAGGTCGGAGGATTTGGTCGCCATCTTGATTGGGTTTGTTTGGTTCTAATTGGTTTGTGGTACTGGGCTGCTAGACTTATGATAACGGGAGAATGTTGATTTATATTCCTCGGGCGTAACAACTCGGACTTCGGATTCTACAATGCATTTGGGTCGTTCTCACATAAGGGTAAACGGTTCAATTATAAGTCCGAACAACAAGAATGTACCGTATACGGTTCAATTTTAAGTCCGAATAAGAATGTATGGTACTTATACGGTTCAATTCTGAGTCCGAAAACAAACCTGTACGGGACACGGTTCAATTCCAAGTCCGAGCCGTCACGTCCCAGCTCGGCTGCAACATTCCGTTGCCACGTGGGCATAAGCGCCCCCACTACTTTCGACCCAACCACTCTGGATCACGTGGATTACATTGTGAAGAATGTGATCTGGGATCACTAGGATTAGTATGTGATCTTGGTAATGATCACTAGACAGCTAGTACTTAGTTAACTGAGGAATATACTCAATCTAAATATAGCTTAGTAGTTATTAATATAATTTAATTATCTAGCTTACAGCACTGGCTAAACATCGCTAGATATTTAAATTACCTGGAATAAGCAGGTGGATATCTAACTATGTATTTCTCCTAAATTATAATACTTAAACTTACTTAAAATTAATGAGTAAAGACTATAAAAGTATGTATATAGCTTCTTTATAATTACGCTTTCTGTGACGACCGTGCTTAGTCTAGGCTAGCAGTCTAGGGTAGGCGCAGGTCGTAGAATTCAGTTCCTAATACAGATCAGGACGTCAAGTGTAACTTAAGTCGTAGTTCAGTTACTGCGATTCTTGGGGTTACGATCCTTGGGGAAGTAGCCAGAAAAGGTGAGTACGTTACGGTTCTGCCGGTGGCGACCCCCAGTCCAACCAGGGCGTAAGGCGTAACACCTTAACCATCAGCCCAGACTAAGCACGGCCATCGTATAATATCAGATCATCCACTAATTGCTATTTCAAACAGCAGAATCCAGGTTTCAGGTCTCTAGGTACTCTTTATGTATTGGTTGAGATCCATGGGTATTAGCACAAGACCGCTCTGACCTAAGTGCCCGTGACCTGAGCCTGAAATGCGGTCTTGAAGCCAATCTACTGTGGCCCCACAGAGAAAATAAGGCAGGAGCTGGGAATCCGCCCACTGTACCTAATTTATAGGGGGATATTACCTACCCTTCCTCAATAGAAACCACCGATCCTTACTCAGAGACTGTGACATAACGGATGCAGCATCGAGCTAAAGTTCACCAACTCACAGAAACATTATAAGTAACTGAAAATATAAGTGCTGTAAAAAAAATTCTTTTGTAAATGTCAATCATGTTAAACAGTCTATAGAGTGCTAGATGCCGAAATTCTATGATAAACCCCACTGTAACCAACTTAATCAAACACATCCGTAGCATATCGCTCGTTACGGACACTCTCGAACCAAGCCGCTGTGGCCTCCTCGCTTATGGAATCCCCTGGCTTCCCACTCTGCTCCATGATAATACGGAATATGACGTCCTTGACATCACTCGCCATCTTGTTAGAGCCGCAGACAAAGATCCGAGCGTCCTTCTGCCACAGGTCGACCAAGGTCTTTCTTTCTCGCCAGATACGATCTTGCACATATTTGCATCCCAGAGAGGCAGCAGGTTTTGCGCTGTATGCTCGGAATATGGTGACTGCACCGGCTGCTTCCCACTTGTCGAACTCTTCACGGTAGAGATCGTCAACACCGGGGTCGCGGCAACCGAAGAAGAATGATGCAGGCGCAAGGGTACGTCCGCTCTCGAGTAGTATCGCGCGCTCCTGGATGAAGGCTCTAAATGGAGCCATGCCGGTGCCGGCGCCAATGCAGATGATGGGGATGTTTTCCATATTGACGGGCAAACGGAAGGTTCCTGCAGCCTTGCGGACTGACACTTGCAGCTTCTCGCCCACAGCAAGGGATGAAAGGTAGGACGTTGTTACACCGAGGTGTCGGCCATTCCCGGACAAGGCTGGCTGGTCAAGGACACTGTAAGTCAAAGACGCTATGCCGGGGTTCGAAAGCGGAGAAGAGGATATCGAGCTATGGACACCACATGTTAGTCTCATATTGGCAGAGGCCTTGTTGTCTCGGACAGGTGGAACTGAGGTTGACTTACTACTGTCGGACTCGCATTGGTGGCAGAATTTGGAGGAAGAGACTGAGAGGGATTGGTAGGTCGGGGAACCGTTCGACAATATCTAGCACCGATAGCCGCTTGGATTTGACCTCTGTATCGTAGCCGTCAATACCAAACTGCTTGATCTTCTGCTTTAGGGCGTCCTCTTTGGCAAGTTCGTACAGGCCCTGGATGTTCTATGGTCTCAAGTTAGTGGAGGGCCGCAGTACTATTCCGGAATGGAATCAGTTTGCTTAATGGGAACCAAATACTTACACGCTTGGTAGCCGGCTGATTGAGTTCCACGTAAGAATTCAGCACGTCAGTGACCGGAATGCTGGTATCGGTTGGCAGGGTTGTTGGAGAGGAGGCGGCAATGGTAACATGGCAGTCCCACGCCAAATGAAAGCGCCGCATGACCCGCGCTACGCTTTCCTTCGGGTTGTGCGGCAACACGGCGAGATAGTCACCTGCCGAGTAGACCATATCACTGGGGAGTGCCAATGCGATATGCCTCTTGCCAACAGTTGTTTCCCCTGGCTCGAGAGTGCGAGCTTCAACAACCGCGGCCTCCTTGACATCTTGGCGGAGGGTTAAGGCCCTGGGAGTCGAGAAGGATACGCTTAGGCCTGTTTCCACATCCTTGTCGTCAGTGGTTCGGCCACCAAATTGTTTTGCGAGTGCAGGCCAAAGTGTCTCGTCTTCCCACGTCTCGAAGTCTGTGAACATGTCCCTATCCTTGGCGTTTGTAGACCCCAGGGGGCAAACTCGATGAGCCCCCAGCTCCTCTAGTGTCGAATCAACTAGCGTTGGAACGCGCTGATACGTCTTGACCCAGTCTCCGTGGCCTGTTTTAAAGTGAGTAAATGGACTGCAAGGAGGACTATCTGAACGTACCACAACCATAGACGGCATACGACACGTCTTTGAAGGGGGTGCCCTTCAGATTCCCGATCCAGTCGACGAAATGGGCGGCATTGTGTGGTGGCTGTCCCTCGTAAGAAGCCGTGATGATTACGACTGGTCCATCGGTGGGGAGTGCCTCCCGAGCAGCGTCCAATGAGTCCACTGTAGCTTTAAAACCTTGGGCGGTAGCATCACTTGCCAATCTTTGGGCCATGAACTCACACGTTCCAGCATTAGAACCGTAGTAAATAGCCAGCTTCTTCATGTTTTCACCTGACGTTGAAGCCAGACTTGAGGAACTTCGATTGGCTTTGACACCTTCACCATTCGTTGTCCCTGACCCAGTGCTAAGATCGCCACGGAAGGAACCAGCCAGGCGAGATTCCAAAAGAGTAGGCGTCAGGCCGTCCCGAAGGATAGCACGAACGTTGAAATCCTTGGGCTTAATGGTGAGCGTTTGCGAGATCTGGAGGATGTAGGACGGGTTATCCATGACGAAATTGAAGTTTTGCATCAGTAAGGCCAAGGCGAGAGTCATTTCCTGCCACGCAAAAGCCCGGCCGATACAACCTCGCATTCCCGTGCCGAAGGGAGCCCAACAGTGAGGAAACTCCTTCATGAGCCTGTCGAAGTTCTCATCCATCATTCTCTCCGGTTCGAATTCCTCGGCGGTATCACCAAAGACTGCCGGGTCAAGGTGTGACTTGGACAACATGCAGATGATTTGTTCTCCGGCCTTGACCTTGTACATGCCGCCAATTGTCTCGTCTTTAATAGCCTCTCTAGCGAATGCCGGGATTGGCGCGCTAAGTCGTAGAACTTCTCGGATGACCTAATGAGCAGTGATGTTAGTACTGGGACAAGGGCGGGAATTGATTTGGAGCGCGTTTGCCAATGATGGCTTCGATAACCACGTACCGCGGACAAGTACTTTAATTTCCCAACATGTTCCACCAATATGGGACCTTTTCCGATGACATCGTCAACTTCTTGCTGGACCTTGCGGTAAACTTCGGGATGCTTGAGCAATTGGTATATGGTAAACGTGAAGGTGGCGGCAGTGGTTTCATGGCCTGCAACGAGGAAGGTGATCAGGTTGTCGATGATACTCTCGTCGGTCATCTTGCAGCCTGTCACAGGATCCACGCCATTGAGCATGGCGGTTAGCAGATCTTTGCGACCGCTGCTCTCGCCTTCCTTTTTCCTTGATTGCAAGACCTCGTTGGCTGTGGTGCGCAGGATGTTGATATTGGCCTTGTATTTGCGATCGGCAGATTTGTGGAAGACGGACGGAAGCACCCTCATGGTCTTGTCGCCGGCCTCTTTCAACACGGCGTACATGGCTGCGATAAATGGGTGCATGTCGTCGCGGTAGTAAGAGTTGAATCGGAATCCCATTGAACACAGCGCGACTGTGTCCAGAGTGAGTCGTGTTAGATCTTCGCCAACTTGAATGGCTGTTGAGGGGCCGTGTCGAGCCCATTTCATGGCAAGTTGACCTGCTACATCATGCATTTCATCAAACATGCCCCTGATCGCTAGGGGACCGAAGGCAGTCATTAGTACACGATGAGCAATGCCCCAATTTGGTTCGCTTGCTCCTTTGGACTGATGGAGGGTCAGTTGTGCTTTTTTTTTTGTAGGGTCACGTTCGGCATCTGGGAGGGTTGCTCACTGTGAAAAGGCCGTCGTGCACGGCATCTCTTAGCTCCTGGGGAGCGAATATTCAGCAGGGCATCTTGTGCATCAGTCGAGATCCGACTTACCTCGAGTTCACCCTCAATGGACTTTTGGAATCTCGTGTCGTCGCAAGTTTCATGGACGTAGTCATAAGAGGACACAAACACGAGCTTCTTGCCAGCCAACGTCAATTTGTAGATGGCACCTGCGGAATTAGCAAACCGTGTCGTGACGCGCGGAAGGTCTTCATCCAGGTAATTCTTACCATACTTGGTTGCGAAATGCGTCAAGGACCGCAGGGGAAATTCCATATCAATGTCGCCGACATTGCCCAGCAGGGGGATGCGCGGAGGTCGTGGGATGGGTTTGCATTCAGACGCCATGATTGTGTGCCGATGTGGTTTGCTGAATACTTTTCGGAGTCGTGAAGGCGGGTATATGAGTTGTGAGTTTAAAACAAGATACACTAACTGAGTGATGCCCAGAAGACGTCTTTATAGTGTGAGGAGAACACGGCGGCCTATAACGTTAGATGATCCTACGACGTAGCCATCCACGAATAGGTCATTACAAGGGCTTATTCACTGCAACGGAACACACCGCCGGGCCTGTCTACGGCCGAGACGGGGAGCCTTTCGTCCATCCGGTGCCATGAAACAAGCGACGCGCCTCCGCGGGCATCCGGAGCTTCTAGGGCGTTGCATCGTGTGTGGCGGCGCCAGCGCATGATGAGCCACCTTCGGGCCCGCGGACGCCGATCTGTACGGCTTCACGTCGAGGTTGCAAGCCGAGTAGCCACGAGAATGTGCGACGCATGGACACTTATTATGACGGGGGTTCCGAATTGTAAGGCTGGAATTCCGTATTGGAGGGTTATATTGGAGCACAACCATTCTGCTGCGCATGCGTACGTCACGTCTAAGACCCTCATTCTTGGTTTTACTTCATTTCATTTTGCACATGCGAGCACGAGATCAACGATACTATCGAGCCAACCCGAAGGCGCAACCTTCTAATTTTTATTATTTAAATTTATGTCCCTCTATTTCAACTAGGGTACCTGAAAATACCTGACGCGTCAGTGCCACTGCGGTTGCGAGACATAACGAAGCTGGCGCAGTTAGCCTCGAATCAACGTCCACCACGAAAGACTTGACCCGTGAATCTAGCTACGCCCACAAATTCACACACTCACATCCACAATCCAAAATTTACAGACATGCCCTCCCAGTCTTCTGCCTGGCACTCGTCTACTGCTGGGTGCTGTAGCTGTCCGAGTTCCTGCGTCCATCACAGGTGTCCGAAGTCAGCTGTCCGTCAAAGACGCCCGAACTCAGCTGCTCCTCAGAGTTGGCCGTATTCCGCCGAAAGACGCGTGACGTCCACAGACGTAACCTGCTTTGACGCTTATCCAGCTTGGCTCTGTTAACAAGCCACCATTGAAGAGTCATGGCCGCCATGGCGCTGTTCCATATAAACCCTACCATCATTCCTACCGAGAATGACAACGAGGTGGAGATGATGCTCGTTCCACAAAGGGTCATGACCCCAAAGTCATCAATACCGTCAGGCAAAGCAAACCCCGATATAAGAAGGACGGCCTGGCAGAGAAATATGTCGAAATATCTAATCATCTTCCGTATCCGGTACCATCGCCTATCCATGTAGCGCCACGACCGGAAACGCCTCTCGATAAAGTATAGACCGATTGCGAACGTCGAAAGAACCACAGTGACCAGTCCGATGATCTGTGAAAGTAAAAATTAGCGTCATTACTGCAATTGCAACACGCTGCTTACCCCATGTTCCGTTCGGAAATGGTCTGACAATCCCATGCCAACCACGCCGCACGCCATGCCAATGGCAACAAATGGGAGAAAGAAGACAACGTAAAGGATGATCTGCCATTTTTCAATTCTTGTTTTGAGCAACGGTCGCTCTATCAGTTCGCAGAGAACTATCAAGGACGACAAGACGAGGATGATTGGGTATACGACGAAGAAAGCAAGCGTCATGCATCCCACTGTTTGGTCAGGCATGTTCAGTCTAGGACGGGGGGTTAACTCACAGTGTATGCTAGTCATCAGAATCAAGAGAAACTCTGACACTGTATTGACATGGTATGTGTTTTTCGGGAAATCGATTGAATAGGTGTTGCCAGAGCTGGTAATATTGACTGGGCATGTTGGAACTGATAACCCGGCGATCTGGGACGCGGAGATATTTGTTTCGAGCAAGTCTTTCAGCCCAGCGACACCCTTCTTAAGCCAACAATTGGAGTTCCCCGTCACGGCGTCTATCTTTTTTTGCAAAAAGTCGGTGACATACAGCTCGTTGAATGGACTCCTGAAGCAGTCTAGGCCATCTCGTTCGTCCTCTGACCTTGGCACATGGAGCCATTGCGAACTCCGAATCGACATTAGCCCTGGGGTGTCGGCGCGAGGCTCTGCATGAGGTGTACCTGGTTGCGCGGCAGGCACTATTTCATGGTTGTGGTTGACGGGCACAACATCGGTCTTGACCACCAATCCGCGGTGACTGATGTCGAGATTCCGAGCTAGGCTTCCGCCAATCTGGATCGCAAACGAGGTTGACGGGAAGCATGCCAGAAACAGCAAGTGGTAGATTCGAGACGGCATGACGTTGGCGTGTCTTGTGGTCTGATGACGGAGACTGACTATCTGCCTAGGAAAGGGCTACTGCTAACTAAGTAATAACATCTTGGTCCGCGGGAATGTCGGCAAATACGAGACAGGGGCTGAGTCTCAGGATTACGCACAGATTCGTTCAGCCATGTTTTGAGTTTAAGCATTGAAGTGAGACGGGCGTCCGCGGACCGCCGATGAATTAGATAGTAAATGCGGAGTGGGATTTGAAGTCTGAGCTCGATTTACAGGGGGCAAGATGCCTATCCAAGATTGCCGTGAAATCTCACTTAAGTGCCGAGGAATCTAGCGTCTCCTAGCCCATTTTTCACTCTTGTGCCTGCTTATCGGAGATGCAAATATCGATCGTTTTGCGGGTAACAGTGGAAATCTAGAGACGCTACCTTCTTGAACTCGGAGTTTTACAGTACCTTTAAATGATAATATGTTACACTGGTCTCTCTGTATTGATACGTTGGCTTGGGAGCTCGGAACACCGCGACATCGTGTATCCAGGGCGGCAGGTCGTCAAGGCAACTGTAGATGATCTTTGAGATCCCCGAGAAATTGTATACACAATACACAGTACACACCATCACCCTGTAGGGTAAGTAATCCCACAGCCACACCTCTAGCCTGAGCCCGGTGGAGGCGGACTGCCGAAGGAATACATGCCGTACGAAATAAGCATCACGGAAGTTCAAGTTCTGGGCCTTCCCGTTGGGCTAACCATTAAGTAGACCACCCCGCTTGATTAATTCTCATTGCCGTGTTTCCGGATCGACTGCGCGGCACTTTCACACCTACGTCACTGGCAATTACGGAGAGACCGAGCGGGCGGAGCGGCCATGCTCGTATTGTATTAGCGGTTTGGTGGCGCAGTTTCCGAGAAAGTGGGCCGTGAGTCCGAATTATGCGAACTCGGTAGCCCGCGGACGTCGAGCGGCCGAGTTGACGATGTGTAGAGTGTGTTTGCCGGCGATAGGAATCAGGATTAATAGGAAGCTATAGAATGTAGTTGTTTTGTAGAATTGGTGATAATTCATCTCAAACATTCTTATCATCACACCGTTGCATCTCAACAGCTCCCGATTCCCTCTTCAAGGCCTCGTCGCCAACCCATCCGTATTATCAACACTTTCACAGCTGAGGATGAATACCGAAAAAGAAATAGAACCGTCAAATTCGGTGTCTCAAAAAACTTCGGCATCTAGAGAACGGCCGCCGGCGTCCTCACAACTACCGCACCTTTCGCCTGAAGACGATGCGGAGAGTACTGTTCGCAACTCTTCCGAAGACACCATGACCGAGAATATGAGCCACCACGCCCCCAATCGCCACCGGAGCCAAACCTACGAGCGTGCCGAGGCTATGGGGCCTGACTTGGTACAGCTTACGCAGCGTATTACCGCCAACTCGAACATTGTTGGAGGCAATGCGAGCGCCCTGGCTCCACTCAGCGGCAGCGAGCTGGATCCCCATTCCCCCATATTTGACGCAGTCGCCTGGGTGAAAGCCTTTATGGCACTGATTCAATCTGATCCCGAAGCGCCGCCGACCCGGAAAAGTGGAGTGTCCTTCCGGGATCTGAGTGCCTTTGGATACTCCCTGGGGTCTGATTACCAGAAGGATGTTGGCAACGTCTGGCTTTCCCTGCTCTCTTCTATTCGCAGCTTGATCGGTATGAACAGCAGCCGCCGAAGAATAGACATCCTCCGAGATTTAGAAGGACTTGTCGAAGATGGCGAGATGTGCATCGTGCTTGGTCCCCCCGGGTCTGGGTGCTCGACCTTTCTCAGGACGATATCTGGCGAGGCGGACGGTGTTAGCATCAGCCCCGACTCTTACTTGAACTTCCGAGGTACGCAGGATATCCTGAGTTTGCAACTCTTTCTCCAATGTCAACGCTAATACCAATCAAAGGCATCGATACTCGTTACATGCACAATTGGTTCTGTCGCGACGTGCTTTATAATGCCGAAGTGGATACTCATTTACCACATCTCACCGTAGGCGACACCTTAACATTCGCGGCCCGCGCAGCGGCTACGAACTATACACCAAGAGGTTTGTCGAAAGGAGAGGCTCGCGATATGGTCCGAGACGTTGTGATGGCCACGTTTGGCATCTCGCATACCGCGAAGACACGAGTGGGCGATGACTATGTTCGTGGAGTCAGCGGCGGAGAACGGAAGCGCGTTAGTATCGCCGAGGCAACGCTCACGGGTGCAAAGGTCCAATGCTGGGACAATGCTACGCGTGGTCTCGACAGTGGAAACGCAATCAATTTCTGTGACGCGCTGCGGGTTCAAGCGGACCTGATGGATATTACATCCATCGTCGCAATGTACCAGGCTCCCGAGTCAGCATATCAAGTAAGTAGTGTCATGGCATTGCCCTCTCAGTTTATGGCGCTGACGACGAGGAAAAGCTATTCGATAAGGTCTTGGTGCTCTACGAAGGACGACAGATCTATTTCGGACATACTCAGGATGCCAGGCAGTATTTTGAGGATTTGGGCTTTGAATGTAAGGCTTGAAATCCCTTCCTTCCTACCCATCGCCGTGTTGCTGCTAACTAACCACTCCCAGGCCCTGATAAACAAACTACGCCGGACTTTCTAACCTCGATGACGAGCCCCGAAGAGCGTCAAGTCAAGCCAGGCTTCCAGCCCTTACCCCCACGGACTCCAGATGAATTCGCGCAGCGATGGAAGCAAAGTCTCCAACGCGATCTCCTGCTACAAGAGCTTGAAACGTACGAAAAGTCCCACCCCCCGGTCCAGCGCCTCGATGAGTTTTCCCAATCGCGGCTGGGAGAGAGGAGCAAGATGCAACGCCTCAAGTCTCCTTACTCGCTGTCATACTTGGAGCAGATCCGGATCGTCCTCTGGCGCAGCGTCCAGAGACTGAAGGGCGATCCGGCGTTTACCATTGCGCAGCTGCTATTCAACCTGACCATGGCTTTGATCCTTGGAAGCATGTTTTACAACCTCAAGCCGGATACGTCAAGCTTCTACTACCGCGGCGGTCTCATGTTTTTTAGCTTGCTTTTCAATGCTTTCTCAAGCCAGCTAGAGGTAGAAGACCTGCTCCCTGTGATTGAAGAATGTGGCTAATCCATGCTATATAGGTCCTAACTCTCTATGCACAGAGACCAGTTGTTGAAAAACACAAGCGATATGCCCTTTACCACCAATCCGTCGAGGCCATCTCCAGCTTTATTATTGACCTTCCCTACAAGACATTAAACATGTTCCTCTTCAACATCATCATTTACTTTATGGCCGGTCTTAGGAAAGATACCGGGGCTTTCTTCTTCTTCTGCCTCACAACATACGTCATCACCCTCGTCATGTCCGCCCTCTACCGAACTCTCGCTTCCGTCACCCGCACTTCGGCTCAAGCCATGGTCCCAAGCTCTCTTCTCACAATGGGCGTCATGATCTACACTGGATTCACGATCCCAACGAAGTACATGCCTGGCTGGTCAAGATGGATGAACTATATTAACCCACTCGCCTACGCTTTTGAAGCCCTGATGGCGAATGAATTCTCCGGGAGGCAGTTCCCATGCGCCCAAATTGTACCGGCTGGGCCGGGTTATGAGGTACTTCCAGTAGACTCGACCATATGCTCCACTGTAGGCGCCCTTCCAGGAACCACCACTGTTGATGGGGATCGCTACCTAGCACTCAGCTTTGAGTACTACAATAAGAACAAGTGGCGGTAGGTTCAAGTGTCTTCGGTGATTGTGTCACAATGCTGATCGAAATCCAACTAGGGACATTGGGATTCTCTTTGCATACCTGGGCTTTTTCTTTATTGCTTATATCGTCGCTGCCGAGTTCGCCAAGCCCCCGAAGACGCAGGGAGAGGTCCTAGTTTTCCGCCGTGGTAAGATCCCTTCGGCCGTTTCCATGGGCGAAAAGCAACAAGACCCCGAGTCACCCCCACTAAGCAGGCCGGCTGGTGCTCAAAAGACGGAGGCCAATACGAAACCTGGGCAAGATATCACTGGCGAGCAGAAGCCTGTGTTTCACTGGCAGAATCTCTGCTACGACATCAAGATCAAAGGGCAGCCACGTCGGATCCTTGACAACGTTGACGGCTGGGTGAAACCTGGAACCTGTACTGCCTTGATGGTGAGTTCGCCGGCGACCGATCCATGGACTGAGAAGTCGTAGGCTAACTTGGAGATAGGGCGCATCCGGAGCAGGAAAGACGACATTGCTAGATACGCTGGCCACCCGTGTCACCATGGGTGTCATCTCTGGCGATACAATGATCGACGGCAAGCCCACAGACGCTTCCTTCCAGCATCGCGTTGGATACGTCCAGCAACAGGACATACATCTTGATACCATGACAGTGAGAGAAGCTTTAGTATTCAGCGCAATCCTGCGACAGTCGGCCGAGATCTCCAAGCAAGACAAACTCGCCTACGTCGATCATGTTATTGAAATGCTCAGTATGCAAGAGTTCGCCGATGCCATCATCGGTACTCCAGGCAGCGGACTCAATGTCGAACAGCGCAAGCGGCTAACAATTGGCGTTGAACTGGCCGCTCGTCCCCAGCTTCTTGTCTTCTTGGATGAGCCGACATCTGGTCTCGACTCCCAAACATCGTGGGCCATATGCGACCTTATCCAAACACTTGTTAATAGTGGGCAAGCCGTCCTCTGTACCATCCACCAGCCCTCCGCCATGCTCTTCCAACGATTCGATCGACTGTTGCTGCTACAACCAGGTGGCAAGACTTTATACTTTGGTGGTAAGTCGGCCTACCGAAAATTGTTATTCCGTACGACTTATTGACACTCGTGGCAGAACTCGGACCTAATTCATCGACCTTGATCAGCTATCTAGAGCGCAACGGAGCGCCCAAGTGCCCAGCCAACGCCAATCCCGCTGAATGGATGTTGGAATCCACGTCACCAGGCGAGGGAGCGTTGGAGTGGTTTGACATATGGCGCTCTTCGCCTGAGTACAAGGAGGTACAGGCTGAGCTCCAGAGACTTCGCGATCGCTCCAACTCGACTCAGCCGGGTACGAGTGACCAGGTAGATGCATCTCAGCATCAGGAATTCGTTGCTCCTATCACTGTTCAGTCGTGGGAGGTCTTGAAGCGAACTGCCGCCCACTACTGGAGATCTCCTACTTATATCTATTCGAAAGCATCACTCGCTATCTTCTCGGTAAGTGCATACATACCTTCCCACTTATGCAGCACCATGATTTTAACAGAAATTCTTTAGTCACTTTACATCGGTTTCAGCTTCAGCGCCAAGAACAGTCTTCAGGGCTTACAAAACCAACTCTATGCTTTCTTCATGTTTCTAGTGCTTTTCGGCAACCTCAACGAGCAGATCATGCCCTTCTTTATCCCCCAGCGCGCTATCTATGAGGTCCGCGAGCGAACTTCAAAGATTTACAGGTGGCAAAGTAAGTGCTATATGAACCCTGCAAACTTCCACTGCCCATACTAACCAAAGCTTCAGCATATCTCCTCGCCAACGTCGTTGTTGAGATAGCCTGGAATACCGTCTTGGCTGCCGTTGTGTTCTTTTGCTGGTACTATCCTGTCGGCTTCCAGGCCAATACCACCAGCGATGATGCTGCGAGTCGCGGCTTGCTCGGCTTCTTGTTCCTTTGGCAATTCTTTCTATTTACCAGTACTTTCTCTCATCTCGTCATCATCATTTTTGACACACCCGATCTCGCTGGCACTCTCGCCAGCTTAATGTGGATGCTTTGCATATCCTTTTGCGGGTAAGTCTACTCCTATTTGGGTCAAGAGTCTTCACAATAAGACCAGGGGACAAGTGGCTAACCATACCGCAGAGTGGGTGTTAAACGTGTGGACCTACCAGCCATCTGGCGCGACTTCATGTATCATGTGTCGCCAGCAACCTATTTGGTGAGCGGCGTGATGTCAACATGTATCCACGGCAGCAAGGTGGTTTGCTCGTCCAACGAAGAGTTGCAGGTAGCACCGCCTACGAACATGTCTTGCCTCGAGTTTCTGGGCCCGTATGCCTCTACCGCTGGCGGACATCTGCTCAACCCTGCCGCAGTGGATACTTGTAGGTATTGCCCGATGTCGAATACTGACCAGTTTCTTGCGACCTTCAACATCGACTACGCAGATCGTTGGCGCAATTTTGGGCTGCTATGGGTGTATATCGGCTTCAATGTGGCCGCCACGGTAGCCATCTACTGGCTCTTCAGAGTCCCCAAAAGTGCTGGCATGAAACAAGTCTCTGCAAAGTCCGGATAGACAAAGTGGGGTTCACGGCATACCCTGGGCTGCCTCAGCTATGTATTATTATTTTCCTTTTTTCTTTATTTCTTTATTATGTTGTAAGAGAAATGATTTAGCAAAAGTATAATTATAGAAGCGGTTTAGGGTAGCTATGGTGTCGAGGGCCGAGGTGTTATTATGGATCAGGACGTGAAGTGAAAGCAGTGGTTTTTACTGTCCGCCACAGTTAGCAGGTATTGTAAGTTAGGTGACTCAGTTGTATACATAGGGTGAGGGGCTTAGAGGCAATGGAGGGTATTCTGGGGCTCTGTAGTAAATTCACAAGAGAGGTTATTCCAAGTGTCATCAATCCATCACTGTGCATTGGTGCTGAAAGCTATGGGTAGGGAATGGGATTAATGCTTGATCTGCAATAATAAATATCTAATTTGCAGGAAAAATATATATTATGATTGCTACTGTAATAGACGGGTTGATTGACTAGGCAACAATTAATTGCAACTGAGGTGGTATCATAAACGGTTGGATTGTTATTTAACTCTAGGGTTACAGCTCTTCATGACCCTAAATGAGGGCGAGAACCGCACCAAGGATGATGAGGGCCATACTCGTGCTGAAAGTAGATGCAGCATCTGCTTTATTGTCCTTTGCGGTGCTATCGCCAGTTGCCGTGCTACCGTCACTTGAAGTGCTGGTTGCTGACGAGAGACTACCAGACGAAGAACTGTCGTCTGAAGAGGCACTTGCAGAGGCGCTTGCAGAGGCACTTTCAGAAGCACTTTCAGCGGCACTTTCAGTAGCACTTGCAGAGGCACTTGAAGAGTCACCCCCAGAACCGTTACCAGTGGTATCGTCGCAGCTGCTTGCCGATAAGCATACCATGCCGTTCTCGCAATAATCGCCCGTTACGTCGGAACAACAATTGTTGTCGCTTGAAATACAGCCTGCAAGGTGGGAGAGTAAGTTGCATGTCCAACATGAAGATAATATCGTGGTTCTAGGTCACTTACCACCTCCACAAATCGACTCGCCGCTGCCGCAATCGGGCAGAGAGCTGCCACCGCCACTGCTAGAGCTATCGTCGATGCACGTGTCTGATGTCGTGCAAGTTGTGCCGGCCTCGCAGTAGATTCCGACGGTAACATCGCAGCACATGGCGTCCGAGGGAATGCAAACGTCGGCGCACACTTGGCCATCGCAGCTATCCTGGCGAGAGAGAAGCTTGTACCCGACCGATTTGGCGACAAGGGCTGGGGTTCGGCCGAGAGCAAGCGTGGCTGGGATCTCAAACTGGAGAGATTCGCCCGCGTTTAATAGGAGCAGAAGAGAGGTCGTAAGGAGCTTCATGGTGGTGGTTGGACGCTGCGTTTAAGCGAGAAGACAGAAGACTATGTTCCAAGCAAGATGATGGATTTACTAACTGAAAGACAAGGAGGGGGCTTGGCTCTTTAATGTATCCGAGCCAGAGGCACTCGGCCTTGCCAGCTGAAAGTGGGTAGAGGGGACCTTAGTGGCACGATTCAGATTGGGAAACAGCCACATTCAACACTCATTGTGGGTAATTGGCTGGATCGGGGCTGTTGTGTTCATAGAAGCCCTCGGAGCCGAGCCTAAAGTATGGTTATCTGGCTAGTCTGGACTAAGACAAACTAGTGAAATATCGAACGCCACTATTTACCAATATTTCTCCCTTGAGCGGCATAGCGTAGGCATTCTCAGTGATCCTAGTCATGAAGCCCCATTATTCCCCCCCTTAGCGTTGATAACTGAGTCTCGACTGCCTTGGTCCGACGATCCAGTCCTTGATATCGACGGGCGTTACGGTGTGCTAACCTCGTTTCGGTTCGGATGTTTTTATAGCTGAGCTTTTCATTGATCACAGCTAGCGAGGCGAACGCGGGCTCCAGTAGCTAATCTCTCATGTGATTTGAATACGATCATCCGCGGACTCTGTTTCACCGGAACTTCCGGGTGGGCGCAAAGCACTAGTGAAGAGGCCCACGTGGATGCATCCTATTGAAGTCGAGATACTGGTCCAGCGGCACCTCCCGGAGGGAATCTACAGCTATGGTAGTGCCGAGTTCCGGTCCATTACCCTCAGATCTAACATTTTAGCGCTACGTCCACTTCGGCAAGCAGGGCGAGCCAATCCATGCCTGCAGTCGCTGAGGTGTCGCCACCAGCTTATAAAGGGGTTTCTTTGACTGTACCAAGGCAGCTGTAGTCATATTCAGTGCGGACAACGCTAACGCGTTACGTGTTGAACATATTTTTCGGGAATCACTCAAGAGCACGTTGGGATTTAAAACAGTCGGATTAACTCCCATTTGGCGACTCGCTCATACAAGGGAGACGACATCCTAAATGGGACCCCACAGTAATAAAAGCCTGTTGCTTTGGGTGCTTTTGGGCCCGTTCCTGTTGTAATTCCTGAATAAATCACCGACAAAATGAAATTCTGTCATAGGTGAGTTTTGACATAGACCATATCACAACACCAGCAAAATGGGAGGATGTTATGAAGTTATTGGTTCTAAAACCACGAAATAGAGGCACGTGAACACTATTAGGGAAGTTCAAAACAATACGAGAAATTTTGTACAGCAAGTATAAAACTGGTTTTAATGTAGCTACACGAGCCACGGTCAACGCGGGAAGTTCCGACGCTCAGTAGTCACCGCCAATATTATTAATTTGAATCATAGTATAAGCCGATTAAACAAGAGCATATAATCAAGAAAGACCCCAGATCAGGAAGTATAGGTTACATGTGATAATAATGCTCTAAGACTATGCTATTTTGTGAGAAGCCTACGAAAGTATTTAGCTTTTATGCGCACCGTCTACGTCCAACCAAACTCCGTTTTAGTATAGTTGGGCACCAGCAACGAGTCAACACGCAAAGTCTTTACCACTGTAAAGGCAATTCAGGACCGTCTCCAACCGCAGCTTGCAAATATAAAGCCACTAGCCGCTGATGAGATTGAGCTCTTAGGATCACGTTCAGTGTCACCTGAATCAGGCGGAAGTCAGATTAGATAACGAAGCAAATCACTTTTAATACTTAAATAGGTAAGTGTTTGTTCACGACAGATGTCTCCAGCACAACACACAACGGCCTCCGTCCCCATAACGCTCGACCTGGTGGCATTGTCTGAATGCTGTACGGCAGACCAGTTCTGTATTTCGTGAGGGAAAGATCAAATTCTCACTCAAAGCTAGCAAGCACTGTAGATACTAGTAACCAGAAAAGCCAGTTTGAATCTGCCGGTGAACGTCTACTGCAGGGCTTTATGCAAGAACAAGCCGTGAAGGAGTTTCAAGAGAAGCAACTCGCGAAGGAGATCTTTGATTTAGTGTGATAAGATTACGAAAAACATTTTGTTGGATATCCATCAATAAATAATGAGGTTGCTGAGGTTAATCATCGGATTATTCAGCAACCTGGTTCTGTGCGGCGTAGCGCGTGGGATGAATCGGTGGTTCAATATTTGACCCCGATAAGAAGCCAAAATGCGCGAAAACAAATCAGTCCTCATCAGTTTCAGCAGGTCAGTTATTATCTTATTGCTTACTGTTCAACGCTAGTGAGGCATTCGTGAAACAATATGGTGTTCTGCCATATATGACCGCCTTGTACGACAAGGGTCCAGAGGAATCTCACCTTTCATGTCCATATTGAGTACCTGATGGATCCGTTGCGGTCAAATTGATCAATGCAATTGTGTCAAATTGATGATGATAATGATGACGATCTTTGCTTATGCCGGTCATCCGGGTCGACCGGAAGAGGGGATATCAGACCCTCCTTCTGACTAGGGTCAGGATATCAATCTATCAGAGGTTTTGTAATGCAGGGTCACTTTGTAACAGTAGCGCATTCTCATAGAACAATCACACGTAAGCAGAAAGCATTTCCCTCACTAGCCAAAGTCCAAGTTGTCTCCTAACCTCCCCATTTGAATCCTTTAGATCACTTATCTGCCTTCAATCAAGCGAGGCTTCTCAATTTCCCACTCTCTCCGACATGGGCAATCGCCTTTTACACTCTGTCGCGGTGCTGCTTGCGCTCGCAGCGGCAATGGTGGCCCTGTGGCCATCTTTGATGTCAAAACCAGCCCCTGAACAAATTCGCGGAAAAAACAACACGATCCTCTTCGTTACAAGCGAGCTGCATGGCCTGGCGAATGTTCACCTTGCCACAGCATACGCTCTTCTCGAATCACACCCGGATGCAAAGGTTCACTACACCTCGTTCCCCAAGTTTGCGAGGAGGGTCGAGCGCGCGTCTTCCCAGGCCCGCAAGCTTGTCCCAGAAGCACCAGATATCACATTCCACGCCCTGGATGGCCGAAGCTATGCCGAGGCCTCACCATTGACGCAGATTTCCAGCAGTGAACAAATGGTTCACGCTCCCGGCCTGAAGTCTGCAGAGGGGTTTTGTCGGATCATAAAGAATGGTCTATCGCCATGGCCCGCCGATGAATACTATGACATGTACTTGTCGATAAGAAAAATCATAGAAGAGGTAGACCCAGCAGTTGTGGTGTTGGATATGGTTTTTAACCCGGCTGTCGACGCCACTCGAGATATGCAACGCGCTCACGTCATCCTCACGCCAAATGCTCTCACAGGCATTGCACCGGCTGTACAACCGGGTCATAAAGTGCTTTGGAAATATCCTGCGTAAGACCCCCGCGACATTCATTTTCCTCTGACGTTGAATTCAGTTTAACAATCACTGATGTAGAATCGGATCCGGTTATCCATTTCCTGTTCCGTGGAGTCTCATTCCTGCAAACATATACTTGAACTTTCAAACTTTCCGCTGCGTGCTTTCAACCATTGGCGCTGGCGGTCGAAAGGCCACCTTAAAGAGCAACGGAATACAGAAGCCTCTTGATGTTTTGGGTTTGTACAAGCCAGATGTCCCTTGGATTACTCAGACATTACCAGGCGCACACTTTCCGTTAGACAATATTCCATCGAATGTTATTTGCACAGGTCCCATCAACCTGGCTGATGTCGGAAATGAGCGGGAAGAGGGAAGCGACCTTTTAGATTGGGTCAAGAGGGCTCCGACGATGATGATCGCCCTTGGTTCCCACTACAAGTACACGGAACAACGAGCGCGAGTGATGGTCGACGCGATCCAACAAGTTCTTGGACAAACCGATATACAGGTGCTATGGAAAGTAGTATTGCCCGATGCAATAGACGATAGCTTTCTGCACAGTGTGGAGGCATCATCGTCAGGTCGCTTCAGGACTGAGAAGTGGCTGAACGTGGAGCCTCCATCACTGCTACTGACAGAAACAATGGTAGCGTCGGTTCACCATGGCGGTTCTGGGTGTTTCCATGACGCTCTTGCGTGAGTATATTCCCATTTGGAGGTTAACTGGCTCACGCTGATTGAATTGTTACCACAAACAGTGCCGGTGTCCCACAGATAATTCTTCCTCTTTGGATTGATTTGTACGACTTCGCACAGCTCGTCGAATATCTCGGAATTGGTACGTGGGGATGTCAGGATACAAGTCCCGAGTGGACAGCGGAATGCCTTGCCGGCGCTTTCCTTAAGATTTTGGACAGTGGCAGGATGGGTGCCGATATAAAGCGAAGGGCAAGGGAGTTTGGGGAGCAAGCTCAAGAACAATCCGGTCGCTCTATTGCCGCGGATCAGGTGGCTAAGCTAGCGGCTTTAGGCTACTAGCAAGTCATTATGTCCAGGATGACAAGTTGCGAAGGTCGACTGTTAATGTCCTGTACTTGCAATGTACGGTATGCCTATCTAGCAAACCGGTTGTTACTCTTCCAAGGGTTTGCAGCATTTACGAAGAGCATTGTACAATTGTCTGTTTGGTCTAAGTAACATACCAATGATTAATCTCGTCCACGCTTGATCCAGTTCATATATATAACGAGATCCTACTCATGCTCTGACCTGTTCACTGTTGACTCGGACCGTACGTTTATTGACCCACATGATTCCCCACTGTCGGAATATGATCGATAGTGACACCATGGAAAGACAACGGAAAACGTCCGAAAAGACCGCTTTTAACCGAAAGAAGGCGGCGGTCAATTGATTCAAGCGACAAAAAGCGTCGACTCCACGCAACTAGTGGGTACGCCACCGATAGCGGAGCCATGATTGAAATTTTTGAAGTTAAGGATGCTTCGTTCCACATTCTAATTCTTTCTATTAGGCTGTCAGTATCAATTGAGATCGCTCAGTTTTCAGTCCTCTGAACCATACGACCACGGTATTGAGCAATCTAAGAATCAACACTGCTAGTTGATGGTCCAACACACATCGACCGTCTTAGCCCAACAATTCATCCACCCAAGCTGCTGAAAAAACAACACGCCATCATCTCAACCGCAACTTCCGAAGATGGGCTCTATTCCGACCGGGCACTTTTCCTCCCTACCAGAGGTTGAAAAGGATGAAGTTTTTGCCTTGCTCGGACAGTTCCGTGCGGATACGTTTCCAGATCGAGTCAACCTTGGTGCAGGTGTCTACTGCTCCGATGAAGGCAAGTCACGGCCTCTAGAGGTCGTTGGAAGGATAGAGAAGAGCATGCACGAACAGCATGACATCACCCGCCACGACTATATCCCCATTGAGGGTGACGATCGATTCCTGAATGCCGCTAGGGACTTGGTATTCTCATCTACCTTTCCCTCCCCGCCCGGCGAGCAACAATCAGATCCCCGAGTTGTTTCTGTGCAAACCATTTCCGGCACAGGCGCCAACCATGTCGGCGCTCGATTCCTTGCCGATCATTTGCGACCCCGTTGTGTATGGGTTTCCGATCCGACTTGGGCTAATCACCATGTCATCTGGGAATCTGTTGGCGTTACTCCGCGTACATACCCGTACTACAACAAAGCCGACTGCACTCTCAACTTCTCTGCTATGATGGACGTTTTGGAGAGAGAGTCCCAAGCCGGCGATGTCATCCTGCTTCACGCTTGTGCACACAATCCGACAGGCTTGGACCCAACTCGGGACCAATGGATCGCGATAGCAGATCTTTGTTATCGAAAGCAACTCTTCCCGTTCCTTGATAATGCCTACCAGGGCTTCGCATCAGGAGACCCGGTTCAAGATTCATGGGCAATCCGCTACTTCCACCAATACCAGCCACCTATGGAGATGTGTGTTGCTCAATCATTCTCAAAGAGTTTTGGTCTTTACGGGCAAAGAGCTGGAGCCTTTCACCTTGTCTTAAATGACACCTCAAAAACGACCAAGGACAGGGTTCTAGGGAACCTAGCCCAGCTGATTCGCGGTGAATACTCAGTAGCACCGAGGTACGGGTCTACCATAGTCCGCACCATCCTCGAGAGCGAATCCTTGTCAAATGAGTGGTTAGCCGAACTGCAGTTGATGAGCAGTCGCATACGATCAATGAGAGTTGCCCTCTATGAAGAACTATGCCGTCTTGGTACTCCGGGGTCATGGGTGCATATAACTGAGCAGGTACGACATTGCTGTCATACTTCTTGATCTGGACAACGCTGATTTTAGGAATAGATTGGCATGTTTTCGTACACAGGCCTTACCCCGGCGGAGGTAGATGTTCTGCGGAAGCAATACCACATCTACCTGCTGTCTTCCGGACGAGCATCAATCGCAGGATGTAAGCAAGCAAAACCTAAGTTGACATGGAATAGCTGCTAATATTTATCAGTGAACTCTAAGAACGTAAAATATGTCGCCGCTGCTATCAGCGCTGTGCGAACCAAGTCGCATTCAAACTGATCACATGAGGGAATTTAACATACCAAACGGGATTGATGGGGAATAACAACTGTGTGGTGAAAGCCATAGTCGGGGCTTTACCATGCCTGATAATTGTTGTCGGACTGGGAAGACCAGGGCTCCAAGTAACAGTGGAAAATTTTAGACATCTACATTGCTCCTTTATCAATTGCCGTGCTCTCCAAATTGTCGCCTGCCGCGCTAAATCTGTGTTTATCTTCACGGTACCAATTACCACAGAGCCAGTGCCAATCGCTGGTTGGGTCTACTTAGATGTGGTCGTTTAAGGTAAACAACAATCGGATTACTGGCCAGATCTCAAACTCAACGAGCCAAAGGACCAAAGGCAATGCCTCAAAGTAGTTAAGAAATTAAGTCTAGGCCATAGTTTTGTCGACAGGTAATGTCATTTTTGCCCTAACTGGCAACCTCCTTCTACAACAATCTCTCAGTGTCTTGTCCAAAGAAGGCAGCGACAATCAACGGTCGTATTCTGGGGCGCTAATTGGTCAGATCAAAGGTGGAATGCACACTCCAGCCCAAGGCACTGATAGTTGCGTATAGGAGGGATGCATATCATGGTAACACTTAACAATAACAGCTTTAAGTCGTCCATTTTCGCGGAACGGTCAATCGAGACACAGTGTACCGGATTGAAAGCGTGGATACTAGTAGTTCATGCAAAGCGAAAAACACGTCATCAAAGAGCCGCTACTTGCATCACTCGATTAGACGGATGAACTTGCGTCTCACATTCGGAGCAGCGAACGACGAGCCGTGGGACCACAAAATGTTACGTTCCAGCGACCGGTGTAGACCGAAGAACGAGCAGGAAATAAGAAGTAGTTTCTTACTCAAGATGATTAAAATAAGCAAATAATAAGCACAGTCTCGGTCGTGAGTCATTCCCCGAGCAACGGCTAATCGTTGCCGAATCGGGTAAATCCTCCCAGCTCCGAGGACAGAGAACACTGAGCCCGGAGCATGAAGACTTAAAAGACGTGGAAATCTCTCTGGAAATAATAGGACTATTCCAAAATGCAAGATACCTCCTCCAGCGCTTCTCTCCATCTTGCCCTTTATGGTCAAAATGTCTGGACAAGTCTCGGCTGAGGACCCAGCCACCCCTGGCCGTACCCAAATTGACACTACCGAGAAGAAGGAGGATGGCCCCGAGTATCCCGACCTCTATAAACGAGTCATTATTATGGTTTCCCTTTATCTGGCCATGTTCTTGATAATTCTTGTAAATCTCCCCTTGACCTTGTCCATGACAACTGCCCTACAGAGTTGCCACTAACACCACAAGGACGGAAACATCCTCTCGACAGCCATCCCCCGAATAACGGACGAATTCCACTCAATCGGCGACATCGGGTGGTACGGCTCCGCTTACCTCCTCACCACCTGCACGTTCCAGCTCCTAATGGGCAAAATCTACAAGTTCTACCCTGCCAAGCCCGTCTTCCTCGCTGGCATCACGATATTCGAGATAGGTTCCGCCATCTGCGGCGCGGCCCCCAACTCCAAGGCTTTAATCGTCGGCCGTGCAGTTGCCGGTCTGGGCTCGTCGGGGTTGTTTTCTGGAGTCATGGTTATCATGTTCAATACCATCCCATTGCAAGAGCGGCCAATTTGGCAAGGAGGTATTGGTGGAGTTTTAACACTTGGCTCCGTCATCGGTCCCCTCCTCGGTGGTGTCTTTACTGACAAGGTCACTTGGCGATGGTGCTTCTACATCAACCTACCCATTGGTGCCGTCTCCATCCTCGTCGCCATCTTCGTCCTGAAGCTCCCCAAGCAGACGCTTGACAAGCCTGCCGACGGCTGGACTGGCAAGTTCAAGCAGCTCGATCCCATCGGCAATTTTTGCTTCTTCCCTGGTGTTGTGTGTCTGATCTTGGCTCTGCAATGGGGAGGCACCACCTATCCTTGGAGCGATGCTCGCATCATCGTTCTTATCGTCATATGTGTCGTCATGGTTGTTGCTTTTATCGGCATCCAGATCTGGAAGCAGGAGGACGGCAGCATCCCTCCCCGCCTGGTAAAGCAGCGCAGCATTGCCGCGGCGACATTCTATTCCTTCTTCAATGGCGGAGGCATGATGATTATATCTTATTACCTTCCTATCTGGTTCCAGGCCATCAAGAATGTCAATGCCACCAAGTCGGGCATCATGCTGCTACCTCTGATTTTATCAACCATTATCGGCACCATATCCTCTGGAATCATCATCTCCAAGACGGGATACTACACCCCCTTCTTTCTTCTAAGCTCTGTAATGATGCCCGTTGGCGCTGGCCTCATATCGACCTTTACGCCCACCACTGGCGCCGGTAAATGGATCAGCTACCAGATCATCCTGGGTATGGGCTTCGGCTTCGGCGTGCAGCAGCCCATGAATGTTGTTCAGACTATCCTCGACAGGGCTGACATTGCAACGGGCTCCGCACTCGTCACATTTGTGCGTTTCCTTGCCTCGGCCGTTTTCCTGCCTGTCGCCCAGAACATCTTCCTCAACACCCTCGTCAAAAAGCTCACCAACCTACCCGGAATCGACCCCAAGACCGTCACTGGTGGTGGTGCTACCGAGCTCAGGCGCTTAGTTTCGAGCGACGACCTCAAGACGCTGCTGGCTGATTACAACGTGGCCATCAGGAATGTGTCGTTTCTGGCAATTGCCACATGTGCCATCACCATACTTGGTAGCGTATTCGTAGAATGGCACAGTTTGAAAGACCACGCGAAAGAACAGGAGGGCAGTGCCGGCAAGGCCGAACAGGGGAAGTCAGAGGTCGAATCCAGTGCAACTCAAAGCAAGTGTTAGGGAGAGAATCCTGGTAAATCGGCTCGTTTCGAGGCGCAGCATCTGAGACGACAGAGAACGGGTGGTTTCCAATAATATATCTATCTGGTAGAAAGATCATAATTTTGCAAGTTAGTACAAAGGCATCAGTTCTCAAATTTTTACAACGTTTATTATTGTTTTTGAGTCTTCAGCCAATGATCCAATAGACGATCCAAGGGTTGTCATAGCCTCTAATTTACTTTTCGCCCGTCTCCTTTAAAGATCTTGACTACGTACCATAGGACCAGATGCTACATATTTTTTAGAGTCAACAATTATTCCAGAAGACAACCCTTTTGGCAGAGTGGCCTTTATGGTGTCAGTTACCTTAGAACACTAGTGGATTGGCCTGGTGATTATCCGACACTGGTTTGGTATTCCTGGAGCGTGCACGCCGCCCAGTGCACTCCAGCTATACCGATTTGCTGCGAGAGGAGACCTTAACCGCATGTCTTCATTCTAGTATAAATGCTTCGCAATCTTGGATCCGTATCAACGTATGTCTTTATCGCTCTCATCTGGGTGGGAGAGACTTTGTTCAGGTCTGCCATACGTTTGCCAGGCAAAGCCACCTGGAGTTGCGACGGAACGCGCGTCCAATGCGAAACGCGAAGTTCAGCATTGATATCGTGGCTGAATACAGTAACACCTACCTTCTACTTCGTAAGTCTTGTTTTCACCCTGCAGTCCATGCCTCTTACAGTTAGTCCAATTGGGGGTAAATCACAGTGGCTCAAGGCTAAAAGACATGGATATTGAATAGGGCTTCAAACGCGTATTCCTCTTCTTGTGCCTGCGCGATCCCCTGTTCCGTTCGCGGATGAGTGGGCCGCGTTGCTCGAGTAGATTGCTGACTAGGGACTGATGTGGCATTTTGTGGAGTTCGCTCTGGTAGGGGGTTATTTGCAGGACAAACCCTTGACACTAATAAGGCTTGTTCACGATTTTCTACTCTAGCTGCCACGCTCGCGTGCCCTCAGAAAAGCAATACGCTATGAAGTATAGAGTTGTACAGGTCTAAAACATGAAAACACCACGGAAGGCGAGGCGGCCATCTCTCGCCCAGTATTGATCCTGACCCCTGATGCTGGATACGCGCGGACAGTCAAAATGAACATACCATCTCGTTGCAACTGGGCGACGCGTCCTCTCCACATAACACAACCGGTGGCCCACCTGCACCCGTTGAAGATGCGGCCTGTACGTCATCCCTGACAACGATGCTAATAGCCGCTCAATAAGGATCGCCCTCCCGAGCCGGGTTGTGTTCCAGTATGGCAATGACGACGCTCCGAGCGACGCCCCGAGATTCACGCCAAGTGTTTCGGCCCATCGGTCACTCTTGACCACCAACAACAGGAACCATGGCTTCTTTTGTGATTCTGTTTGCGGCCATCGTGGCATCGTTGCTCACTCTGCTCATGGTTATGGGAGCACGCGAGCCGGCTTTCTTCTTCGTGACGGCTGGAACCGCGACGACTGAAACTGCGAAGGCTAGACCTGTGACGACCAAACCAGTTGCAGCTGGATCACTGACAACTGAACCCGTGGGGATTTATGACTTGGACCTGTACAACTCGGGCGCTCTCGGTCAGAATCCCAACCGCACTTTTCACAGCTCCAAGATTGTGGCACCCAAGTTCGGTATCAACATTTGGGATGCGGAGCATCTCAGAGCCCACTCTCTACCCTTTTTATTCCTTACGGCCACGGAACCAGATTCATCTGCCTCGCCTTTCATTCTGAACGCAACCGACTTGAGCCTCGTCTGGGCGGATACAACAACGCACCGCGACGCGGCGATGAACTTCCGACCACAGACCTACCACGGCGAAAGTTTCTTGTCCTTTTGGGAGGGAATCAATGCCAGTGGTCGCGGGAACGGGGTATGTGTTCTATACGACCAATCGTACCAGGAGCGATACCGAATCACGGCCAAGGACCTAGGGTTCGGCGCGGATCTTCACGAGTGCAAGCTCACGCACGACGGGACGGCGCTTATAACAGTCTACAATCTGGTTCAATATAACCTTACTGCCGTGGGAGGGCAGGATTATGACCAGCTCTTGGATTGCTACTTCCAGGAGATCGATATTGAAACGGGCGATGTCCTATTCTCCTGGGCTGCGAGTGATTGGTTCTCGCCCAAAGACTCCTACGAGCAGTACAAACCAAACTACGATTTCTTTCACCTCAATTCTGTCCAAAAGGTTACCAGCGTCTCTCTGCTTTGCCAGCTCCCCATAGGCCAGTCACTGACGTTGATGTGTACAGGACCGCAACGGCAATTATCTAATCTCGAGTCGACACTTGCATACCATCGCACTGATTGCGGGAAATGGCACTCAGACCCCTGGCGAGCCAATTTGGATTTTGAATGGGAAACACAATCAATTCCATGATCTCTCTGGCGGAGATGCTCTCGATTTCTCGTGGCAGCACCATGCACGCTTCCGTAACGACGAGGGCACTGAAATTACCCTCTTCGATAACCACCACCCGAGCAACGTTCCTGGGAAAACCGGATGTACGTTATCCTGCAGCAAGGCGATGTCAGTTCGTCTCAATTTCGAAAATATGACGGTTAGCTTGGTCGCCGAGTACGCCCATCCGCAAAGTGTTCAGAGCGGTTCCATGGGCAGTTTCCAAGCCCTCGACGCCGAGGGGGTGGCCAATGGCAACTTAGTCGTCGGCTGGGGCTCCAACCCTGGTGTAACCGAGTACACTCAAGACGGCAAATGTGTCATGGACATACAGTTTGGGGCATACTCTCCCGGTTATAAGTTTGGACACACTGTCTCAAGCTACAGAGCCTTCAAGGGTGATTGGATTGGTCGTCCAACAACCGACCCGGACCTTAGTACAAACTGGGCTGCTCACGAAATTTATGTTAGCTGGAATGGAGCTACGGAGGTCCGATCATGGGCTGTGGTGAGTTTCCATCGAGTATGACATAAGGACCATTCTGACTCTAGTCTACAGTATGCCGGTGACAAAGCAAAAAATGATGTTGTTGCTGTGAGGCACAGGAGAAATGTTGCCAAAGATGGATTTGAGACAACAATTCGTGTCCCGCAACACAGTTGGGTCGAAGTAAGAGGACTAGACATCAATGGAAAAGTCCTTGGATCAACAGGAGTCTGGGAATATAAACGCAGTGTTAAAGTTGCTCTATGAAGGATGTCATAAAGATGGTTTACCTATTAGGAAATAGCTATGCGATCTTTTTATTAAAAAAACACGGGAAATATATTACTGTTCGATCACAAACTCTGTCCTGTTTCAAAACTATATGCACCCCTGTTGTTGGATACTCTATTTTATCAGTAATTACGCAAGCAAAGCACAATAATGATGTCGATACTCAACCAGGATGCTTCCATTACTATCATACTATTTCACCCCCATTCTGACTTGTACTTCCTCTCTGGAGATTGTAGTCGCAATGCTGATCTTGAATGGTAATCTCTGATTCCTCTTTCCCCTCCACTTTTGTCTGCTGTCGAATGGAAGTGAGTGGGATCTCATCGCCGCTGGAATTGTGATTGCGCGGGCTCGTTCCAATTGAAACGATCAACCCGCTGTGACTGGGGACGAGCGTCGGTTCTTCTTCTCCGGTTTGGCTGAACAGACTAGCATATGGATCTCTAATCTTGCTGTTCTTGCTGCTTCTGTTGCCAAAGGTAACTATGTCCTTTCGACCTAGAGAGGCCGAAGCGCTGCTCCCCCTGATAGTAGAGTAAAAGGGTCGAATGAGCAGCTTCATTAGAGGGCCCAAGGTCGGCAAGCAACTGCTGACAATACCACTGCTAATCTCGATAATATTCCACAAAACACCCTTCGCCAAGGAGTCTGTAATTGGTCAGCTTTTGGTTCAATCTTTGGTTGCGCCAAACTCACAAGTCGTGTCTTTAGAATCGTACAGAAGGTACACCCTAAACCGGTATATACTTGTAAAGACAACATATGAACCAAGAAGAAAGACGCCTGTGAGAAAAGCTTTCTGTACAAAGTTGGTTTGCAGCTTCCATACTTGGGGCATTGGCAGACACAGTATCCCAATGTCGCAAAGAATGTTAGGGACCGACACGCATAGAAAAGTCAAAAACAAGTCGATACAAGTTCCCTCGAGCCATGGCTCCCAGAGCTTGTTTCGAGGAGTGCACTGGAAGATGGCTGCCAAGTTACAGGCAATGGTCCAGGATATAGCAACACTCCCAAGAATGTAGCCACCGACCCGAACGCTTTTAACAGGAAATATTCGGGAATAGAGGCATAGAAGCGACAGCTTGAACAAACTGACACTGGTGAGGTACATGATCTCACATCCCAGGAGGGTCTGCAGCCAATTAGAAACACAAACCTTCATGGGAGCATTGATAGAACCTACCTTGTCAATCCTCTGCCTCTGCTCTAAAGTGAGAGCCCCGGCGTGTTTACCAAGGCCCTGTCGAATGACTGTTCTCCAATGCTTAGTGCAAACCCACAAATGAGATTAAGGAAATTTTGCGGCACTCACCAACAATGTTCGTGGCCATATTTCCAATCAGCATTATGACCGAGGCTAATATGAGCCAGTCGTCCCAGCCGTAGCGGTGGCCGAATTTCCAGCGGCAGAAAAATCGAGCAGTGACGAAGAAGACCGCAATGACGGTGAAAACGATACTCAGGCGTATTGTATGCGGGCCAATGTCATCGGATAGGTCGTGTAATTTAGCTGTCTCATGTATCGTCTCCAAATAAGCTGCTTTGGCGGCCGCCTCATTGTATCGTTTGACAAGAACAGAATCCATCATAAGCCTGAGCTGAGCAGGGAGATGGGGCTCGAGACTGTTTTGAATATGGGCATCCGACCGGGCACAATGGCACACTTAAATCATCAGATAGCTACCAACAGAGACAAGCCTAGCATGCCATCGACACGGTGTGAACAAAACCTCTCCAATTAAATATATGGCGTAGCGCAACCGCAGCGCGCTACTTTAAACGAGCGCCACTCTAAATCCACCAGGTCGAGGGGCCAGAATCATGGTTACACAATAACTTCTTCCTCCGCAGAAATGGATCTTTCGAAAGCCACCGCCACTATGATTTCATACCAAGGCAGCGACAAATTCAATAGTAATGTGAATGTTATCCGACCTCAAAAACCCAGTGTTGTAAGGACACAACAACTACCTAGTTGCTCTTTGTGGCAGCCTTCATCTCAATCACACAACCATGACCTGCTGATTGTCTCTTTTGTTTCTTTTTCTTTTTCTTTTTCTTTTTCTTTTTCTTTTTCTTTTTCTTTTTCTTTTTCTTTTTCTTTTTCTTTTTCTTTTTCTTTTTCTTTTTCTTTTCTTTTCTTTTCTTTTCTTTTTCTGGATTGTCCGCATTCAGCTCGCGTAAGCCGCCGAATGACCCATCTCATTTCCGCCACAACTGAAACTAGACGTCATTTTCGGTGTCAACGCCCTCACTAGGTTAGCTGATTGGCGAGGTTTCAGCACACGCCCTGCACCTTTTCCTGGGGATTTGTGTTACAGCAGGCGTACAGGGATGAGATGCATCAAAGAGAGTGAATTGTATGAGTGTCTAAGATCCCTTGGACCACGGACCCAGCTGGCTTTATGTACTTCTATGTACTACACCTACTAGGGCGCAATAGGTGTAGGCCGTGGAGCCCTTAGGAATGTGTATAGGAATGTGTCCGCGATGACCGAAAGGATAACCTTATAGCCGAGGGCCTCGACCTCCGAGGCCCTATACCCACATGTCTCTGACAATTTGCGCTTAGACCGCTGCTCGAGTAATGAAAAACTGTCAGGTCAAAACTGCATTCGCCAGTCTTTCAAGTGCGTAGCTGTCACTGCAGGGTCAGGCTCTGAATTATTGCGGGCAAACGGACTAGAGCAGGCCCTAGTGCGTCGAAAGGGGAAGCAGATTGTATCAAATACTGGTATATTTATCGCCATTACCCCGAGTACTATGCAGCAAGAACTGGCCCGAAACAAAAAGAAGTCGCCGGCGTAACGCTCGCCGTGATCTCCCTTCCCCTGTCATAGGCATTCCCCTAATTCACTCGCGAAGCTTGCCACAAAGCGATTCTCAAATAATAAGGCTCATAGACTAGTACCGCTTTACCAAGGGCGAGCTTCCCCCCAGCCTCTTGGATTTCAATGGAAGTCACAACCTGCTTCTTGGTACACCATCAAATCCTTTCTGAAACCATGGTGTTTTTTTCTGGGTAGTAATTGACAGTAGCGTCTGGCCGCATAGGCATTGAACATGAATATGAAGAGCGAAATAAATTCATTATCTGTTGCTCCGGTTATAGGGTAGGAACAGGCTTCTGTAAAAGTACAGTCTGGGAAACAAGCTGGCCCACCGCGGGAAAAAAGCGGGAATTTATGCACTGCATTTATAGGGTAATATCTCCTTCGCTTCCTCGATATAAAATACCGATTCTTAGATACTCCGACTTAATGGATACATCTTCCCGCGCTATAGACAGACAGAATAAGTAGTAAATCGAAGAATTTTTAATACAGTCTCAAGACGAAAGGCTTACTCCGATAAAAAGGTCTTTTAAAACCAGCTGGAAGTGGGATAGCTAATAACAATGTGTTGGGAAATAGTTTTAGTCAGTAAGATTGTAGGTGTCCCTACGACTATTAATAGTCCTACGCCTCCGCCAATACGGCCAGGGGGCTTGTGCAGCCTAAAGACGCCACCAGACGGCTACTCTTCTGGATAATAGTAAACCTGGAACTCGAAGCAGCATGACTCAGAGTTACCCTCGACATCGTAGTTGAACTGTGCCTCGTCATCTCTGATGAGAATATTGGGTATGCTCTGAGCGGAGGCTGCGTCCTCTCTCCATGGCGTGGAGAAAAGTAGCCTCGTCTACGGACTGTCCGATGGCGGTAAGGATGCTGTGGTTTCGCAATATATAGCCATTCCCGAGAGGCTGACGGTAACGGGGGAATAGATGTATGGGGGGAAGTGCCCATGAACAACTTATCTCTCCCCTCCATCTGATGTGAGATATCCCACTTTATCCATCAGCCTATTGGGATATATGTTACCGACGAGCCTTATCTCGACAGGACCCCGTAAGCTGCGAAGTCACGGTCTTCGACCGAGATCCTGTTCCCTCGGAAATATCAAGTTCCGATGTGTCTCGCAAACTCCGAGCGGTTCGGATTCACCGAGCGCTGCTTTATTCTCGGCGACAGACGCCACAACCAATGCCTTGGTACCTCAGAGCTGCCGAGCTGCTAGACTGGCCGGACCAGAATGAACACGCGGAGTTCGGCGTCGCTGGCTGAGGGAGTCTCCTAGAAGGCCCCCTGTAGGCCGTGGATTGCAAGCCATTCCCCTTCTTCACTTTGTTTTAGTTTGGACTCAATCGCATGTTAATTGGAACGCAATACAAAAATTCTCGATACCGCGCGGCAGACATGGATCTTCATTTTGACTGTGACCAAACTGTCTATCCGGTGTGACCCAGAGCAATGCTAGCAAACGTACTAAAATTACTGTATTAGACTTAACAAGCCAGCATCACGCCTACCGCTCGTCTGAATACTTAGCCAATCCTCGTATACCGGCCCCTAGGTTTCATAGACCACCCTCCTATTCAACTTCACATGCTGACTGCGACCCCAAAGACCCAGGGACTGAACGAGTGGCACACACGCTAGCGAAAGGGCTGTTTGTAGATAAACAGCTGGCTGCAGACCACCGTGGCTGTCCGTCATGTAGCCGAGCCCGATGGTCAACACGGCGCCGAGGAGCTGGCCGAAACTCCACATGATTGTGATGGCCAGCTCCGGCCGAACAGGATAGAGAATCTCCGAGATGAACTCGATGGCAAGGGGACCCGAACTGACGACGCCCAAGCTGAGCACCGTGCAGGTAGTGTATAGATAAGCGAGGTTGCCGCTGGGAGGGACCCAGACAAAAGCCAGTATGCCGCATCCCATGATGATGTTTGTGATCTTGATGAAAAGCAGATGGCAGCCGAAGCGATCGGCCAGACGACCCAGTACAAGGGACACGACCAGCCCCGGCACAACAAACAGGCACCCGGCCACGACGCACTGGTCCACAGAGAAGCCGTATGGCATACACATCTGGTAGAGAAGAAATGATAGCGCGTTGAAGACACCGACGGTAACGGAAAAAGGAATGGCCAAGAGGAAAAACTCGGGCCGCCTGAGGAGAATCATAACCTCCTCTCGATACCCAGTTGTTTGGTGCTGAACGACGATGGCACCAGGCGCCGTAGGAGGCCTCGAAGGGAATAGGGGGCTAAAAACGCAAACAGCGGAGACCAGAATGGCTTGGTAGAGCATGCCCCTGCCGACGGCATCCACGGATGGGATCCAGGCCGTCATGATGAACTGGCCGATGGTACCGCCCAGCAAGTTGGCCATAGTGGTGAAGGCCGTTGCCGTCGCCCGGCTCTCTGGCGTGAACCACATCTCGGAGTAGGGGGCGAGCGTGATGAGCATAGAAGGCAGGGCGAATCCGATAGCCGTGTGTCCGACAAGCGCCAGGGCGAGGCTACAGATGTTGGTTCCGCCGTACATCAACCATGCGCCGGAGAACATGATGAAGCTTCCGGCGAGAACGCAAAGCTTGATGCTCCGCCGGGCCACAACGGAGGCAGGGTAGCTGCCAGCCAGGGCGGCAAAGAGGAACGAGGTCGGGAACCAGTTGATGGCCGAGACAGAGGTGCCAAAGTGAATGGCGGCATATTCAGGGACGGCGGCTACGTCGGTCCATGCAATACTCGCCATGAGGTTGAGGCAGAAGAGCAGAGCCAGACCGATCCAGCGCCGCTTATAGACGCGAGGCTTGCTGCTCGTCTCTAAGAGGACGCCCTGCTTGAGCGAGAGCGTCTTGCACAAGTCCTCGGGCTCCTGCTTCTCTGCCCCCGAGATGTCTTGCGCCGAAGCCTCAGGACTCATGGTGTGAGGATAGCGTCGTACTTGGGTGGAAAAACGAGATGCGAGATACCATTAAAACGGTAGAACCTAAGATTTGGGACTACAAGAGTAGTAGGAAAAGTTGCCATCTGGACTGGGTGGTGAGGTTATATTCTCACCCGGCACGAGGGCGAATATCACTGTTCAAATACGGCTTTGATCTTGCGGGTTGCAGAACTATCTCCAGAATTGTTATCTCGGTATTCAGTATGTGGCTGCTGCATCTGATGAGGGGGGACTAGTTGCAAGATATTAGTTATCAATGTCTCGTACCAGCCGGTTAGACTGATCGGCCGTACTAAATCGAGAGTCCGAGGCGCCGAGAATCCGATGTGCCGAGCCGGTTTCCTGTGTCGACTCGCTAACCCCCCCTCCCCCAAAATATATCCCGAGATTCCTATAGGTTGGCGAGGACCAGTTTAACGTATTATGTATTGTACTATACTATAACCAGCCGTAGTGGATTGTGTAGTACGAATCCTAATTCCAGGCCTCGGTGCGCATCCTTAACTTACGTATTCATTAGTGCTCGGACTGTCCGATTTTCCATTGCAACGCAGGCATGCATGTCGATCAGAGTGGTACCTCAATGCCATGTCGCCAAGTATAATGGACATGATACGCCACATCGAAGTATTTATTATAACGAGCTCTTCTACAATACATTCAATTTTTGTTTCGAACCCTCCGCAGTTTCGACTAGCCCCAGTTTCATTTGCATCCTCACCCCTTCATTCAGACCGCCGACTTCATTTTCCCACTGAACCAACAATGGGCAGTGTTCTAGTAATAGAAGAGGCCTACGTAATTGAGGAGCATCCCATCAACGAGCCTCGGCCCCTGCGGATTGTTGTCGTCGGGGCAGGCGCTTCAGGCCTCTGCTTTGCCCACGCCTCGCAGAAGCATCTCCGAAACGTCGAGGTTGTTCTGTACGAGAAGAATCCCTCCATCGGCGGAACGTGGTATGAGAATAAGTGAGGCCCTGAATGCCTGCCCGACCCCTTGGATCTTTCACATAATCACCGGAGATACCGCTTGCTGATATGGACTTGTGGGTAGATATCCGGGTATCGGGTGCGATATTCCTTCACACAACTACCAGTTCTCCTGGAACCCCAATCCGGATTGGAGCCAATTGTGAGATCTTTTCCTCCTCTTGTGCCAAATCCCGTATTTGTATGGCTGACATGAATGAACTCATCTACAGCTTTGCCGGCGGCGCGGAGATCCTGAAATACTTCCAAGATACGGCAACCCGGTTTGACTTGAACAAGTATATCAAGTTGAAGCACAAGGTGACTGGTGCTGTGTGGGATGAAGATAAAGGTAAGTGGACCGTCACAGTTGAGAACCAAGAAACCGGCAAGGCTTTTAAGGACTACGGCCACTTCCTGATCAACGGATCGGGCTTTCTCAAGTACGTCTCTCCTTCTCCGCTACTTTACTGCTCGCTTCCTCCACCACTCGCGTCTGTTTCCAGAGTGCGATGTTTGGCTGCTTGTTTCATTTCACTTCGTTTCATTCTCATTATTTTATACAACATACCGACTGACCCAAAAGCAATTGGAAATTGCCCGACATCCCAGGCATCTCCTCGTTCAAGGGCGAGCTGTTACACACTGCTGGATGGAAGGATGGCACGACCTTTGAAGGAAAGACCGTGGCTCTCATCGGCAACGGCTCCAGTGGTATCCAAATTCTCCCGGAACTTCAAAAAAGTCAGTCCAAAATGACTACCTGTAACTCTCTGCTTATGTGCACATAGTCTGACCGTCACCTCCAGGTGCCAAACAAGTTATCGCCACGATCCGGAGTGCCACCTGGATCACGCCGGCCTTTGCCCAGACCCATGCTGGTCCCGGAGGCGCTAACTTTTCCTGTAAGTAGAGATATCTCGGTTGCAGCGCTGAAGGGGTTTGGCGTGACTGACGCGTTCGTCCAAGACACCGATGAGCAAAAGAAGGAGTTCAGAGACGATGAAACCAAGTACACCAAGTACCAAAAGGAGCTAGAGTCTGAGCTCAGCGCCGGTTTCGCCCTCGTCTATAAGGACTCGGAGTATCAGGGCCAAGCCCGAGCCCTCGTCGAACAGATGATGAGACATTCTATTGGTGAAAACAAATTACTGGCCGATATCCTGATCCCTGATTTCGGGCTGCTATGTCGGTGAGTGTTACTCCCCGGCGAAATCTTGCCTTCCTCTCTTCAGCTCAGGAGACAAACCTAGACTGACCCAGTACCTCCAGGCGACCGACTCCCGGCGTGGGCTACCTCGGGGCGCTGACGGAAAAGAATGTGCGCGTCGTCATGGACCACGTCAGTGAAATCGTGCCCGAGGGTCTAAAGCTCCCGTCAGGCGAGACGATCGCAGTTGACATGATCATCTGCGCCACCGGCTACGACTTGAGCTGGCGTCCACGTTTCCCCATCGTCGGCCGCAATGATACTAACCTCCAGGACTTGTACAAAGATCGCCCGGTAGGCTATCTTGGCCTTGCAGCCCCGGATATGCCAAACTACTTTGGTATGTGCCTTCTTATTCCCGTTGACTTGACCGTGCTCGTACCTCGGCCCTTACTTCATGCTGATGTACATGATCGTGCCCAGTCTACTTTGGACCCAACTCGCCGCTCGCACACGGCTCGGCCTTGCAGTCGCTCGATCATATCACTTCCTACATGGTCCGGATGATCCATAAGACGCAGACGCAGGGTTATCATTCTTTTGAGCCTACACAGAAGGCTGTGAGTGACTTCGTCAAACACGCCGATGCCTTCTTCCCCCGGACCGTCTGGGGAACCAAGTGTCGGTCTTGGTTCAAGGGCGGTGTGTATTCCCACGAAATGCAGCGGAGCATTGATTTAGAACTTAATGTGATTGACTGATTTGTATAGGCAAGGAGGACGGGCCTGTGTATGCCCTGCACCCTGGAAGCAGGGCGCATTGGTTCTGTACCATGAATGAGCCTCGATACGAGGACTATAGCTGGAAACGGTCGTCTGATAACACATTTGCATATCTTGGAAACGGCTTCTCTCTCAGGGAGGTGGAGAAATCCGACTTGGCTTGGTTCCTCGGTAGACAGGAGGAGGCATACAGGACTGTCACATATTGATACTGGACTATGGGAGACATAGGTGTAGCGAGAATCAGACCGTTATTTTCTCGTACATTCCGAAATATTGAGCCCGGAGAATCACAGTGGATCCTCTTCGTTCCAACTTTAACAGTATCTACGTTAGGCTGTCTCTTAATAGCAGTAGATGGACCATGCCTCAACTGAGTAACAAGTGGCCTCAATAGAGTCGGCTGCCATCGGTGGAACCTCACGGATAGGTCAGAAAGGCACTAGTTATACATACGAAAGCGATCATCATGTACTGGATGCTAGGACTGGTGTTGTGTGAGGGTTTCGGTGTCCGCGGAAATCTGCGATCTGGTCACTGAGAATCCCTGGTGCGTACGTAGACATGTATTGTATTGTCCCCGTTGCAGTAAGCAGTCGGTGGCTTTTGGGGTACCGCCACCGGCATGCAAGGTCGCGGACGTTCCACGCAAAGCATCCGGATGGCGATGGGAAGAGAAATGGTCTTTACCCTTCTGAACTGAACGGTGGTTGAAGTCCCCATTCACCGAGGCTCGTCTTTTCCAAGCTACCTTACCCTCTTGAATTGCTCTTCTCTGCCAGCTGCGTTTGTTCATGTTACAATCATCGTACCAGGCCATGCTTGTCGATTGCGTTCCCTTCTAAGTTAGACGGCTGGTTCGCTTGCATCTACCCCTCCCGAATGTAACCGAAGCCTGTATACCTGAGGTCTGATCGGCATTCGGAGTGGCAACTCACGTCTCGGCACCTGTGTCTCGGTGCTGTGTCTCTCGGGACCACCGAACTTCGGCGAGCCTTCAACTTCAACTTCAAAATGACCTGGCAAGAAGGCATGTCGAAATCCGAAAGCATCTATGATTGGATCGCTACAAGCCGAGACCACGAAGCGTTCTCGGTAGTTGAGGAATGCGATTCCATCTACGCGTGTCTAATTCAAGCCTGCCTCATACTTGATACATGGCTGACAGCAGTACTACTTTCGCCTGTTCACCTTCGACTTACATAAATATAGGACGGTGTTGACAAATTCCAACGTCAAAAACATCCCACCCTTCACTATTTACCAATCCACACTCAACGAAACCACCACATCACCATCCAACATCACCATGGCCATCGAAACTATCACCAAGTCCGAAATGCCCACGACCGCGGCCACCTGGTTCCCCCTTCCAGAGGGCAACCCAACGATGAGGCGCGTCAAACATAATGAAGTCGATGCCAAGGAAATCGTCCGGATCATTCACGACGACGGAGCCGTCGTCATCGAGGGTCTCCTCACGCCCGACCAGGTGGCCCGCTACAACGCCGAGATCGCGCCAGCTCTGGAGGAGATGCACCCTGGCTCCTTGTTGGACCACGAGCAAATCCAAGTATTCCATGGCCCAAACACGAAGCGGCTGTCCAACATGACGACGCTCAGCAAGACGTTCCGCCAGGAGATCATCGACAGTGACACCATCCACGCCGTCTGTGATGAGCTCTTCCGCAATACTGGCGACTATTGGCTCTCAACCTCGCAGGTAATGTCCATCGGGCCGGGCAGCCCGCGCCAGCCGCTTCATCGCGACCAGAACAATTGGTTTCCGGCTCAGGCAATGGGCCCCGGAGCACCCGAGAGTGCCATCGCCTTCTTGCTGGCCCAGGATGACACGACCGAGGAGAACGGCGCGACCCTCGCCATTCCCAAAAGCCACCTTTGGCCCTTCACCCTCGAAGATGGGAAACTCGGCAGCTACGAGCAGTGCTCCATCGTCGAGCTGAAGGCCGGCGACGCTCTCGCCATCGGCGGCAAGATCGTGCACAGCGGCGGCGCCAACCGGACAAAGGACTTCTGGCGGAAGGTAACGACCATCATGTTTTGCAATAGCGCCTTTGCCCAGGAAGAAGCCTTCCAGATTTTCCTCGATAGGGAGCTGGTCAAGCAGCTGCCGGAGCGGGTCAAGAAGGTGCTGGGATTCAGGACCCTCTATCCCATGAACTCTCCGGGTCTCAACACGTTGAACAATGACGAAATTTCGACGTTCCTTGGATGGTGAGATTCATTATGTGGTAGAGGAGGGAGGATGGGTAAAGCGGCACTGAACAACATCAAGACCGCAGCAAGTGGTATCGCATATCGAGATATCGGCCTTGAACGGGTATTGCGGCAGTCAGCTGTTTCCTTCTACTATCATGGGTGCCCAAGTCACCGGTTTAGTCCTAGGCATAACTCTTCCTTCATTCAGGCCTACAGCCAGCTGAAGCCAAAGACTCCGCAGCATCCGAGGCGCCTCGGCTGTCCGCGGGCATCCGAGATCGTCACCATTCCCACTTCTATAACACTGGCTCAATGACGCTCATTAGATAGGACAAATATGAAGAACTTTGTATACAAATGGTCATTCCCATCTACTAAGTATCGCAGTAGGCTTTAGGTTAGAAGAATCATCTTGCGACTGATGGATGAGAAGCCTTCGACGTCGGTAGATACGATGGACCTGAGTGCCATCAATGAGTAATTTAGAAAAATTCGTCGCAGCAACCTCGATTACTCTGTAGCTTCATTCGGTATCCAATCCTTCTCTCACGTCGCGTCTGTGTGGTGATGTCTCGGAATGTCCGAGGCCCTTTCTTAGTTAGTCCGTGGACGAGTACTCTACTTGGAATGGTCTCTGCAGCGAGGGTTACTATCCCTCCATCTTAATTGGCGCTATCTTGCGCTCAACTTGCACCCTGCATTATAGGGGCATCTAGGTTCCGTTTAGTACGTCATGGCACCTTATCTCCAATGTGAGTATAGGTCGGTCACTCATGCTTCAACCCCTCAATCCCACGGATCAAGACGAGTCTTTCTCCTGATCAAGATTTGTTCCAATTGACATGCCTTCTCCGCGTAATCTGGGCGGAGACGATCACCCTGTGGCGGGAGCGAAGTTACTTACTTCCTGCGATGCTTGCCGGAACCGCAAAGTCCGTTGCATCAGTGGGTCATCCTTGAGGACAGATAGCCGTCGACCGCAGGAGCTGATGGCTTAATAGAGAGGTGCCATTCGGACGATATGTGCATCAATTGCGAGGTAAGTTATTTACGAGGCTTGCGGGCTAGCGAGACGTCAGTTCCCAGGACCGACTCATCCAGCCCTCGCTCTGATCATACTTCTTACTGAAATAGAGACGATCTCAATCGTGTCAATTCTCACATACCAAGACTCGAAAACCACCGGTCCCTAGGCCTAGGAAGTCTGCCCATGGACAGACTCTGACGTTCACTGATGCCGTGGCTGTGTCCCCCTTCTCAATTTCTGGGTTTGCCGGTAGAACAGAAACGACGACAAGTCGCCTTGACACGGCGAGACGAGGACGGAGCCAGGCCGAACCTGCATCTTCCGTCGCCGTTTCCACGGCGAATTCAATGGAAATGGGCTCATTGGATCATGTTTCTCCCTCCACCGCTCCGACAAACAGATCCAACTCTGCCCCCCACCCTGAGTCCAACGCGACATCCCCCGCTACACCCAACCCCCCTCTAGTCATGGTGAGAATCTGGCCCCCCTGCTTCAACGGAAACTATCCATCGCATCTTGGGGAGTTGGCTGACTCGGTGTTGATCTTTTCCTTGGCAAAGATTTACGAAAAGGATGGTGAGTCCAAACGAGTTCCCGTCTTCGTCGGGCAAGTCTCCGCTAACCTCCTGTGGATAGTCTCCAGCTCATGCTTGGCCTTCTTTTCGGACCGCAGGATAGCATTTTTGTCCAGGAGACTAGGTCATACACGAGTCACGGACTTGATCCGACGGATTGACACCGCAGTTCAAGGCTCAGTCTGGGGGCTGGTGAAAGACATGCCTTCCCCCGAAGACTGCGAAAGAGAAGCAAACCGCATCTCACTGTCACACGAGACCAGGTCAAAGTTTATCACTTGTCAGACCGCCCGATGAGAATTTGCTCTCCGAGTCTGGCTGATTCGGTATCTAGCATACTTCGAAGAAGTTCACCCGATGTACCCGTTTCTCGACCGCGCCGCCTTCGAGGAGAGGGCGTTTGGCCAGTCTGTGGCCGAGTATCTGTCCACAGACAAGGAATGGTGCGCCCTGTACCATGCAGTAATGGGCATTGGTAGCCTCTACCACGACTGTGGAAGCTTCTCGGCTTTTTCGGGGACGTCTTGGTGTATCTTTCGCGTGTCGTTGTCCCTATACCCTCGACTCGTCTTCGGAAGCCGAGGGCTAGTTACTGCTCAGGTGCCGTCTACCAACACCCGATTTTAAGAGTTAATTTCTGATCCTTATTCTAGGCTTTGACGGCAATGGTAAGATGTCGAGTTTAATTTATTCCAACTTTGGACAGACAATTGACATGAATGTTCCAGGCCATCTTTGGCTCTACGTACTCTGCTTTGCCTATTGAAGATGTCCTCGTCACCGAGGCTGGGAGAATTGCCACATCACTCCAATTAAATAACGAGGGTGTTGCATCCGACTCTAGAGTCGAATTACAGAGAACCTTTTGGGTTATTTACCACCTGGAAACCCTATACTGCTTTAACACCGGGAGGTCCGGCGTAAGTATTTACCATTATTGTTTCCCGTCCCCTATTTGAGCCCACGCGCTGAGCACTCATCGCCGCAGACAATTCCGATATGTGACATCTCATGTTCTATTCCAGACACTCCGTTACCACAGGCAAGAGAGTTGCCTTGGCTACGGCTGTTATCTGAGTACTCCCAAACACTTTCACGAACCTATGATGAACTCTTTTCAGCCAAAGCCCGCAGCAAGTCGAAACAGTCTATCCAAGCGGTGTCCAATCAGTTATTTGAGGAGCTGGAGTCCTGGAGACTCTTGATTCCAGCGGATCTTCGTCCTGGCTCGCCCGTCCGAAGTCACCGGTGCGGTAATCTCCTGACGACCTCACTTGCAGTCCATCTACACTTCTCTTTCCACAATGTTCGAATTGCTATTTTGCGGGCCGCGCTACAAACCTGCTCTGCGGATACGGAAAAACATCTTACTTACCGACAGTCTCTCGTGGATTCTGCTCAAGGCATTGCCGAGTTGGTCCACTTGATTCCACTAGAGCCCTTCGTGTCCCCCTGGTAAGTTTATTTTCTTCGGCTATGGGCTTGAGAAGTTCTGAACTGAACGTAGAACAGGATACAGTACCACATGCCGCAATCTGCCTTGTTCATCCTTTTTGACCTCATCATCGACAGTCCGACCCACCCTGAGACGAAGAAGAGGTTGTCCTATCTGCAAATTTTAGTTGCTTTCTTCGCCCGGCTGGGGCATACGACCGGGAGAGAGTCCTTTGGCTCAGTATCCAGCGAGTTCTTACAGATGGCTACAAAATTCGTCGACGAAATGCAGTACGATGGGGTGAGACGCTTGTCGCACGACCAGGCAGTCGAGGAAGACTTCACAAAGAAGTCTCTGGTCCCTGACCCAGGGATGACCGGAGGTCAAGACTTCATCACCGATGACCTTCTGAGCTTCCAGGTAAAAAAGGAACTTCCGCTTGGTAACCAGGAATCAGTTGCTAAAACATCTACAGAGTTTGCCATTCATGCTCTATGATAGGCCCCCGGTGGAGGACCTAAGCTTTCTTTTCGCAGATCCAGGGTTTGCAGACCTGAGCGGAACCTTCGGCTTTCAAGACTTCCAGACGAATTCTACATGCGATGACGTATTATGATGGCGCAATTCTGCCTCACATTTTCAGTATGTATATATGTTATTCCTGCTTGCTTGATTGAACAGTCAGTGTACAATTATTGTATTCGCGTTGCTGGTCGTGTAAATCTCTTGCTGTCCTTGAGGCAGGATTAGCCTCCGTTCGAAGAATTTTGCAAGGGGCTGGCCAACTACTGGACGAAGTTCATTAATGGAGTGTTCTTGAATGCCTCGGACATCCGTTGTTTGTATGGTGCCCATTGTTTCTTCAAATTAGTTGGCAATGTTCTTTTGCCATCTTGGTTGTAGAAAGGCACTCTAGATTGATGACGGCTCGGGCAACCTGAGAGCTAAATAATACCATTACCCTTCTCAACAAAATAAACATTCCTTTCTAGGCGATATGCACTGCCTGGTACCTTTAATACACACTGTATTTCCGTCGGACTTTCCGTCTGAGAAAAGACGGCGCCATCATCACTAGCTCGGATATTCCAAGGTTCTTATCCTACCCAAACCTCCTAATAGCCCACCGCCCTTATGACTGAAATTTTAAATTGAACACAAGTGATGATATCTGCCGTTACCAGATCCGTGACTTACATTGCTCATAGGCCGACGTCTGATCAAACTCCGATCAAGTACCGAACGCCCTTCGCCTACCCTATACCACTAGGATAGACAGGGTTATCACATAACAGATAGAGTAAATACAACTGCAGTTTAAAAGTTTTCTGGCTCAATAGAAATATAAAACTACTAGTGTCTCGGGCCTCCCTAAAGTCTCGAAACAGATGCTCCATTCTGCTCATAGAGGAGACTGGAATACATTACGATACTACAGAACTTTCCTTGCTATTTTCCCACTTAAGGTGCCCCCACAATTAAAGAGTGGCTGGACTAAAGGCTCGAACATTAGGATGTGGAGTTTAGTGTCTCTAAGTCCAACGTCTATAATATCGAAGTATCAGCGCAATGAGGTCACTTAGTACAATCGAAATTGGAGTCGATATATAAACTTCTGATGGCCACTACCAGTGTTTGGCTACTGGAGCGACCCCAAACAGCTAACTAATTAGCTACCGGAGGATTCATTTATATTTTAAGCCTTGTCAACTCCAATAGCCTTCTTTTCCATCACAGTATCGAACGCTTCAGCAGCACGCTCTTCGGCCACGGTTTGATAGTGACGGAATTCACGAGTCGGAACGTGGTTCATGAACAATTCATCCAGCTCCTCATAGGTCCTCATGCGGGTCTCAGGAACATAGAAATATGCCAGAACCGCAAAGACAAGCATAAATCCTCCAAATACGAACCCAATCCTCGCCTTGAGATTTCCAAATCCGGGGTTAAACATGTATGGTGCAACAAAGGACCACATGGTGTTAACAGCAGAGGATGTTGATAGAGTGATGGCAAGCGTCTTTGTGCGTAAGATCGATGTCGGGATTTCGCCGGCGATAGTGTAGACTGTCGACCCAACACCAACATTGTAAAAGAAGTTGTACATGGTGTAGAATCCCACGGCTGCAGTTGTAGCGCTAGTTGAGTCAACCGAGCCAGCAATTCCCATACACACAAGCAAAGCACAGAGACCAATGCAGCCGCCAATGTACATGGGCCGTCGGCCGTACAAGTCAGAAACAATGAAGGCAATTGTAGCGCCAGACATTGATAGGATTTGTGCGCCAATTGCAATTTCAAATGACTTTTGATCTGAAATGCCCAGATACTGGTACATGAGAGCACCATAATTGGAGACAAAGCCGAGACCAGACATGGGCTCGGATAGAAAGACCATGATAGCGATCATGGTTCGACGCAAGTTGGTGCCTCGGAAGCAGTCAAGATACGAGCCCGAGTTGTGAGTTTCCGCCGCATCCAAGGTCAGTTTGATTCGCTCGAGATGTCCTTCAGCGTCCTCGGGGTCGGAATACAAACGGCGCAGGACTTTGCGAGCATCCTCCATCTTGCCCTTCTGGACCAGATAGACAGGGGACTCGGGCATGAATATGTGTCCGACAAGCGCCACCGCAGCGAATCCCCATTGAGCGCAAATTAGGGACTTCCAGGACCAATCAGTATCCCAATCCTGAGTGAAGTAGGACATTATGGATGTAATGAAGGGCCCGATGCACTGGGAGAGGTTGCAGAAGCCGATAACAGAGGCTCGAATCGCCAGGGGCGAGATATCGGCAACGTAGGCGGTGCAAAGATTGAGGAAAGCGCCAATAGCCACAAAGTTCATCATCTTTCCACCAAAGAACATGGCGATGGAAGTCGAGGCAAACTCAACAGCAATCGACGCAATATTGATGGCGGCCGCTGCCAGCATAACCGGCTTGGTTCCAAATTTATCTGCGAAGTAGGATGCAGCCCAAGCACCAACAATCGCCGCCGCATTGGAACCGCCGCTGAGAGCTGACTGCCACTTGGTCTCGACGAAGTACTGGCCATCCTGGAGTTTGCCGAAATGCTTTTTGAACATTGGAATACTGATGACGGTACCAGAAGATCCATTTTCAAAACCACGGACGATAAGGGTCCAAAGCATGACGCCAATCCAGAATAGGAGCCATGGATCCTTTCCAAGTGTCTGCAAATATGTCCGGTTGTGCTCCTGCTGTTGGATAGCCCGACCTCGGATGTCGTTGTTCGAGGATTCAGGATTTCGACTAACAGCCGACTGCTCGACGTGCGTGGCTGAATCAGCCTTCATCGTGGAACCGAATACGGAAAGAGATGGTTGGAAAGAGCTGAGGAGTTGTGTGTTTGAATGGTCTTAGAAACCGGAGGTCAGAGTGCTGATGACAAGACAGCTAACAGCGACAATGTGTATCTATATACTCCCCACACTACAGTCTAGGGAATCCGGGGCCTAGATCCTGGGGAAAGATGGGGTTGAGACCTGCCCCAAGAGTGATCTACGGAGAAATGACCTGTTTTCGGGAATCATTACCTCGAGATTGCGAGATCTTACCCGCTCTGGTTCAGTGGGGACGCTGGCGGTATACCGAGTCACGGAATATGGGGGGACTTACAACCCTTTCGCGTCCATCTCCTCCGATGTAAGCAGCTCTTCGGTTCATTTCTGATCCGACAGTCTAGGTTCCGGCCCTCTAACAGGCCGGTCGGGAAGATGATCCTTGTACACGCGTAATCGCTAAACTGGTCATCCCAGCCAGCTAAACCCCAGCTTCTCCGCACTCAAGAGGTCTGTTGCGGGGTAACCGAGGATCCCCGTGTTAAGACAAGGTCTGCCACATAAAGAACGCACAAAAACCGGCCGACAACTGGCCGAACCGCCCAATAAGGGCATCAAGCCGTAGGAATGGCATGGGGTAACCCGTGGGGTCGGTAAGTTCCCACGATTGCGTCGGGTGAGTAGAGGGCGATCGATACAACGTCTTGTGGCAGGGGCTTTTAGTTTATTGCAGGCGCTGCATCTACTGGAGTAGTTGGCTGTACAAACCCCTCGGAATCATGGCAATGGTTTCAACAAATCAGATGAGGATGTAGCTTGAGCTTAGAACGGCGTCTGTGAAAACGAACGAGTGTTAGCTGGATGGTTGGAGCTGAGACCGAACCGGAGAATCAGGCCTAGTTATGGCACCACTTGTCGATGGGTTGACAGCTTGGTCGACTGATCCTCAAGGTGCTCGCCAAAGGCATCAGACATTTCTAACAGCCTCCTGATCATTTCACTCCAATGACTGCAAGCAACGCAACTGGCTCAAACAAATATTGCAAAGAGTCCATAAACCAACGAGTAGACAATAAATAACTACCTATGTATCAGAAGTAACATGATGATCATATTGATCTTTGAATTTCCGTGGTTTTGATGTTAGAATTCATATCATTTTCAACGAGTATCTTTTTTTGGGACGATTAATTCAGCGCACACTTCCAATATTCTAGTTATGCCACTGTAACACTTGGCGTTTTCTCCATCGTCCAGTCCCAACTTAACTGCATCGCCCCTTAAGGCCAAACCTACGACAGTAGCTATACCGTAATAAAAATACACTGTGGAAACAAGACAACCACGTGTGAAGAAGTTAGAGTAAAATTTGTGCAGAGATTGAAACGTTCTTCGCTCTTGTCATGGACTTCTGCAGACTGGCATGCTCGTTAGCTAGGTACTGACATATATAGGCCACTGTGACTTATTCTGTCACCCGTGTCACAGAAGTCCACGATCTGTTCTTCTACTGGTATTAGCATGAAGTTTCTCTCTAGCTTGAACCGGCGGCCGTCTAATGATGAAGGCCGAAGATCATTGTTCAATCTGCAAGCATCAATATTTAATTGTGATGGTACTAATGGCATGCTGTGTTCACCCAAATCCGTAAAGAAGCTCCAGTCCCGCAGTTTTCGTAGAAAATATATCGCACTGTCATCGCTAATGCCACTCTTCTTCGCGGGATTCGGCAATCTCGTAAAAGTTTAGGTGTTTTACTTTGCGTACATGTATGCCGCTCACACGCATCTCACTTGGTGATGAGAGGCAGGTCGTTCAAGCTCAAACGACCAATGTGTAGTTTACTTGATTGCCCTCGACACGAGGGTACGACTCAATCACAAAGGTTGCTGACTGACCAGACTTCACCGCAGCCTCCACTGCGCCTGCTGTGATGGTGACGCCATCTTGGTTCCCTACTACAGGGTTAGTCTACTCATATTAAAGCTTTGTGTGGACTCACAGTTCCAGGTCCACTGTGCACCATAGGTTGTTCTTCCTTGACCGAGTGGGGGGAGATAGATCGTCCAGTCGTCCACTAGAGGCGTGCCGTCTGACTTGAACGCTGCGACGGCTGCGGGCTTGCTGACACCATTCCAGTTGATGGTGATGGAAAGCTCAGAGCCTACTACAGCAGTCAATTGAGATGTTGGAACTGTGGGAGGGTCCCAAAGTACCAGTTGAATTGGTATGCTTGCGCCGGCAGAGAAGGAAACCGACAGAGTTGTCTTGACACCAGGACTGCTGGCTGGGTCAAAGTACTCGGATAGAAACGACGCATGTAGGACAATATTTTCATCAGTAATTGAATAATCAGTCCCCTCGCTCAGGCTGATGCCACCATCTTTGATCACCTTGACTGTGTTGCCGTTGAACAAGAATGGGAGATTTTGGTCCTGCGAAGACTCTTGAATTCTAAGGAACGCAAACGCCGAAGAATACTGACTTGTTGCGTAAGAGTCAGTAGTAGAATCCGGTAGACTATTGCTGATACCCTCCAAGGCATTAGTGAGTATCTGAATGCCGGTGGGATCGTGCCAGGTGCGCGACTGACAGTCTAGGTGATCATTTCCAGTGTCCCAAATAATAGGCGAGAAGTTATACTTGACACACATGCGTGCGAGGAAATCATGATACTTCCATCGAGCCGCTGGTTCGGAATGAACAGGGCTGACAAGCCACTCTCCAACGACCACGGGGATGTCGGTGAAGTTGTTACGAAAGAGCTCAAAGCCATTCTCGAGCTGCGCCATGTCAGACTCAGAGCCCCAAATTGTCTTGCCCCAAGCAGCAGACGTGAAGTCGTCTATTCCAAGGTCAGTCACCAAGACATCGCTTAACGAACGTGGCAAGGCTTACAAGGCGCATAATAGTGTACCTGCAATGCGTAGGGATTTGTAAACTTTGCATCAGGTCTCTCGAACCATTGACTTGTTGCAGTCATATCTTGCCCGGGCCCACCCAATGTGACGACTCTCTGCGCATTGAAACCGCCGGCATCATTGATGGCCTGGAGAAAGAGGTTGTTTAGGTTAAGCAGGCGTGCGACATGCTCCTCCGTCTCGCCTCGAGGCTCGTTGATAGCCTCAAATGCCACGAGAGATGATGTGCAGGCAAGCTTCTCCCCGATTTGATACCACAGACGGTAGAACTTTTCCTCAATCATAGTGTAATTCGCGTCGCTGAGAGAGTAGTCGGCCCACAGCGCTGAGTCGTGGTGTACATTGATAATAGCATATAGACCACGGGATGTGACCATGTCGACAACATTGGAAACACGTTCAAGCCAAGCAGGATCAACTGTCCAGTCTGGAGAGTCTCCTTGGTTTGAACTGCCAGTAAAGTGATACGCCCAGGTGACTAAGAGAGAGGTTAGGACTGGCCGAAGTAGTGATATTGTCTACATGGGTACCATACCTGGGAGGCGAATGCTTTTGAAACCAGCACCCTTTACGTCGTCAAAAGTGGTCTCGACGACTTTAGGGTTATTCCAACTGTCTTCATTGGGAAAGGCATCCAGACTGTTACCGAGGTTCCAACCGGGGCTGAGGCGATTCACGAATTCCGAGGCCGAAATGGCATCAAACTGTCCAGAACAGGTGACTTGGCAATGGACCAGCACATTTTGGCAAAGGCTAGCCAAAGCAATGGTGAGGAATAAGGAAACTCGGTGCATTTCGAGTGAAGGGGAAAGGTCGTACTGAAATGAACAGATACTACTGGCGATAAGATAGCGTAGACATGTCCGTACCGTAGCCCTTGATATAGTCCGAATTAAGGTTGCGCCACTGCCAGCCGGTATAAAATCAACCGAGGCCAGTCAATCCTTGGCCAAGAAGCTTGTGAACCCCCCTTGCCACGCATTGGTTTTGCGGGGAAGTCTCCAGTGGGAGTCGATTAGCGATTCGTGGGATGAGATTTCCGCGCAGACTACACGAATGGGTCAGTATGGGGTACAGACGGGTCTCGGGGAAAGATGGGACGAGCGGGTGAGCTATCGATCCCATGAGCACCATAACAGGCCACTAACCGAGAATGATCGACAACGGCGGAGGTGTGAAGTAGAAAAGCCCGTTGCTCAAAAAGGAATTACATGCTGAAAGCACGATGGGAGTATCCATGCAGGGGATCCATGATGAGTACAATCACGGAGATTCATTAGTTTGGATCGCCATCGAGACCAATTGGAACTACTACTACGCATCAGGAATCCGAGACCCACATCCACAAGATTGATCAATTAATCGAATCCAAGCGGACGGCAATAATCTTAACGGGGGTTCCTGATTTAGAAAGTATGTCATGAGTTTGCTTATCCTCCTTACTCGTGCTGATCACGCCTAGCTCAGAACTTCGGACCGCACCTTTGATCAAGGCAAACCTCAATTATAGGCCAGTTTCAAAGCAATCTGATACTTTTAGTTCTAGTTGTTTTTCAAGAAACAAAAACTGATCTCACAAACAAATAAAGAGCCCAATTGGGTGATTGAGGGTGAAAAGTAAATAACACTGGAAAACCAGTCTCCTCAGCAACTTGCAGCCATAAAAATGAACATAGTAAAGGAATATTGTTGAAACATTCCTGCCAACACACCGTTTCGTGTATATCGTGTATCAAGAAATCACAACAGTAATCGGATCAGACAGCGAGTTGTCAGCCGAGCTATCTCCAACATAGAACTGATATGCGCCCTTGTCCACCCTGTAGTCACCGTCAAGCCAGTATCCCAGCTCTTTGACTGGAACCTTGATCTCAACAGTCTTTGAATCGCCAGCGGCGATGTTGACTTTAGCGAAGCCGATGAGACGCTTGATGGGGAGTGAGAGTGGCGCCACTTTCTGCTTGAAATAGACCTGGACAACTTCTTTCCCGTCCATTTTCCCCGTGTTGGAGACCGTCACTGAAACGGCTATCGTGTCTTTAGTACTGTAAGTCGACTTACCCAACCTCGCGTTAGTGAATTCGAAGGCGGTGTAGCTCAATCCATAGCCAAAGGGGTACAGGTAGTTCTTCTCAAGATATGGGAACTGGATCGCACCCGCGCCCTGCCAGTCACTCTGCTCCCGGTTGTAGTAGACAGGGTTCACTTCTGAGCGAGCCGGGAAGGTGATGGTCAGCTTGGCGCTGGGGTTAACCCGTCCAGTGATTATGTCGACTAATGCACGTCCCGTCATCTCGCCGCTGTGGAAGCAGTGGAGGATTGCCTGAGCATCTTGAGCGGTGTCGTACAACTCAAATGCTTGACCGCCAGTGAGGATCAAGACTGTGGGAACTCCAGTTGCCGTAACTGCTTTCAGGAGCTCCTCCTGACGCCCCGGTAGTTTGAGGGAGGCATGAGTATTTCCTTCTCCATCTGTGCGATCTCCAACAAGACTATCCTCCCAGCCCACAGCAACAGAGCCAAGCACAATGATAGCCAGCCCGGCCGCCTCCGCGCCCGCAACTGCCGAGTCGATGTCAGCGTCGTCAGTGTCGACGATGTCGACGCCTTGGACGTATTCGACATTTTCAGTCCCGAACTCGTCGTGAATCGCATCTAGGAACGTGTTGTTACCGTTCTCCTTGTTCGTCCAAGCGGCGTAGGTTCCAGTGTTGATGACAGAAGCCAATGGACCAAGAACGGCGACCTTCGTAGCTGAGTCCAAAGGCAGAACCCCATCATTCTTGAGCATTACAATCGATTCGCTGCTGATTTGCTCGTTGACCTTCAGGTGCTTCTGGTTACGCAATGTCTTGAGAGCCTTGGTGTCCGCTTCCAGTGACTTATCAAAAAGCCCCAGCTTGAACTTGAGATCGAGTATCCTGCTCACAGCCTGGTTGACATTGGATACGACACTCTTGATGCTGCTGTTGCCAGCCAAAGACTCGAAGCCAGTAGGGAATCCAATCGCGAGCTCTAGTTCCACCCCTGCGGCCAGTGATTTGATGCCGGCATCGTTGAGGGTGGTCGCCGTGTGGTGTGTCAAATACAACATGGCAATGGCATCGGCGTCCGACACAATGACTCCATCAAAACCAAACTGATCTCGCAGGAGATCTTGGAGTAAGTACGAATTGCTGTGAGCGGGTACTCCATCAATGGTCGCGTATGACGGCATAACACTGGCTGGCATAACCTTCTTCAGGACGTTGATGTAAGGAAGAGCAAGGATGTTGTAGATGTGGTTAGGGCCACCGAGCATCGATGCCTGGTTGACGCCGCCAGTGGATGTACCATAGAGGTAGTGTTTGATGGTAGTTGCGACCTTCATGAAACCTTGCGCGTCTTCCTCTTGCATGGTTGAGATGTAGGCGACTGCGTATTCCCCATTCATCCACGGGTCCTCTCCATACCTAGGCAAGGACATCAGTCAGTCAAACGGTCAAGTCGCAGCCATGAAATAAGATAATATCAACTCACATTTCACCAATGCGGCCGTTTCTAGGATCGCGTGCTACATCAACTTCAGGAGAAAGCACCCAGTTGATGCCACACGCCATAAGTTCATCCCGTATCACCGCTGCGACCTCTGTATAGAGGGGAAGGTTCCATGACATGCCCAATGATAGGGTTGAAGGAAACAGAGTGGTCCCGCGGAGCGTAGGGCCGTTCACCGCGTCGGCAATGTGAACATATGGAATTCCCAGACGGTGCTCCTTCTTAGACGAAACAATCAAGCCTGAAAGCACCGGTACCGCTTCATCAGCGTAGTTAAGATACGACCCAGGTGCTTAAAATCCACTTGTCAGCTTGAGGTGCGAGAATTGACAGGTGAAACCTACAGATGGTGCCATTGTGCATCTGTGCCTTCTCGCGATAATCCTTGACATCGAGCTTGGAATTCTGGCCAAGGATTCCGCCAACCCCACCAAGTTGTGCCACCTTTTCCTCCCAGCACATGCGAGCGAGAAGATCCTTGACTCTCTTTTCTCGTGGAAATTTGGAGTTCAGGTAGGTGGCAGTCTTAGTAACAGGCTTCCCACAGAGCGGTCCATCTGCGCCATCACTTGCTGCTTGGGCAGAGAACGCGGCAAATGTTATAAGAAGTGAGAGACGAAACTTCATTTTGACAGTAAAATTGATCACGAGGCCAAAAAAGGCGTGTTGCAAAGACTATGCTTGCTAATAAGAGGGAAACATGGAGCGAAGTCAAGTAGCCCATGGGAGTGGCAAGTGAAAGTCCGAACAGATCGGTTCATATATCTGCAAGTTATTCTCTTACTCTAGATAGAAGCCAGTAGCATCTCTGATGGCTCCCAGGTTGCCCAAGACCACAGGCCACTATGGGAAATCCCCGCACAAATTTCACGCTGCCGTCATACGTCCTCGGCAAAATTGCCCCCTGTAAGCTGAAGAACTCGCCATGTTATCAGCCGAAGCCATACGCTCTTACAAGTTACATGATCAAGTCGGCGTGTCATAAACCGAAGTCGTTCGCTTTTACTCCGTGGTACCAGTACATCTTCAAATGTATATCAAGATGATTGGTAGGGCCATGTACAGGTGATTGCTTGGGGAAATGAGAATGCGGAGGAGTGCGGAGGAGTGTCACATCGCTTCTTCTGGCGCACTTCTCCACGTTTACCAAGCTCAAAGAAGGCATCTTAGCGAACACGCGTAAACAGGGATTATCCATTGCCATTAGGGTCCCGCGTGAGCGATGGAGCCTGGCAACGCATGATGCGATGAGGAGTATGGACCAAGATCGTCAAGCCACCGGAAACCCACTCAAAATCATACCCGTGACAGGCTTACTTTATCCAGAATACTCAATACGAAAATCGTGAGTTTCTTTTTTCTGCCCACGTTCGCGATCTCGGCCATTTAATTCCCGAGCTATACTGCCGCTTCCCATGTGCGGGTGCTTGGCCCGGCGTCGATGCCACCACAAGACTGGGGAACGGCGGGGAACGGAGGAGATTCCTGTTGCATAGCGAGAAGGTTACGGTAAAGTAGAGAGCGCTGGATGGTCAAATATTTCTCTTGAAATTTATTCAAGGTTTTGGTGTGTCGACTACTGGCCGACTGCTCGATATGTGCAATCATCGGGTCGTATTGTAGCTTCTAAATTCGAAAGATAATAGTCACACAAGCCGCACAGGGAATATCCTGGATGTGACAAGAGATATGTAGAAGATAATGTGTGAAGTCATACAAGTGAGCCTGACGAGAACATCTGCTTCACAGCGGCTGGAGTTGATTGAGTGACCACAATCCAGTCTCATCATTAAAACTTTCTTGGCCTTCAAAACCACCACTGACAGGTCCTCTGCCGGCCTGCCAGAAAGGAATATCCACAAACATAAGGTTGCTTGTGATGTTCGCAACAAAAATACCGGCGTCTCCCAGATCCCAGCGCATGAACATGCCTGCGGGTGCCGGAGTGCCAGGAACGAGCGGCCATATCTGACCCTCTCCCCAGCCCAGAGTGTTGTTTGGTCTGTCAACGCAACGAGCGGCAATGACCCGCCCATCTTCCCACCTGGCAAGATATTCCGCACTGATGTCCGTTCCGTCCTGCGCCCGTGAATGCCACCAAACAACGGCGTAAGGTCCGAGACGAGCATGGCCCCAGAAGGCGGCCTGGAGCGCCTTCTCGAAGGGACGATCAACCCAGGTCTTGTCGTGGTATCCATATCCTTCGAACGACATGGCTGTGTCGTGTATTTGGAGGGAAACAGTGGCGTTAGCGTCTGGTAATGCATTTGCCCAGGCAACTCCTTCGATGTTCCGCTCGTCGACTCCTGCCGCGTCGATTCCGCAGGAATAGTGAGGCGGGGCAAGCTGTGTAACCAAGAATAGCTGGTCAGTATGGGAATGACGGAATTTTGTTGTCGATGGGGTAAATAGAACGTACACTGCCTTGGAAATTGATACTCCCTGTAATACCAGCCTGGGGCGCGTTGATGGTCACGTTGTAGACCGGTCTTGGCTTCAACAGGCTCGAGCCTGACCAACTGAACTCGTTGCCACCAAAGTAATCCACCCGCATACTTGTGTCGGCCCTCTCAGTGATGTTGACATTTTCGGCGTCGACTCCGTAGCTGTAGGCTGTACCATTTGCAAAGGATCCAAAAATAGTAACTCGATAGAGGGTTTTCGAGGTAGCAACACCATTATCGACTGGCCAATGCACCTCAAAGTTGAACATGACAGTCTCATTGGTAGATGGATTCATCGCTTCGAAGTACCACCTATATGTTTTAGCTACATAAACAATTCTCCTGGAGCGGGGGGAGGCTTACGAGTCAAATGTGGTGGCATTCGGGGCTGGGTCAAGTTTGAAGAAGTCGGCCTGACCGAGAGCTTCCGTAGTGAATTCGACTTTAGTAGTGTCATTGTAGCGTTTATTTTCGAGTGAAATAACCCGGTCTCCGATACTTTGAGCAGACGAGCAGCAGATTGAGAAGCCTGCCGCCGCCAACAAAGTTCGAAACTGCATTATAAATGCTCGCTAGTGATGCACGGTAGTGATGGTAAGAGAGTTGCCGTGAGATGTTCCCGTTGGATTTCGGGATAGATCTCAACTCTAAATACGCCACGAGGATATGCAGAAGATGAAGGATTATGTACTACAATTCCAACCGACGTATTTGTATTGTGGAGTGACTTGCGCCCCGGAAAGGTTGGAAAACTGCCCATTCTCGCAAAACGTTCACATTAAATTACAATTACCGAACGACCCGAGCACTAGGAACTACCTTGTATATCCCTGAGTGACTCCATGTTTATCACCGTAGGGATCGCCGCGCATTTCTGTTATGTATAGGTAGAGTGCTACAGTAGGGATTTAGTCTCGGTCTCGGGCTCGGATTCGGTACTTTAATTGCCTAGCTCAGGGATCCAGGATGAACAAAGCCTGTCATATATAATATAGGTGTATGTTATACTACGCATGAACCGTGTTGATCCCAATTTTGCCGTACTCGATAATACGATGAAACCCTTAATCACAAGAGAGTTTTTAAATACGGAGTTTCATGTGCGAGATATCGAGTGTTAAAGGGGACTGGCAAACTACGTACGACATTGTAGGACTGGAAGTATTTGAGCTACTGTTAGTAAATCAAAGATCGCTGTATAACCACATGTTTCCTTCGAGATTTATACTCATTTGACTTGGCCCAATATTCGAATGCACACACCTTATCTCGGGAACGTGATCGGGTCTCAAAACTCTCCGATAGCCGCGCTGACTCAACAGACGTATGGTGCTAGACGTCAATTGGTTCGCTCTCATGATTTAGGGTTGCTGAGCTGGGCCTTGATGAGTATCTCCGAAAAGGCGGTGGCAATGGTGGAGATGGACACAGATGGTAACATCTCAGTGGATCATGCACCTTGGGCAAACAGATGACTGGCAAAACATGTGTAGGGAAGCTATCATGGCTCCAAAAAGCAGGAGAAAATTCTCCAAGCAATCCACTCTCTCCCTGTACCTCATCCATCACCCGGCCAGCTAGTGCCAAAGGCGTCGGCAGGGAGGATGAGGAGTCGAGAGGCCCCTAGCAGCTTATCCGGTTGTAGCAAGGCCCAAGTTAGCCGCTCCGGAGAGGATGCGAGCGAACTGTTAGTTGCGCCAAGTGCAGATCGATCCTGACGGTTACTAGGTCGTGCATGCTTCTCTAGAACTCCTTCTTCTGATGTTAGGACACCCCAGTTGGTGGGCGTAGGGTTCGACGAGATCCAGGCGTCAACGTGTCTACGTTCATGCCGTAGAAGAGTATAAGCCATTAGTCAACAGTGCGTCTCTAACGAGAAATGATCCCTGGGGAAGGTAGTAATTGGCAAACGACTTAGTTAATTGAGATTGTGAACTGGCTACTACGAATGAAGTCTTTATTGGGTCCTGGCGTAGTTTGTCACAGAAATAATTAGGGTTGACGCCATATGGAAATTTCGGAAGTAGCCGACCCTGTCGTTAAGCTAGGATACAACTTTGGGATTATTACTCCGTCTTCGGCATGTGGCCGATCTTCTTTTATGTGGTTCGGATGTGCCCGTCCGGCTCATGCCGTTGATCTTCTTCTTCGGCTCGCTTAAAACCACTCCAAGGCTTCGTCTTTGCTCTGGCGTCAATAAGACGTCTGTACCATAGGTTTCTTTCCGTTATTAACGGCCTGCTTCTTCTTGCTGCAACTATGTCGTCACTACGAGCACTATCCCTCCGGAATGCAAGCGCCAAACTGTATCTCCGCCATACTCACGGAACAGTAATCGGCACACGCTCTGTGGCAACCCTCACAACGCAAAACAGTCTTCCGGCTGCGTATTACCGTGGAGGAACTTCTCGCGCCATCTTTTTCCATGACAAAGACCTACCAGCCGACCGTTCCAAGTGGGATTCCATCTTTCTAGGAAGCATTGGAAGCCCGGACCCGTACGGACGCCAACTCGATGGCATGGGCGGTGGCATTTCCAGCCTTTCCAAAGTCTGCATTGTCGGGAAGAGTTGTCGCTCAGATGCCGACGTCGACTATACGTTTGTTTCTCTCGGGATTAAAGACGAAAATGTAGACGTCTCCAGCAACTGTGGCAACATGTCTGCGGCCGTCGGGCCATATGCCATCGACACTGGCTTGGTATCCGCACCGCGAGGCGCCGAGACCGCTACCGTCCGCATACACAACACAAATACGGGCAAGATTATTGAAGCTGGCTTTCCCATGGTGGATGGTGAAGCAATGGTTTATGGCGCCTTTGCCATGGACGGTGTTGCTGGGACTGCTGCAAAGGTTGAGCTCAAGTTTTTAGACCCCGCGGGTTCAAAGACCGGAAAGTTGTTCCCCACGTATGCTGTGACGGAAGAAATCGACGGTGTTCGCACAACATGCATTGATGCAGGGAACCCTTGCTGTTTTCTACCAGCAGCAGATCTCGACATTGATGGCACCATTACGCCTCAGCAGATTGAAGATCACCCAACCTTGGGCGCTAAGCTAGAAGCCATCCGTCGCAAAGCCGGAGTCAAGATGGGAATCGCAAGGACGGAGAGTGCTGTACCCGGCAGTGTTCCCAAGATCGCAATTGTGTCCGCACCTAGAGACGCAAGCAAAAACAATCTGGTCATTCGCGCCATGTCTGTCGGGCAGCCTCACAAAGCGATCCCCGTTACCGTCGCCTTGGCTGCGGCGTCAGCGGCAAATGTTAGCGGAACTGTCGTTGCTGGCTGCCTCGTCGGGGGCTCTCTTGTCGGTCCGGAGGTCACAGTCAACCATGCCAGTGGGAGCCTCGTTGTAGCCGCCGACTTTGATACCACCGGAATGTTGCGGTCGGCGACGATATTCCGAACAGCGAGAAGACTGATGGAGGGAAGGGTGTTTTGGAAGTAGGGTGGCTAATATAACGGCACTATTACGTCAATGTGTCATTACGTGTGGCCTTCATGAGGTTTAGCGTTTTATTGATAGCATAGTACTCAATTTGTATGTTTTCCGCGTCTTGGATACAGTATGGCTTGTCTGAGTGATGCAGCAATGAGCGTATGACTGCATACCTACTCCGCGAGCAGTTCCGCACGACATCCGACATCAGTGTCATGATCGGTGGCGACCGAGGGAGCAAGGATCATGATTCATCTAGGGTTACATCTAAGCAAGTTCAGATCGTTAATCCCAAGTCAGAATATGGACGAAATACGATTCACAATTGGCTTGGCACGGCGGCCGGAAAACAGTTATAACTCCGCAATCGCAAGGTTCTTGTACGACTGTATTTACTACATAGCTGACATATATAAATGCGCTCTGTAAGCACCCCGTGATCAGTTTCCAGTCCCTATTTCTCCACCACTCTTACGCTCTGCCATGAGATTCAAAGCACTTCCAGACTTGAAATATTCAATCTGCTCCTGGGTCATCGTGTGGCTGACTTCTGTATCCCACGTGTTGCTGTCGGTAGTAGAGGTAACTCTGAGTATGAGGTTCTTCCTTACAGGAACATCCTTCAACCCAATTATGCTGATTCGATCTGATGACTGGATTTGATCGTAATCATCTTCGCGAGTAAATGTTAGTGCCAGCAATCCTTGCTTCTTCAAATTGGTTTCGTGGATACGAGCAAAGCTTTTAGCGATGATGGCAACACAGCCAAGATATCGCGGCTGAAGAGCTGCGTGTTCTCGCGAACTTCCTTCGCCGTAGTTGTGATCACCAATAACCACCCACGGCTGGGACAGTTCTCGATATCTCTTCGCAGTTCCGGGAACGTCGCCTTCTTCGCCTGTAAGCCAGTTTCGTACGCTGTTAGCCTTGCCGTTCTCTGCGTTCACCGCTCCAATAAGTGTGTTATTGGAGATGTTCTCCAGATGGCCTCTGTATCGGAACCAAGGCCCTGCAGGAGTGATATGGTCGGTCGTACATTTTCCTTTAGCTTTGATGAGAATCACACAATTCTCGGGGTCCGAGCCGGGCCAGCGTGGAAACGGTGCGAGACGTTGCAGACGTTCCGAGGTGTTAGAGATTTGGATCTCCACGCCTTCACGACCGCTTGATGGAGGGCTTGTATAGACGTGGTCTGTGTTTGCGTATCCATTGGATGGTAGCGAATCTCCCACGGGTGGCTGGAATTTGAACTCGTTGCCACCAGGTGTCACTAGACTATCCTTGGTAGGGTCAAAGGCAAGGTCGTCTGAGAAGATTTTGGCCATTACGATTTCCGGTGATGCGAGAAAAATGTTGGTCGCAGGGTTTCCGTCAAGCCGCCCAGTAAAATTTCGGTTGTAAGAGGTAATGATGGAATTTTCAATCCCCTGTTACGTGTCAATGGATGGATTATTATTGACGACCATGATAACCGAATTTACCTTTTTCATGTCTTGTCGATCCCATGAGCCGCAGCAAGGTCCACTGTCGATTTGTTAGTCTCTTGATATTTGAGGCGAGATGGAGCAGAAAGGTTTACCAGGCGTTGGTGAGCAGAGTACCCTGCAGTTGCTTGAATGTGTCAAGAGCACCGCTATCTTGGAGCGTCTGCCTCGTTTGTTCACTGCCGGGTGATAATAGCAGAGGCATCTTCGGACGCAAACCAGCATCCAGCGCCTGCTTCGCAACCGCCGCCGCTTTGGTCACATCCTCAAAGGAAGAGTTTGTGCAGGACCCGATGAGACCGGCGGTCAAATTTCTCGGCCATGATTCGTGTAAGACAGTTTCCGCAAACTTACTCATGGGAGTGGAAAGGTCAGGTGTGAATGGTCCATTTATCCGAGGCTCCAAGGATGATAAGTCAATCTCTACTACTCGATCATACTCAACATGTTCATCAGCGCGGAGCTCATGAGAGGCGAAACGAACGGCTTGTGCGATATCGTGACGGTTGGTTGCCTCCAGGTATCGCTCCATGGCCTCCGAGAATGGGAATATCGAGGTTGTGGCGCCTGTTTCAGCTCCCATGTTAGTCACAGTTGCCATGCCCGTGGCCGATAGGGTCTCCGTTCCAGGTCCAAAGAACTCGAGAATGGAACCGGTTCCTCCCTTGACAGTCAAGATGCTAGCAAGATGGTTGATGATGTCTATTTTGGTTAGTTTATTTCTTATAAATGAAGGTGTCAACTCACCCTTTGGCGTAGCCCATCCAGAAAGTTTCCCGCTCAGTCGAATCCCAATGATTCTAGGCGCCGTCAACTCAAAATGCAGACCCGCCATTACATCGACAGCATCAGCACCTCCCACACCAATAGCAATCATGCCCATTCCGCCGGCATTTGGTGTGTGTGAATCAGTTCCTACCATAACGCCGCCTGGAAAAGCGTAGTTCTCCAGCACAGTCTGATGAATGATGCCTGCACCCGGTTTCCAGAATCCCATGTTGAAGCGCTTCGCCGCACTTGACATGAAGTCATATACCTCACTATGCGTATCTAGAGCTTGGGGTAGGTCTTTTTCTTGACCATCCTTTGACACGATTAGGTGATCACAGTGAATCGTTGTGGGAACTGCCGTAGAGTCGAGTCCAGCAGACATGAACTGAATGAGAGCCATCTGAGCGGTTGCATCTTGACAGGCAATGCGTCGCGGTCGCAACTTGAGCTGAGTTTTTCCGCGCACAAAACATTCCTCTCCGAGATTATCTGCGTGGGCAAACAGAATCTTCTCAGCATATGACAGAGGCCGTCGGAGGCTATCTGGGGTCAGCAGATGTTAACAGGGGTGACTTTCTGTGCAGTGGCGTACATGTCACGGCTCGCTTCAATCTTCCGAACCAGATCAGCATAATCAATGGTGTGATTCGGCTCAAATCGACTCAAATTCGCCGAGGAGGATGCTTCACTGGACGTTGCGAGCAGTCGAGTGTGTGGGCCCAGAGCCCGAGCCCGAGCCAACTGCAAAATGGGTCTGAAAGTCATTGCGACGAGTGGATAGGGAATGAAGAGAATGACATGGAAAGGGCAAATCGAGTTTTAAAATATCCAGGATTACAGTCATCTAATGTTTGATTCGCATTGAGGTTCTTTTTCCGACGCGCCGGTGCTTCGGCTGCATCCGACGTGGTACCGGATGGATCCGAAAAGTCGGGAGATTTCGCATTGTGTTGAATTACGAGTGTTGGGGCAGAGATTAATCATTTGAAAAGCCTGCGGTCATTAAAAGGGCGTTCTTTTCACAGTACTGTTCCTATACTTTTCATACATTCAGTGTTCGAAGTTCAATACAATCATCAGAATGGCTCTGGCAACGACCCATGCATCTCCCATCGTGGAGCACAAGAAACGAAAAACCCCCTGGTCAAATCTCGCAGTCGGCGCTTGCATGAACATCTTTCAAGGTTCGTAAATTGAAATGCACTTTTTACATGGTTCGCGTCTGACTTCTGCAGTGACTTCTTTGGGACAACCTATGGAAGTATTAAAAACACACGTTCGTAGTGCTAAAAATGTTTTTTTTTCTACATCAATACTCACTCCTCCTAGGTCGCCGCGAATAGGGGCGATTCTCTTGCTGAAGCTGTTCGGAAAACATGGGGTCGGGGTGGTTTCCGTGGATTCTACCAGGGCCTCATACCATGGGTTTGTCCATTACCCCATTGCCGTCGCGCTTTTTAAGGCTAATAAGTACTCAGGCTTGGATAGAAGCGTCAACCAAGGGCGCGATTCTTATCTTAACATCTACAGAAGTTGAGTACTACGCTCAAAAGCATCTTCACGCGAGCAACGCCGTCGCAGGAGTCTTCGGTGGTGTCGCAGGAGGTGCTGCCCAAGCATATCTCACAATGGGTAAGATTGAAGCTTATCACATCCACATTTTCTGCTAACCCAGTCTTCAGGAATGACAACTTGTATGAAAACGATTGAGGTAACGAGAAATAAGACATCCAAAGCCGGAGCGTGCGTTCCCGGAACGATGGAGACTTTTGTAAACATTATTCGGGAAAAGGGCATACGTGGTGTTAACCGCGGAGTCAATGCTGTCGCACTTCGACAGATGACAGGATGGTCCTCTCGAATTGGAATATCAAGATTTGCCGAAGGCCAAATTCGATCTCTGAAGGGAAAATCTTCAACCGAGCGACTGACTCTGGGTGAGAAGATTTGCGCCTCAACGTTTGGCGGCGCTTTGAGCTGCTGGAATCAGCCATTTGAAGTAAGTCATGCTCGAAGAGGACTTTATGTTTGCAACTAATATCAACTTAGGTAATACGCATCGAGATGCAGTCGTTGAAGGCAGATCCAACACGCCCTGCTGAGGCTACCATGGTATCAACGACCAGATACATTTTCCAATCTTCTGGTCCCGTGGGCTTCTTCCGTGGAGTTGTTCCGCGGATAGGGGTCGCTGTATGGGCGACTATCTGTATGGTTGGGTTTGGAGATCTAGTCAAAGAGGCAGTCTCTACACGATTAGGGCCGGAGGCAAGATGACTGGCTGTAGCCAATAGCCTCGATGAAGAGGAAGCGTCAGCAGTCTTGTTCGCTGCATCGGCTGGCGTAGGCGCAGTTCACATGTACCTCGACAATGAGCGGAATGGCGAGCCAATTATTGCCTCGGAGTAGCTCGTACTTTGTTGTTGCTGTTTGTGATGTTTTACGCAGCGGGCGTATGTACTTTGCCGCTTCAAGATGAGACGAGTCACGATGAAAATGCCAAAGGCGATCCAACTCTCAAGCTCGATTTATAAGTAAATAATGGTCACCTCAAACCTCTGTAAATTTCTTCCATAACGTCTTTATTTCACTTCGCTTGACGTTGACATGTCTGGGTTGAAGGCAACTTCTGTGGGCCGTTTGTCGGTGGGCGAGGTCCTTAGTGCAGACCACACCCGTCCGTAGGGCAGGGGCTAGAGGGGGAAGAGGGATCGGCAAAGACAACACCAAAGCTGTCTACTGGGAGCGGGAGATAGCTAGAGCAATTAATCAATTGCTTCTAGATCCCCTTGAAGAGAAAGAAAAGAAAAATAATATCAAGAGCTGCTGCAACAGCTGCAGTGGAAGAAGCGTACTGAGACTAAAGGTGTCCTATTAATTAAAAAAGGAAAAAGCGTGTTGTCTTATTTTTCAAGCAGACTCAACGCCTTAAGTAGTGACTGTCTAAGCTAACACAGGCCTCCCGTACCGTATTTAAGTCCAGGTGGACCGTTGGCCCCATCGCAGCCGCTAATAATTTATGGTTAGCATCGAGTGTCTCGTCTCAGTCGCTAACTCGTACCTCGTACTTCGTACCTCGTTTTCCTCGGCACATGTGTGTTGCTTGCCCCCCCCCCCCCCCCCCCTTTAGTCTCTCCGTGAAGCAGCCGGCAGATCTAACGCATGCTAAAACGTAAATGCCGGCCAGCTAGAGGAAGCGACATCCCGTGATTCGTCAATACTACGGATATGCTCAATGCTCTGCACGCTTGAAGTTTAGCCCTCCCATGCGGGTCTGATAAACGAAGAACGAAGAACGAAAGCAGGACCTATACGAGTTGGCTGAGTTCGTTTACTGAAAGCAGCCCCACTTCCTTAGGAACCCCCTTCGTTAAGAGGGTAATCTACATTATGATGACGTTGGCGACACCTCATAACCTCCATCCCACCTTCTGAGATTCCTCTGCCGAGATCAAAGAACGACACTATCCTTATTCCGAGCCGGCTCGGGAGGTACGCGCGTCTCTGCCCTCGAGTTCCTTCTTCAACACAGAGGGCCCCATCGACAGACCCTTTTGAACCTCTCGCCCTCACTCTCATCACCTTCTCCTTCTTTCTTGTGGGCGGGAGGCATCGGGATAATTGACAGACCATGGCCAACGAGAAACGAAAAACCCTTCGATATGAACTTGCCGGCGATGAGTCGCCATACCTTAGCCCGGCGCCGACGTATTCGAGTCTGAGAAGGACTGCGAGCACCGGCGACCTGGCATATGCTGAGATGCCAGCTGAGGCTTTGCCCGTGAGCCCTTCATCTACATTGGTTGAGTTGGTCGGAAGCGACGTTCAAACCACAGGTATGCTCCATCTGTCTAGGCAAGCGTTTACGTCCTTGCCTTTCCAAGCTCACCGCAACTGCAGATGATGCCCGGGTCGAGATCGACTGCAACTCGAAGCTCGTACGCAGCCTCTCATACCTGTACCGGACGCCTCCCGAAAAGTACCAGACGCCTCCCGAAAAGTACCAGACGCCTCCCGAAAAGCACCAGCCTCCAGAAACCCCGTCGCCTGAATATTCCGAAACCGAAGCAGCGCCACCCACATCGTGGACCACGAGACTAAACATTGTCATCCAGGTTGTGGGAAGTCGAGGAGACGTGCAGCCGTTCATCGCCCTCGGCAATGAGCTCCAGCGACACGGCCACCGCGTTCGCCTCGCAACCCATGACACGTTTGAGAACTTTGTGCGGAATTCTGGCCTGGAGTTTTACCCCGTCGGCGGCGATCCAGCCGAGCTGATGGCCTACATGGTCAAGAACCCAGGCCTTATCCCCAGTATGAAGAGTCTTACAGCCGGCGAGATTCAGCAGAAGCGCTACATGGTGCAGGAGATGCTGGACGGGTTCTGGCATTCATGCCTGAAACCGGATACCCTGACTGGCCAGCCTTTTGTAGCTGATGCCATCATCGCCAACCCGCCCAGCTTTGCGCATATCCATTGCGCCCAGGCCCTCGGTATACCTGTGCACCTGATGTTCACGATGCCCTGGAGCAGCACCAAGGCGTTTCCGCATCCGCTCGCCAACTTGAAGAATGTCGGTAGTGATCCTCAACTGGCAAATTATATCTCCTACAGCGTGGTTGAGTGGTTAACTTGGCAAGGGTAAGACCCCTTTCACCATACCTGGAAGCCCCCTCCCATCCCTCATTCTCGAACTTACGCCCTAATACGTGGAATATCTAGCCTGGGCGACATCATCAACAAGTGGCGAAGGTCCATCGATCTGGAAGAGGTGGCCATGTTCGATGCTCCCATGCTCACACAGACGTTGAAAATACCCTTCACATACTGCTGGTCACCGGCCCTGGTGCCGAAGCCGGCCGACTGGCCTTCGCACATCGGTCTGATACCCCCTCGCGTCGAGTCCCAGTCTAGGTCGGCGGCTAACGAACTGTGTAGATGTTTGTGGGTTCTTTTTCCGTGACGCACCCCAGTACTCTCCGCCACCAGATCTTGCTCTTTTCCTCGAGACTGGCACGCGGCCAGTGTACATTGGATTCGGCAGCATCGTGTTGGACAACCCAGCCAGGATGATACAAATCATCCTCGACGCGGTTCAAGCGGCCGGCGTCCGCGCCATTATCTCCAAGGGCTGGTCCGATCTGGTAGGCTCGGAGAACAAAAACGTCTACTGGATAGGAGATTGCCCGCACGAGTGGCTTTTCCAACACGTTGCCGCCGTGGTTCACCATGGAGGCGCAGGAACGACAGCTTGTGGGTTGAGGAACGGGATACCCACCGCCATTGTTCCCTTTTTCGGAGAGTAAGTCGTTTGATTAACAGCCTGTCGCGCAACAACTAGCTACAGTCTGTCCCAATTCAGAAGTGAAGCTAATCTTGTGTTTTGCCAGCCAACCTTTCTGGGGTCAGATGGTCGCCAACGCAGGCGCAGGCCCTAGCCCCATACACCACAAAGAACTAACGGCAGAGAACCTTTCTCAGGCTATTCAATACTGTCTCTCGCACAAGGCCGCTGAGGCTGCTGCGTCCATCGCCGCAAGGATGAGGGCCGAGGTGGGCGTCCGAGCTGCTGTGCAGTCATTTCACAGACAGTTGCCATTGGAACGGATTCGATGCGACCTCATCAAGAGTGAGCCGGCCGTGTGGCTGTATAACAAAGCGAGTCGGCCCATCAGACTTTCCAAGATGGCTGCAGAAATCATACTAGCAAACAAGTCGATCGAATCCAAGTCCTTGAAGATGTCAGTGTCCAGTATTTCCCTCTAATCCGCTGAGCTGACCTTGTGACTGCAGCTACCAGAGCAACCCCATCATCATCGAGACCACGCGATGGGATCCCCTTTCCGGGGGAGCATCGGCAGTCATGGCAACAGCAACAGATATGGCCGGATCTATCACTGGCATGGTCACCAAGCCGATCGAAGAGTACCGAGACGAGCACCAGCGGCAATCTCGCGAGCGGAAGAGACTCGAAGCTCAAAGGTCTGTCACCAGCCAAGAGAAGATGGGAAGCGCCGCCAGTCTTGGAGGCCGCGCCTCGGGCGACTCGGGGAGACCAATGAGCACCAAAAGCGAGCAATCTGGCTCGTTGGCAGGCAGGATGGCAGGCGCATCAGCCAAGAGCGTAGGCAAAATCGCGCCTACCGCTCTGAAAGGCATGGTTGTCGACATCCCGCTCGCCATCACCGAAGGGTTGCGCTCAGTGCCTCGCCACTACGGCGGCGGCGTCCGCGACCACGGCCCGGTGACGGATGCAAAGAGCGGAATGGTCGTCGCCGGCAAGACTTTCGCTTGGGGTTTTATCGATGGTATCAGCGACATCGTGGTGCAGCCGTACAAGGGTGCCAAGAAGGACGGCGCTCTGGGAGCCGTAAAGGGCCTCGGCAAGGGAGCCATGAGTCTGGCGACCAAGAGCGGCGCTGGCATGTTCGGAGTGTTTGCGTATCCCAGTGCAGGCATCAGCAAGAGCCTGCGGACAGCGGTGTATAGCACAACCCGCAAGGCGATAGCTCACGAGCGGCATATAGAAGGCGTGTGGATGATGGAAAACAGGGGAGTTGACAAGGTGGACTCGGGCGAACTTGTGGCCTCCTTTATGCGCTTGCAATCGAACAAATAGGTGTCATTGATCGGTATCATTAGAGTACTACGTGTGTATTATTAAGGGACTAGGTGTATAACCAAAATTTGAGTGGAATTGATTTCATCGTGGTACTGAGCGAGGCTTCGAAACGAGGGTTTGAGGCAGTGACGTCGATGCTATTCATATACTAGATTAGGCATTCTCACCTTAATTGACGGCACCAGAAGCTACCCTACGCGTCAAGTCTTGAGTAGCCACTCTGTGGAGATCAGGGCGCATGATTTTCCATGTAGATTTTCCATGTACCGTAACAGCTCACCTAAGTCTCCCAAGTTGCATCTCCACCTTGTCTTGATATTTCCACTGTTCACCGCCAAAAATCGCAGAAAGTGTACGAAAAGCAGCTGATCTCATTTGTCGCCCCACGTTTTCATGGCGACCGCTACTTAGGCGAGATAACTGAATCTCTACCGTAGAAGGGTCGGGATTCTATGGAATCGCATGTAGACACATCGTCCGGCCTGTGTACCGAGGGTTTCGACGCTACCGCTTTGGGTTAGCCGAAGGTATGGACAAACTTTGACTATTCAAAGCGGCACTCTTTCTCGTTTCTCGTATCTCGTATCTCGTTCCTCCATCCTCGTTCTTCGTTCTTCGTTCTTAAATGCTTGAATTGTGGATAAAACTGTGTTTTTTTGACCTTGTGCCGGCAACTTGCTCGCCTTGAGGGAGCAGACAGAAGTTAGATTAGTTCCTCGTTCTTCGTTCTTCGTTCTTCATAGTGAAGGCCAACCGGTCTGATGTAATAACATCAACTGGGGTAGATTTCAGGCCCACAGTGTATCCACGACAGTTGACATCGCCTCGTCTTCGGTTTTTCACGAGTCAAACACCTATAAAACCCCTAACGATATTGAGATGGTAGTTGTACGCCACTTACCTCATTGAGTACGAAGAGACAGAAAACGTTTCATCTGCCAGAAACATGAAGGCCAGAACACTCATCATCGCGCTTCTCGCCGCTACTGAAGCAACCGACATCCCCAGCACCGGAACCACCTCGCTGAGGGAGGAGGCAGCCAACAAGGACATTCTCATCGGGTCCGGGGCGATCAATCCGACATACCTCGATGATCCTCAGTTCGCTGCCGTTCTTGCCGAGCAGTTCAACAGCCTCTCTCCTGAAAATGAGTTGAAGTGGGTGTTCGTTAACCCGACCAAAGGACACTACGACTGGGACTCGCTCGACCGTCTCGTTGCCTTCGCGGCAGACAACGATATGGTGGTTAAGGGACATGGGCTCATCTCGGGCTGCTGTAATCCCGACTACATTCTCAACATCACCGACCCTACAGCCCTTCGTGCTGCAATGACGGCTCACTTCGAGGCGGTCATGCACCGATACAACGGCAAGATGGATCGGTGGGACGTCGTCAGTGAAGCCCTAGAAACGCAGGGCGGCGGCCTACTCGCCAGCGTCTTCTACAACGTACTTGGTCCCGGCTACATCGCAGATGCCTTCCGCATCGCCCGGGCAGCAGATCCAGACGCCAAGCTCTTTATTAATGAGAACATGGTCGAGTCACTCCCCGGAAAACGTCAGGAACTCTACGATTTAGTATCCGGACTCGTGGCGGATGGTGTCCCGATTGACGGAGTCGCCCTGCAGATGCATATCACCGAAGTAGCCCTAATACCGGGTGTAATCACGGAGATGGTCGAATCCTACAAGGCCCTAGGACTTGAAGTGACGATTGCTGAATTGGATGTCCACACGCTCAACGCCACACTGCAAACCGAAATCTACGGCGCCGTCGTCGAAGAGGCTCTCAACGCAGGAATCACCGACATTAGCTTCTGGGGCTTCACGGATAAACACGCCTTCACCTGGCTGCCGGGCGCGAAGCCATTGATGTTTGACGAGGACTACAACCCCAAGGGTGCGTTCTACGCTACTCACACTGCCCTAGCGAACTTCGTCAGCGCGCCCTAGAGGGCTCGAGCAACATCGAGTTATCAGATATTGCGCTTTACACGGTGGCGGTCGCAGCCCGGAGGATTCGGCCGCATTTGCATAAAGGAGAGCAACTTCGAAATTAAACTTCATAGATAGCAACTATTCGCTAGCATATACTATTTCAAAAGGATTGAATCCATCTTTGTAACAATCTTATTCTTCTCACGCCCCCATTGCCTAACCTATACCCCTAAGATGGACACGGATCGTCACAAGCAGTTTAGAGAGAATTCGACTACCCCCGCCTACCGGATAACTCCCACATGGTAGCCCTAGCCATTTCAAGTTCGCCGAGATTACCGGTATCCTCAACGTATGGAGCTTTAGATGCAGTCTTAGCCGGCAAAATAAAACAACATCTGCCTGCTAGATGTTACGATATGATAAAGGAATGTTGTTATTACTGAGAGGTTCTACTTACAGAGAGATTCTACACAAATGGAGTTTAGCGTTAAGTCTCAATTGACTTATTTTCATTGATGCTAAGGTTTTAATGGTGTTTTTCACCATAATCTGCTATACGATGAGATGCAAGGGTGGTTGAGCAAAATTTACGGGTTAAGAAATAGACTTGTCGATCAGCCTGGACAACCGGCTAAGACGACATCCAAAATGTAAGCTTAGGTATTAAAGACGATAATACTAAGAATCCAATGGGCGGAATGAGCCTCACATCCCGCCAAAACGGCATGTCCATCGATTTTTCCCAAGAGGTCGAGGTTGTTCTTGCTAATGGCACAATTTGCCGAGCCTCGGAAGTTGAAAATCCCGATCTGTTCTGGGCTATAAGAAGTGCTGGTGCCAGTTCGGCATTTCCACCGACTTCAAATTCCAGACTAAGCTTGAGCCAGAATAAATCATTTATTTCTCATAAAACTTACGTCCAACAACCTCACTGTCCTCGGTGAAGGCCTCAAGGCGTACCACGGAATGATGCGAGACCCTCAACTAACTATCCTGCAAGGTTGACATCACGTCAAGGTTCGCCGCAACCTCCTACATCATGACGTCCGGATCGGAGTCTGATTTCAACACCGTAAAGCTAGCAGACGGACTCCCTCCTATGTCGACCAGTACAGTTTTCCCGGACTCTCATGGCTGGATTCCATGGATTCTTTGTTCAGCAACGCTGGAAAGTCTAATGATCCAGGTTATTTCTATACGAATGACGTGGTAGTTTCGCCCGAAACGACTCTTAGCAACTCTAGCGTCGATTCCTTCATTGACACTCTTTCCAGTGCGGGAGAAGACGCACAGGGCTGGGCATTTCTCTTCGATCTATTTGGAGGGGCAGTGAACGACACTCTCGAGGATGGTACCGCTTTCCCGCATCGAAACTCCATCTACTTCCTTACCGCATATACGCGGACAACGGAAGAGACTCCAGCAGCAGCGATCGAATTGGTGGATGACGCTGTGCTCTCTCTACAGAACAACAAGCCAGAGAACCACCTAGCCTATGCTGGAGTCCCCAGCTTTTCCCATGGGGATGAAGCGCAGCAAAAATACTGGGGTTCGAATTTCGCTAGGTTGTAGACCACCAAGCTTCTCTGGACCCTAACGATGTCTTTTATACACCGCAAGGGGTCAAGGCAAGCGTGAGTTCGTAATCTAGTATACATGACACTTGGCGGTACTGCAGCCTCTGCCCAAGTCGAGGCGATGGGAGAGACATACTCGAGCCACTCAAAACCTACGTTAGGTTTGGGTATGAGCATTTTAGATAATTGGCATGGGTGAGGTGCAAGCATTTCAATTTTGAATCCGTCCTTATTGCGGCTGGTATGATCCCTCCAGTTGATTTTGTACCCATTTAAATGCAATTTGAGACTTCAGTTTGCAAGAGGATACAACGTAATAATTAGCGTTTAGGTTTATTGTAGATTTAGCCTTTCAGTCTACCATCGGCTTCAGACTTGTGTTTGCTAATCTTTCCCATTACTTCCCCCCTCCCGTAAGCCCAGGATGTAGCGTGAAACACAAGTATGTACTTGGAATCTATATACCATTTCCAAGTCCGTCCCTCAGACCATTCCTTTCAAATTTTCAGCTAAGGTAGTAATTGGTTCAACCCGGGACAATGCTCACCGCGCTAATATTTTCTCTGACAAAATCGTGCTCATCAATGTTGAAGACCATACATGCGTACCTCCCAGAAATAAGGAAAGACGAGATCCTAGATGCAAATGCCAGCTTCATAATCAATGAAATTCTTAGGAACGGAATGGAACCTGCCAGTGGCCGCATTTTAGCCTTATAGTTAAACCTTAGTTTAGTTTTTAAAATCTTTATCCATATTAATAAACATATTGGATTACTTCAACCATCAGATAATACACCTGGATCTTGTGTAAAAGACCCTATTTCAAATAAACAAACCTTTTAGCCATCTTCACTACCTGAATACCCGCTTCTCCCCAGCCCGGCCTCGCATCCCTACAGCCCATCGCGCTCTCGAAGGTAGTCTGGCTCAACTCAAACAACATCCACTTGTCCGCTCCTACTTCTCCTCCGCACTACGATAAATTGCCAGGTATGCTTCGATGGTCACCATCATCCATATCGATGATGCTTCCGGCCCTGCCTTGAGAGCAGTTCTTGAAATCGAAATCATCCCCTAATATCCATCGAAGGCGAATAGGGCTTTCATCTTGTCAGGGAATTAGCGAAGAACAGTAGAGCATATTCGAGGACTTACATATTTCATCGATGTTGACGCCAGCTTCCCCTAGAGCTTCCATATTCTCATGACTTGGGAGGCACTCTTCTGCCATACGTCTGCTCCAGTATCCGTAGATAAATTCTCGGAGAGAATGCTGTGAACTCTCAAGCTTGCATTCAAACTCTTGGACTAGGTATGCAAGCCGCGCTCCTAGCGCTTCCTCTTCCTCTTGGATTTCATGGACATTTCCTGGGAATTGCTCTATGAGGACGTGAGGACACCCATCCCGGGCTATCGGGACAAATCTTCCGAAATTACAACAAGTATGCGTCATCTCAAGAGCTTCGAACGTAATATAGGTTAAGAATTCCGTGGATACCCCCCTCGAAGCATCTTCCATCATCAGTGAGCGATTTGGTCGACGTTGGTAGAGCAAACGGTAGAGATCTGGAACTTTCAGACACTCATCCTTCAGCCACCTATTCTTCAGCCACATTGTACATGGTGAACAGCCATGAGGGCTACACCAACAGTTGCAAGAATCTCTAGATCGAGATCCAAGAAACTCATAAAAGAATTGGTGTATGGGATCCAGAGTTGAAATTATCGTCCAGTCTCGTGGCAGCTCAGACAAAAGGTTCAGAGCCACAAGATGCCATCCTGTTGCAGAGGTATTGCGGCCGAGTGACTGAAGGTCGGCCACTGGCTGATCTAGGTAAGAGTGATTCTTCAGCCAACTAAACGTCTCTCCGCGAAGAAAAGCCGTCTCTGAAGCACCTGATTTCGCCTGAAAAACGTTGCGGGTGTTTGCGTAGGCTAGTGGCAGGAGGCCAAGAGTACTTCTGTTGTTGATTTCGTGGAAACCTGCGTCGTAAAAGATTGGGAATTGCTCCAGATCCAAGATTCCGCTGATATAAATTCCTTCATAGTCCGGGGGAACCATTAAGACCTCTGGAATGCATGCTCCCGCTTCTAGAACTTGTTCCACGATGAACCGAGCTCTTGCGTCAGGAAATTCATTTTCGCTGACTTTCCACTGGGCGAGTTGTCTCGACGAGAGCGTTTCCTTGGCGATGCACCACAGCCTCTTTCTTCTGTCGGCCAAGTGTCGTGCTAAACAGTGAATGCATTCAGCTTCTTTGGGCTGATCTACAAAGTTCACTGGGAAATGATACCAAGTGGCTTCATATGAGAGTAAAATTTCACATGCTTCCTTGCAAGAGAATTCCAAAGCATAATCCAAGGCCGTTGCATTGAATTGGTCCCCTTTGTTGATTAGGTCACCTGCACCAGCCAAAAGGAGGAGAGATAAACCAGTCGGCCAGCATGAGGCAAAATGTAGAACCGTCAGATTGACATTGCCATCTAAGATAGCCTGAGATGAGTTGTTCAATATGGAACGAACAGCACCCACAAACTTGAGGCAAATTGCAGCGATGAGGGGAGGGATATCCAGTGCTACAACCTTTCAGATTTAGACGCCTCAATTAAAAGCAGAAGTCTTACCATTAACAAGTTCCCGGTTGTCAGTCAATAATCGAACGAAGCCTTTAGGGTCCGAATGAGTGGAGTTGAAAAAGGTTGAGAAATTATGCGATTGCGCGATATCGGCAGCAATTGTGCGTGCTTTTTCAAGAGCTCGTCCCCGATTAGGTGGTTGGAGTCGTAACATGAACATGAACATTGAAAGCACGTTCCTATAAGTTCATTAGCCTTGCGTGAGATTTTTCGACCTCGTGCTGAAATTTACCTTCCCACAATGCCAGGCTCGCCACAGGGAACTCCTACACGAATCAGGGTCTTGACGAATTTAGATAGCAGGTCCATTTGCAGCAGGATTCTTTTCTTGTTAAACAATATGACTCCGCATATCACGGTTACCTGTAGGTGAATCAGCCAGTGTGCTTTGCAGGCGAGTAGTAGTCCTACATGGAGAAGAGTTCCGCTTGAGCTCATGTCGCAAGGTGAAACTTTACCATCCTGAAAAAGTCTTAATAGTTCCCTTTCTGTCAGAGCAAAATACTCATCCCAGTCCTCAATTTCATCTGATGCTGAGTTTGACCAGAGGGTCTTGAAAAAGTCCCTGATCAGGTCGGATGCAGGACTCCTTTGTACCATCTGCTTGTAACGAAAATGGGGGCCAATCGAGCAGCCACCGGCTCCATTTGTATAAGAGAGACTTAGGTCCACGAAGAAAGAGAGAGTGTGATGGAAAGAAACTCTGAACCGGGCTCCGTAATCTTGGCGTTTCTGTGTTTTGTAGAACACACACTTTGCGGAGTGTTTGAACGATTCGTACTGCTGATTATAGACGGTGACTCCCAAGAAAAGCCTCCTCTCCGCAGAGTTTCTGGTCTCCCTTTGGCGAAGATCACAAGTACATAGAGACGACATAGGACCTTGTTGTCCGAATTGTGATGTTCTGAGCTGCCCCGAATGATCGTAACCAGCAGTGTCACAAAGGTCTCGTAAAGCAGCCGGCTTCTGTAGTAATCGAGCTCCAGTCTGAAAGAGTTTTCGCTGGTGAGTTTCCTGCGCACAATTAGCCCAAGGAACATTATTGGACGGACGTTATCCTACAATATCTGCAAGTTGGCTCTGGGATTGCTCATGCTGGGTAATCATAAGGCTTGTGAGTGTTTCAAACATAGCTTGCATGTCGGCGCTGGTTTCCTGTTTTGCTGAGCGAACGGCTGTTATTACCGAGCTGATGTAGTTGTATAGCCCTTGGGACACTTGAATCCCAAGAGAGATAATGCCAACGGCGCTCCCAGCCACAGAGAGCGGGTCTGACATGCTGGAGATCGTGATGATAATGATGATGATGATGATGGAGAAAGAAGAAGTTTTAGGGAAGTCAGCCCAACATACCTGGTGGCATCAAATATGCAGTCTTCGTTATAATGCATCTTCGCTAGCTGCATACATACTCGGCTGAGTCAGGCCACCAATCGACATGGAGAATAGACGAAGCCGAGCTCAAGGCGCCCAATAAGATTCGTTCTGAGTGAGATTCAAGGCAGAATAGGCATCCGAACGGAGGCTGTGGACGCCCGCTGGATCCCCCCAACAGAATGCGAACCACATAGAGAAATGCGACCCGTATAAGGCCACAGGATTGGCACAAAGCCAAGAGTCAATACAGTGAAAAGTAGGAGTCGAGATGGCTAAATCAAAACGCATTATAGTTGGATTTCTTACAACATGACGAGTGCCACCATTGTGTCGTATAGGCGTCCCCCTCTCTAAAATCCCTTTCCTGCTACACACCAACTTAGCTGACACGGATCCAATCGACGACGCAGCCACTGTTACCCGCAGGGAGTGAGTCTCAAATCTTGACATGTTGCATGATTTGAAACGATTCACAGCAAAAGTTTTGACAGCTTTACCTTGACTCTGGTCACATCGTACATTATACAAGGCATTCTAAAGGTTGAATGCTTCTTTTATGGGGGCAATCGCAGCTGCTTAGACCTAGACTTGGAGTATTAAGCTAGGTGATATCGACAAACCTGCTAATTTATTATGAGCCTTCTTTGTGGCAAATGCACACTAAAAGTTTGGAATTTCAGAAACATTTGGAGGCAATAAAATAGTACTGTTTTGTCCGGTCAGCAAGTTCAACATCTCGATGAGAAACATGCATGCAGGTGAGAAACACTACGTCATTGCCGAGACCAGAAACGTCGCGAAAACGGGGACTCCGTAGGCCAAATCGATGGACCGACATTTATGCCCCGTTTATCGAATATGTTCTAGCTTCACACGATAATGCAGGTACAATCCATGATCAAGAAAACATGACGTATGCATTCAAGGCGAAATAAAAAAGATTTCCATTATTTGAACGGGCAGGGTTTGCGGCTTCAACAATATTCATTTCTTGCCAAGCCATGAAAGCTCTGCTTCTCAAATTCGTATGTACAAAATTCTGATAAAATCGTTCGTGCCTCTTCCATCCCTATCTACAGCGGCTGCCATCAGTGGTCGCAATTGAGCGCTTCCACCACTTTACCAAGACCCCCCGTATCCAGTATGTAACATTTTTAGCCACTTATCAATACCCGCTTATCCAAGTCTCGCTCATTGCATCTAGTACACAGTCGTGATAGGCGTCTTGATGTAAGAGGTCAAGCTAGTGGTGCCGTTCATCTTCTGGTAAATAGCCTGGACGAAGGCCTGAGCGGCAAGCTTGGCGCCTTCGGGGCTGGTGTGGGTGTGGTCGTTAGGGAACAAGGCGTTGACAGCCGAGCTGCCGAGCTTGAGGTTCATCTTGCTGACGGCCTGGAAGTGGTCGACGAAAGTAACGGCGGAACTGGCGATGGCATTCGTGGCCGTCTTCTGGTAGCCCACGAAGCGAGGCGCGGCTCCACCGAAAGTACCCGTCTCCCACTGGTTGTTGGGCGTCTGCGAGCTGAGTATGACAGTCGCTCCCTTGGCCGTCATAAGCTTAGAGGCCTGGATGACATAGTAAACGAAGGTGTAGACAGTCTCGCCTGTCACGTCTGAGATGCACGTCTCAGTGCCGGCTCCCGGGCAGTCAGAGCGCTTGTTGTCGTTGGACGTAGGCGTGCCGCCGTCATTGTGTCCAAACTCAATGACGACGATATCTCCCGAGGTGACGAGGTCCGCAACGGCCTGGAACCGGCCCTCGTTCCAGTACGAGCGAGCCGAACGGCCGCCAATGGCCTTGTTAACGGCCGTGACTGTCAGGTAGTTGCCGATGTAGTTGCCCCAGCCGTCGGTGCTGCCATCATTCGCGCCGTTCTTGGCCATGGTGCTGTCGCCGCAGAAGTAGACAGTTGGCGTGGCTCGGGGTGCCAGGTTGACCGAGTCGGGCGCAGGCGCAGCTGCAACCTGCAGGGCGCCGAGCACCAAGGGAGAAAAGGTCGATAGAGAGAACTTCATGATGAACGAATTATATACTGGAAGCAAACACTTGAAATATTCCGACGCTGCAAATGATGGAGGATCCTGGGGGTTATCAATCGTTGGTCCAAGAACGGAACAGCTACAGTTAAATACAAGGCCAACATAAACGCCGCCAAGCCATGGCTCCATGTCAGCCGATCTCAGCAAACGACATGTTTCAGGAACGGATGACTATGCGCTCTCCGAAATGGAAGCGTCGCGGAGTTTGCTCCGCTTGACCGAGTTGGGCTTCTGTCCCGTGCCAGGTTCCTTTCTCTGAAACGGGCATTTTTCCACCAGTTACGAATATAAGGTTACTTCGGAACGATGGTGTCATTGACTTGTACGCGTAAAATTACGGGCCTCGAGGTATGCTTCAATTTAAACCACAAATCATAGCTATGGACGGCGTTGCAGGGAGGCCCCGGCCAGTCCATGCGATCAGCGCCCGGCTGATCCGCTACAATAGTCCTCTCGGTTGCACGCGAGAGCTACAGCAGGCCTCTCGCTAGAGAATCGACCCGAACTCAACATTTAGGGTTCCTAGATGCACCCGTGGATAGGTGCGCTTCGGCTAGGTCGGCCTGGAGGACATTCGGGTTATTATACAGCGAATCCCCCCGCATCAGCTCCGCTTGGCCAGATGAATAAAGTTGACGATTGCGGAGTGCAGGAGGTGCCAAGAGCCTCTATTCAGACAACTGCGTCCGGTGGGCTGGGGTGTTGATTGGCCTCGGTTAGTTGCTCCGAACCCTCAGCCCCTGACTTGGGATGTGACTTGTGGGTTTATTCGGCTTGCTTCACGATCAGGTGGAGAATAAACATTTGGAGTCGTGTTCTAGTTGGTATTAAGGGTGATATTAACATGGCGCAGGACTCAGCACCCGCTCATTTAGTCTTGGGCTTTTTAGAGCCAATCTTCCACGTCGACAGCTTCCCCCAGCGAGACTTAGACGTTCCCTCAGCCTTTGCTGCTGCTGGTACGGAGCCTTCCAACTCCTCTCTCGGACCTCCAATCAGGGTATTGCCCTCAAGCTCAGGCGGATCCACCCAGAGCTCCGACAGTTTGGCCGTACTACTTTGCCCGTGGTCACTCATAGGCGTCGTCGCGCTCGTCATCGTTTCTACCGGGCTGAAGCCGCTATTGGACATGGATGTGACACTCATGGAAGTGCTCAGCACCTCGGTTGAGTCTAGCTCCGCCGCGGGCTTGCAAGAATCGCCTGTGCTTTTGAGGTATTTGACCGAATCTGGGTCGGATGACAACAAGGCCGGCTTCTCGTCACCGTGTAGCTCCGAGACGACATGGGGCACCGCAAGTTCTGCAGGGTCGTTTGAGTTTCTGGCCAGTGCAAGACTGGAGGTGCTCATAAGCGACTTGTAGTCTGGCGGTTTCCCAAAGCGATTGCTGTAGATGGTCTCTTCGACGGCGCTTCGCAGCTTGTTGAATTTGAAGCCGATGGTAAAGTTGTTCAGCGGGAGGAGTTGGTCGATCTCATCGTGAACCTGTTGCTGCAGACGCTTCTCCTTGCCCGCGAAAGTCTTGATCATGTTGCTGGTGTAGTATTTTGCGGCGTCTTCGATCTGCTTCACGGAAACATACTTGCCGTCGTATCGGAAGGACCGTTCGAGGATGAGGATCATGTCGCAGGAGCACTTGAGAAGCATTCTCGCTGTTGGCGGCAGACCCCAGATGCAACCAGCAATACCGACGATTGCACCAATACCCGCTGTCGGAATTGCTGCACCAAGAGTGACTGCACTCACGGCGGCGAATTGCATCAGAGAGACCTTCATGAACGTCTTCAGGTTTCCCATGACAATGTCCGACATGATCTTCTCTATTTCGTCCGGGGCCGCCTTGGGAAATCCGAAGCATTGCAGGACGTGTTCGCAGATGAGTCGCGAGACGGTGGGCGTTCCGATTATGCCAGAGAACGGGAGAGGGACAGCGGCGGTGCGAATTGCATGAGTACCTAATCTCATACATTCTGTTATCGCTGAGTTGATTTTCTGTTCAACGTCGACGACTTGCGCCGCGACGCAAAAGAGACGTACTCGTTCGTCAACAATAAGTCCGAGGGTTTGGGAGAGGAGATCTTTGACGCCCGCATCGTCATCTAGGAACAGACGTCAGAATCATGCTGCTTCATAATGAAGGAGAACTTACCTTTTGAAAGACAGCAATACCCGTCGGCCTTGTAGTGTTCGATCTGTGACAACTGGTTTCTGAGCTCATCGAACTGCGCCTGTGCCATCATGTTGGCTTGTTCGTCCGCTAGCTTCTTGGCCTCTTTGTAATCGTTCGTCTTCTCCATTAGTTCTTCCAGCAGCTTCATTTTACGATAGCCGGTGAGTTTGTCCTTCTTCGTACCGATGACGAATACTGGGACTTGATGCGAGAACTGAGCAATAGTTGCAAAGGTTCGCTTGTCCGCTTCTTCGATGCGGCTCACATCGGCGTCCACACAGAACCTGGTGGGTTTTATTAGAACCGGAACTTCATAGCGCAGCGAAGAAGAGCTTACCAGATTACGTGCAGAGCTTTGGCAGGGTCTTCTTGGAACGCGCGGTGCCTGAGAAACTTTGCAATCAAATCTAGTTCCGTGTCACTTCCTGCTTGCCACCCTCTCGAGTCGTGAATGAGCAATCCCGGGTGTAGTGGAGACTCAAAGGCTTCGTTTATGTCATGGACGCCCTGATCATAGGATTTAGACTCCCCGGTCATTTCAACACCAAATACCTTGTTGATCAGTGTCGACTTGCCCACTCCAGTCTTACCACAGACCAATATCCGAAATGCCTTGACACCGCTTGCTTGCAATTGCATATCTCGAAGCCATGGAGCAAGCGAGTTGTCGTCATCGACCAGGCATGTGTCCTGGAAGTTTGAGATTTTTGTTTTGATAGTTTTGAAGCTGGGAAGCTCAAGGTACCGAGGGTATCTATCGAGCACGCAGAAGATGGAAGCATGAATCACTGTGCCGTATGGTCCTATAGCATATCAGCAGAGTCCAAACTCCAAATCTCAAGGGTCAGACTGTACCATTATTGCTCCATCCTTTCAGACCGTTTGCGCCGAATACTTTACGTGTGGCACCGCGTGAGAAGCGCTCGGGGTCGTGTTTCAAGCTGTGGATTTCACCACCGGCCGCTGAGCGCGCCGAATGGGAGCTTTGGAGGTCAAACATGCTGACCTGAATACCATTCGAATATTTGAGGCGCCATTCAATATCTTCTGAACCGTCCAGATTCGGCAGGTTGCCAGCATATTGGGGGAAGACGAGAGAGAGCGGATTCTCGACAGCGGTTGGTTTCTCCATGGAACGTACACTCAACCCAGCCGTGATGCTCTCCAGTAGGATCCATTGGAGCGGATAGAGAGAAAGCCCGTCATTGGCAGTGCCACCGCACAGATCGTCGGTTGTGCCAAGAAACCAAGCTTGGATAAGAGATCGCCTCGTCATTTCAGTGTCGCTAGGGACTTCGAACACTTCTGGGACCCTGTTGGACCGGCTTTCGTTGATAGCGAGCGCATGCCGCAGAACCTCAATGGATGGACCAAACGAGATGTCGTAACGCGTCTTCACCGACGTCAGCTTCACCGTGTCGAAAAGACCGACAAAGGGTATCCGAGGCGGGTCACCGGCGTTGCTTTTGACCGTCTGCACCAGCTGTGTGCCATTTCGATAGTCGTCCTCGAGTTCTGCCTTGATGAGTGCGCACGTTAAATCGAACTGGTCGTCGAATCTATGCGCGAACTGTTTCTTCAGCAGACCCATACGATGGACGATTCCAGCCACTGCGCGGGCCACAAAGGCGCCGTGGCCGGATCCATATAGCCAGAGCTCATCTTCGGCGTGTTCAAGCGTGGAGCACACGTCCTTGACGATGGTTTTAATGACGTCGGCGGTATCGTCGGTCGCGGGTTTGGACTTGAACTTGTCGCCGAACTTGGGAATGTTGCCGACTGCGACGTAGTATCTCGGTATCTGTACTAGAGCGCGCCCTGAAGGACACACGCCCTCTCGAACGAGCTGCTTGAGCCGCTGGATATTCGACTGGTTCACCTCCTCTGGCAGAACGGTCAGCTGCAGCTCCGCGTCGGTCGCGACAAAGTGGAGATCGACTCACTCTTCTTTTCGCGCTGCTCGCTCCCATCGATCAAGACCACCAGGCGCTTCAGCGTTCTCTGATCAGACATGCTGAACGCGACTCTCGATCAATCGCCGGCCTGCGGAATTCCCAGCTAAACAATCATTTTAGGCGGCCAAGGTTGAAGATGTCGAATGTTGAGCGGGGAAGAAGCGTGAGGTGATAAGGCAAGGCTGAGCCGGAATTCGCAACCAGGGGCGTGATTCGGCTGCGAGACCGTAGCTCGCTTTCGGTTACAAAGCCGCTATTCGCTTTTGGGCCATCCGGCTTACTGCCGCATGCACCTCGACGGATTCCCAGCTCTCTGAAGCTTGGGGGCCATAACTCATAAGCCACTGGTAACCCTGGTTGCCACGGTGTTAATCTTAATGTGTTGGGCTGCAGGGGTGTTTTAGTCATGCCAAGTGTCCATACGGAATTTCCAAATAGATTTCAATCATGCTAAACGGTATAGCTGACGCTGAAGATCGGAACTGCGGCTCACTCTAAAATCGCATCATGTCACAGCGTTACTATACTTGACTATGCTATTTCGACATCTATTTATCGTGAAATCGCCTAGCTAGGCTAATCCAAGAAGTAGTGTCGAGTGGAGGAGTACGTTTGTTGAGCTGATGTCTCACATTTCTGTCTTGTGAGAGATAAGGTTGGAATTGGTGTATATGGGATGGTTGTAGATCAATCAATGAAGTATAGTGACTCGTGGGAGAAGACATCTACTGGTGGCATTTGTTTGCGGAAGTCGTTAGCCTATTCATCTCCCAAAGTCGGACAGGTTACGGAGGCAAACACCCCGCGATTCCTGGCACCTACTCGACAACGAGAGCGTATGAGCATCGCTAGGTAAACGACCTAGACTATCACTGTCCGCTATTCGATGTCTAATGGCTTCCATCTCTCCCTAACAAAGCCTTATGTTTTCCCATGACGCTTCCCCTAACACTTCGTCTGCCCTGGGTTGATCACCAACATAAGACCCGCCAACGACGACGTAACCGCCACCACCAGGTCTCAGCACCAAGTAACCAGTCGACCCACGTATCAGCACAAGAGAGTCATGGCTTGTCACCGGGCCACTCGTACTCCCCGTGATCCCCGTGTCGGTGACGAAAAAGTGAACACCCTGCGTATATGCCCCGGCCTTCCGAAACCTGGCTATCCTGGTCAGGCTGCTAAGAAACTGAACCGGGCTCCGGTAAACACGCAAAGCGACCACGATCACCACCGGCAGGACCAGAATCTTCCAAGCCCAAACAACGAAAGCGATCATGAACCCGATATTGGACAAGGCACCGAGAGACCAAGCGATAAGGAATATGGTCGTGTCTCCTATAAAAACAGATGCAAACTGAATCGTAGCCGATATCAAGTGGCCCAAGACTGGGAGAATAAAAGTCCAATCCATGTCGTCGTATGTAGTTTGGAATAGGGTCTCGATTAGTGATACGCGGAACTCCCAAAACACACCGCCCATAGTGAACAAGATGTCGCCGGAAGATTGACGCCACATATCGCGGTTTAGCCAGGTCCTGCCCTTAAGAAACACACCGAAGGCTTGGTTAATCGCACTCACTTCTGTCATGGGCTGGCGCTCCCACCGTGGGTCAAGTTGCATGCGGTGGCCGTCCGTGGGACAGGAAGCAACCGATGGAAATCGCATGCATAAAAGCTCGTGGATTCTGATTCTGAAGTACCCCGACGAATATGCTGCGGTTGCATAGGCAAGTATGTCGATCAAGTCCAACGTGCGAACTGCCATGCGCATAGACACGAAGACTTGAGCCATGTGTGACCGCCACACTAGGTTGATAGCGGTCTCCGTCAGGGCGCTCATCACAGGATCCGGGGCTGTGTTTCGTAGTCCAGTGCGAGGGTAGAATATACTCGCTAGAACTTGCCAAAGAAGTTGCACCGAATCTACAGTGCCTATCTCCGTCACACGTCCAACTATCTTCGCCTCTACTTTCAGGCATGGTCCGTCAATATCGTAGCGTACTTCTTCGGGACTCGAAATTGATGGAGTAGGCGTAAATGTGTCAAGAAGGCTGATGTGACGAGCAGAGTCGACGCGGGTTGATATCGGCTGCGTCCAGTCGGGGACCCAAGAAGGCAAGTCAATCAGCCAATCGGTAGCTGGAGCGTAACAGGCATCTCGTCCGGCTCGAACGTTGGTTGCAACTCTCAACACACGACTGGTCATGGTGAACATGGAAGCCGAGATGCCGTCGTAGGGGTTGTGTCTGGCGGGCAAAAGGAGGCTGTACGACAGACGTAGATAGGGATCCGGGGTTTGTGCCAGACGAATAGCATCCAAGTTTCCGTCCAGCTTGAAGCAAGCTCGTGCAACCGCCTTGAATACTTGGGCGTCCGTCTGGGCCCACATGGAGATGGGGATATTGTGGTCAATTTCAAGCTCCTGGAAGACACCGTAGAGCGAGAAGAACCTGTCCTTCGGGTCGCGGCATGCCTTGAACCGCATGGAATTCATGACGCTTGTAAAAGAAAACTGAGATAAATCCTCAAGGAGCGACTCGCTGAATCCTAAGTCATTGTTGTGTCTTAAATCATTGTTGTGTCTCATTGGATTTACGCCTCTCTTCAAAGCAATGGCGTCGGTAAGATAGAATTGCAGCGCAATAGCCTGGTCGAGATTGACCGACGCAGGGAGCACGCCGAGTTTCCTCAAAACATCCCAGCCGCGACGGATGTATTCGAGCTTGAGATGTACGTCACCGCAGACCACAGTCACTCGGCCGGGATATGGCAGCGTAACCTCCTGGACCGGCCAGGCTCTAGTAAACCACGACCTGCCAAAGAAATCAGCCAGACTCTTGCTGAGTTGTGGCCACTTGCGGGCCATGTCGAGCCCGATCTTTGTCGCCTTTTGTTCCGAATCTCTGATAGCCAGTGTATCGTCGATCCCAGATACCTTGGCGAAGTAGTCACAGACAAGGCTACTGGAATCATCTTGTTCACCGAGCCAAACTCGAACGCTGGCCGCTGTCTTGTATATGTCACCCATGATAGCGATCTGCTGGATTTTCTCCTCCGTGGACTCTTGGTCGATGCAAATCGCGTCCACCCACAACCGGTTCTCTCCGCGATCCCCGTGGGCATTTCTCAGCGCTGCCACGCAGTTCTTTGTGACGGAAATGAGTGCCCCATCGCAAACGAGTCGTTCAGTTCCATCCTGGGAGTCCCAGGCATAAGACAGGGCCGTGAACGGGGGGGCGGAATCCAACGGTGCTTCTTCCATACAGCAGGCGATTGGCGACTTTCTGTCGTCATTGTGTGGTCTGAGAGTGATGAGCCGAATTGTTTTGGAGTCGGAAAGGCGCTTGTACTTGTATTGCGGCAGGCTCTCGTCGGGGGGATTCAGCCGCACCGGTGGCACTGGACGAGGGTCGATCCAGGACCTGAATAAAATCTCCATGGTTTGATGGCGTTTCCAGTGGGCTCCTATCCCAGGGGATTGGTGAAAATACATCGGTTGCATTGCCAATGAAAGTCGGAGGGAATCTGACCAGGTTCTTGAATCCTCTGCTCTGAAGCCCATGCCCCGATAAACATCTTGAAGCATACGATGCACGTACATGTCGAGCATGATGCTCATAGAGGAAGCAAAGACCTGAAGTTCGACTGACGGGTCACGCCATATATCAGTAGGATATCCACGGTGGCCTCTTGGTGGCGGATTCAGCGGCTTAGCGCCACAACGCCGCCAAATCGCGTCCGTGCCCTCAGCGACTGCGAATATTACCCCCTCTCCACGGCCGGCCGGCCTCACGCAATTCCTACGTAATCGAGGGTCTGCATCTTCTGCGATGATCGGGAACCTGCTTGGAGCTGTCGAGCAGGGCCCCCGGATCTGTTAGTTTGTGCAATAAAGGCACTTATAGCCCAGCCCAAGGCGGCCTGCAGATAGACGAGGTATTCTTTATAGCCCACGAGAGGAAGATAGAGATTGTAGATTATGAATTAATTATAGACCTCTACAGATACCGCCGACCCTTCCTTTACTTCTTCATCTTCTGTATAGCTAGCTGGGCCTTTCTATTAGCTCGAAGGAACTTACAGAGCTGGTCAATCGAGTAGCCCATCTGCTGCTGCTGCAGGCTTATAGCGTGCATCGCAGCCTCCTCGCTTATACGCCGAGCCTGCGCTATACGGCGAATCTCCTTGATGATCTCGAGCCGTAGGGAGTACCACTGCACCTCGCTCCGCCGGCCCGCCCGCCACCGGCTTCCCCAGCGGCTATCGAGAGTAGCAATAGCTTGTTGGCCTCGTAGCCCGACCGTCCACTCTCTCCATAGGTCCCTAACTGTCTTAACTTCCCGGCACATACGATGCTGTGGAGGTATCTCTAGCCCTGGGGTTTCTGAGCGGCTGTTGCTGCTATTACTTGAGTAAGCTATTGTGTACTGGCTCTGAGCCTCTTCGGCGGCAGCAGCTGCAAGCACTGGCGGCGGCAGCGGCGGCCCTGGTGCTGGTTGTAGCTGAAGGAGACCAGGGGTGGCCCCTGTCTTGAGCTGGAAGGTGAGGCCAGTTGAGAAGAGCGACTGGAGCTGCGAGGCCTGCTCCCTGACGCCCTGAAGCTCGGCTCGTAGATCCGCTCTTAGATCCGCCCTGAGGTCGGCCCGTAGGCTGGTGATCCTCGTGTCGTTACGGGTATCAATAGACTGAAGGTAGTCTGCAAGAGCTGGGACGGCCTGGGCCAGGAGGGCTAGCTGGCTCGGCCTCTCGCCCTCTTCTTGCACGAGGGCTGAGACCTCTTGTGCGAACTGCAAGTAGGCCACTTGCTGAAAGACCGGGTGATTCCAAACCGGGCTATCTGGGAACTGCTTGATCAGGAAGACTGAGTCTTGCAGGATGACCTCGCGGAGGTACGAGAGCAGGTTCGTAAGCCCCATGGCCGCAAGGTCGTTAATCTGGTCAGGGGCAGGGCCGAACCGGCCCTTCCAACAGTCGAGGTCCGGCCAGATCATAGAGAGGAGGGTCTCCGGCGGTATGATACTGGCACGGCGTATCTCAAAGCACCCCTTTTGCGGCAGATGCCCGGCCATAGTGCGCATGAACTTGCGAGGCAGGGAGTTCAGGTAGCAGCCAATCATCTGCTCCTGGTTCCAGCGGCCTGCCCGGCGGATCTGGTCCTCGCTGATCCCCTTCAGCTCGGCTGTCTTGGCCCCCGAGCTCCGGCCAACATGCGTCTTCTTCCTCGAGGCGATGCCGGCATACGTAAACGCCTTGACGACCCAGTCTCGCTGCGAGTTGTACGAGAGGGCTGCCGTATGGTCATGCCCGCTCCCGCTCCCTCTGATCAGCCGCGTATCATACCATGCAGACCTCTGGCTAAGGTCTGGAAACGGCTCTTCAGCGGCTATATCCCACCGATAGAGGAGGTAGAACGCAAGGCCGCCCAGCATGCAGATAACCGGGTTCTTGTTCCGGAGGGCTCCGGCTGTCTCAAGGCGGCCGTGCTGGTTCTGTTTCCCAGCCCGCGTTGTGAAGATCAGGGGCATGCAGCGGGTCGGGCCCTCCTCCTCGAACTCGAAGGTGAAGAGATCCGAGATCTCGGCTGCGCGGCGGTCGCCACCCCGGGTTAGCATGTAGTGCCCGAGCAGCAGATCCACGAGAGTCCGTAGGTGACACTCAGCAGCAGTGCCGCTATGCGCCCAGAGCTCGTGGCAGACGCGTTCGAATTCCTGCTCCGTATATCCATCGAGGAGGGTATCGCGACCCTTATCGGCGTAGCTGGCCTTATCCTGCTGCGCATCCCGGCGCTGGAGGGACTTGAGGTACTCCCGAACGTTATCCTCCCGGGGCGAAGGATGGGTATTCATCCCAAGCGCTTTCTGCGTACGATATAGGTCGGTAATAGCAGTCGTATAGCTGCGGACTGATCGCCAGGCAAGCCGCGTAGCCTCCTGCAGAGTATCCTCAGCCGCCTTGTAGCTCTTGGCCCTGAGGGGCCGGTCCGCGACCTCCTCAACGAGGAAGAGGAGGAGCTTATCTTCAGTGACGGTATCTGCATCCTGATACTGCTTGCGCTCGCAGAAGTCCCTGAACTCCTTCTGCTTCGGCTCATACGCAGCCAGTGTATTTCTCGGCCTCGCGTCCTGGATCATCGAGAGGATATGCTGTGCGTTAGCACGTAGCTCGGCGTTATTGCGCGCGTTGAGCCCGACGCGACCGTGGTGCCTGGTGCCGGCTGCAGCGGCCCCGGCAGCAGCCCCAGTCGCAGTAGTCGTTGCAGTGCTGGTCCTGACGGTTATAGAGTCAGCTACAGCCGCCGCCTTCTTCTTCCCAGCCTGTCTCCTCGTCATAGTCGGATATCAATTAAAGAGGCAGCAGCTGATCCGATCGATCGCATACGAGGTCATTAGAGAAAATAGGCCAGCCTAGACGGGCCTGGGGGTTCTACAGGGAGATATATATAAATAATCTTCCAGGGCCAGCCAGGCCTTCCAGCGCCAGATCAGCAGGACCGGGGCAGCTGGGGGGCCCCGGAGGCGCTGGAGGGCGCTGGAGGCCCCCTGGAGCTTCCTGAAGTTATAGGGGCCGATCAGCGAGGGGGCATGGAGATTCGCGTATATCCACGGCCATCCGGGGTGGCCAGCGCGGGGCCCGCATGTGGATATACCGGGATACCATTGGCCGGGCGCCGCAGGCGGCGGGGGTCCTGGATCAGCCGGTCGGCGCCACGCGCCGCCGCTGGGGTCGGCGTGAATCAGCGACGGCTCAGCGGCGCCGTGGATACCAGGTAATGTCTGCCGGACCCGGATGGTCAAGTGAAGTGGTATGAGCAGCGCACATGCCCATACGACAATCACCACGACGAACTCGGAGAATATGATCAAGTGTAGGTTGGCCATCTCCAGTCGCCTTCGCTCGACAAATGCGAGCTGTTCAATATGTTGATGTTTGTGAGCGATTTCCGATCCCGTGAGGAGCAGGGCTGAGCGCGTAGATTCCTACTTTGTATTTACTGGTCATACAGAATCGTAAATATGGGGCTGCTGCCTAGAATGGTTCGCACAAATGGAAGTGAGGCGAATCGCTCCGCTCACTTGTTTTGTAATTCTACAAGCTGTCAAAATAGCTTCACTTGGGATTTGGGTGTTGCACCTTCAATGACAAGGACTTGTGACCAAGCTGTAAGGAGGAAAATCATCTCTCTATTGAAACTTTCAAAATATCAAAACGATATTTCTCTATCTCTATCCATATTCCATCATTCCGTCTCCGTCTAAGGCCTTGTCTATTGCAAACATGACAAAGGAAAAAAGTGCAAAGAATAAACAAAACAAAACAAAAAAAAGAATCGATCTTGGCAACCCATCCGCGGGCGACGATTTCGCAACCTTGGCCTCGCCCTTCGCATTTGCGAATCCGTGTATGCCAAGATCGCCAGAGGAAGAGGCACAGCCTCAACAGGAAATAAGCCTACTTGCGAGTAAGGCGATTGACAAGGTACCGGTAGTACGTGAGACAGTTTGTAGAAGCATCGAACGTCCCCTGCTTACCACCACCCATTGCCTTCGTACGCCACTCGTTCCCTGATACAATATTAGTCACTGTGCCCTAGCGCTGGACTATTAAAATCTCAAAACGGCTTACCAGCGGTGTCAAGATCGACATTCAGAGCAGTTATGTTGTTATCATATCTCGTCAAGTCGACTTGACCTCCGTAAAATAGTCTGCCGTAATGTTAGTTGGAAGTTGTCAGTAAAGGCCAATGCAGAAACTTACTCTTGGCTCCCCCGAAAAGCATATCGATTTTCCCTCACATGCCAATAAGCACCGGAATTTCCGAAATCCTTGAGTATCACATCACGGAATGTCCCATCAAACGTCCGCACCGTTCCACACCCAGTACATCCAGAAGAGTCCTTCGCGACTTTGGCAACTCTCCCCAAGACAAGACCGACATGGGTACAACCGTGAATGTTCTTTTTTTTCTCCTGTTGTATCAGCTTTTTGTACTCTCCCGCTGCCCATTTCCCTGCGTCTGTGTTCGGAACATAATCCGCTGCTGCTTTATAACAGTTCATGAAGTAGTAGTGCTTGCCAACTTCGAGGCTGCGGCGCCCTGCTGCCTGCTTGGCAGCTTTAAAGGCCTGGATTTTCTCTCCTTCGGATAGTTCACCCTCGCCGTCGTCTAGTTTGCGTGGAAATAGCTGAGAGGTGCTTGGGATGTAATCAACCGCCGATAGATTTCCGGGTTTGCCATCCTGTGCGACAGTATCCGAAGTCAGATTGAAGGGGCGGATGATGGCGCTGGAGGCGAGCCCGCAGAAAGTGACGAGGTGTAGGAATTTCATGGTGATGGTAGGTATTTCCCGTGAAATCGAAGCCAAAATTCAATGAAAAGTTTTAGGTTGAGAGGTTGAGAGAAGAGGAATGATGCTGAGGTGTTGTCCTTGTAGTTTCTGCATTTCTCTTGGAGCGGTACAGACTGGTATATATAGCTGTGAGGTGAGCTCACCATAACATGAGGATTGAATACACTCATGTGGCCATTGTATGCTACTCGTGAATGAGGTTAGGGCTATTATTTCACATCTAAATTAAGCATGACTACTAAGCGCCTGTATGGACGAAACGGCGTATGGCCCTGGGAGAAAACAACCTCACAGATCGGGCGTTGCGTTCTTGAGTAGTGGTGGGGAAGGACTCGGTGACTCCGTTATAGATGTTCCATTTTCGACTGGATATTTTCTTGCCAAACAATCCACAACACAGCCGTTTGCTGCTCGAAGAGTGGTAGAGAAGGGCTTGGCAACTCCATTGCAAGCTCTATTTTTTAACGCGCTCCAACTTCAACTTCGTATTTTCTTCTAAGTGAATTATGCGCACCCTTGCCAGGCGTATATCCCCTACATGTCAATTGGCCTTGGGGTCATAAGACGACGTACTATCGACGCCCGAGAACCACCAGGTCATCGCCCTCTTGATATTGATCATCACTCAAAAATAGCATGTCGGACCGACAGAATTGACTAACAAACTCAGACCTCAGGGTGAAAGCTTATTCTGAAACCTCCTTCTAGTGAAAAGGCTTGACGCGACAGGGGTGGCTGGGTGGGCATGAATGTTTCTAAATAGAGTTCTGACCCTGGCTACGGTTTAACTAACCGTCACCTTACCCTGTAAAATAATAGGGTAGGTACCCAAAGACAGTGGTCATACACGAGAAGGTGAGAGTGGTAGAGCTCTACTAACGGGCCCTGGCAGAGAATTGGGACAGTTGATTCAGCCTTGCTTCGCTGGAATCAGGATGGTCTGTAGGGTTGGGGTTGGAGGAGTCATTCAAGTATTGGTCAAATTTCAGGGGCAGGGTAAAAACAGATGAGGACGGAGCAGCGCCGGCAGCCGTCACAACCGACACAACCGTTACGGCACCTCTTGCAGCAGCCCTCACAGCCTCATACAGAACTGCAGTAGCAGTGGCAGTGGCAGCCGCTGGAGTAACATCTGGGCCGGGCTGAAAGTTACGAACTTTTCAGGGAAACCACAGAGATGGGTTTCAGTCTAGTATGGCGTTTGCATTCAAGACTTCTTAGGCTAGCTATTGGTCCTGCATGTTCCAGGTCCACACAGAGATGAGCTTTTTTAACGATTTGGCTGCAGTTTGTTATGTGTTGATAGCTGTAGGATTCACTTATTATTCATAACATTCCCTAACTTACACTATAAATTTGCTGTGACGAACGGAAGATCCAAAATGCAGGGCGAAGTAGAGTCACATAATACATACTGCGCGAATTGCAATACTCATATGCATTTCCGGCCGCCCTCGGGTTGATTATGGTCGTTCCTGGTTATGTGGCGGCACCCTGATTAGTAAATACTTCCGCATATTCGCGTAGTAATTATGAGTTGCTAGAGGAGCCTCCGACGACTCTCGGAACTTGATTTGTAAACCCCCCGCGCCGATGACATATCGTAAGACTCAATTCCGATTGCCTTCGGCGCTTAACTTGCATTAGACGCCTCATGCTGCTTGGACTTTTTGAGATTGAAGATGGAATGAATTTCTCCACTTTCCGCCCAAAAACCATCTGAGTGGACACAAACTTCCCTGTGAATCCTTACTCGCTGTATGACGACGCCACAGACTGAGATTTTAGATCTTCCAGCAGTGACACCTCTTACATTCTATATATATCTAGGCTGGCTTTAAAGAGCGTCTCGTGCACACGTTGGTTGGTATTGGGCTAATTGGTAGTTTGGAAGTGGTAGTTTCGGATCCCTCTTACGAACCCATCCCGGATTTCCAATCACGCCATTAGTAACCCCATACAAATAGCGAAATGGTAGTGCTACAGCAAATCCTAGACCAAATTAGTATCATCTCGTAAAGATTACTTATTGATAAACTCAGCTTGAACCTTTCCGAATGCCTTCGGCGTCTAAGTTTCGTCGGCAGGTTATGTAAGGTGGCCGACGGACTATTAGACTGCCGAGTGTATTCACCGTAAGCTGACTGCAGAATGTATCCACTGGAAGCTGAACCTCAGCAACTGGTAGCCAAGGATGGTTCGGTTGCGCCCATTGTCATCTTGCCGACATGGCCTTGCTATATAATACTTGTCTCATCTGGTAAATGCAGGGTGCTTTCAATCAATCCATCAGTTCTCTTCTAGAGCAAGAGGACCTCATTTTCTCTCAAGACCATCTTATCACTCACTAAGATATGTTATAAACTTCAGCAAAATTTCCGATCCAGTCCGCCGAATCTTAAAGATGCATCTCAAATACTTTGCTCTGTTGTTTGCAGCTATCGTTACTGCACTGCCAGCTATTCCAGTTACAGACATTAGCACCGCAGAGACTCAGGCCGCAGCAGATGCAGGGCTCGTGCTACGAGATGGGAGTGCTGGTGTCAACTTGAAACCGAGGTGGAAGGCCGATTTATCTGGCAGAACTTTCGTGGCTGGAGGATGGACTGTGGTCATCAAGGAATGGACGCCAATGTTTACATCTAAAATACACGCACGCATCCCAAGAAACGCACACGACATCACTGCGCTAGGGATGACTGTTTCGCGTTTGTTCAGGCGAACCGACCCCATGTCTACGCATGCCGGCGAAATTAATGATGGTTGGCTTATAGAGGCTTGGGCTGGAGACCTGCACTTCCCTATTCACGACTGGCCACGAGAGCTTGTATTGGCGCTGGTAAAGGCTGCTTGTTACGCGGCTAGGGATAATTACCCAGCCAATGGGTTCTTTTATGAAATCTGGTCGGCAGGTTATGGGGAGGTTTTAATGAGGCTTACTGTAACGCCGAGGTTCAACAACGAGTTTTAGATTAGAGTCACTATTGACTAGATGGATGAGAGGGCTACCAGAAGCTACCTGAGGCGACTGGCTAGCCCTCGGTAGCCATCACAATCAACAACCGTAACGGGATGAGCACGGGGGTGGTACATCTTGCGCTATTTACGTCCTAGCCAGGAACCTCGGTACCCACGGATATTTTCTTTACTTTTAGAACTTTGCTGTTTTTCTTACTCTTTCCCCTTTAGCTTTGAGATACTTATCTTGTTTATTTCTGCCTGGTACAGACAGTGGCTAGGTTGCAAGAGTCGGTTTAGATATATAAACTGGAGATTTACGAGATTTGTGGACGCGATTCTCAAATTGCGGGTAAATTTTATGTACTGGAAGAGGAATGCTCTAGCTATGTAGAAGTCGCTTCCCTTCCTTTACCCATCAACACATATCTATATACCAGTTCCATTTGTAGTAAGTGCATTGAAGTATTAGGCTTTAATACTGCCTGAGTAGAAGTAAAAACAGTCGATGTGAACCTGGAAGGACGAATACGATGAGGTATCGTCTCATCCTGATCGGGTGGGCATTTAGCACTCGCCCTTCTTGACGGGCTCACAGTCACCGTTAGACTTGTCGCAACCGTCGTAAGCCTGGCACTGGACCTTGGGGTAGCAGTTGTTGTCATAGGTAGCCTAAGGTAAACGAATTAGTTACGTTGGTGATATTGAAATATGGGGGTCGATAATTACCTTGTCACCCATGTTGGTGTTGATACCCATAAGCTCACCACCGTCGATGGCAGTGACACCCTCCATGTGGACGGTACGGGCGCAGTTTCCCTTGCAGTTACCGCAAGATCGGTAGACCTTGCCGTAGTCGTTGGCGTAGAAGTTGATGACGTTGACGTGGCCACAGCCATTGTGTTGGATGACCTTGTCCTCGGCGCCGTAAGCACCGCCGCCAATGATGTTGGCAGTGCCGGATCCCTTGATGGAGATGGCGTCCTCGCAGACCTTCTCGAACCAAACGAACTCCAGGTTGCAGCTGCCCAAGCAGTAGACACCCTCCTTCTGGTCGGCACCGATGATGACGTTCTTCAGGGTAGCGCCGTCCTCAAGGACGAAGACGGTATCGGCCTCGCCTATGCCAAGTGTCAATATGTTGCTCAAATATGCTGTGGGAAGCAAGTGACTTACCTCCTTCGCTCTGGCCGCTGCAGGCCTCACCACGGTCGTACTTGACCCAGCCAGCGTCAAAAGTCTCACCAGCACCGATGTACTGAGGCTCAGAGAGAGTCTTCTCACCGGTAGCAGTGGGAACACCGCCCTCGTAGCCCAGGCAGGCCATGGCCGCGGGCACGGCGGCGAGGAGAGAGATGATGCTGACGGAATGCATTGTGAGGTTGGAAGTTGGTGAGACGGTGGTAGTGGTGTGGTAGTTGAAATGAATCCGATCAACGGAGAGTAGTAAATACAGAAAATGGAACTGAGAATGTGTGAGATTGTCTGACTCCAGGTCGTTGGTGAGGATGGGAAGAAATTTCGATCTGGAGGGGGCAACTGGGCGTATTTATCTACCATTTGAGCTCACCGCAGACAGTATTCAGCCGTCACCGACGGTCCGCACCATGTTTCTCCGTCGTACTCCTGAATAGAGTGTGGGTAAGCTTAACACACCCTCAGGGGTTACACCCGCTCCCTGTGCAGATAAGCTTAATGCGTCCTGCCCACTGGTCAATGGCAAGTGACATGTTCCGCTGGGAAGTGACATGCCCATGCTCTGTTGGCAGTGACATGCCCATGCTCGGTGGGAAGTGACACACCCATGCTGAGTTGGGAGTGACATCTGCGGCTGGGGTTACCAACGTTACGTCACCCAGCCCTGTTTTACATGGATAAGCTTAATCCACGTTTCAAGGACTGCAAATTTCCGTTTGTTTAACAATTCATCCTAGTGGTTCATTCGATAGACCTCTCAGCCGCAGAAAATCTCAATGTCGAGGTCAAAAGTACAAGTACAACACGATTCCCGAGGCCTATATCCCAATCTCATCATATGTATAAGTAATGGATGAACTGAGTTTACTTGCTGCCAAATTACAGTTTTAAGCCTATAAAGAAGCTAATGTTTATTCCCCGATGGATGTTCTCACAAGTCAAGGCTCCTGAGTCTCCACCCCTGCAGATAAAACACTCACTATTCATCGGCGCCAATCTTTTACCAGGGGGTGGCCCCTAGAAATTACCTTAATTTTACCGTCTGATGTTGTCCGGCGTTAAATCGTCCATCTGCTAGACGGAAACAGGTTTCCTGTTCATGGTTGCAGGGGTAAAGAGAGGGGCCCGGTGGGGAATATTGTGGTGCCTCCTGAAACAGGCGGAGTTGATTGAAACGTAAGGGCGTTGGTGGCGGAGGCCTGACAGGATCTTGAGACGGATTCTGTATGAAAGCTAGAACCGCGCCTAAAAATACCATGAACGGAAAGCCTTGTTCTCTCTGCGGACTCGTGGTGATCCAGACATGGGGGATTCGGACCATCGGGTCAATCATGCGACCTTGTACCTCACCAGGGGATGCGGACGAACTTCAGCAATTTACATCCGAGCGTGACAATACTGTTATCAATCCTGATAACCAAGATGAGGGGCTCACAACTGTGTCTCGCATCTGCTGCGATTGCTCGGCGTGTCATATTGAGGGCGGCTGCTGACCAGTAGTGCATCATCGGACCACAATTGCGCAGGCTTCGTTGATAGGAAACGAGCCCAACTCAAAGTGGGTTGAAACCGCCACAATCAGTGAACAGACTCGAGTGTCACGAATGAGCTCAAGGCATTTTTCAGAGTCCTCAGCCTTGAACTCTCGAATCGTGGCTATGACCATCCTGTTATTCCCGACAAGTCTACGGAGTCGCCTAATCGAGCAACGCCGATCTGATGCGCTTCAGCTTAGCAGTAAAACTGAAACTTCTTTCCGCGTTTAGTTCCCCCCAGAAATGCTCCTTATGGCAGTTGCTCTTCTATGTTTGGTGGAATCATTGTGGGGGATTATCCGGGTCGCCCCCGCCAAGACCCGCCAAATACGCACCCCATGTAACTGAAACATGTCTGTGATGCAAGGTTGTGTTCCTGTTTCTTGCCTACTGTATGATCTTGTCCATTATCATGACCGCAGTCATTTCATTGATACTAACGACGAGTGTCGTGCCGCGTCATCTGCAATCCCTTTAACTGAATTTCTCACATCGACAGGATCCTCATTGCACATTTCCTGACCTGGGTTGGTCGTCCACCGCCTCATGGGTCGAATGCCTGCAGTCCTCCACCATCCTCAATCCTACCCTGCGCGCTGAATAAATTACAATGTTGTAATTGCAATCAAAGATGCGCCGAGTTGGTCTGTGCTAAGGAGGAAGCTGTGTGCGGGTCATTGTAACATATGATGCATCGCCACCTGAGCCGAACGTCCCGATCACTGGGGTCTCCCAAAGAAATTGCGTCACCACTAAAACATAGAGTTATTAGTGAAGGCTTTTGTATTCGCAGTACCAACCAGGTATTGTACAAGTGCTTGCTAATGTACTATGTTTGAGCTCAAGTATCATCAATCCATCTCGTCTTGCGGATGGAAGCACTTATGGCCGTGCTTAATCTTACCAAAGACCTACCTTACCAGCCAAAATTTAAGATCTTCTATGAAGATAAGTAGTATTAAGGTTAAAGATACGCCATCCATTGACATCTACCCAAATACATACCGTGGGATTGAACAACTTAGTTCCGTTATTACGCCCATAGAGCAAGGAGGCTACCCTAGACTTTAGGATTTGAGTAGCGTACTGTTGATTCACGCGTTTCACAGTTCAACATTAGAAGAAGTAATTTAACAACAGTCACACGGATGGACAATATAGTTGAGAGTATGGCTTCTATGGACCGAATTGCAATTGCTCTTTATGATTACAAAAGGATGGCAAGGCAGGTAGACAGTGAATTTGTGTGGAGCACGTGAGTTTTGTTTTGTTTACCTTTTACGCGTCAACATCCATATTTATTTCACCACCATACGCCGCTAGCCGAGCATGCCATTTTACTCCGGAGAGGGATGGGATGTGGGCATAAACGGGTGCCCCAGTACTAGCTGCCTTGTAATTCTCTGGACCCCCGTCACAGACCCGGATGGGGCAAGAGTCAGTTAAAACGCATAACTCCAAGGATTACAATATTTCGTAAAGAAATTGGAAATGTACAAAGGTAATGAGACTTGTGTAGCCAAGAAATCGAATGGCACCCACCTAACCATTTAGGGAGCGTTGAGCCGGAGCCAACGAAGAAGCCTGCACCGATAGACCTGGCGATAGGTGGACCATTGCTGGCGCCGGAGCTTTATCCATGAACAGCTTTCTGTGTTTTCTCCACTCTTCTGTGGAGTGTCTCGGGGTGGTATAAGATGTCTGGAAGTTGGCGAGGAGCATTGAAGAAATGATTCAAGGATTATAACTTTGGAAAGAAGAATGGGATTTGTGCTTATTTAGCCAGGGTGCAGAGAGGTTAGGATTAATAGTATCCGAATTAAAAAGCCAGGGGTCTTCCGAGTACTAATTTAGCATTTCAGTGTTTTGGAATGTTTCACTACTAAACCGATGAGTAGTCCTAGGAAACATAGCGACAGGATCCTGGTGGTTGGTTTCCGCCGGTTATCCAAAGGCCCGGGAAGTCGATAACTGAACTAGACCAAAGAGACAACGAGTCAATAGTAGCCTCTGTTGGGCATATGCCTTGAAGAGTAGAATAAAGTTACGTGCAAGATGAAATCTACCACGTGTAAATTTTTAACTAGCTCTTTTATTCGCGAGCTATTGAGCAGATTGCAGTCTCAGACAGGTAAGAGAAAGGTTACGTAAACTGTGGTTTGCCCGATTCTACGCTACACGAGGATTGACGCTTCTCTGTGGTCCTCCCCCAGATCATCATTCGAGTTTAATGAAGATGGACGTGGGTTGTAAGGATCCCCAGACATCACAGAAATATTTGTGTTGAGCCTTACCTCTGACGTTTTGGAGGCCTTCAAATTTTTAAGCTTCTGGTTATCCGTTGTGCTGGCATCTGAACTGCTGAAGTAAGGTCTCAGCGATGGCAAACACGCAATGACTACGCCGATGTTGCAGTCAAGAGTGCTCCACAATGCTAGTGGCGGGTAAGTTATCTTGCAAAGTGCCGTAGAATATCGTTGAAGGTGGCAGCAAAGAAACTAGACATACCAATTGTACTGATGGAAATCTGAGTGTCAATTGCTGAAGCTTTAATTGTCGCAAATCGGATAGTATCGAATATAATATTTATGATGCCCAAGAGGAATGTTGAATAAACTCCAACCTTTAGCGACCTCTTCATATTCAACCCTGGAATGATGAGCCAGGGTAAAGAGAAGACTACGAAGATTAGTGTTTTTCTACCTCTCAGCCAGCTCGCTGCGCATCTCACCTAACAGGTCTCCAGTGATGTGTAGTACCCAGTTCGTTACGAATACCACGTCACCCAGACTCACTGGACAGGTAGATTGAGTTGTAAGGTCCCTAATCGCAATTCGTTAGTCGTTGAATAGGGGTTTTTTACTTTTGGACATTCAAGGAACTGACCAGTTGGTCTCAATCGGTAAGCAGATGAGACACAACAGAAGGATGCTGGCTGCAAAGGATAGAGCAACGTAGATAATGGTTGCCCAAAGGAACATTCTCCGCTTTCGCATAAAATTGGGGAATATTTGCAAGTACATCGACAATAGTGCAGCTTTAGAGAAGTATAGGGTCATGTAGAAGGGGATGCTTATGAACCAGAATATCTAGAATGTTTTATAAGCATCGATATTGGCTTTGCTAGAAAGCTGCCCAGTTGGTGTATTATGGATGGCATTTACGTACCTCCAAAACGAAGGACAGTTCTTCGGCGTCTCCGCTAAAGCCCTCCATGGTTGTCTTCACTTGCGGCTCAAGTGCACCATGTCGAGTAAGCACAATATTCATAGAGTTAAGGCAGACAGCAGAGAGCCAAGCACCGCACATCAGAACATCACTGATCAATATTCTTCGACGTTGAATCTTGAGGCGGAGGTTCAAGCGAGCGATGATGACTGCCGTGGCGATGAGGATTAGAAGCCAACCCGAAACCTGAATTACGCCCGAAATTTGTCAACAACGAACCTAAACGATGGAGATGGGAGACCGAACCAAGATGGCCTTTGGCCCAGGGGGTTTTTCTCTCATGATGGCTGGGCTTCCTTGATGTGGAGGTTAATATTTGCCGAGAGGAGAGGAGATGGCGACAGTTCGAGTCCCTCACTTCAATTGGCTGGTTTGTCGCGGCTCTGAGCTTGGGTGGCAATGGATTCACTTGAGAGTGAGAGAGCGAAGATCAACCGGCCCTTCGGTATTTACGTTCTTCGCTCACACGAAGCGCGAGGCTCCTATGTATATACTGGTTAGAGGATCGTGGACTGGAATGGCGTGTGTCTGTTCGTCGCCCGCTCGCTGTAGATAACGCGTTCTCGGCCCGGCGAAAGGTTCAGTGGCGTTGTACTTAACACCACGCCAACCTCGCATATCGCCGCGAATAGCGCCCGGTTTGCGCCCAGTCGCAGCCTCTGCATTCCTTCGCACGCCTTGTTCGAATTCCCATTGCAAGTGCGGAGGGCCCTTTTAAAAGTCTTATCCATGAGAAAAATAACAATAAGTCAACTAATTATTAGGGTAGATAAGTACACTAAGTATACTAAGTATTTTCTGACATCTATAAGCCCTAAAGAATAGCAGGTTACAGCATACAGCAACCGCTAGATCCTGATTATTAGCGCCTACTACCCCTGAAGTTACAACGGCCCTAGCAGATAACTTAACGAGACTGTTACAGCTTCATATATCTCAGGTAACCGACAGGAATAAATATATGTGACGTTACTAGAGCTTAGACAAGACTTTTGAAAGAGCCCTCCATAGGTAGGCGGGAGTAGTTCGCTTTCTTCCGAGTGGAGTTGATCACTGCGGAGCTGAGAAAATCATTACGAGAGATGAGACGCGACTTGCAAGATGGTAGGAGGCAAAGCGCGGCGCAATTATTTGCGCTTCTGCTTGGACGTGTAGATAATTGCATCAGATAATATTGCGTGTGAAAGACTATGACTAACATTAAATTCTAGTCCCCTAAAACTCCGAAAGAGCATCCCGCTACTCTCCCATCAAATTTCGCCGTTCGCCAGGGCTGATACCCAAAAGTAGACTCGAAAGACGACAGGCTTCTCGCATAAGACAAAGTGGAAAATACAGGCGGCCACCTGAAAAAAATCAAGCCATCTCAACACGCCGAATTGAGTCTTTAGCTGTCCCAAATAGCTCCATATGCAGGCATTCCTCTCGTCTCAAGCCCGTATACCACCTTCTTTGTAATCTTCTCGTTCGCAATAATAATAACAGCCTCCGCTTTGAACCCCTTTGCCAAGTTGAAGCCCATCTTAACAAGATCTGGGCGACCCAGTCTTTTGGTGTCATGAATGACGGCGCCAGGCACTTTGTTCTTGATGGTGTCGCAAAGATCGTGCCCAAATGCCTTTTCCGGTTGAGACGTGGACCAAATGAGCTGTGTTTCGCAAGATTGGTTCTGGATATGCCCCAAAACAGGCCCGATGCCTGATCCCGTGGCAATCAGGACCACGCGATTGAAGAGTGTAGCAATACGCATAACGCCACAAGTAGGCACGCCGCGAGTCCAAATATGGGTTGGCGCTTGCTTTATAGTTGACTTGGTCCAGTCTCCCGCATTCGAGACAATGAGGGAATAACCCTTGGGGCGTCCATTGCTAACCTCTGGGGCTGGGATGGTGGCAAAAGAATGCCACTCTAGCAGAGGACGCTTAGATAGACGGGTGAAAGATCCGTTTACGGGCACTGTGCAGTCGAAATGGAGTCGCACAGCGTGATCTGAGAGGACTTCCGCTTGAACAGGCACCTTGCGGAGGAAGAACCACGAAGAGGCGACGCTTGCAGTGGCAACAGCGAGGAGCCAGAATGAAGCTGACCGCGCGCATGCACCGCCAAAGGACATGTCTACACCCTTAGTGTCGTTGCAGGCGATGAGCACCTGGGCCCAAAACAGACCAAGCATGGTCCATCCGACCAGGCGATGTGTTTTCTCGAACAGGTTATGATGCGTCTTGCGTATTGACGGCCACGCAAGCACGAACATGACGAAAAAGAGAGCTGAGAGGACCCAAGACACTACTTTCCCACCGAGAGATTGTTGTCCCCAGTTTGTGCATGTCGATGTCATACAAACAATGTCGCCGATATTGGAAGCCAGGAGCCAAGTACCAGCGCCTATCGCGGCGCCGGAGTGAACACCGCCAAGATGATATATCTTCGCGCATCGAGTTCGGATGTAGATTGGCCAAGATTTTGGCACGCTGCAGGCAATAGTGTATAGAGCATTGATAACGAAGTCTTGTCGAATGAGGACGGCAATGGCGAGGTTGATGGCTATGATAGTGCTGATCCATTCTCTCTGGATCCCAGAAAACACAAGCGCCATGGTTGCTGCGATGTTGAACACGCCGACTAGAGTAAACAGACGACGGTAAACAATGAGGGCACGATATCTTAGACCACGGAAGTGTTTTCGCATCCTCTTCTCCGGAAGAGCCGCTTCTAGGTCGATATCGTCTTCCACTGCAGTGACGTCTGATCTTTCAGAAGCTGAGCTGTTCTGTGTCAACGTTGATGCTGAGGAATCGGACCTGCTATGACCCAAATAAGCGGCTTTGGGATAGCGAATGGGCACTGAGGATGTCTCCTGGCTGGACAGAGAGTTCCAATCAGCGGCAGCCCCCTTCGCCATGAGAGCTTTCTTGTCAATCTTTCCATTGCTCGTCATAGGCAATGAGTCCAGCAAGTGAAATTGAGATGGGATCGCATAATACGGCTGACGGCTCTTGATGGATTTCACCACCACCTCAAGATCACAGTCCTGGGGTGTGAGAAATCCATGAATCTCCCCGTCGACGAGAACAGCAGCCGCTCTTTGGACAGAAGGGCAAGAGTCGAGAGATGCAGCAACTCCGTCGAGCTCTACTCGGAAGCCCTATGATTGTTAGCAATCTATGAGGCCAATAACGTTTATGATCATCATACCTTGACTTTGACCTGGTCATCAGCTCGACCCAGAATTTCTATGGAGCCATCGGCGTTCCATCTGCAAAGATCTCCTGTATTGTACATTTTGGATCTATAACAATTAGTAAGTTGCAAAGATTTTTGATATCACACCGTGTATCTTACCTGTCGTTTTTGAAAGTGTCAAAGACGTACTTTTCAGCCGTTGTCTGCGGCAGAGCAACATAGCCACGAGTCACGCCTAATCCACCAGCCCACATAACGCCAATCTCACCAATTCCCACAGGAAGGTTGTCATTGCCAATTAAGTAGACGTTATTGTTTGGTGTCGGCACGCCGATAGATAATGGCTGGCCGGGCTGGTGTTTGTGCATCGTATTAACAATAGTCGTTTCAGTTGGGCCACAACAATTGTAATAAGTGCAGTGAGAAGCCCAGGCATCCGCAAGTCTAGGAAATAATCAGTATTTTTAGATTGGACCAAGAAGCGGCGAATTATACTTCTGAGAAGAGGGTTCGCCGGCAGTAGCCACAAGCTTAATGTTGGGGTAGTCCGCCGGCGTGTATTTGGCGAGTATGCTCGGGGTGCATACAAGAACATCAATCTGGGGGAAGAGTTAGAAAGGAATTGCCTCACGAATGGTTTTACTACCTCTTGCAATGCTTTCTGCCAGTTTGAACCACGCAGAATCAGGGTGCCTCCATTCACAAGACAACCAAGCATTTCCCACGCCGCTTAAAGGTTTCATGTAAGTCAATCCGACTAAAGGATGTTAAGTTAGGATGCAACTTACCCATGTCGAAGCTAATACTCAAAACTTGGCCAACGCGGGTACCTGGCTTAATCCCCAGATCCCCTGGTGACTGGCATATGAGGTTTGTGACATTTTGATGAGTGACATCGACACCTTTGGGTGTACCAGAGGTTCCTGGCGCGTTCAGCTTTGCCTTCTCATACTGCATAGAGCAAGGGATTACACATACCTGAGGTGTAGATCACATAGCATCCGTCATCTGGCCTGACGGGACACGGTGGTACTCTGTGAAAGGAGTAGTGATCCGTTTCGTCATAGTTAATTTCATCGATCGCGATGACTTTTGATCCAGGCATCTGTTTTAGCCGATGAAGAGTGGACCGCAAAGCCAATACGGTGCACCCCCGAGTTTGATCTAAGACGAATTGTAATGTTGCATCTGGGACGACAGTTCCATCGAGAGGGACATATTGGGCTCGGCAAGAGAGAACAGACATGATGCCAACCAGCATGTCAATACCCCTCTTGACTACAAGAGGTACCCGGTCTCCCGGAACGACACCTAGTTCCCGCAACTTGTGTGCGAGCCTAGCACTTCGAGATGCCAGTTCCCCGTAAGTGATGCTTGCCGGTGGCTCCATGGACAAATCCCGAGCAGCAATATCATCAGGCCGTGTAGCCGCATGGTGAAAGAAGGCGGCAGTGACTGTTGAGAATCGAGGGGCATGCAGGAGCCCGTAGCTGAAGGATATGGGCATTGACCGCCTGCAGGCTACTTGTGACTTTGATGATTTCTCCATTTGCAAGGAGTACCGGAGAGGTTGGGTTGAGGTAGACGGAAGGCCTTGTCAACAAATGACGGTGTGAAGAGCAAGTGAACTAAATGCAAGCCAGAGGGAGTATTATGTAAGCTTGAATACGAGTGTGGAGAGTTTATCACTGCAGTGTAACCATTACTTAAATAGGTTCCCCAATGATTTGGAATGCCTCCGCTATTTTTCGGCATCACACAAAGTCTTGTCGTCACTCGTCTTCAAGCCAGGCTGAATCAATGCCGAGATGGCTGGTTACCCACCTAAAGAGTGAACACACGGTGGTTTTCCATGCTCAGCTGCATATTCAGAGCCACTAGTTCCTTGTACGTGGCGGCCATTGTATGCCAGAGGATTCCAACACTCAGCTTGATGATCTTTTCCCTCAATTGTAGTAGGGGGTGGGCCACTGCTGCACTGCGATCACAGCAAATCCCACCTTTCTAGCAAGGCTAAGGTGGTTGGGAACATTTTGGGGATGCATCACAGTTCATCAGTTGTCGATTCACTGCATGCGCCGACTAAATCAACTCACATGACAATGGATATCCCGCTCCACAGCTGATATTCAGAGTTGGGGAGTTCGCTAAGCGGCGCATCGCGGCTAAAGCTGCACGAATAGACCCATTGTCCGGGAGCGGCGCGCCAAGGAAGCTAGGAATCTTCAAGATCTGCGTGAACTGCAGCATCGTGCTTGGAGACGTGCAGAATCTCGAACTAGTGTCAGCTAGACAAGGGGCTGGGAGCCATGATTAGTCGTTCGCATGCTCCGATGATGGCTCGGCTAGGGCTGTGAGGCTGTGATCGTCAGCCGGGACCGTCCTGTCAACCGCTAATAGCTCTAGGATCTGCGTACCGGGGGCGGTGAAGTTGCCATTACTCGCTGTCTGTCTTGTTGAAGCTTCGGACTTGGTTTATTTATCGCCGATTCCCAAGTATGAATCCCAGCTAGTGAATCTGCTAGCGAGAGCATGGCTTCCCGCCCATCAGGTGGAGATTTATTAGCGCCAGGAGGCCGTCCGGAACCAAGCTGAACGCACCCTGCTCTGGTACAAAGATGGACAGATCATCAGCGAGTATTGCCGCATTGAGTGGCTGTCAACCAGCCTCCTCTGTCAAAATGACTCAAATGGTCGACGATCAGTCGACTGAGCAACCATCAGAACCCATTCCACCACGTTGGTTTGTAGCGGGACCTAGCTGATGTCTCAGTTGAAGTGTCTCGCTATGCTCGATTCTCATGCTGAGTCCTAGACATGGCTTTGCTACGTGTCAATTGATCGACATTCACAGCCCGATTTTTCAATCACGCGAAATCGTACCAGTCAATCACGCCCGTCTCAGCTGCGAGTGAAAATTCGCCCTTTCACTCCTCTCCCCTCTTCACCTCTGCTTTTAGTTGCATTTTGTCCAGCCTCATCACCAACCTTCCCAGCTCGCGTGCCTCGGCTCTACGTGTGACCCCCAATCAATACAATGACTGAAGAATTGATCATCTGTTCTACTCCGGTAAACGGAGTGCGAGTTCTCGCCTTCAACCGGCCCACCAAGAGAAATGCACTGTCCGCAGAGCTGATCTCGGTCTTCCTGGAGCAGCTGTCGACAGCAGCCACGGACAAGGCAGTACGGGTCATTGTCATCACCGGTACCAGCACATTCTTTTCTGGCAAGTATCATGTAGGATACCTCATCAAACTGAACATATCTAACTATCCCCCACAGCCGGCGCCGATATTAAAGAGATCTCGGAGATGGATGCAGAGACAGCACGCGGCTGCCGCTATCTGAGGAACCTTTGCGATGGGATGCGTGCCGTATGCAAGCCTTTAATCGCGGCAGTTGAGGGAATAGCGGTGAGTGATTCAAGTGCAGCCTTTCCAGTTAAACTAGTCACCTATGAAGCACGACTGATGCATGTTACCGCGCAGCTTGGTGGAGGCTTCGAAGTAGCTCTCATGGTAAGCCCAGCCGATCCTCGGCAGTTCAGAATTCAAATACTAGGTAGACAAAGGCTTCGTCCGCTGACGTCAAATTACAAATAGTGCGATCTGATCTTCGCTTCTAACATCGGCCGCTTCGGTTTGCCGGAGGTCACCCTTGGCTTGATTCCTGGAGCAGGTGGTACTCAACGCTTGACCAATTCTGTTGGGAAGTTCAAGGTATCCATCCACAACCTCAACCAACCCCTCTCTCCATGCTAAGTGCACCCACTGACCAAATGAGGGATATAGGCTATGCAGATGATCCTTCTGGCAGCACCCATGACCGCGACCGAGGCACTCTCGGCGGGTCTCGTTGCTCAACTGTTCGAGCCTGGAACAGTCCTTGAGAATACTGTCGAAATAGCATCGCAGCTGGCAGGCTCGAGTCCAACGGCACTGTCGCTGGCTAAAGATGCGGTGTCCCGAGGTAGTTCAACTACTTACCATCATCTCATCTTGACTATTTCTGACAGATATCTAGCGGACGAGCTCGGTCGTGACGATGAGTTTGAACGGAACCTGTACTATTTCGCATTCGGAACCCAGGATAAAAAAGAAGGCGTCAGGGCATTTCTTGGAAAAGAAAAGCCCAATTGGAATATCGATTGATTCGCCATTTTAATACGGGATTCCGGGTGAGAAAAAAGAAGCCATCTGGGAAGCTAAGACTTTCGTATCAAGTTTATACACTCGCTTATTGCACGAGACTAATATACACGTCGTGACTCCGAGATTCTGTCAAGTTGCATCTCGTCATTAATTGCACTCGACACTTCCGACCTTATTCATTTTCTAGTCAACGTAGTAATACATCCACTATGACGTTTTATGCATTCAAGGTTCTCAGCTAAGCCTAAAAGAATGAGGGAAGAAGTATAAGCAGTAAATATCGTCAATTTGAATGGTCTCACCACAGCTAATGCTTCCTTGGACTGTGGTGTTTTCATCGGCAAAAGTATCTGAACCTTGATCATTTCAACAACGCTGATGACATAGTGGTGGCGACAGAAGAAGTGGTGCAGCTAATCCAGTATAACAGGTAAGGGTGGCAACTGCAAGGCTCGTAATAATTCCTGGAGTAAGGCCGAGGGCTTTCAGGCAAGCGGGAAGCGATAGGATACCCAAACAAAGCTGATCAGTGATGAGTTATTTGGAATTGAATTAGTCGGTCGCGGTCATATGTTGCACGAATGTGATACTGCTTACCGCAAAGAGGGTGTCCCAGCGACTCATGGTGCGGTAATCCTTCCCGTTCTCGTCGCTGAATATTCCGCCACTAACTTCTTCGGGGTGCGCCGACTTGATATCCATCATGTTGGGGGCAGACTCATAACCGGCTTTGTCATGGCTAGCCGCCTTAGTCTTATCATTATCCTTATCTAGCGGGCAGGCGGTGTTGTTGGCTTCGTCTGGTCAGGAGTGCATCGTTGCGAATGGCTGCTTCACTGGGTCGGTTATTGTTGGACCTTAATATGTAGTCCGTTCAGACACATATCATCTCATTTGTTGATCTCGGATGAGCAATCACGAGGTTGGCTGATGACTGTAGTAATCTACTGATGGGGGAATACGGGGAAGTATGAATGAAATTGATTAGAGGTGGTTGTGACGGTGGAAGTGATGAATGGGAGTAAGTAGAAGGCTTGAGTGGTCTGAAGGAATAAATATAAATTTACTCTTGCCTCCAGCACCTATCCCCTATAATAGATTTTGGCTAATATCGGACCTGATGTACTTTGTCTTTAAGATAGTATTAGGTTATATACTTAATAATTCCCCCTCGATAAGGAAACCCAGTATTTGAATTTTACTGTATTTTTATTGCGTATATATTATAGTTACTAAGGCCTAAGTTTTAGGTTTTAAGCTGCTTTTTTCTTCTCTGCTAGAATTCTATCTAACTTTTTTAATCTATTTTAACCTTAATATATATACTGCTAATTTCTATAACCCAATCTAATACCCTAAGATTTAAGTTATTTAAATTCCCCCTCTAGCTAGGATTTTAAGTAGCTAGTATTTATACTAGCTTAATATAATATAATAACTTCTAAAACTAGAGGTTATATTTATTCTAGCTGATTTCTATAAGAAACTTTTAGTTTTTATTATTATTAATATTTTTAATATTATTAGCTAGATTATATAAAATATCTAGTTTTATTTTAATAAATATTATATCACAGCCCATATTAGAATCAGGCAGTTATAACTAGCAGTAATAGACCTACCTTTTGAGACTAAGTATAAGCTTACCTTACCCCACTTTTCCTTACTATTATACTGGCCAGACTATATATAATTACTCTATAATTACTTATAATTACCAGTAATCGCAATTACTAATAAGGTAATTACAATTAGCAACCTTAGTATATTAATTTAAGGAACTGGCTGTTATTAGAATACCAGCTTCTTAGCTATTAATATAACTTGGTTATCTAGCTTACTATACCAGCTATATATTACCAGATATAATAGATTACTTTACTATATTACCCCGTTTATAATAACTATATTATAACTGATATTATAATATCTTAATTTCTACCAGAACCTGAACTCCCTCGACCTGTGCCTATTTTATACTAATAATTTAGAATAAGTATAGTTATTATATCCCGTTGGCTGCTATTCAGGAGTTGCAGATGGCGTAGCGATAGCTCGAACAGATTTTCTTCCTTAAGGAAGCTCGAGAGGAAATTCAGCTTCCGTCTTTCTGATTCATCCTCTAGATCCCAAGAGAATCCAAGATCATGTCGGATATTGTTTGTGTAACCCGGATACAATAGGTTACCGGTGATAAGGGCTCTTCGAAGAATATTTGCCATATTGAAATTGGTTGTGATAGGATAAGTATTAGGAGGGAAGTTGGTCTCTTGACGATAGGAGATGTTAGTCTCCCTTATATCCTATTGCTCGGAATAAGGTTACTATCTTAAGGTTATTGACTGCAGATAGCAAGATTGTTAACTGCAGATAGTAAGGTTGTTAACTGCAGATAATAGAGTTAAAGTTAGAGAGGTTAAATAGAAGCTTTAGGTAGAGACTGGTGGGTAATAATCTTATTATTTAGCTACTGTTTCTTCTGGTACTGGATGTAGCTTATATTATTTATTTCTACTATTTAAGATTATTATATAGCTTTAATCTATCTAATAATATTAAGTAAGGCTAAAAAAAACTAAATACTTAATAATTCCAACCCGTAAAAGTAAAGAAAGTAGGCTGAAAACTTTAACCCAAGACACAGCTGGTGAATCCACTACTGTTTGTTAGTAGCTATAACGCATGATAATCCTGGCAATCTGCATGAGGCTCCTATTTTGCAGATTTCAAAATACATTTCAACTGGGTGACCCCACTTGGGGCACAAAGGATGCCAGGTGCCCCGCTCTTGGACAATGCCTTGCAGTTTGCCTTGGCTGCATAGCCCAGTAGCTTCGCCACAACAATCGACAAAGTCCAACATGAGACTGGTAAAACAGACTCTCATCATCATAAGGTCATGTATCAACTCAAACCTCAGACCTACATCAAACTTTCCCCAGCATGAGGCTAATTTGTGCTCGAACCGTTGTTCAAGACGGCACCATCTCCTTCGAGGAGTTCTACGGCAACATTACTCCCAACTATGCGATTCTTTCACACACTTGGTCACATCTCCAAGAGGTCGCATACGCGGAATGCAACTCCTCCTCCTCTAAATCAAAGCTCGGGCTCGCCAAGATCCATAACGCATGCATTCTAGCTCTGAGGGACGGCATAGAGTACGTCTGGGTTGATACATGCTGCATAGACAAGTCTAGCAGCGCCGAGCTGACGGAAGCTATCAACTCTATGTTTGCGTGGTATCAGAATGCAACGATTTGCTTTGTGTATCTCTCGGATCTCGCCGATGTTGGCTCATTAGAGTCCTGTCGATGGTTCCGTCGCGGATGGACATTGCAGGAGCTCATAGCACCACGATACCTGAAATTCTTTGACCGGACGTGGAATTATATTGGAAGTAAAGGTACCCTTGCAACGCGTCTTTCGGAGATCACGTCAATCGATATCGATGTTCTGAACCACAAAGCGCCCCTGTCTTCCATATGCGTCGCGAAGAGATTTTCCTGGGCAGCTAACCGCGAAACTACTCGGTCCGAAGACACTGCTTATTGCCTACTTGGGATATTCAATATCAACATGCCTTTGCTCTATGGGGAGGGTCAGGGAGCATTTCGTCGTCTACAGGAAGAGATCGTTCAGTCAGTTTACGATTTGAGCCTCCTCGCGTGGAGGCCGTCTGAAAGCATGAGCGGCGACTTCTGCGGCTTCTTCGCTGAGTCTGTCAAGGATTTCAGCTCATGTTCAAGCATGTACTCTGTAACAGACTTCCAATTCGATGAGGGCGAAATGGAGGTCACAAACAAAGGGCTGAAGCTCAGGACGCCAGAGTATATACTGGCCTACGATGATTTCAGATACCGATATGCCCTGAAACTAAACTGCATGGTTCCGGGGCACTCTGAAGACTTTTTGACGGTACCGATGCGCAAGCTTGGGCCCAACACATTTATAAGAGCGCGGGCTCTGGATGAAGTTGCCTCATTCGATCTTCAGCCTGTGCTTTTTGAGGAGAATGAATTACGCACCATCACCCTTCTCACGAAACTGCCAACCGCGAGTGTTCCCCGGGCACTGAACATCGTCTCATCCAGCCGCCACACGCTGGTTCAGATCGAGCTGCCACCGCAAATCCGGCAGGATGGGATAGACGAGAGTCCTCTTAAGTGTTGGGATGTAGAAGACTGCGCTTTCTTCGGGAATCAAGGTTCTCTGCAGAATTGGGGTGCTATTCAATTTGGAAAACAGCTGATGTTCCTTTGCTTCTGGCGTCGATTGCCCAACCTAGACTGGACGTTCGAGGGGACGCTACTTACGACAGCTGACAAGGGTTTTGACGAGCTGAGTAGGCATCTATTCCTGTTTGCAGAAGAATTTGGCTATCAGGCACCGACTGTTGCCGATCTGTACAATGATTTGTGTTGTGGGCGGGAACATATCACTTCCGTGCGAAGCAAGGTTGAAAGTAAGTGGAACAGAACTTGGTTCCGCACGCAACGTGTGGATGATCTAAGTATGTGCAGTGGTCCTCGGTGGAGAGTCCAAATTTGTATGGGTCGAGGTTGAAGTTCAACCTCCCAGTTAGGCTACGGGGTTACATAGATGCTCCCCTATTCAGAGGTTTTCACATCACTCTTGCAACCAGGGCGATTCAATATACAAACCTATCATAATCAGTGGAATGAGGCACTTCGTTATCCAATCCTGTTCCTATTGGCTTTTTTCCGTCAGACATCCAGCCTGCCCTCAATTTGCGGACGTTTGGTTACCGCGACCAACGACCCTCAACACCTTCCGAGCCTATCAATTTCAGGTGGCAGCCTTTTCAAGCCCACGATCAATTTCGTCTCCGGCAATATCCGTGGCATCTCGGTGGTGGCAGAATACAGAGTAAGTGGCTCGCAACCCTCTCGGGTTCCTCATCCTGTCGCTCGCTGATCAAATCCTTGCCTAGGTTAAGACAACTCAGGTCAGACAATTTGGTGACAATGTCAGAGAGCCTGTTGGCGATACCCCGGTCCATATGGAGGGTCCAATGCGTCACTTTTCACCGAGCTACTGCCCCCGCGTTATGCGCTACTCAACTACTTCAGTACGGAGTCTCTACAACGTCCTACCACCTCAAACCCAAATACCAAGAGCTCTTGCAGCCTACATGGACCACTAGGTTGGGGAAGAATACAAAGATTCCCGCTCGGCCCTCAGCTAACCACCTCCCAAGCGTGATGGTCATTGCTATCGGCGTTTACATGACCGCTGCAAATATTCACACTGTCTCCGAGGAAATACGCGCATCTTCTCACACGGGCATATTCTAAAAGCCTTTGGCATCGACGTGAACGCTCTGAATACAAACGTGCCTATGACAGACAGCGATCCTATTTTCTTCATTGACCTTACATCTACTCCGCAATTGTTAGAGCAGGAAGCCTTATTTGAGGAATGAGAGAAGAGTATCACACATATCGATTTTGTCGTAGTTAGTCTCATCATAACATTTCATCGTAAAACATTCGCTTTTCTTATCGCCCCAGGATTGGGCGCAAGGTTAGTAGTAAAAATAGCTGGGATAATAATACCTTATCCATAATTCGGGACGACAGACGAAACAAAGGTGCTGAAGGTTCCCAGTGAGCATAAACCTCACCACTACCCCAGGGGGCGGCTGCATTTCCGACTTGCCAAATATTTGCGTTTTCGCCACCAAGGCCGGATAGCCTCTAAAGTAGAACAGCCCAACTTGGTATTGCCATAATATCGCCAAAGTTGCTCTGCTCGAGATGAATAAAAACTGCCGCCCACTTCTTCTTCTCGTGAATTTCTAGACCTAGTGTTGACCTGATTTAAACCCACTCGATCGCTGCTCTCCCTGAGAGGTAGAACCCATAGCATTGTAGGCACCTGTGATGAGAGGCCTTCAGTCACCGCACGTGGTAACGGACCCTCTTGGACACGAACACTGGCTCTTGTTCAACCCCCATGAAATCGAAGGCTTCACCATCATCAGGACTTCAACTACCAGACAACCTCAATAAACTGGCCCAGTTTAGCGTCTCCACAAATCCAGTCTCAACCACTGTCATAAGTGATTTGTGGCGTTTTGCACAAATCTGGAGAAGCTAAGCTGAGTCAAGTTATTGAAATTATACGGTAGTTGAAACTGCCAGTTTGCTACCGGCTCATCGCATTTCTCAGAGCTTACCCTTCAGTCCTTTCTTTTCGTGGTCATCCTCTTTTCCGTCGTGCACAGCTCGTGTAGTGAGCTATGATGTCTTCCCTTGTTGGGAATTCATGCCGATGACCGTTGTTGGGTCGCCAACAGACGAAGAGCTCGCTTCCGCCGTCGCAGCGGGACAGATGATCTTTGAACTTCTCTTCCTGAATGACCTTACCGCAGCTACACTGGAACTGCCGTCGTGGTCTGATGTGCTCTTTGAATCGAGCTTTGTTCGAGCTGCGAGGCTCCCCACAAGCGCATTGATAGGGTCCGTCACAAAAAGGCCCCGAAAATTCGGAATCCCGTTAGCCTGAGCATCGAGCACAGGAGCATCGACAAGTGGGGCGTTGATGCTTCGAAGTCAAATGAGTCCTTATCACCACCGCATTAGTAAGTAATCCAGAGAAGGGCCGAACGGTCTCATACTCCAGTTCGTGCTTGCTGTGAAATTTTCGAGGACATCTTTGGCAGTAAACGAAGGCGGAGGTTATCAATTCGGGGATCTCGTTTGGTTTATCGATATGAGGCGAGGACGGGAGGAAGTTGGGGGGGTGCTGGGCCCTGGTCGCGTCTCGGGGAACCAGGAAGTCCTAGAGTCTGAGAACACTATATGGTTGAGAGAGGAAAAGTCGGGATGCGTTGAAGGGGATAACAGAAGGGAAAGATTGTGGTCGTTGAAAAGGTCATCAGCCGTATGAGGGCGGTATTGCTGGCCGACAGAGCATTCGGCGGGTGTGTTGAACCGGATGTGGTCCGAATTGTGGCAGCCCGCGACAGTTAATTGTGCTTGCTGATCATTACCAGAGTGTTCCAAGTTGTCACATCCGTAAATGCCTATCGGTGCGTGTTCGTAGTAGTCAATGTTGCAGAGCCAGAGTTCGTTTCCGAGAGGGTCAAGATCGTTCACCACGGTGCGAAAAATATCATCATTGGTAGCCGCTTGAATTGCTGTGCTCGCAGAGTGGAATACTCTGCGAACAAGCCGAGCTCAAGTACAAGAGGTTGGGTAAATGCTGCTGGCTGCTACCGCCTTTGGCAGCCAGCCAGCTGAATCTTAGAGGTTAATGAATTCAATCCAAAGAAACTTGCGTCAATCGTGCGTTTTATTGTCCGTAGTTCCATGAATGTTTAGGTAATCTAGGTTGCCAACAGGCCAATTTCTTGATTCGTCGAGATGGAAGTGGTGGAGACAACCGTAGGCCAATTTTCTGATTCAAGAGTCAAGCTACCACGGTGGATTTGCGTTGGCTCATGGGAGGGTAGATACTTCACAGTGGGAGGAAATAAACACCTTATGCAAACAATCCTCGTACAAGGACAAGTAATCCATCATCATCAATTTGCCGAAAGCACCAAAACCGTGCAATCAAGTGGCACGCGTCATCCGTTCAATATGCAAGCAGGTGAAAGGATTGCCTTCAGATTAAATGTAGTGGTTGCGGTTTGTGGACAAGTACTTGAGGTCATCATGTAGAACCATGGGCTTTTGACTCCTTCAAAGTCCAAGTCATTTTTCTTAATTGACAATAAATGACACCCAACACACGACGATTTCTCAATCACCGGCGCCGGGTTGTGCTTGTGAATCTTTCAGCCTTATACGAGGTCACCGGCAAACATTCGTATTTTTTTTTATCGCCCCCGGATTGGGTGCGGGAACATAGAAAGCCGGTCGTACCATTCCAGTGAAAATAACGCGTCATGATAGTCAAGTCTATAGAATACCCACTGAAGGTCGACATCGTGTGGGGCTTGCTGCGCCCTTGTCTTGACTTTGACATGTTCGGGCGCGAGCGAAAATGAGTGGGCCTACTGTGGAAGAATATATCTACAAGAGAAATCCCATTATCAGATACGATACTTGAAGTAACCCAAGCTACACTCAGTGAAGAGAGTACAACCTCTGCAAATTTCTTCAACTCTTCATCCTTCTATTTTCACCTTCATGTCGAACTCGTCCGAAACCATCGTCATCGTCGGCGCTGGTATTGTTGGGTCTGCATTGGCCCATTTCTTGTCCGCATCGTCTGGCAAGCGGAAAATAACCGTCGTCGACCGCTCTCTAAAAACCCTTGTTGGGTCTACTGGCCATGCTCCCGGCTTTGTGGGCCAGTTCAATGAGTCAGAGGTACTTACCCGACTCGCCATCGACACGGTCCAGGAATACACCAAAATTCCAGGTGGTTTCAATACCGTTGGCGAGTTGGAGGTAGCTTACAGTACCTCGGGAATTGACAGGCTGAAGTCAAGGTGTCTAAAAGCTGCCAGCTTAGGTCTCCCTGGCGAGATTGTTAGCATTCAGCGAGCAACGGAACTTGCCCCGGATCTGGTCAAGGCGTCGGATTCGGGAGCCGCACTTCATTTCTCAACAGATGGAACCGCAAATGCGGGCAGAATCACTTCATATTATCAAGAAAGTGCCAAGAATTCCGGCGTGGAATTTTTAGAGAGAGATGTGACAAAACTTCTTATCTCGGGAGGCCGTGTTGCTGGTGTCGAAACACAGCAAGGGGATACCAACCAACAACTCCATGCTGACAGAGTCATCTTGGCGACAGGAATCTGGGCTCAGGAACTTTGCAAGAACCTCGACTTTCCAATCCCCGTCGTTCCCGTTGGCCATCCCTACATGCATGGCGAAACCAGGAAAGTGAACACTCAGACTTCCCCATTTGTGCGATGGCCAGAAGCACATGTTTACGCAAGAGATCACGGGGATTGCTACGGAATCGGAACTTACAACCACAAACCTATCCACTACGAGCCCACGAATGGTACAGCCATTGGCAACTGGATTCCCGATTTTGAAGATCCCTTGAAAACAGCGATATCTCTCCTGCCGGAGGCCACAGGAAGCGAGTTTCAGGCTGGGAAAGGCTTCAATGGCATCTTCTCAATGACTCCTGACAATATGCCGCTGGCTGGCAAGGTTAAATCTGTCCATGGGCTATACTTGGCAGTTGCAGTTTGGGTCACCCATGCTGCGGGTACTGCCAAATTCATCACCAAGATCCTGAACGAGGATGAGGTGGACCAGGCCTCTAGGGATGCTTTGCAGCCAGAGCGGTTCCGCGGACAGGACTTTTCAGCGCTGCAAGAAAAGTCGCTTTGTGGGTATAATGAAATTTACAAAACTGTTGGAGCTGATGAAACGGCTCTGTGAGAGACGGGGTGAAAGGAGTCGAAGGTGAAGCGGAGAAGTAGGACCTAACGACTTGAGCGAACATATACAGTAAAGCGTTACAAGGCTTTGCAACTAAATTAGCCACAGGAAACTCTTTGAATACTCGTTTGGTACACTACTCACCGACGTTATTGCGGTCGAATATTCTTGTTTCCCAATGTCACGTGGAAATTTATGCGTTCGAGCCGTTATTCTCCATTCCCACCACCATTCCCTGGCTCACCAACCACGCGCAGCTAGTCAATGCGCCATTTTATGAGCCTCAACTCTTTAATTTTGCGATTCTTATTCATTATTAGAATTCTGTTCCGTTAGAATTGCTTGTGGTGATGGGTGGCGAAAATAATAGGTAGTAGTGTTGGAATACTGCGCAGAGCCCTACCCTACACACATAGAACCAATCAATTTGTTTCCTTCTTGGACCGACGTACAATGTGTAGAAATAGCATGAAAACATGGACTCTTGGAACAGAACGTCGTACAGGTTGTTGCACAGCTATGTATCATGTCCATTATTTTCGTGAATGAACCACATGTTGAACTGGAGCAATGGTCTGAAACTTGATCCAACGTCTCGCCTTTACGCGTTCCACTCCTCATGGGCATTTTTACGAGCAAGAGATAAGCGTGCATCTCATTTATTAGGCAGACGCGCACATTAAGCAAACTTCTTCCTCACGTCCGGGGCAAGCCCCGGGATGTAATGAAAAAGAAAAAGAAACACGCCTGTCAGACGTCCATCAACACCCACCCCGAGCGCGCGCCCGAAGGCAGACCGCAAACAGGGTCGAGATCATCAAGAGGTGAACATCTCTCTATACAGCAACCGCAAAGCAGCACCGCCGTCCTTGCGGACAGAGCGAGAGGACCATGGTATTCACTCTAGGGTGTCGAGGATATACACTCATCAACCAGGGTGGGATCTGTGGCTCTTTTAGGGAACCAAGAGGAGGTCGAATACTATAGAAATGATTCTCCTGCGCAAGGGTTAGCGAGCTGCGTGGGAGGTGGTAGCAAGAGATCGTCAGAGAAGCTAGTGCAGGCAACTCAGAATAATGAGATGCGAGCGCTGGCTGCCCTGGAGACTGCTCTAGTAGGGGGAGGCTTACTGAAGTATTGTCGACGTGAAGAAGAAAGAAAGAAAAGGTCAAAGGAACGAAGAGTCGACGATATTTTATACGAGTCTGTCGGTGGGGCGGCCACTGGCAATCTCACCGCCTAAAAGTCCTGGCGGCAGAATTCTCTTCCCAGCCGCGAAGTCGATGGCTGGGCGATATTACGTCGCAGCGAAAACTTTGACGGGACATGGCTTTCTTAATCTCGGTAGAGCGTTAGCCTTGATTCTTTCTCCTCTTGTGGACACGGCCCTCATTTACTCTCCTCTTTCAATGTGAGGGTTGCTCTTCAGCCGCCTGTGACAGGCTGCCGAGCTAGGACGCCTTGCCAGCTCCAACCTTGGATGAAAACAACAGTCTCAGCACGAGTTTTCACCCTTTTCTCATGACAACCCTCGCAAATATCTCCGTCATCTTGTTAAGTTGAGCCTTGCCTCACTGGGGTAGATGATGTTAAACAAATATTCCCAAAGCTGGTATTCACCAATGTGCTCAACAACTCCATCCCGTATCTCTCTCCACTGAACCAATCTCTTTACACGACTCACCAACCACCTTCGGAAAATCCAGCGCTCGCCCGCCATCCACCCCGTAGGGATAGTTAGTGTTGCGAGCGGGTCAAAGATGGAACCATTGGCAATAGCTCCCTGCATGATACTCCCGCTGTACCGCACACTCACTCGCGATTGAGCCCATGATTGTTGACAATACCGAAGCCCAATTATCTTGTGCCGCTTGTTAGGATTATAGACAAACATTCCTGCCATTGGCATTGAGAGGCGTTGCGATTGCGTAATGCCCGACGTTAGTCCCGATATGACGCATTATGAAAGCCGCTCGGGAGAGACTACATAGGTGGTATATTTGTGCAGCATGGACTTACCCTGTGGCAACAATGTCGCTGAAATGTGTTGCACTGCCTAAACTTGTCAGTCTATTGTGACGTCGAAGCACCTGGACATTTGATACGGCGAGGTCATGATAAGGACGGGTTGATGTGACAACTGTCCGTGGAGTGGCATCGTCCCGACGGAGATTTCGGACACGTCAAACAGGCGTTTTGAGATCGACTCGAATACTGAGAATTCCGATATTTTTATCTGCTTTAACTCCGGTGTTTTGGCTACATTGGCTTCTTTCTCTGTATTCTCTGCACTACCTGAAGTCATGGTGATACAAGAAGGGCTAGCAGCTCAGGAGGGTAGCCCGTGATTCCAATTCATAATGGCCGCTTGTTCCTAGGTTTGTTTGTTCTTTCATTTTCACTTATGCGATTTCGCGACTTTGGTTCTTTCATTTGCTGGTCTTGCGACCTATCTTGTGACTGCGGTCCGTGTCCAAAGGCTTGGGGTAAGGGAGGACCCAATTGGGCGGGCTGGTGAGTGATCCAAGTCCCTATCAGATGACAAAAGATTTAATCTCTCGCAGGTATGCAGATCCATATGCAACGGGGATCGCAAGTTGGCATGGCGTGAAAGGCATGCTGGATGCTGGAGTCCAGACATGCTCTCAACATTACATTTTGAATGAACAAGAGACATTCAGATCAGTCATGCAAGTAAATAACTGACATCAGCTGCTGATCTCTATGCAGGAACCCTTTCAACTTCACAGAACCGTTTAGCATTTACAATGTGTCGGAGAAAGTGCCCATCTCGAGCAATGTTAATGATAAAACCAACCATGAAGTCTATCTGTAGGCTTTTTCCGAGGCTCTCCGTCCCGGAACCGCTAATTCCATGTGCTCGTATATTAGTGTCAATGGCACTCACTCATGTGCCAACTCCGAGTTTATATAGCCATATCCTAAGCCGTTTTTTAACAAGGAGCTATATGGCCTTGTCTCTAACGGAGGCATTTCGGTATCTAGCCTCAACGATATAGTAGTACACGCCATCACTCCGCTATTCCCGACTGGTCAGATGGGCCACCCTCTTCCCCCAACTGGGCATACCAACCACTCGACACCACACAGATAACCCTTTACCTAACTTATACCAAGAACTATCTTAGCATATCCGACCTCAAGTCTACCAACGTCATACATCTAAACTAAAAAGGCATATCTTTCCACGCACTGCCACCGTCGACACCACCGCCACTAACCAAACGCTTATGCTGCCAGTACGCCGATCGTTAGTAATCCAAATAGCATTTGTGCCTTGGCCGTTGCCCTCGCCTGTATTAATGTGGCAGGCCTATATATATCTCAATCCCGTTACTCGCCGGATTAATAAAATTTCTATTAAATTTTACTCCTAACAAGTACTATCTTCTATTTTATTGTAGCTATCTAATTACTAGTTACTAGCTTTTTACTTCTATTTCTACTATTATATAATTATATCTAGTAGTACTAGTAGTATTTTTATTTTTATTAGTTTTATTTTTATTTATTTTATATTTATTTATTTTTATATTTATTTTATTTTTATATTTATTTATTTTATTTTTATATAAATTTTAATTAAGTTTTTATAGATATTTTCTATAGATCTTTAACTAGTTTAATACTCTTAGCTTAATAAAGATAATTAATCTTATTTTCTATAAAGTGATTTTGTAATAGACCCGAGTTTCACAAGTATATTATTAACTAAATTATTCTATATTTATATAAATCTATCTTCAAAAGTAACTTAAATTGTTTCATTCTAGTCTAGCCACGTACGGTAGTTACTCAGGTATATATCTTAAGCCTTATATTTCATCTTTATTTACCAACTACTAAATAGATAATACCAATTACTAATATTCCGCTGAGTAGATAAAGCTTCATTTATAGCATAAGACGTTCTCATAAACACCTCAGAGCTATCGTGGCGTGTGATGATTTTCTTGACCATGTTATGGGAAACCCAAATTGGGTCATCGATATCCAACCCATATCCATAGTTCTTCCAAGTAGTGAGCACCACCATGGAAGAACCATCAGATAGGTCACAGCATGATGCGTTTGACAGGGTACAACAAAACCGACAGGGGACACGGTGGCCTCTGTTTACGTGTCGTGTGTAATCGCTGCTCCAAGGCCTGTCATTGCATCGGGCTCCGTGGTTCCAAAGGCAGTTGTGATGAAATCGTGTCTCGAGGTCCGCGTTTGGTTCGAATTCTCCAAAGACGTGCGGCAAGATATCCCAGGTATAATGTTGACAGCTAGCCATGAGATTGTGATGCTTCAGAGCTTCCACAATAGTTGGCACCATCACACACGAGTCACCCCGCCGGACACCTGGCATCAGGCAGAGCTCTGATTTTACGATCAGTTGGCGGCCTATAACTCTTGCACATATCTTGACTTTGATTTGAGCAGTCGAGTTTGTTGCATATTCTTTGTCAAAGCATATTAACTCCGGAGAATAGATTTCGTTTTTATGCCGGTGGCTCCTGAGAATGGCGGCGACCATGTCGAATCGTAATGGAAGCAGGGGTCTCAAGGCTGTCATTCTTTCGGTCTCATCTGTCAAGCAGGCGCGGTCTCTTTCAGGGCCGCGTGGCTCTTGTCCAGGGTTAAATCGGGGAAGGTGAAAGTACCGGCACACAGGACATAAGACCATCTGAATCAGATATCCATCGCGCTCGAGACGTTGTAGAAGCAGAAATTTATATGATTCCGATAGCCGTAGGACGTCTGGACCAAGAGATGAGAGAAGCTGACGGGATGAGAGGGCCAGAGAAGCTCTGCCGACCTTGCTTAGGTGTTGGCAGATATTCAAGATGATCTGAGGTTTGAGTAATCTGTGGATAGTGTCGAGGTTTGTTGATGCATCCAGATTCCTTGCTGGTGATGGCTGGTGTATAGCGCCGGGGTTTTCTGATAGATTCGATTCCCTTGCTGGCACTGGCCTCGTCTTGGGCCTGCCGAGCTTCTTCATTACTGATGCAGTCCAAGGGATAGCCATGACGAAGACCAAGGTAAGGTATCGACAGAGTCGGGTTCTTTTGGAGAAAAACTTGTCGGAGGATACGAAATTGGAACCCGGCCCCTCGGGGGATGTATGGGGTTTATAGTTTCTGGGGCATTGCATTTGCAGGAAGGTTTCACACCTGATCACGAGAGTAATGAATTTTTTCGCAAGACGCTTGATGACCAGAAACTTGATTTGTTCCATGTTTTTAAAAACTATCTGCTAACCTTAACCCTTCCCCATGCCAGAGGCTACCTTGGGGGTACGTAAAGCCGTAACTCGACGTATTCGTCGAGAAGCTGCTCATGGCCCGGGGTGGCATCGATGACACTCTCAGCTAGCTCTTGTGCCATGGCTCCAAAACAGAGACGAGATATCTGATACCTGCACAAGTTGGTGGTGGCAGCCAATGGACGTTTCCACATCGCACCAGCATCGCCGGAGGCAGGAGAGACTCTGCGGAGACGTGATGGCGCTTATGGCTTGGTCAATTGCGTCGGGCCAATTACCTAGCCAACAGCACTTGGTCAATTGCACTTGGTCAATTGCACTTGGTCAATTACCTAGCCAACAGCGCTTGGTCAACTGCACTTGATCAATTACCTAGAACAGCGCCTAATCAATGGGCTTGAGAGTCAAGTACGCCCAGCACAATGCCAGGTTACTTGGTTAACTATTACCTTGGCTAATGCTGGGTTACTCAGTTTCCATCGCTGGTCAGACAATTCATACCATACCAACTACTCGACACGACACAGACAACCCTTCACCCAAATCGTACCAAAAACTGTCTGAACATGTCCGACCCCAAGTCTACCAACGTTATGCGTCTGAAAAGGCGTGTCTCTCCACGCACCGCCACCCTCGACACCACCAACCAAGCGCCTGTTCTGCCGAAGATCCCAACATTTGCGCCACTACAATCGACGCCACCGTCACCACCGCCCGCACCACTGCAGATTGCGCCAGTGCAGACTGCGCCACCACCTGCGCCACCGCTAGACGAGCCACCGGTAGACGCGCCACTATTCAATGCGCCACCATCCATTGCGCCACTATCTACTGCGCCACCATCAACGCCACAATTACAAGCGCCGATTGGTGATCCCAAGAGCCTTTGCGCCTTGGCCGTTGCCCTCGCCTGCGTCAATGTGGCAGGCCTGTATGCATCCCAATCCCGTTGCTCGCCGGATCAATGGAATGTCTGTCAAGTTTTGCTCATGGTGAGCACCATCCTCTGTTTCGTCGTCGCCATCCGGTCACTGGTCGCTGGCTTTTTGCCCCCATCCCCGCCGTTCCGCAATCGCGTCCAGCAATGCTAGCAGCACTGGGCGCCTCGAGTCGCTGTTTGGGTGCTTGGATTTGCGCTGGTTCTGGATACCGTGGCATTTCTTGTTTGGCGGACGAATCAGCCCGGCTATTGGGCTCTCCTTGCTCTGCTTCTGCCCGTGTTCTTCCTCGACTATGTCGCTTCTTTTGCGTCTGCGCGTGGGCACCAGCAGCCACCACCACCTGACCTGGCATGAGCTCATACGGATACTGCGGGTTGCTGTTTCTGAGGTTGGAATTGGGGTTGGAATTGGGGTATGCTGATTGTTGAATGTTTTCGTTTCGTTTCGTTCTGTCTTGTCTTGTTTTATTCTGTTGTGGCTTGTCCTGTTTTATTCTGGTTGTGTTTTGTTCTGGGTGTGTTTTGTGGTTGTGTTTTGTTCTCGTTGTGTTTTGTTCTTGTTTGTTTTGTTCTTGTACCAAAATCGAAATCAAACCCCAATAGACGTTGAAGGCGAAATTATGTTTCATCTTGTGACGGTCCTCGCTATTTACCTCTGTCCCATGCCAGAAGCTACCTTGGGGGCACGCAAAGCTGTAGCTCTAGGCTGGCGGGACCCCATTTACCTCCAGAAACCCTGCCCTGAAGCTGCTATGGAGATCTCACCACCAAGGCTCAAAGAGATAGGGCTGCTGGTAGAAGCAAATAAGACCGTTGCTGTAGCTCTGCTTTACACCTATTCCATCTAATGTCATATTTGTAGGCTGTCTGCTCGCTCAAGGCAGCCCTCAAGGTTTGCAAGTTCATCTTACAAAGTCAAAACAACACATTTGTTCTATACTCTGGAGAGAGAAAGCGGTTGAAACAGACAACATCAGAACGACTCACTGCGCGGAGCGAGGAGGGTATGCAACACGGGTTGCCCCTCTTCTCATCCAAATGTTACCGCTATTGTCGCACCGCTGTTCCGGGGCCAGCAAACCGGTCCTGGTCTCGTGGATATTCTCTGCCGGCATGTCTTTCCCAGTGGCAAGTTGCCGTTTACCAGTAGGAATCCATATCCCAATGTTAATTTTTCACCTTCCATGAGTAGCTAAGTATTGCCAGTGGCAGAGAATAAATCCGACCCCCCCCCCCCCCCCCCCCCCCCCCCCCCCCCCAAAACACCATTTCGGACGGGCACAGGACTACCCCACAAGCAAATTTGTTTCACGGAAGAACTCCTCATTGACCATCGTTGGTTTGATGCGCGTAATATGACCCCGAGCTTTGGTAAGTGGGATATGTTCATACTTGTGATTCGGCTGCTAAGTGTCTCAGAATTTGGGTTCGGGTTGACGTATTCCACATTCGAGTACCGAGATATTCGCATAAATAAGACCAGTTATGCTGGAAAAATTGCAATCCAAGCCGGAAATGATAATTTCGCAGGTTAAATGAAAGGAGAGTCTATCTATGATGTTTTGTTCTCTGTTTCCGCTACAGTTAAGAATATCCGGGATTGGGTGCCCTTGGAAGTGGCCCAGTTTGTGAGCATACCCCCTCGGTATTGTTAATCGACTTGGACTAATCGGCAAGCGCAGTATGTTGGATTTCCGGAGGTTGAAAATGAGCCCCCAAGAGTTCCTCGGGGCTTTACCAGGCTCAAAGATCTCCCCCCCAACCGCGAGAAAATAGCGTTCTTGCCGTAAGATCCAAGCCCTAGTACAATAGGTCTTATCCCTAACTCTTGAGTATAGAATTTGCCGCAAAGATGTCATGATCTGGGATGTCGTTACTCAAAATTGGCGATTTCCTCAGGGACATGCAGTGATTTTCATGTTAGGGCGAGTTCAAGAACACTGCCGCTGGTAAGTTGAATATTTATTACCAGAATGTCCATAATTCTAATAATATTGGCCTAGTATTTGAAACACCGCTTGTAATAGTCAAATTATTCCCTCGGGACAAGGTGAAAGGTTAGAGGATAACGAAGGACACTGAGACAATAATAAGTGAAGGGCAATGGAAAGCTGAGGAAAGTGAAAGAGGAGAGAGAGAAAGGAAAAGAAAAATAGAAATAATATAAAGTTTCGGGTTCGGGTTTGGCATTGACTTAGCAATCAGAGTCAAGAAATTCCGAAAGTCTAGCGCGACGTCAGGCCACCTGCTACCTGAGCGGATTGGATGAAAGTTCGATCGGACCGACTGTTAAGTCTGATGACATTGCCAAGATCGTCCTCAATACTCAATGCAGCGTTAGACTTTCTCACTTCATCGAGTCTTTACGGCACTAACCAGAGTCTTCGGCTTATGCCGTCGAAACAAGATGGAGTCGAGAGTTCAATCAGTTGTCTGTGCTTATATTTCAGTGGATGCATAAGTGGAGTTTACCCGCAATGTTTCCAGAGGCATAAATCTGGGAATTCAGATCGGTCCAATCGATACTGTTACCGATACCGATAACGAAAAGCTTGTCCGAGTCCCTGGCTCTTAGTCTATGGGATTAAAATAGGGAGAAATATTGATCTGCAGATGTACACGTCGACGGCTGTGGGGCTCAGGTGCTAGTTTACACTTTTGCAGTGGCACACGACGCATGGTATTGTGCAGACCGACAGTCTTGACACCAAGCTGGTACCATATTGCCAAACTTCCAGTCTGCAACACTGGGAATAGGTAGTTGTTTGGGGCCCAAACATACACAATTCTTCAAATATAGGAATTAATCTACGAAACAACGTCTCTTTACCCCAGACTTGACGTCAGAGTTGTGGAGCAAACCTGAGCCGACTGTGAAAATGGGGGAGAATTGCTAAAATGTGGATCAGGATTATGCCCTTCATAAAGGATAGGCGGTCAGGAGGTGTAGAAGTCAACGTTGCATTTCTTATAGCTACGGGTGGGTGTCACCATGAACCCCGAACGCCAAGCCTCCGAGGCGCTTTCCGGACCCCGGGGGTGCCGGAGTCTTCCTGCCTCCACACAGCCTCCAGCCTGCAGGGCCACGTGAATTTTGTTCATCATATGATTGAGTGGCCTAGGAAGATCCAATTGGAAATTTAACAGGTGGAATATTAACGTCCAAATCTACAGGTTTACCGGGAATCAAGGTTGCCCTTTTCAAGCACAGTGAAAACTGGGATGTTGAAGTTAATATGAGCCGAGTTTGTCGGGCTGGAAGGTCTTTGACGGGTTTTATGTCTTAATGACCCGGCCAGCTTGGGTGTCACATATTAAATAGACGAGTATAGGGTATTATTGTTAGTTTTGTGTGGTCTCGTGCCTACTGGCCTAGGGGTAAATAAGGGTCATTTTGTCGAGGGGAAAAGAGCAAGCGAATCAGTAAGTTGGAGCAAAGGATGTGCCAGATATTGTGGGCATGAATGGACCGTGATATCGTCCCAGGATTTTCTTGTTGGGAAGGATTTGTAACTGAAACAAATCTTGATGAAGATTAAGCTAAGAATCCGCGTGTTCGTCGAGGAGTCCCTGACTCGTATGAGCTGGGCTATGCAGTTACTACGGCCGGGTTAGAACCCACAGTTCAAACAAACCTTATATTAAAGTCATTGGCTCAGACCAATCCATTCGTTTCTATCAAATAAGGTACGATCCACTTAGCTCTCCCGGTTCTCTTCCGATCCCTTCGAAGAATATTCCAAGGGTCTTACAGCGAAGCAGACAGTAAGAACGCTAATGGGCTGCATTGTGAGCGGTTTCGCTAGTCGCGGCAGAAGATTTAAAATTGATGTTGGTAGACAACAAGAGCTGGTTGAACAATGACAGCATACTGAGTGTGTAGGGGGCTAGAATTGTTCATGTCCTCTTCCTCTAGACTCCGAGTAAAATGAAACGGACCAATTCCGGGCGAGAGCGGTATCCAGAGTATGCAAGGTTAGCAATTGGGAGCTGCCTGCCGCAGTCTATACGGGCTGCCTCTCTCGTCAGTGATTTATCCTCCACTTGCAACCTAGCGGCATTCTAGAGTGATCTACTTCTGAGTGGAGACAGTTTGATGACCTTCCAAGAGCTGTGCCATAATGTGCCGCGATATCCTTTGAGTTTCCTGCCTCGGCAGGGTGTAGACACTGCCCAGTGCTCAAGATATTCCATGTCCTCTTCATGCGAAACCCGTCGAACCACCTGTTCCCACAAAAATGTAGACACGGAGCGGGCATCACCGCACCCCGAGGCGTCCGGGAAGTCTCCACGATGCGTGGCTGGCCTCAGGGAATAGGACCTACGTCGCAGAATTTCTCCTCCGGCATCAAGCCCCGAGCTCACCGACAGTTGTGATGCTGAAGAATGGAGACGCTTGGCACCTGGAATGGCATCGTCATAGGATCAAAACTTATGCTCGAAACCGTAGTAGATTACCATGTCCTCCGGGACACCCGAAGCTGGAGAAGGACGAAAGTGGTTCTGCAGCAGTGCCAATCGTGTATCTTCGTATCCATCACTGAATATTGCAGCAAGGGTTGACCAGTGTCACGTATATAAAGGTCTTCGAGTCCTGCTTCTGCTTCCTCTTTTTTTCAGAAGACACCAACAATTCACACTCAACACAATTCACCTACCTTACACAACAACAACTCTTCTTCTTTGCTACCTTTACCCTCTACAATCTACTCATTATCCTCGCAATCATGCTTTTCCAAACCATTCTCATTGCTGCCGCTGCCATTATGCCGGCTATGGCCGCGCAGTTTTGCGGTGACTCCAACCTGGGCGGAGGCTGTGAGACATTCTCTGCCGATGGAAAATGCCGTATGAAATCCCAGTATCACTTTCCTCAGGGACTTTTCTAACATGCTGAAGATAACCTCAACAAGAAGGACTGGCTCAGCTCCTACGACACTGAGGGCGCCAACTGCCAGTTCTTTGAGTAGGTCTCACATATGCTGAGGGGTATCAAATGACTAACTTTGACTGCTAGTAACAACGGCTGCTTTGAGCAGCTGTTTGCTGCCAACGGTCGTGACGGCAACCTCCGCAACGGACAGTACAACGACCAAGTCAACTCAATCATCTGCAAGTAAGCCTACTCAGGCTGCCTGTGAGCCTGCAGAGTTTTGCTTGTTTCCTAGGAAAGCATCTTTCTTGTCCCTGGGAAGGAGGAATTCTATGCGGTCCACGGCCCAAGTTCGAGCCAGCATGCATGGCCGTGTTCAAGATGTGGTTGCAACTCTTGATGAAATGCAGAAAGACAAAGGGATGGCTGGATATGGACCATAGTGGGGGCTCTTGTCACGGCCTAGGCCATGATGCAGACGGTAGGGGACGGCAGAGGGTTGGACTCGTTCATTTTTCACTTCGACATATTATATAAGAACCGACACTTACCGGAGCAACGTCGCTCCTGGAGCGGTAGCGCTTCTAGACTGACGCACTCCTGGGCAATGTCGCTTTATGTTATATATAGAATCAATCAACGCTTAGACAACGAGATTTAAGTTCCTCGGCCATCGACATTCTCTTGGAGTGACTCTTTATTACAACCTCTGATCCATCGATATCATGACCTTAGTCTTATCTTAGTCAGAGGGGGCCGGGGGCATTTTGGATCAAACCGTCAACATATTCTATGTTAGAGGCCAAGAGGACAATGACGAGGACCCGACCAAGGCACGTTGAATCTAGGGCTAATTGTGTGTGTGGTGCCACGCACACGTAGGTTGTAGTAGGCTGGCTGTTAATGACGGGTTTTGTAATAGAAATGGAAAGGCTAGAGATTAATCGTACAAAAGTCTACAGTACTATACCATTGTTATTCAAGTTTCTCTTACTTTTTTCACTTTAGGGTTATTTATTTTTATTTACTTTTAAGTTATTTATTTTTATTTAATTTAGGGTTCTTTATTTTTAAACTGTATCTAATATTGCTGACTAGAATACATTTTAGTGTATTTTCGAAATCGGTGGTGGGCTTCTTGTTATAGCAGCTGCAAGAGAGGCTACGGCGGAAAATTTAAGACCGTACTGACTTGAAATATCTGTAGAGGATGATGTTTATTGCGCAGTATGGTCTCATATAGAGGAAGCTGCCAGGGAGATTCGGCAAATGAACTTTGGTCTCTTGTCGCGACGCACGCTGGAAAAATGATGCCACCTGGAAAAACATGGTGAGCCACCGAACCTCAGAAGACTATGCTCCCAATTCCGCACCTCCTGTGACAAGACAATGACTCTCAGCTGCCCCACACAATACTTATGCGATGCTAGAGGAAAAGGTAACATTTTTGGAATAACAAGTTACGACTGCAACAGCTGCAATTGCGTATGAATTCGTCTTACGCTAGCCCCTCTTCACATTTCCGAATAGAGCAAAGCTGAAGCCACTCGACCTGCTTGAGGCTAAACATGGCTTGAAAAACACGAGCTGAACGCGGGCCAGGCCGCCTTTGGTCCGAGAGGCTGCATTATCACAAACTATCCATCTTATCGATATGTGATATTGGAGCGTGTGCCGCATTCTGCATAGCGTTCAGCTGATAGCTCCCGCTCCTGGTTTTATCGCCGAGACAGTCTTCCACTTCACGGCTAGACTTCATTCCGTATTGTAGTCTGTGGCTGGCGAAATTGGTCAAATATGGAGAAACATGGTCTTTGTTGAGATATGTTAGCAGCTTGTTGTGGTCGCCAAGACAAAGAAGTCGTCACTATGTGCCTCCATAAACCTTGAGCGGTGGGACGGGCCGACCGCATCACATTACTAAGGGCCGCTTTTGAGACCTCCCTAGTAGTAGTTCCCCTCGCAGGACATTCAGTAGCCACTCAACATGCAGAGAGCAAAGATCAAAGCGCTCTACTAACCTTCTCCAGAGTGACTGTACTCACAAACGGTCGTGGATATGATCACACGAGGATAGTGACTCGTCACGCAACCCGGCAAAACAGGTCTGTGGCTGGCTGTACAACCATTCAGCTGCGCTCCAGATTCCCCCTTGCATTCTCGCGGCCAATATTGGTCTCAGACATCTACCATGACGTGATACTGTTGAGGATTATCTCATGAGGCCGCTGCTCAGTTGGAGGACGTAGGTAGTGGAGGAAACCTGCCTTTGTCCTTTCTTCCCCCGACTTTGTCTATAAATACTGGTGGCTCCCCCTTTCAACTTGAATTAAACCATCACCAGTCAACACTTCCAAGTCTTCTACCGCCACAAACACCTCACTACCTTTTTACACAATGGCCTCTCTTGTTCCCATCGCAGCCGAAGGCATCTCAGCCCACTATCACGGTTTGGGCCGCAAGCTCGAACTCAAGGCTGAGGGCGAAATCCCCGGATACTTTCTCACTCCTTTCTTCGAGCAGGAGATCTGGGACGGTGGTCTGCGCTTTTCAATCAAGGCCTACAGTGGCGGCTATGGCAAATTGCCCCCGACCCAGAAGGTCAAGTTCAACTTCGAGCTGCCGATCCTTCTTCCGATCCCCCATTTCAACAACAAGTCCGTCATTATCGAGACGGCCTTTGGCGCTTCCGAGATTAAGATCGAGTACCTCGAGTGGCCAGAGCCCCCCAAGGGGGAGGAGTCGGTCGTAAAGACCACACTGAATGCCATCGCACCTACCAGCAACCCAGACAAGAAGGACGCTGAGGTCACTTCTGTGCTTCCGCCAGTCACGTTCTATCTCGCAGACAGCGGCACGCTGACCATCTCCGCCCTGATCCCCAAGGAGTTGAACTCGTATTTGGACATTGAGTTCAACAAGGAGTTCGTCAGGCTGATCAATACGAGCGTCGGCGAAGGCTTCATCAAATGGACTGTGGAATGGAACAAGCCTCCCACCGGCGCAGACGATCCCCAGCGCATCAACGTTACCACCACCACCAAGCATGACGTTTCGATCGCAATTTGGCCTCCGGTTCCAAGGATCATCAGAGTTATTCAGCCGTACCTCGTCTACCGAGTTTGGCTTGCGTCGAACGAGTAGACCATGACACCAGAACGCCTCGTCTTGTCCTGCATTCCTCCAACCGTCTTGCTGAAGTGCTGTTCAGTGAAGAAGGACATTGAGTAGAAGGCGAGAAAAGAGGAATATCCGCAGCCAAATAAATCTTACCTTGTGCCTTGGTTGAGTACAGTCGTTACTTCTATGCTTGGAATAATGTATTTTCGCATTACCTAATTAATAAAGAATTGCTACTTATCTTGCTTCCTGTCTTGAATAGTAATGTTGATGCTTGTATGTAACTTCCCAAGAATAACATTCAATTATTGGCCAAATTTGTACCAGCTGCGCGAGAGGGAAACACGATTCTAGTTAATTGCAGATATCCGCCAGTTCATTGCGTATGATAACTTAGCCCCCTACTAATGCCATATAAGAAATCGCATACCTCTTCCAACTCATACTTTTCAAGTATAAGTACTGCAATATCCACAAGACCAGCGTCTAAAGCGTGACCCAATGCTGTTTTGCCCTCCTCGTCTGCTTTGCTAACATATGCATATTCCCCATTTTGGTCCAGGACCATCTTTACCAGATCCCTTTGTTGCTGCCTCTCATGATATCCCACCTCTAGATAATGCTCCAGCAGCCAAGTTAGTAAGGTCCGCCCCCCAACGAGAACGTCAACGTCGGCGCCCCTTTCCACCAGCTTTTTCACCATGCCCCAGTGCTTCTTCTCCGCCGCCACGGACAGCAATGTCTTGTCCATATACCTTGCGTCGATCCTGGCTCCTCGGTCCAACAGTATGTCAACTTTGTCAAGCCAAAGATGATTGCTCTCCACCAACCGATACAGTATCGTCTTTCCATCAACTTCGATATTGAGGTCTGCTTTGGATATCATCGACTCCCAGTCGTCCCGAAACTCCCACATCATCACATCCACTAGCACTTTATGCCCGTTGGCTGTGTTGATATTGACATCATTTTGTGCCAACCAGCAACTTATCTGGCGGGATTGGATAGATCCGGGGGTGGCTGCAAATCCAAGGGACTTTTGTCCGAAGCTTGGCTCGCCTTTCACGCCATCCGCGCCTCGGTCCAGCAGAAGTTTCACCATCTCTTGGTTGTTGTTCCGCACTGCCCTTCTCAGTTGAACTTCCGCGTGAGGAAAGGCTGGGCTTACCGTGTTATCACATGTGTAGATGTCTGCGCCATGTGTCAGTAGCAACTTGATCGCCACCTCGTTGTCTTTCTTGGGTGTAGCCAGGTGTAGTCCCAGTAGTTCTTCTGGGTCGTTCAAGCGGATGTGTGCGTAGTTTTCGAGTAGCATCTGGACTGCCTTTTTGTGGTTTTCCGTCTGAGAAGCTAGATGGAGCGCGGTTCTTCCTTCTGTGTCTTGCAAGCGGACGTTTGCGCCGCTCTCTAGTAGCATCTCGATTGCCTGTTCGTTGTCTTCCTTCCGAGCAGCTAGGTGTAGCGCGGTTCGTCCTTCTGCATCTTGAAAGTTGACACTTGCAGCCCCGTTCCATAGTAGTAACCGGATCATGTCTTGGTTGTTGTCTTTCTCTGCTGCCAGATGCAGCGGCGTCCGGCCGCCATTGTCCTGTGCTGATCTGTCTGCTCCCCCTTCAACGTATAGTCGAACGACATCTATGGCGCCGGCCTCAACTGCTGAGTGGAAGGGCATCTGTCCAGAGTCGTTTCGATCGTCCATGGCGGCGTTGATGCGTGTTGATGGTGAAGTCGATCGCGAATCCGGGTCGTCAAAGAAACTCGATTGACTGGAAGAGATCTCTGGGCTGCCCAAGTAATGTATGAGGGATTAAGGGAGTTGGTAGCAGAGAGGGGAAGCGACGTGGCTACTTATGTCTTACAGTTCTTCGTCCTACATTGGTTGCTTGCTTCGATTTAGTCATTTGTGCGACCTCATCAGGCAACGGCCTAAGGCAAGTGGGAGTTCAATTTAAATAGCGCGCGCCTACAGAGAACAGTCCTCCAAAGAACAATCCTCAGAAGAGCAGTCCTCCAGACAACAATCCTCCAGACAACAATCCTCCAGACTACAATCCTCCAGACAACAATCCTCCAGACTACAATCCTCCAGACTACAATCCTCTAGACAACAATCAACACCTAATCTTCTCACCAAAAGCCTCAGACCATGTCTACTCATGGTACACCCGCACCTACACTCGTTTGCCACTTCTGAGAGGTCTAACCAAAATTACATACAGGGAATTTCTTGCTCCATGCAGCCGCTCCTCGAACTTGACACCCCTACATCATGCAGCCAAGGAAGGACGTCTTGAAGTGGCAAGCTTGCTCCTCACGTATGGCGCGGATGCAAATGCCAAGGACGACTCCGGATCGACGCCACTGCACGACGCAGCCCATAATGGGCACTGCCAATTAGCGCAGGGGCTTCTCGATTACTGGGCTGAACCAAACTCGCAAGACGAAACAGGAGCAACTGCTTTGCATATAGCGGCAAGGGGCAAAAGTGTCCTGTTCGTCAAGTTGCTTCTCGACGCTGACGCTAAGTCGGAAGTCAACGACGGCATGGGATCAACGCCCCTCCACTATGCCACCCAGCCAGACATAGTACAGTTGCTTCTCCGCACAGGGGTGCGGCTTTCGACCGAGGTAACTTGAAGCCATCTAGACTCGCCAAGAACGGCCACCCGCGCGGCGACACCCCGTAACTTAAGGTATGACCCAATGTGGCCCGACGGAGGAAAGCCTACGACTGCGAGACATCGGCGGACGAGGACGTTGGGAGGAATGGGCCAAGTGGCCGTGAGCATGTGGGAGGAACTCCAGGAGGCAATCCACCTGGGAAGTTGGTATGGGAATAGGAGCTGAGTGTGGCAGTCCGCCTAAGAGGCCCACTCTGTTTGTGTTTATTTTATTGTAAATATCTTTTCTTTCGTTAAATGGATGGTTGATACCAGATGTGTTACCGCGCTCTGCCCATAAACCATGGTGGGCGATTAATAAGGAGAGGTCGGGTTTCCCATTCTGCCGACGGAAGACACCGCGCGTCGAAGATGGCGAGAATGGACGGATCGCCAACCCTGACCGGACTCAACCTACGCATTCATTCTGCACTCAGCCGTCGAGATCAACAACAACCGCAAGGGACGGTTTACCGTCATTGCCGGCATGGAATGCGCAATGTTCCCGGACCGAGTCTGCGCTCGCGATTTCACCGGCTTCCACCTCGCGGCCCAAGAGTACGCGCACCCGAACGTCACGTTGGAGCAAAACGTCTCCCTTTTTGCACAAACCCAAAGCTGACACTAAGCAAAGGATTTAGATACAGGACAAGCCCACATTCGTCAGATGGAGGCCGTTCTATACGTGGACACTTATCGCACTGCATTCAAGATTACACCCAGTTTGATGAAAGCCAACCCAAATGAACGCCATGAAGTTGACGTCGTCTTTCACTTAGGCGTGGACTCGAATAACTCCAGTTTGCAAGTGTTGGTCTCCGAGAAGTCGAATTGTCCCCCTGAAGCCATTCAGTTCCTCTCCAACAAAGCCCGGCTGACGATACAAGTTCGTCACCTGGACAATGTGGCTTCTGTTGACGACGTACGTCGCATTGAAGAGGTTGGCGAGGTCGTGCTGGACAACAGTACTGCTCGCAGGATACTGAGGCTCGATCCGCAGCCAGCTACAGGCTCTTCACTGAAACCAGCTACAGACCCAGCACTCCAGCCAGCTATAAGTTCGGCACCGCAGCCAGCTTCACCGCAACTAGCTACAGGCTCTTTACCACAGCATATCTACTTGGGAAAACGCCAAGTGATAGCGGTGGCAGACACTGGCCTCGATCAAGGAGAACACAAGCCACTCCACCCGGCCTTTACGGGTCGTGTGATACGATGGTTCGGGAATACTACTGCCGATCACATTGGTCACGGCACCCACGTCTATGGATCAGCTGTGGGAGACCTTTCCAATGCAGTGGACGGCCGAGTTACGGGTGCTGCACCGCAGGCAAGCCTCATATTTTAGGGCATTTGGGAGCCTGAAGTCCTAGCACCGGGTGTAACAAAGGTAGAGGGGAAGTTGAAACCTCCGGCAGATCTTACGACGCTGTTTGAACCTCCATACAAAGCCGGGGCACGAGTGCACTCCAACTCTTTGGGGAAAAGGTCGAAGATCAGTGCCAATGGCGTATGCATCCAACTTGGTTACACAGACCCCGCGAGGAAGATTGACACGTTCGTCTGGGACAACCCTGAGATGGTCATTTGCTGTGCGGCAGGGAACCAGGGCAAAGATCCAGTTGGTGGACCACGCAAAGGACATATCGGCGCTCAAGCTGCGGCAAAGAACTGCATCACAGTGGGTGCCAGCGAAAAGTCACCAGATTCCAACATAATCGCCGACTTCAGCAGCCTGGGACCTGTCATAGGTGACCGCCCGAAGCCAGACGTTGTTGCGCCAGGCTCAGATATCATCTCGGCAAAATCAAGCCTTGCTAATGGTCTTAATAACACCAGAAACTCGTGCTCCAAGTCAGGAACGAGGATGGCCACACCGCTCGTAGCAGGTTGCGCCGCCGTCCTACGCGAATCCCTCGTCAACCGTTCCCCCCCTCCAACGGCCGCGCTGATGAAAGCACTTCTCATCAACGGCGCCGACATCTTAGGGCCTGTCAATCCAAATTCCGTGCCTCAAAATGTGAACAAGGCGGGATTTGGTCGCGTCAACATGGCCAATGCTCTTGCCGTCGTCCACGGCGAGGCTGGGACGAGCTTTGACGAACCTTCGGTCGATGACAAAAGTCTCCTGTGGGAGAAAAAGATAACCGTAGACCAAGCGAGAGCCACTCTCAAAGTCACGCTGGTCTGGTAAGACCCCCCAGGTGAATTGATTAAGAACCAGCTGCGCTTGGAGGTAAAGGACGCTCACGGATCAAAGTTCACTTCCACCAACAATGTTGTTCAGCAGGTTGTCAACGAGACGGTCGCCACTGGGGAAGTAAAGCTTACAGTGAGAGTTATTGGCAAGGCGCTTGCCGAATCTCCTCAAAAGTTTGCTATATCTTGGCGAGTCTACTAGGCTTTGAATTTTTGATAGTTTATGTGACTATTTGATAACTGTATACATGGAGTCCTAAACATACAGAGAAAAATTAAGGCTTTAGTGATATCTACCGGGACGAGGACGTGCTAAGAATGCCCCCATTCTGACTAAGGTCGGTATATGGATCTAACTGAGGTACAGGGTCACTTTTCAACACTTATTAAAGATTCAGCCCCGGATGACAGCATTGCACCGAAAAGGAGAATCCGCTTGCTGCCTAGCTTAAGATGTGGTTTTAAGTAGCCCGTTGCATCCTAGAAACGCGAGTCTTCCGTCCACAGGGCCAGAGGCACTGCTCTTCATCCACGAGCTCTCCCAATGCTCTAAGCACCGTTCCCGTTGTATAGCAACAAGTTCGGCACATCCTTGCGATCGGAGATGATGCCCTTGATAGCAAGGTCCAAGATCCTAGCCTTCATCTCCGCAGGTGTCCGCGGTCCTTCAAGCGCGAGGAGGTATGCCACGACTCCGGCAACATACGGCGCCGCCATCGAAGTCCCCGAAGTTGTATAGACCGCAGAGGGTGACCCAACCCAGGTAGAAAGGATGGCTTGTCCAGGCGCAAACAGATCTACCGTAGAACCCCAGTTAGAAGCCGACCATCTGTTGTAGTTACTGTTGCTAGCGGCAACGGTGATGGCAGCGGGAAGGTTCGCAGGTGACCAGTCGGCGGCATCACTGTTGGAATTGCCTGCAGCTGCGATGACAGAGACACCGCTGTCAATCACAGCTTGCACAGCGTTGTTGGTGATGGTTGAAGAACCGGACGTTAAAGACATGTTGATGACGGACTTCCCTATGCGACCTTTGCTCAAGATGTCGTTAATGGTCCAAGTCAAGCCTGCAAGAAGCCAGGAACTCTGGCCCACGGTAGTTCCCGTCACCTGTACTCCAATGAGCTGTGTTTTTTTGGCCACGCCATAGGTAGCACCTCCGATAATGCCAGCGACGTGAGTGCCGTGGCTGTAATCGGTTGCGGCTCCGCCCGTCGCGTCGTAGCTGATTGCTCGGCCTTCGTAGTCTAGATGCCCCACGAAGACACCAGAGTCTAGGACATAAGAGAAGGTCCCTTCGCCAGCGCTCGAGTCAAAGATGTAGTTTGAGTTGGAGCTTGGCGGATTGGCATGGGAGATTGCGGACAGGCCCCAAGGTGGTTGATCCTGGGCGATCGACGTTGCCAAGTGCACCTCCTGATCAGGTTCAATAGCCGATACCTATAAAAATGAGTAATCTTCACAAAATACTGCCAAGATTTTGTTCCTCACATTTGGATTAGCTCTGATGGCTTCTAAGGTCTCATGATTGAAGGACCCGGAATAACCTGCAAACCCAGGAAAGTCGAACGTCTTATCGAGGCCGCTCACGCCATCGTCACGGCGCTCGATGCTGCGCGTGTGAATGTCCGATACCCAACGAGTGTGAAGATCAAGGTCAGATGCCGCCTCAGGCTTGAGAGCGACAATCCATTTGCCGGGGATCAATTCAGCTTCGCTAGCAGGCGCAGGGAGTGCTCTTACGTGGCCAGCGGCCAGCAAAGATAGTACCAGGGTAAAAAGACGTGACATGAGGGGCAAAGACGAACACACCAAGGTTGGGACTGTAGACAAACCGGTTACCAGCCTGGGGGGAGGTTGAGTTTAAGTATTCACACCGACTTAAGGTGAACTGATGTCGTATTGCCTGAATTAGGAAGGTGTCGGATTGTCTTCTGGTTATGGCATTGTGATGCGAAACTCTCAAAATATGCCCAATCAGAGTGAACTGCCAAGCCGTATTTCTTCGCAAATACGACGTCTGTGATCGATGATCAAATTATGTACCATGTTTATGCAAAAGTGCGCACGTTCTTATCAGTTCTCTCAGCCAGTTACCAGACACTATTATCTCCGCTTATTCATTTGGCTAAGCTCCTAGCTAGCCAGCTCAATGACCGCCTTACCGCCTTACGGCATTTATAGTCCCCTTGGTCTCATGACCACGTGTAACTTGTACATGGGTGATAACAATTGGGTTTAGACCTCCTCTTGGCATTTAGTTCTCAATCCTGGTACTTTGTAGCTCCTGCACACCCAAAGCTCATCTCCATAAAACTAGAAATGCCTCTCTGAGCATGCGCCGGATATTTTCAATAAAGCCAATTGACCTTCTGAGGGATGTCTTTGCATCTATGATGCGCCGGCCGCTGCATACGATTCAATGCTTCTTACTAAATCGTATACTCAGCGGTAATCTTGTGAGTCCACAGATCCCACTTTCTACGAGGCAATAGGTTTGGATACATTTTCAGGGAACCGGTCTTAATTGCCAATGGTGACTCTGCTGCCGGGTGTCTCATGAAATATTTGCTAGACCAGAGATTATAGTCTAAGAGTGATACATAAAATAATGGCTTAGTCTTAGTGATGGTCGGATCGTTAGTGTTCTGGCTCAATAAACATACTAAATGAACGTCATGAAGAGAGACTGAAATACTGATTTAGGGTTCAGCAACCCTACAACTGACCCGGCGAAAGAAACGGTGGGTCAGAGCCTTAGCAAAGTCGTTGGAGTCTTTCAATTGAAACCCAGCACCTTCGGAGGCTCCTTTCTAGATGCTATGGCGGGAGTGAGTTGTAGTCTTTTCGTCCTTGCAGTGAAAGTTACACCATACGTCCATGGCGGCTTTGAAAAGCAATGCACTCTCGCTACCAACAACACACGTCTCCAAACCGAGGCAGCATGCTGTGCAGTAGAGCACGCATGGTACTAGCCGCAGCGGGATATCTCTGCTTCCGAACTTTAGAGAGATCGTAGTTCTCCTCGGGGAGAAAAACATAAGGCCGAATAGCGAGATGACGCCCCTCAGCAGGGTTTAGATGAAGTTGGGCTAGTGGATTCGAGTGGGACTGCCTGAATATCGCGCGACATGGCTAGCGTAGCGTAGAAAGCCGCCGCGTGAGAGAGATGAGTCAAAACTACTAACTGAATTGAGTACGGGAGACGACACCACTGGCAGGACTAATTGAGATGTAAATAGATTCACAACTCTTTTTCCGGTCGATAAGGATAGAGTGAATGACTGGCAGACGAACTACCAACCGATGATAAAAACCGCGACGAATAAGCTTTCCAGCAAGTTAATGTAGTATCATCAAGACATCAATTGAAACATTGTTTTCATCCTGTTGGAAGGACCAGGCATGTGAAAAAGGAATCATCACAACATCAAGAGCTCTCACCGTTTCCGTATAGAATCCAGTCGGACAGGGCATAGGTGCCCCCCAACACTAATGTATGTGTGGACCTCAACCGGCCGATTGTAAGAGTCACACCCACCAGGGGGATTCAATAGCAACAACTACTCGCAAGAGTCATCTGCTATTCCTAGAAAATGCATTGCGCTCAATATGCACTAACCTTTAAAATAGCCGAACAGTGGGGGACTGGGGCAAGTGCGGAATAAAGTCGCCCAACTGTGGATGACCACTACTAAGGCGTGCTCTGACACACGCATTATGCTGGGTCTTGCGGAGATGGCAAATCCCGCGTTGCGACCAAATAGCCCAACTTGTAAACGAAGGGCGCACGCCTTGGCGAATGTGGAGGCACTCGTTTGCTCACTAACAGCAACACACGAGGATGATGCATGCAATTTGTTAGCCAGCGGCTCTCGCCTTGTCATCTGTTATAAGGACCGACATCGCTCTTGACGGTGAGTGAGTAATATAGTAAAGAAATCTCATCGTGTGTACTGAGTTGTTCTGGCTACTTAAACTCCTCAAGTTATTGTCAACATGTGTCCTCTCTTTTGTAACCACGCAAAACAACTAACCCGTCGCCACCACACCGAGTCGAACATCCGGCTTTCGAACAAGATGAATCTCAAGCTACCTTTCCTGCAGAGCCAAGCAAATGAGTTGCGCATCGAAATCGATCACCATTATACCTCAAAAACATACCGTTGCGGCTCAGCCATCAACGGCACCATCACCTTCACCCCACGGAACGACACCGCTGTGCACATGATCCGTGTTAGCCTCGTCGGAACAGCCAGGGTAGCGCGCCAGGATCTCGAGTACGAGAAACGATCTACGCATTTCTTCCTCCGCACCGAGATGGTGGTTCCAGAATCTGCGTATCCCGAGCCCAGGATCTTCAAGAGCGGAGAGACGTACAGTATTCCGTTCTGGTTCGTCATCCCCAACCACCTCACCTCCAACGCCTGCACGCACTCGGTTGCTTCAGAGAGTGTGAGAAACTCGCACAGTCTTCTTCCCCCGAGTATGGGGACTTGGGAGCGCGATGATATGGGTGCTCCTTTGACTCAGGTCGAGTACAGCATCCAGGCCAGTGTGGAGACAGACCCTCAGCCTTGCAAGAAAGCGCCCGTGGCAGTAGGCAAGCACATCATCAATGTCTTGCCTTACTTACCTGAAGAGCCACCACTGAGCATCGACAAAGTCAACATTCAGTATGCTCTTGAGAAGACTAAGAAAGTCCGCAAAAACCTCTTCTCCTCCTCTGAAGGGCGTATAACGGCAACGGCCATGCAACCAAAAGCCGTTAATCTCGATTCTGACGGCTACGGATCAAGTGAGTCTGTAGTCTTAATCGACCTCACTTTCGAGCCCCTGTCTTCGAGTACTCTTCCCCCGCAAATCAACACTCTTTCCGCCTCGCTACAAACCCAGACGTGGTCCCGCCAAGCTCCTAGTGTCAATTATCCCAACATGAGTCTACTGCGAGATGCATACACAGACCACACGCCTCTCTTCTCTCGCCGTCAGCTTCAAGCGGTTTGGACTCTTTCTACGAAAGGGGCCAAAGGTGACAACAGCACAGAGACAAGTCCTTACTCAACGAATGTCAGGGTCCCCTTCAATCTCCCTTTGTCAAGGAAGATATTCTTACCGACCTTTCACACTTGCTTGGTGTCTCGTACATATAAGATCGACCTGGCACTAGCGGTTGGAAATTCGACACTGAGGCTTACTGTGCCACTTCAGATTGCGATGCAGCATATTGGACAGCATATGGGCGATGTGGCGGCGATGTCAAACGACTTTGGGGCTGGAATGAGAGAAGGCGGTTTATCCGAAGAACTGTGGCCACTCTTTCCAAGACCTGCCGACGGCGACGCCTTGCCTCACTACCGGGCATAAGAATCTTCAGCGAAGATTTAATGTAGTAGAGATTAAAAGTTTTGTCCACGTTGAGAGCAAGATCGTCACTGTTCGTGTTAAATATATGATAATGAATAATGTCTATTATATTATTTCCTCTTATGCTGCACTAACGCTTCGGTGACCAAGCTCGGGTCTATTTCTCTCTCTTCCCACTGTCTGTGATAAAATGTCGTTACTGGCAGTCCTCAACAGAGATGCCTCTGCGATATTGTCGTAGTCTTGGGCGTTGGACTCTATCTCTAATAAACTTCTAGTAATTCCCCTACTTCTACTGTAGTGGCCCCTGGGGTTGAGGTTTTCTTCTTCTTATTTATTTCTTTAATTAATGTCGTTAGATAGATTAAAGCCATACCGCATTTGCAATCAACGGATTCACATGCCCCTCAGCTTATATAATATTTATCAATGAAATAAATTACCTCAATCATTTCAATGGACAAATATTGAGATTAACAATTGCCAAGATTGATAGTTATCTTTTAAAATAAATTGAATCACTTAAAAAATACTTTTTTACCTCAAGAATCCAGTATCGCGGGCCTGGATTTCCTTAAGTCTGTGTTGGTACGCCACCTACGTCTTAGTGCGCCCACCAACCATCACACATCTCGCAGCCCGGTACCCCAGCTCTTATTTTTCTCTACTAGCTGTGGACGAGGGTGCTTCAGTATCTTAATAGCAGTCGGTACGAGTTTGGTACAATTTACTTTTGTCTTTCTTCAGATGCCGGCCCAGATAATGTTCCCGTTTACAGACCAGTACCGGTTAGTTTCAGAAATGAAGATTTTCTATGTGTCTTACTAGAATATCTCAGGAAGGTTGTAATAAAGCCATTCAAATTTGTTAAGTGGTACTAGTCATGGGTTTATATGTCTACCTACTTCTTCTGCGTCTTCAACCATGATTCCAAAGAGGTAGGAGCCTTCACATGATCCAAGACCTCTCTCTCCTTCCAGTTCCAGAATCCTTTGCTCCCCAAAACAATGGCAGCCTTCGGCAAGTATTCAAACCAAGCGGCCCTGTCTTTTGTTTCGCGGTCGCGGGCCAACTCAGCCTCAAGGTCCTCCAGTCTTCCTTCGTTGACAACCTCGACCTTGGTCTCGGTACACTTCTCATAGATTGCTGCGAATTCCTCGACAGTGTTCTCACCGGAGCAGAAGCGGAAGAAACCTCCCTTGCCTTCCTGGACACCCTTCCCGTTGATCAAGACTTCGATGGTCCATGCTGCAATATCCTCCACGGTGGACCAAGGGTACTTCACATCGTTTCCATTGCCCCAATAAGACATCTTCGCCTTGCCGTTCGATAACTCGAAGCCTCCCGGACCGTACGGGGAGTAGACAAGGTCGGCGAATATGCCAGTGAAGAAGTAAACAGGATTGATGGCACTGCTCAATGCGGCATGCTTCTCGAAGGCGATGTGGGCGTCGTAATTTTCGAAATCGCCGAAATCGATGTTCGTCCAGTCGTTGTTCCAAGACGAGGCAACAAAGACCTTGATTTGGGCTCGCTCAGCGGCACGCAGAAGGAGGAGGTTGCCGTCCAGGTCGAGGACGGCGGACGACGAGTAAGCGGAGATGACGGAATCAACACCCGACATGGCCTTTTCGATGGCTGGAATGTCATAATAGGAGTCACTCTGGACGAAGGACTCGAGGCTGCTGAGCAGCTCAGGGTCGAGACTCTGTGGCTTTCGGCCCAGACCCCTAACCTGCAGACCGCGTGCCAGGGCTGCGGAAGCCAGGCGTTGGCCGAGATTTCCTGAGACTCCAGCAATAAGAACGAGCATTGTAATGGTTTTATGGTCAAGATATGGTATGAAAGAGGTTTTATGGGATGTGGATGAGAAGTAGGACTGCTGAACGGGCGGCAACCCGGGCTTTTTATAAGCTGGCAGGGCGATTGAACGGGTTAACACTAAGATCGATTGATCCCGAAGCTCGGCCTGAATAACTGTATCGATCCAAGGCCCGACAGTCCGAAACCGAATCCATTTGCTAGTATTTACCAACTCGTCAAAGAGTTCATGTTGACCGAGTCACTTCTAGGGAACCGTGATATGGGACCAAGAACGCCCATTGGATGGACGCCGACCTCGAGTTGACATGGGTCTCCTCCACCTTGCGGAGTCGCTAAGTACAGGGACTTTCAATAACAGCAGAGATGGCTGCAGTGGTGGGTATACAGTACGAAATGGCTCCACTATAAGCAAACTGCATTAGCGTAATTAGCCCGTTGATTGGTAATGTGTGGACGGCCTGGATCCTGCTCAACGCGCCACTGCAGAGTTTCGTGTCCTTTTCCTGCCCTGCAAAGACTTCTTGTACGATGAGTGACGTGATGAATCCTCCGGAGGATCCCGAATCGACTTTCGAATTGCCGATTGCGGAGCTGGACCTGATGCCCCAACAGCTGGAGGTAATAGACCCAGCAGACGATTGGACCGGAGTCACAAGCGCGAGAGAGAGAAGGAGGCGACAGAATAGGCTTAATCAGAGGACTTACCGTGAGCTACGACCCTCCTTATCACGGAAATTCAGTTGCCGTTGAGAGGAGCAGCATGCTAATCTACACGCAGGTAAAAGGAGAGCCCCTGACTCTTCTCTCTGGTCAGATACATGCCATGATATCTCAAATCCGCTTGGACAAGAGAGTCCCTCGTTCGCCCCCGGTGAACTCCTCGTGCCAACGGAGGGAGGGCACCGAGTATGGCCCCGAGTCTCCGAACACACAAATTACGGCTTCGCTTGTGGGATCCGGGTGCCCCTATCGTTGTCTATGGTCATCCAACTCAATACGTTCAATGCACTTGCTTATAATGGGTGTCTACTGGGTATTAAAGCAGAAACGCTTTGCGACGTGAGAAGACTCTCGCCTTTCAGCGACGCGGCCTCGTTCAATGTAGATGGGAAATGCCCTTCCACGCTTCACCCGACCATCACCCAACAGACGATCCCTCACCATCCGTGGGTAGACCTACTTCCATTACCTCGCATGCGAGATAATCTCATCTGGGCTTTTCAAACTATCGACGAGCGAGAGATAGGTACCGACATTGTGAACGTTCATGATATATATAGCTCTACGTCCGCTGCTGGCGAGAAGCCAACCCTCATTGTATGGGATGACCCTTCGAACCCTCGGTCGTGGGAGGCCAGCCCTGGCTTTCTGTGGAAATGGGGTTACTTGTTGAGAGGGTGCCAAGAACTGATCAAGGCAACGAACCACTGGCGTGAGATGCGCGGAGAGAAGCCATTCGTCGTTGATGTGTCCTGACAACACATGGACATTAGGATAAAAGTTGCTGTCACACGGTGCAGCTGAGCGGCCATAACCAGTCACTGGAGTAGCTGTACACGGCATTATTTCTTATTCACAAGATCCCCGCACTCTGTAGATAAATCTTCAGATCCATTGTGTTGCTTAATAAAGTGAATTAGAGTATAACCTTGATGTATAATAACCTTCGGCCCCCCAAAACCTTCGCCTGTCAACCTTCGACCAAACCTTCCGCCCCCGATAACTCATACAGTCTGAAGCCAAACCCTGCTCAGTAACCCCAGCAGCTCCAGCACCCACGCCCTGTTCCGATACAGATTCTCGAGGTCTTCCTTGTCTGCTTCTATAGTTACCTTTCTTATAATTACTTTCTAGAGGGCTTCTAGCCTGCTCTATTATTTATAATAAAATTTCTTTAAAATTAGGTTTTTTATAATAATAGAAACAGTCTAGTAATTTAATTATATTAAATTAATTTAATTTATATTAGAAAATAAAATTATTTAGATTTTAATTTTTATTAAATTTTTAAAATATTAAATTTATTTTAATATTAATATTAATTTTATTTTTTAATTTAGAATTTTTATATTAATAATATTAATTAATAATAAATTTTAATATAATTAAATTTATAAAATTAATTAAATTAATTATAATTTTTAATAGAAATATAATTTTAATTATAAAAAAATATTAGATTATTAAATATTTAAATTATAATATTTTTTTTAATTTTATATTATTAATTTATTTATTTTAAAAAAGTAAATAGAAATTAAATTAATAAAAAAAATCTTTAGATTATATTATGGCTAGAGTTAAACTTAAAGGTTATATACTATAATAGTTGCACTTTTTTAGTAAAATATTTAATTTAAGTTAATAAGGATATCTTATTATAGGTAGGTAGAATTGGATAGAGAGACTATAAGAATAGCGGAGTAAACAAGTCCTTATAATAAATAAAACTCCTAGAATCCAAATTTCTAATTCTTTCCGTGTCTCGCCAGTGTGTAGCCCGGCTACAAGTTCTGACCTGTGCCGTCCCATTATCCATAATATTGATGCCTTGCATGGTTAAAGAATATTGAGTGATTAAACGGGTAACTTGGCTTTGCAATGCCATAGTCACATTGGCTAGCCCACTAATCACGTCTATTGATGCAGGGTAGTGCATCGGAAGAGCTTCAGGAAACACTGTCGCCAAATGAGATTGGCCAAGTCGGGTTTTTTCTATTCTATTGTTGAGTTATCCTAATTCTCTTACGTCGCCTTCATAAGAATTCCATAGTTAAATGATGATGCAGGATTCACGTGTTTGATGGGCAGTCATCCGCATCGTCATCTTATCCGTCGAGTCTTGCCCCTATGACCTCTTGTCAGTACTAATTCCGAGTTATCCGTTGGAATCCTTGATAGAGTGGCATCGGCTAGGATACGAAAAATATTCACGAGCAGATTCAGTTACGCCGAGGTACTCGGCTAATCCACACTTCCGGTCGTTCCGCCTCAGCTAATTAGAGCTTATCGGAATGTACCACTCGAACCACTTATCAGTGGGACGGACAGTCCCATTAATGTCTTGGTCAGAACATGTCTCAGGGAATGATGATGGGCAAAAGTGGAATGCTCCATATTGTTAGGCCAGGATCACATGCTACGTACAATTACAGCATCGTAAAGAGCTAGTAAAAGCCGCATCTTCCTTCAAAACATCCTTGGCATGTTTCACACCCTCTTTCAATTACGTTCGCCATCACTGTATGCTGTATTGAAAAGATCTGCCGGCCTTCCAGAATACCCTGACTCCTAGCCTTGGACATGGGCTGATGCAGACTCAACACCAATATTTGACTTCTTTCGCTTTGCAGCCCAAACCAGCGCTTCGTGATGCAGACCCCGGTTTCTCGTTCTTCATCTCCTCAGCCGTCAATATCCATTTCTCCAACTCGTTTACTCGGCCATCGCTCTCATCAACCGTTCAACGTCTCAGCCTTCCACCCATACACGCTCTTCGAGATCCGGTAGGTGTCCACTCCATCCGGTCGCGTAAAGACGTTGGAATCCATGGTCACTAATCTCGCGCAATTCACAGGTTAGAGAATGATTTTGTTTTTCTTCGGGGCAGTGCGGATGAGTCTGCAGCTCAGCTCCTCAAGGGTTTCCTCGTCCTCTGTTTGCAGTCGCCGCTGAGCGTAGAAGATGTGCATCTTGAACTGGTCGGCACTCTGCGTCATTCGTATGACCCTCTCCAACTTGAATCTCTACCTTGAATATTAGAACCACGAATGCTGACATTTGACAGCTGGACAGACATAGGTGTCTTAGGCTCCAAGATCAACATTCTACACCACCAATGGGGCTCGTTTATCGGTGCAAATGGCACCAACAAAACTCTTTCCGCTGGAAACTACGAATGGCCTTTTGAATACTTACTGCCGGGCGATGCCGCAGAGAGCATTGAGGGTATTCCCGAAGTGTACCTCACATATACCCTCAAAGCTAGTATTACCAGGGGCAAATTCGCGCGGGATCTTCATGCTCGTAAGCAGCTTCGAATAATCCGGACTTTATCCACAAACTCTTTGGAGTTTATGTATGCTATGACCATTGAAAACGTCTGGCTTAACAAACTCGACTACTCCATCTCCATTCCTTCCAAAGCCGCAGTTTTCGGGGGCTCAGTCCACCTGAAAATGCGTTTTACACCTCTTGTCAAGGGTCTTGACATAAAGAATATCACGGCAACCTTGTTGGAAATTCGCGAATGTCATATCCCAAACTTGACCTTCCCCCACGACAAGAATCATCGCACCGAACGCATAGTGTCTACTTGGGAGTTCACCGTGTCAACGGAGGAAGATTGGCAGAACACAATTGAAGAAACTAGCCAAGAAGGTTGGGTTCTAACTAAGATGCTTGATCTCCCGGAAAAACTTGGAGAGTGCATCCAAGACCTAGACATTCATGGAATCAAGGTTCGGCATAAGATCAAAGTGTTTGTTCCACTCATTAACGCCGATGGCCATCGTTCCGAAGTAAGTCTCAATGGATATTTGTAAGACTCAAGACTTACATCCATAGCTTGCAGTAGCTCTGCCAGTCTACATCTTCATCTCCCCGAACATGCCTCTCGACAAGCAAGGCAAACTTGTTCGCCAATCTCCGCACGAATCGACTGTTGAAACTGAGAATGAAGTTCTGCCAGGATACGGTGACCATATCCTGGACCAGCTTTACGAGGACAGTGATAATTGCGAAAATGCTGGACCTCAATCACAAACAAGGAGTTCGGCCGACTTGCGGTATGGGGTGGACTCTTTGCACAGTCATATTGCCCATACCGATCAAACGGCTACTGCAACTGCCTCACAGCCGCGAACTAGTGTTGGAGATACATCTCACAGCCCATCTGACCCAATTGATCTGGGCTCAAACACATTCGAGGAACTGAGCCGAATTCCAACCTACCGAACTGCCATTCGAACACCCTTACAAACCCATCTCCATTTTGGGAACATCCTGCTTCCGGATTACCAAACAGCAGCAGGAAGCCACAACCACAATGGAGGCTCTTCTCGCGGATCAACCCCGTGAAGCCTCCCTCCCAATATGTGCGCGATAATTCTTGGAAACACTACGCACTGTTAGTATGGTATGGCCTAAAGTGAAGTGGGAAACCGAAACACCGCACCGATGATCAAGATGACGCAGCCAGTGAAGACGGACTTGCATCAGCTAAGTCTTTGCCAGATTAGCTACATGAATTGCGCCGAAGCCAAACACCCAATTAGGAGTCAACGGCAAAATATCGATAGAGGTAGTAAATTACTGGAAGTTAAAATCATGAGAGGTGGACTACCGAAAGGTAGGACAACTGTACATACGTCCCCGTGTCAGCTATGAACTCGCCTTGAAAGGCCAAAAGATCGCCGGGCAAAAGTGAATTTACCCTTTGACACAAACCATGAATACATGCGTCTGCCAAAACCTCTCATGACGCTCAGGCTGCACAAGAGCACAGTCAAGACATTAGTGCCTAACTACTCTAATTACGATTGCATCGTGCTTGCAGTAAGAAAATGGCCGATGGCAATGGCAAACAATGACTTCATTCACCATTCAGTGCGCCTGTTTACCTATCACCGTGAGTATTAAATTAACCTTGATGAATTTATTGATCGACTCCAGATGTCTCACATGCAACGGTGTGGCCCGGGCGGCCGATGCCTGCTTGGAAGGACCTTGAGATGCTGCGGATTTCCTGCTGAGCCTCAAGAAGATCCCGCAAGGCTCTAGCGGTTAATGGAAAGGAGGCAGAGATAGCCTGAAGGCAGTGCATGTTTTTGTGACTGTCGATCTCGATCCATGTAGCTGTCCATGTGAGGCGATCTGCAACGAATACGAATAGCTGTTTCGGTAACTCAGCGTCGATCGAGATCGTTCCTCGCCAGCCTTAAGCATCCATGCTAGTTTCATATTATGACACCTTGCACTTGATTAAGGTTGTCAAATCCTAGAGCTCGTGCCAGTAAATGAGTATGTAGTCTAAATATTGCAAACGATCTTGCCTTAATTGAAACACAAGTGGAAACATTTAAGATCGACAGCGGAATATTATGAGGTCATGTAGGATCGCTAAAACTAATAGCGCCATCATCTTCTGCCATTTACGGCCCAAAACGAATCCTTCGACCCACGTGTATCACATCCGAAGGAATTCATATCAAACTCTAAGTCATTAGTCCCGTGGCGATCAGCCTTGGCCCGTCTCCCTACATTAGTAGCCTGTGGGGTATCATGGCAGACACAGAGTGAGTGATGATAGCCATGTCACCATTTCCCGAGCTGCCATTTAAAGAATGGTTCTGGGGGATCGACACTAAGGATCCTATCTTCAAGGCCGGGAGTTGGTTTGAAGGATTTAACCCTGCAGGGGTAGAGGACTTCTGTTACCTAGTGCTGACTATTGTACCGTGTAGGAAGACATCCGTGTCGCAAGTAAACAAAAGTCTATCATGCGTTGTCATGCCAAGCTCGCACCAAGCACGGGTTAAGCTTACTGGATGCGATGTCATCGATCTGCGCGACTACAACGACGCAGTTGATCTGTCACGGAAGACTAGCCACTTGTCAGCCTTGAGAGTTCTACCAAAGAATCTCGTGTTCTTGAAGGGTATAAGTAGCTGCGCGCAAGCACTTTCCCAGAGAATCTTTCATATCAGTCCTCACCATTGCCTACAAGCTTCAACTTTTCCTACCATGCAAACCAAGCTTTTCATCGCGGTTGCGCTCCTCAGCGCCGTGGCCTCAATCCAGGCCGAGCCTACACGGATGATGAAGCGCGATGTCCTCACGGCTCTACCTGAGAGTGCTGACGACATTGAGCTCAAGTTCCAACCGAAACTTGACTTTGACACCGATGGCTGCTACAACACAGCCGCCATTGACCCTGATGGCAACACCAACCCCGGCCATGATGCTACTGGCACCCCTCAGGGAGACTGTCGTGATCCCCATCAACTCGAGAACAGCAATGCCTACTCTCGCAAGCGCTGTAACAACGGGTTCTGTGCTATTATGTGAGTTACAATTCCGTACCTTAACGATTGTAGGATTAATACTAATGCCCATCGGTAGGTATGAGTACTACTTTGAAAAGGATCAGGCTGCTTTAGCCACATACGGTGCCGGGCATCGTCACGACTGGGAGAATATCATCGTCTTCGTTCAAGGCGAAAATGTCGTGCGGGTTGCCACATCCTGTCACTCTGGGTTCAGCGACGCCAGCAACGAGTTCACCGCAGACGGCACAAACCCCTTGGTTGTTTACCACAAGGATGGGGGACAAACTCATTGCTTCCGTTTCGCTAATGACGCTGATATTGGTGGTGTTGAGAACTACTCGGGCTCTTTCTATCGCAGCCCGCTCGTCGGCTGGGACCACTGGCCTAACGTTGGCCTCCGAGACAAGTTGCTCAACACTTGGAGCGGAGGTGTTGGACCTAAGTTAGATACTGAGTTTGGTGACAAACTCAAGCAAGCTGCAGGTGATGGTGTCACTGGTTTTGACCCCTACCTTGACGCCTAAGCTGTTTGAGAGTGATTGGGGATGCATGGAGGATCATCTTTGTAGGTAGTGGGCTTGGTTTCCCTTGCTTCTGGAATTGGGTGTGCCCGAATTTCATGTGCAAATACAAATACACGGAACTTTAAACTGTTGCGCATAAAGTAGGTAGTTTATCAATTGCTTCGATGGTAAAGCTCGGTGAAGTAGGCCAACGTACCATATCAAAAGGTCATGGATGTGAATTGAGAGGTTGAGTGCTGAGTTTAGACCCCATTAGTCTGGATAAGACGGCCGGCCAGGAGGCAACCAGTACGGCCTAGAGCGCCAGGTTGCCATCAGGCGCGGATTTAACCTTCATCCTCAACAAAATAACCTCTACAAGTGCGAATGGCTGGCTTATTATGGCGGGTTACCTCTCGGCGAGCCAAGGCGCGTTGATTCGGCGAGACACGGATCCACATTGGCCAGTCAAGACTGAAGATTGGTTTCGTAACGGATATTATCGTTGTGCCTTGTGTATGACGAGCAGTGATACTCCCTTCTTCAAGCTAAGTCTGAGTAGTTTCACTTGTTGTTTCCCTTTAACACACGCCACACTATAATCACAATGGACAGGTTTGCCATGTGATAGCTATTGATCAACGCCGATACAGTCACGGCGATCAGCACATCGCAATTGAACAAGCTGACCAGTCTGCAACAATATTCTCATTAGCTCCACATCCAACATCTGATAATACAAAGCGCAGCCAAAAACCATCATAAATCCTCCTAGCTCTCGAGAACTAACATCCTTCTATTGCTCTATAACACCTTCTATTTTCAACCTTTCGGCTTCTCTTCCAGCTGCTATTCTAAGTACGTATTGTACTGGTTCTGTTGCTGCGTTTTATTCGCTTTCTTATCTTTCTTATCTTTCTTCTGTTGCTTCTGCTGCTTCTGAGCCTTCTCAGCTCGCTCGGCGTCGTCGTGACAGCTTACGCATGCATGTTTAGGCAGGTGCCATGATTTGTGGATGCGGCACAAAATCATATGTTCCTTGGTAGCACATCGAGTAGTCATAGCCTTGTGGCAACCTCCGCTGCTGATCGTTACAATACTGAATGATGCCGTGAGTTTGGGCTAGAAACTTACCAGTGATGTCCTCCCATGGTGAATAGTAACCTTACTACAGTGGACTTCTTTTTTGGGCAGTTGTAACGTGGCTACAATGAATCGTGAAGGACTTGTGAGAAGAATGTTTCCACTGCTAAACTTTTCCGATGTTTGAGATTGTTCTTCATGTTAAATACTTCAAAGACTTCTTCTAGATCCCTTCAAATACTCCAATGAAGGTCTGCTGAAGACTCGTTGTTGAGTCTTTCAGTTCATAAAGGACCTTTACCAATCTCTGATGTTCTTTCTTGTATTATCCCAAAAGGTCTATCCTTTGGCATGCGTATTGAATGCACTCTTTGTGTGACAATCTCCCGTGGCTTACCAGCGTAATTTAATTATATTTGTTCCTCTATCCGTCTTTGCGAACAAGCCGACTAGCGTTGATTCTCTTTGTGTCTGATCGGACTGCCTCTGTCTTTGGATCCCTTTGTTCCTTTCCTTGCGGCCGAAAATCGGATTCGCCGCAAGTCTGTGCTTTGTTTGCTCTTAAGTTCAGTTCCATGCGATTTTGTTCCCCTCCATCGCCTTTGTTTGCTGGCATCTGCGCGGTTCCGTTGTTCTTGTGTAACCAGAACACACATCAGCACCCGGGCGTTGGCTCAAAGTATAACAATCCGACTGCCCGTTGCTTTTTTTCTCAATTCTTCTTTCCTTCCATCGACATCTCGCACATTTTGCGTGCAAACTCCATCTTCCATCACGACGTCTTCCACTCAATAAACAGCTCTCAGTTGACCAAGACAACCATGGCGTCACTGGACAATCCCGTAATCCCCGAACGAGAATGCGTGACGCCGCCTCAAGACGAGTCGCCCCACGACGACCCGGAGCTCGAAAGCGACGGCGAGGACGAGGAAGACCCTCTTCAACGCTTTGCAGCTGTTCTCGCCGCACTCAACCTCGAAGCATTGCCTCGGCTTGCAGTTGAAGCTCGCCAGAAGCTTCATCCCGGAACTCAGTACGAGAACCCGACCGTGGGAGACCCCATGTCGGGGTCCTACCATATCCTTTACCCCCTCAAATTTGCCGATGGTATTCGTTGGCTAGTCAAAATCCCAGTCAACGGGGTGGAGGGAAAGTGGGATGAGCTGTCGGCGGCTTCTTTAACGTCAGAGGCCAACACGATGCGACTCCTGAAGCGGGAGACAACTGTTCCCGTTCCCGAAGTTTTCGAATTTTCATCGACGACCAACAACAAACTCAACTGCCCTTACATCTTCATGTCGTTCATTTCCGGTCGGCCTCTGCAAGAGGTTTGGCATGCGAGAAATTCGGGCGTTACGGATCCCGACATCTTACACGCCCACAGAGTCCGCGCGTTGGAAGGCATCGCCTCGGCCATGGTCCAGCTGGGCAAATTCACCTTCGGTCAAGGAGGCTGTCCTCTATATGGCTCGAAAGGAAACATCTCTGGAATCGGTTCCATGCGCTCGACTGATTGTCAGGCAGAACTTGACCGACGGTTTGTCGATGGTGATCCATGCGACGATCCCATCTATGTTGAGAAGCCAGTTTCGCTTGATACAAAGGAATTTTATACCTTTTTCATGGACCTCCACCCTTCCACTCATCTCGTCCCTCGGGGACATGACATCCTTCTGCGTCAACTCATCGACTGGCTTCCTAAAGTGCCCGGCCCCAACCCATTCGTCCTCGCCCATCCCGATTTCGACATCCAAAACTTCCTGGTCACAGACGATGGTCAGCTTCAGGGTATCATCGACTGGGATGGGGTCGCGGCTGTGCCTCGCAGCACTGGCAATGAGTGTTATCCATCGTGGCTTACTCGTGACTGGGATCCCATGAGTTATTACTACGAGGAGCCGACAGAAGACGACGAGGAGCCGCCCGTCAACACCGAGGACTCACCTGAAAACCTCAAGCAATATCGCCAAGTCTATCGAGAGTGCTTCAAGAAAGCTCAGGAGCAGGGTGACGGTTGGCTCTCTAACCTCTGGAGACGCTGGTCTAACATTCTCTCCTCATGCGTCATTAGCCGGAACACAGGCCGGTTTGCTGGGAACGACGATATTACACGTCAGAGTCTGATTGCTGATAATTTGGCCATCGCAGCTGCGGATGTGACCTGCCGGGCTGGTATCTTGTCTACGGTCGTGCAGAAGGCCTCGGCTGCTATGGATTTGGATGAAGATGATAAGCTCTTACTCCTGGATTTCGCAGAGGGTCTCGCCGAGGACGAGTTGGAGGAATCGCTCTTGGAAACCCTGAAGTGCGGGTTTGAAAAGCTTCTACAAATGCCTCTTTAGGCGTCTCATGAGGAATAATTGACTAGATCATAGTCTGTGAATTTAGGGCTATCTCAATACCACTTTGTAACTAGCGAATTTTTGTGTGACGAATATTATGGAATGAACCTTATCAGAGGTTCAAGTTCTGGGCGCCTTGGCTAATTAATTAAGTGATTTCTTGAGTTGCTCTGTATCGAACGTATCAGTTCTGGCAACGGCGCTGGCCAAGAAAATAGCAAGGCCATTGTTTCCCCTACCCACGGAAAATTGGTATTTTGTGGCACGTTGCCGTATGTCATAGCGATGCAACCAGTCTGACTATAGACGCAACCTCCGACATAACACCACACTTTCGACCACGGAGGTCGGTTTCAATTCTGGACTACTGTCACTTGGATGCCTATGACACTCAATTGTACTACGAGTTTGGGTTAGGTCACAGCTACGTGGATTCCAAATCCAAATACAGCAATCGGATATTTACAAGGCCGAGTAACAAAGCGCAAGATCTATGAACGACTCGTTCGCGATAGTTGAATTGCGAAGATAGTGTATGACTGGCATTGGCCATTTTTCTAGTGAGACTAATTACCCGGCGACGAAGTTTCGTCCAAACTCGCAGAGTAAAGAACATCATCTACTCTCGCCTCTTAAATTCCATGTTCAAAGAAGGATCAAAAGTAGAATCAAATCCAAACAGCATGCTATCAAGGCTTTCCCCTTCGCGAGGCCTGAAATCATACTTCGTGACGATGTGGATGAGGATTGTTTTAACCAAATCAGCCGCATAAAAGCGGCCAGGACATGGTTGCGTTCCATAACCAAACCCAAAATGGTCGACGCTGATTGTAGCCAGCTGATGCTGATTTTCGTGGCCAGGCTCCTCGCGCATCTTACAGAACCGGTAGCCATCCCACTTGTCGGGGTTTTCGTAGAACTCGGGATCCCACATTCTGTATGACGGCACGGCCACGGTGCTGTCCTTATTGAGTGCTGTCCCGTCAGACAAGGTCATATCTTCCAGAACAATGCGTCTCAATACTTATCAACCGTTAGCAAGATGCCTAAAATAGCGAAAGGGAATAACAACGAACCGATCGCCACTGGCTTCATGCGCTGGCTCTCCTTGATAACACTGTCTAGCAGCTTCATCTTTTGTAGAGAAGCTTTGTCCCAGCCGGACTCGTCGAGAATAGTTTCGATCTCCTGTCGAAGAGGTGCGAGAATCTCCTGGTTCTGGGCTAAACGAACTAGTGTCGCGCAGATCAGGTCGGTCGAGGTATGGATGGCTGCAACGGAGAGAAAGACCTGAACACCGGTGTAATCGTAGTCTCTATCACGCGCAGACTCATCAAACCATTCTAAAGAATCGGAAAACCCCGTCTCTCCGTTGGCCTTTTGCTTCTTACGCCGTTCCACGGCAGGTTCCACGATCTGTCGGGCCTCGGCCATCATCTTTCGCAGTTTGCTCATACCTGGAATCAACCACTGTACAATGGGTCGCCAAGAGACAGGCCAAAGCCGCAGAAGAAATCCGACTGGAACTCCTGCAAGAGTATAGTCCCTGGTGATTCTGATCCAGTCTGGGTTGCGAGCAAATTCTTCTCCGAGGAAAACGCGTGCTACGCACCGTGCCACAATGTTGGGCGTTTCCTCCAAAATGCGAATCGCATGCCATTCTACCAAGACTTAGCTCACTGGTGATAAGATTTCGGGCACTCATGATTTACCTGCTTGGTCTGTGAAGATATCTGAGATGGCCTTCCCGGCCTCATCCGCCAACGGTTGCGTAAATTTGGCTTTTATTGTGGTCGGTATTAGTCTCACTACGGCCATCGGCCAACAAACATCAGCCAGACTTACCTAGATTCTTGTTCAACTGGTTGTTACAGGTGGATTTCAAAATGTCATGGTGATATCCGCCTTCCTGAAAGCCCTCGAAGCCAGGGAGGTGAGCATGAAAGGCCTACAGCATACATTAGTCGCCGTCTCCTCTTATTTCAGCTTGAGTAATAAGCCTAACCTTTCGTAGCCATAGGGACAAGCTGAGACGTCTCTCATTCTTTACTTCATGGACCATATGCGGGGGCACCAGAACGACCTCCCCGTCCCATGTATTAATCCTGGCGGCCTTGACAGGATTCCCGCTCAGCCATCTCTGGATAATTCCATCTGCCTCTGTGAAAAAACTCTTCTTCGGTCCTATGTGTAGAAAGTCGAAGACGTTCTTCTTCGGATTGAGGAGGAGAACACTGGATGGGGTTTTTAGGAACGGGGATAAGCAAACAGCCAGCAGAACGAAAGATACAATGAAGTAAGGTGCTTGAGTCCACAAGAGGCTACTCAAGAAACCTTGAGCAACGCTTGGTGGAATGGTCACCGGGAAACTCGAGTTTGGTGTCATGTTGAATGGTGTTTGGGGATGGTTCATGTGGAAGATCCGGGAACGGCGGAGCAGCCGCTGATATTTCCCCGCGAGAAACGCCACCGTTCTCACCGGAACCAAGATATGATTAATATCCATACTTTCTCTCGTTTCACAGATACTGCATCGTAGTTTAGCTGCGTCAAACTAGATTCAATGGGGTCCACTGTTTGCCGATCTGTTGATTGCCAACCTGCCCCTGTCTCTATGATCTCTCCATCGGGTTTTTGAAGATCTGTGCAAGCAACACCTTACAGCCCAATATCGACGGAGCTTCATTCCATATTCTTCAGCTAATACATCTATCCCATTTACTGTCTACGGTAATTTTCGACTTTCTTCCCCTCGCATTGGGATCGTATCATCATCATGATCAACGCCGGAATGCTCGGGAACGGCCCCACATATGGCGTCTTCGACAAGGATCGCATAAATCCCTGCGGCATAAACCTACAAAACACATTGCTTCGGTACCGGTATCTCGACGGCACGGCTAAACGTAAGATCTGGTTTGTTAGGAAGTCTACCCGTCGCTACTGCAAGCTAGTGGGAACCTGCCCAAGTTTGGAAATCAGCCGCGGAGTAAATTATGAAGGGATAAATCTTCAACCTCAGTGAGCTTCATAAGTATATCCACGGACTGAATCCGATTTATTGAGTTTTCACAATTCTCCAGCCTGACGGCCCGGGCCTAGTAGAGCTGCGCTATGCCTGTTACGGTCCAATTGATAGCCTTGTTTATTTACCGAAGCATTTCGCCGATGTGCTCCCTCCTTAATGGGAATTACCCACGACCAGCTCCGACCAACTCTCCCAGCATTGTTATCCTAATTCGATACTAAGCTGGCAGGCTCTATTTTCTTGGTGCTTCGATATTCTATATTATAAATCCCTCCGTATTGTTGATACTATTCCTAGTCTTTTTTTTATAAAACTGTTGAGCTTCTAGTCCCTCCTCTGGGCATGTGTGTACTAGGGCACCCTAACCTCTTAATACATCCCTCTATGCTTCAGGTTCGTCCAATATTCCCTAAGAGCGTGGCCAAAACCATAAATAGCTTACTACTTGCAGATCCAGAGGCGTGGATGACCACGTGGTTCCCAGCGGCAACTGGTAGCACAGCGACTGCTGAGTCAAAACACGTCTTCTTGGATCCAGACACAGCAAATTAGAAACGGGAATAGACTAAAAAGAAACGCCTAGCCGGATTTCTATACGCCTTGCGCTAGGGAGATTCGAGACACCTAAGGGAGGAGGAGATAAGCTTTTTATAGTATTTTTAATACTCCCAGGCAATTTTAATATTCTAAATAGAAAAAGGTAATATAGAAGTAATTTATTATAAATTAAATAACTCTATTTTTTATATTTTTTTTTATTTTAAATATATAAAATAAATTATGAAGAGGTACGGTGCCCTAGATACCCAGAGGGGGGACTAGAAGCTCAACAGTAAAAAAAAATACCAACAATCGTATCAATAATATAGACCATATACCCAGTCCATTCAAAGGTCAACAATACACTCAGACAGACTATGGTTTCTAGTCCAACTGGTTACCTTTCCCGATACCTTTATAAGCTGCAGGTAATAGCTATGCCTTGAAAAAGCTAGATCTGCTGGAAAAGCTAGATCTGCTGGAAAAGGCAAAATCCCGATGGATATAAACGCTCTGCAGTCCTGTAATTTATTTATATTATATTTAAATCATAATAATTATTATAATTAATATGTCTTATTATTATATATTAATTATAATTATTTCATTAATAGCTCTAGCTAACTCTCTCTCTATTCTCTTCTATATACTATACAAATAGAGCTAACATACTTGGAATATTACAATTCAAGACGCAACAAAATTACAAGGTAGCGAAGCGGACGCCATGATACCGAGGAGGGACCCTGGGGTGTACAAGTCATCACAACACTACAGCCTCAGGCGTCGCAGAGATATCTATTGGAAATAGCATCTTTATGCAAAAGATATACTGTAAGTTATATAAATTAAGGAATTTACTTAGCATGATAAGCAGCAGCCTTGCTGGCAAGAGCCGAACTCCATAAAGCTCTCGGTTTGTCAGCCGCCGGTTGGGTCGCCAGATGGGTCAAGCGTGATCAACATCTTCAGGATACTAGAGTAAATCTCCACAAACCAGTGGGTGCTTATGCCATCATATCCTTGGCCAAGTCTGGCGCAGCCGAGGCAAGCTTGATACCATGCCGATCTCGTATCCAATTCAGTCGTGCTTGACAATCTTCAACCTGTTGACTGGTACTCTGTGGGTTTGCAATCACGATAGCCAGTGGCCAGACCAGATGATACATAACGACAGCCTTTTGCTGCGGCTCGGTCAGTGGCGTGCCTTGTTCGTCAACTTCGCCCATCATGTATGGCATGGTGGCACAAAGCACCTGGGCCAGTCTCCTTAGTTGCGCTTCTGCCAGCGGCATCCACGTCTCTGCTAGACGCGTCTCTGGAGCTGACTGGCCGATACTGCTGTCGAGCTGCAAAAGAGCACGGCAGCATGACAGAAATCTGCTGAAAAACAGGATCAAGGCCACGTCGAAGAGACTGTCGACACATGCCGCCCACCTTGAAGTGTAGTTGAAGAGCGGCGAACTCTCTGCGTTGGCGTGTCGTTTGCCTGTTGTCTCTTGTGGTCTCCATGGTGACAATAGCGAGCCGGCAACCTGTGCTGCTTCCAATTGAATGTCAATTGCTTGTCGCATGGCTGATAGGAGCTGGTCTCGCTGGTGATCCCGTCCACCGACTTCTTCTGGTACTGTGATGTGCTTCGCCAACCGAGAAAACTGATTGATGCGAGTAACAACAATGCCGGTGCGAACGGTTGCGTTACTCGTATTCAAGTTTGCATTGGGGATAGCCAGGCAGTCAAGGTCGTTGTGTCCAGTGAAGGAGAGAACTTGCTGTTAACCATATCAGCACCAGATGATGCATCGTTAAAGAGCAGCTAACCAGTTCTGAGAATATCCAACTGTTGAGCGAGCTCTCGCCGATGTTGCTGAGTAGCCGATGACCGATGACGTCGTAAAGCTTGGAGATGCCGCGCATGTGAATCGTCTTTGCCTTTGGGCCTTCGCAGTCGATGTCCTATCAAGGCAGTTAGTCACAGTACGGCTTAGGTACCTCTAAAGTCGATGGCATACCTCCATCATGCCCAGAATCATGATGGAAGCTAGCATTTCATCCTTCAACGCCTTCGGTGACGCTGACAAATCCCTGTTGATGGCTCGCAACGCAGCTCCGTAGTGAAGACGGGCCGTGAGGTAGAGTGTGGATGACTTGTAGTGACGTGACAGAGACATATACGCGGTAGCAAGGGTGGCTTGTCGCAGACACGAGTCGTGGTTAGAGGCCTGGTACATGTCCTGGAGAAAGTCAAGATGACCTCGGACGGCGTCAGGTCCTGGTTGGACGCAGTGCTCATGCATAAAGTACATGATGGACTCCTCCTCGAATGAAGGCTGTGGCTGGCGCGTTGGGTTCGAGTTCACTAAAAGTGAGAGGCGGCGAATGAGATGGTGAGGCTGCGAGGAGGCCCCAACGACGGGGTCCCGCGAGACACCGCCCCGCAGCCCAGCGTGAAATCGAACAACAAGCGGTCGTTCATATCCAGGGCATGTAGTCCGATACAATTCACAGCGGCGACATGCCGGCCTCCTACCGTCGCACTAGAAGTGTTGCAAGCAGTGGTCAGAAAGGGCTTCAACGGGCCGGGGGTCACGGTACTTTGATCTTGCGCTTGCGGCATCGATTGCAGCCTGAGCTGAGACTGCCGGGGAACACCATGGCATGAATCGGTCTGCGGGTGTTGGTGTCGATAGCTCGGCCTGATCAGAGTCTCTATCGCTTGAAGGGAGCAGGCCGAGTCGAAGTGAGTGATAATTACTCCGAGTCTGTGGAGCAGAACCCGAAAAACAAACGAAGAGGGGACACTAATGCAGCTTCGCAATCTGGGGCCAGAAGCGGTTAAGACCCCAGAGGGATGCTGCTTGGCTCTAGTCTCTAGCGACGGGGATCTCCTCTTCCCCCCTCATCTCAACATGGGACCCTGGTCCGGCAGAGTACCCAGTCTGTGCCGAAAAGACGGTTCGACGCTTGCGGCAGCCACTTGGCTTAACTTAGCTAGTGGTACTGGTTTGGTCCGTGATGGCATGATGGCGTCGTGCAAAGCAATGACGACGAGGCCGAGTTTGACGGAGGGCACGCGGAGTTCTGGCGGAGTACGGTAAGTCCCTCAGGTGCCTTGTAGCAAATTGAACTGAAATGCGTGGCCAGACATCGGATCTAGCGGGCGGCATCGTCCCCCTAACTCCGTATACCAATGTCCGGATTGCCGTCCCACGAGAGATACAGAGATCGAAAACGGTGACTCTAGCCTAGCGATCAAACAGCAACAAAGTGCTCACCCCTTCCTTCTCCTGCAACCCTTTACTTCCACTGCCAAGTCCCAAACACATCGCAGCAGCCCCTTCCAAGGCATTAGACCTCGCCTCACCCAGCCGTTTCAGCAAGATGCTCTCGTCAGGAACAGTCCACGAAGGTCCAGGTAATGCCAACAGGCCGACGCGAAACGATTCCAGAGTTCTGACCTCTCCACAGCCGACTATTACGTTAGCACCGAGGTACACAATGACACATACCCTGCCATCTCGCCTTCCAACTTCGACTTTGACGGCGCGTCAGTCCTCATCACTGGCGCAAGTCGAGGCCTCGGCTTCTCTATAGCTGCTTCTTTCGCGAAAGCTGGTGCATCTCAAATCGCCATTGGGGCCCGCTCCGACCTCTCTGCCGCCTCAACCTCGATTCTTGAAGCCGCCGTTAAAGCAGGCCGCAAACCTCCCACTATTCTGACCCTGAATATGGACGTGTCAGATCCATCCAGCGTAGATGCGGTAGCTGCCAAGGTCCGCTCCGAGTTTGGCCGTCTAGATATTGTGATCAACAACGCCGGCATCCTCGCAGGCAGCGGCAAGATTGCCGACAGCGATCCGGAAGGGTGGATGCGCAACTTTGACGTTAACTCCAAGGGATTCTATCTGGTCTTGCGGGCGTTTATTCCACTATTGATCGACTCTGATGGTAAAAAGACAATCATCAACGTCAGCAGCGTTGGCTCGCACTGCTCCACGCCGACCCTTAGTGGGTATCAGATCAGCAAGCTGGCCACTCTACGCTTGGCTGAGTTTGCGACCGCCGAATACGGAGACAAGGGGCTAGTGGTATATTGTATACATCCTGGCAGTGTAGCAACCGAAATGGTGTTGCAACAGTGGCCTCAGTCTCCAGAACTAAGTGCAGGTAAGCGCAACAGCAAATGACCCTTGCAACATCCAGTCTGCTCGAGAACATGGTACTAACAGCATATTTCAGCGTTTCCCGATACACCAGAACTGGCTGGCGACTCTATTGTCTACTTGACGTCCGAGAAGAGAGATTGGCTGGCTGGTCGATACATTAACGTGACGTGGGATCTCCCCGAGCTGACGGGAAAGAAAGAGTGGATCGTAGCCGAGGACAAGCTTAAAGTCAAGCTATCTGTTTAGTTGGAACCTAAGCTGAACTAGAATTTGATAGAAGATCGCATTGCAATTTTGGAAGGCTGACTGGACCGAATCATGTTTTACGCGAGCCCGACGGTTGTGAAATCAGTAACCTCGGCCTTTGGCCCTGAGACACAAGGTTTGGAAATGCAATGAGTTGGGCCACACTGCCGGTATTACTGAGCGAATTCTAGGGGGCCTCGAAGATTGCGTTGACAATTCAAGTCAATCTTCGTGTTGATACTACAGTATATGCAGACCACAGTTCCCTGTCGTTGCACTCAAGCTGACGTGTCGAAGATATCGTGCGGTCTCGCAAAGTACAAAACACCAGGCGTCTTTACTCCGGTATTCTCTCCTAAGAGGTGCCGGCCACAGTGGCAAAGAAAATTGGTTTCTGTCCCGAATTTGCATTTTAGAAGACCATCTATTCTACACCCGGCGCGGATTTCGAACTTCATACTCTATCCATAAGTAACAAATCATTCTACTTCTATTCCCAGCATGCAGCCGCAAGCAGGACAAAAGCCAGCTCAAGATCCGGTAGCCGACCTCGAGACAACATGTCGCCCCTCGAGCTTCCATCCACCGCCGCAACTTCACTTCAGGGGGTGCTTCAACAACACCTTGCCGAAGTTACCCATCTCAAACATCTTGTAGAGCTCATCGATTGCGTCTTTACCTGAACCCTCGACCACGCGGCTAGGCGTTGGCACATACTCCGCATCGTAATGCTCCAGGACCCATCCGAAGGCGCGCCCCATCCTATCCGCAGCCTCCATGTCCTTAGGGAAAAACAGTCTCGTCCCATCTGGCAGATCAAATTCGATATCAAAATGGCGACCGCCTAAGGTGATTTCGAACCCATCATGCGGGCTTAGCAAAACCGTTGCCAGGCGGACCTTGTCGTGCGCGGGGATGACGCTTGCGAGGACATCCTGCGAAACTGGGTCGGCAATAGACCCGAGCGCGTCGAATCCCCAGATTGTGCCCTTGGTTTCTTTCAGTGCTGACTTGACCTTGTCGACGACGTTCTCATCGTGGTAGTCGAAGCACTGAGTCGCACCCAGGGACTTAAGGAAGTCGTGTCGCTTGGCGGATGCTATAGCCACAATTGAAGGAACGCGGCTGGCTCGCGCGAGCTGGATAGCAGCCATACCAACGCCGGTAGCGCCGCCCCAAATCACCAAGGTTCCCTCTGGGGCAGCCGTGCTCTCGGTGGAAAGGGCCACGCTTGGTGGCAGGGGAATGCGAAGCCGGTTGAAGAGTGCATCAGTTGCAGTTTGCACCACGACACCAAGGCCGGCAGCCGCCTGTGGCGGAACGTTATCAGGCACCTTATAAGCCCAAGACGGAGGGATCGAGATGTATTCTTGGTGTGTAGCATGTCGTGGTTCCCGATGGATGCCCCCGAGCACAACACCGGCAATGATGTCGCCGGCCTTGAAGGGGGTGTCCGCCAGATTTGGAGTTTCGAGGACATGACCGCAGAATTCGCCCCCAAGGGCATAATTCTTTAGCCCGAAGAATTTTAGGGTTCGTACATCAGATAGATTCACGCCCGAGTATAAGACTTTGACGAGAATTTCACCCTCCTGCGGCTCCGGGGCTGGAAGGTCGTGGAGGACAACCTCGCCAACTTCATTGGCATAGAGTCCGGTGCTTTTAGTCGGTAGGGTGGCCATGGTCGCTGTGCGAATTTGCTCGCGTTGGTTGAGCAGGTGTTATAACCGAAATAGCTTAGGATAGCCGAGATAGAAGTTGGAATCAGGTCTTGAGTTACCAGCTTTATAGGATCCGGTCCATCAGTGTGGACTTTGCGGAAAAGCACTGCGGGCTTTGTGTTCGGTCAGTTAATAAACTCCGCTAGTACTCCGCACGGTAAAAAAGAAACCCGGATCCGAAGCCCCGCTCTGCAGGGAGCTAGGGGCTAGCTAGGTTACTAGCAGTTCAGCTTGGCAAGCCCGATACATCTATATCACAACCTGACATACGGTCAGACGGAGGGATTCGGTCCGGCGGTTGACTAAGGAAGCGGGGCTTATTGAGTCTGTAGCCGAAGGAAATCCCTTACCGAGATTAGGATGATTCTAACACTGTTAATTCATCAGTTAGATCATCGTCAACAAGGTCGTATTTATCATCAATTGAATCAGGCTATTTTTGCCTCATCCGATCGTGTATTTCTCTATGTATCAGGCCCCCTACTCGAACTGTTAAATCCTACTGACGGGATTATATTTATTCGATATATACATATTATATATATATAATACCCACCTTAAGGTCGTTGACTGCAGACAATAGGGTTGAGGTCAGAGGGGTTGAATGGAAGCTTCAGGCAGAGACCGGTAGGCAACAACCTTATTGTTCAGCTACTGTTTCTTCTGGTGCTGGGTGTAGCCCTTATTGTTTATTCCTACTGTTTGAGATTACTGTATGGCTTTGATCTATCTGATGATATTGAGTAAGGCTAAAAAAAAACCAAATATAATACCCACCTTAGAATTTCTCACTAATTACAAAGTAACTACAGCTAATACTATAAATAATTATAGTAATTACTGCTGTAATTACTCTAAAATAGCACGGTGGTGATGTTTTCAATCATGTTCACTATGTCAACGGCCTCTCGCAATCCGCTACGTCACCAGCGCTTTCCTCATCAAGAAGCTAGAACCCGATGTCGGTGGGTTTTCTTTTACAGCTGGGGAGTCGGAACGCGTTACTCATAAGGCTGTCAGTATTAATCACGATTTCCTGGTTAATGGCTCTGGCCAACCTTCTCTCCGTTCTCTTCTGTATACCGCACGGATGGGGCCAACATGCTTGGAATGTTACAATTCAAGACGCAACAAAATTGGATAGAGTGCGTTTTCCTTTTTCAGGCTGCTGGACATTTCTTACCCATCAATAGTATCTTGATAACAGATGTCTGGTGCCCGGTATTAACCAGACTGGTCATCCTCTCCGTTCTATACCGCATCGACCCATCTAAATGGTTTCGCATATCTGCATATGCGATCGCTTTTGCAGTCGTGGTGTATTCGGTAACGTTTACAGTCTTGCTCGGCGGTCCTTGCAATCCCATTGATGCCGGAGCCAACAATTGTTTGATCAATCTTGGCCTCGCTCAAGTGTTGCTAAGCATATTTTCGGACGTAGCTGTCATCATCTTGCCTATTCCCACGTTGTGGAAACTTCAAATGCCCTTCAGGAAGAAGATGTTGACAGGGGGGATACTGACTCTTGGGTCCGGGTACGTTCCATCGAATTCTGTTGACGGAATGTCTCGCTAATTGCCGTCGCAGAGTATTGTTGGCAACTATTGCCCGTGCCCCATACATGAAGCTCCTCGTTTCCAGTACCGACTTTACTCAGACAATGGCCGAGATAGGGGTGGTATCAGCATTGGAGCTGAATTTGGGCATTGTCTGCAACAACCTCATCCGTATGAAGCCGTTCATCAGCCGGTACTTCCCAAACCTCTTCATCAAGCTCGGATTGTCAACAAGAAATCTATCGAACATTCATGAGCAAATGTCACCCATTAACGTGGAAGCAGATAGGTCTTCCCACAGTTCCAAGATGCCAAACGTAGAGACGGAGATGGTCGAGGGGGCTCATCAGGAGTTTTATGGGATAGATGTGGAAAGCAGATCCTTAGAGCTGGATAATAGTAGCACGGAGAGCATATTAGGATAGTAGATGGTGGTGCAACATATTCTAACGTAATTAATAAACGTCATTTGAAGCGGTAGACAATCTATGGCGCTCTGTGGCTGCTCTCTATAAATCTACTCTACGTTTAGGGCATCGAGTCCCTCCCATCCTCATTATGCCAAAGCCTCTAGCACCTGTTTGCCGATAGCGATAACTTTTTCCTCCTCCAATCTTCCAGCTACAAGTTGAAGACTGATTGGTAGCCCATGCATAGTGTCGGCATCAACTAGTTATTGTCAGACCCGATAATGACAGGTATTATGGGTGCACGCAATCAAACTCACATTCTTCGTTGATTGCCTTGCAGATTGGCCCCAAGGACTCGTACCCGGGGTCAATCTTGTCAATATTTTTGTCTACCGAGAATCCAGTTGCGAAAGAGATGGCTGAGTAGTCGAGGACGTTGTAAACACCAGTGTAACCGACTTTGATAATTAGCACCAGACCCTAGCAGTGTAGTGAAGGGGTAACAAACCATGCTGGAATTTTCCGTTTTTGACCGTGTTAAACGGAATAGTTGGGCAGAGAATGGCATCAATTCCGGCCTTGTTCCAACGATCAAGATAGCGGTTCTGGAACTCAGTCCGCTCCAGGTGTAGTTGCCACATTTCGTAAGTCCCCAACTCCTTGGCGACGGCGTATGCTTCCATCTCTGGTCTGAACGGTTCTCCTGTACGCTCCAATTCCTTTCGAATGGCAAGACCTCCGTCTGCCACAAACATGCGTGCCAACAGATCGTTTCCTTGCTTCTGGTCCACGGGGTCCCAGTCGATCAGCTCGTGGCCCGCAGCCTCCAACTTCTGTGCTGTTTCTCGCAGAGCGCGGGCTACTGGGGCTGTGGGCTTAACCATGCCATCGTGCCACATGACTGCAATTTTCAGCTTTCTCGGGAGCTCAACAGTTCTCCATGGAATCGGGAGACATTTCGGGTCACGTAGCCACGGCTGTCCACCGACGACGCTCTTGCTGTATAGCTCAACGTCGTGGAGGGTGCTCGCCAGCGGCCCGTTGACCGACTGTACCGCCTCTTGGCCGGGCATTCCGGAACGACAGTTGCGCACTGGGAATCGGCCAGCGGACGGTCGAAGGGTGAAGATACCCGTGCATGCTGCAGGGATGCGAAGAGATCCGCCTATGGTCGGTTAGGACTATGATCAACAGGGATACTCAGGACAAGACCTACCAATATCAGACCCCACGCCGAGAGGGCTGCCCTTCATAACAATGAGAGCAGACTCCCCACCCGAGCTTCCGCCGCTAGTTGTTTGCCTGTTTCGCGGGTTCATCGTTCGCCCAAAGACGTTGTTAACTGTCTCCGCGATCATCATGGCAGTGGGAACATTGGTCTTGACGTAAAACACGGCTCCGGCGTCCTCGAGCACCGCCGCGAGTGCAGAGTCGGCTTTCGCCGGGTTGCCAATGTGCGAGGCAAAGCCCACAGTAGCATCAAGGCCCTGGAGATTGAAGTTGTCCTTGAGCGAGATGGGCAGACCGTGCAAAGGTCCCACTGGCTTTCCGGTGCGTGCCAGATAAGCGTCCCGTTCCCGCGCAGTTGTGAGAGCACGGTCGAAGCAGGTCTCAGCCAGGCAGTTTGTCTGGCAATTGCGTTAATATGGCTTCTTCGGTGATCGTAGTGAAGCTGAGAATGCAGAGACTTACCAGCTGATGTGCCGCAGCAGCGCGCTTGCAGAAGGCCTTGGTGACATCTTCGGACTTGAGCTGCCCGGAAGCAAGTTTGGGGACCAACTCGGCAGCAGTCAGGTTTGTGATGGCGAGTTCCTCGGCTGTAAACCAGCCTGAAGTTTCTGGCCAGGCGGTCACGTCGTCTTGCGACTCTGGGGGAAGCAGTTGGGCAGGAATCAGCCACTCCTCGGGAATAGATGATTGCAGGTCCTGGCGCTTCTTCTCGCCGAGCTGCTTCCACGAGACAGGAGTCCCATTAGTCTTAGAAATGGCCATTTTGAACGATCCGCGTATGCTTGGCCGGCTTAACTAAGAGGTGGTCGAGCCTTGATTGTTATATAGGTTATCTTGCCCTTCTTCTTCTTATCAAGCACCAGCAGCATCCGATGCCGGGTGGTTGAACTTGTGGATCGCGTGGATTGGCTCGCCGGTGGTCAGCCGATGGATGCAGCGATTGAGGGGGAGTGGAGAAGATGGGAGAAATGATGGCTGGCTTCGGGAATAAACAGATTGCCTTCCTATCTGAGTCAAGCGGCGCTCCTCTTCTGCCGTTACCCGATGTTGACCCTAGAATAAATAGGTTGCTTTCCTATCCAGGCAAAGTGTCCCGGTGTTTGCCCCGGAGAGAATGCGGTGGAGCAGCATTAGAACACTTTCTTATCGAGGCAAAGCGCCCGCGGCTCCTCATTTGATTGCCGGTGCGAAACAAGGAGAGATTATGGGGTTGGGGATTAGATCACTTGCCTATCGAGGCTAAGCGTGTTTGCATCCTCTGCTGCTCAGACACGGCGACGCATGATTGCCAGATCACCAGCAATGCAGCGGGCGTCTGTGGGCGATGGAACCATTGAATGTTGTTGACTTCTTTATCAAGCTGAAGATACAGCCGAAACCTGGAAGATAAACTACGGAAGACGTCTACTGGTTTTAGATGAGGCCTCTTGTCCGCCACTTGGCTTCGCATCTCGCCAGGCTGCCCAGGTAGCGCGGAACGCCTGCAAGATCGCAATCCAGCCAGTACGTGCGCACAGTAGCGCAATGCTGGGGGGTTGTTGAATTCATGCCTGCAAGGTACACGGGGGTAGCCAGGTAGATATAGAAGGGCGACGATCGCGGTATTGATGCGACCACCTCGCATATCCTGTTCACGGCAGATAGCATGGCCAAACGCCTAGGCTTTGGTGCTGCCTCTTCGTTGACTCTTTCAAGCACAGCAAGCGCCGCGGCACAGCGATTTGCGTTGGCGCATCGCTTCCAAGCTGTAGTGTCCGAGTCCAGCTGCAAAAGTTGATCCATGGCGCGAAGGCAGCTTCCCAGAGGATCGGAAGCCGCCTCGCCTTTTGCCACATCAACGAACAGTTGAAATGTATCAGCCGGGCATCCCACAGCGTCGAAAAAGCTGTCGTTCAATATTTCGCGATGCCAGTCGTCGAATATCAAATCCGTAGTCCCTCTCACGACGGTGCCCGTTGTATCGTACCACACAAGCCGGGCCACAATCTCGGTCAATCCTGTCACGCTCTGCGAGAGCTGGTCCAGTTGAGGCCGGCTTTGACAGTGGCAATCCAGTAATGACCGGGCCCCGAATAGATGGCATTGCCATTCCCCAAACGCGCTGTCTGAGACTTCAAACACGGCAAACGCTGCAATGCCCAGAATCGCGAAAGGGTTTGCCGTCTGCAAGGCCTCGTTGAGTTCCATCAGGGCAGCCAGACGGTGACGCGCCACTTCCATCGACTCGGACGACCCCCCTTCAGTTAGCGCAGCGGTAGGACAACTCTCGATACGAGCCTGCATGAAGTCGTAGAGGCGAGACACGAGTCGGATGGCTTCGGCGGAGAGATAGCGGCCAGAGTCGGACTTGCGCCCTTCGGCGGATTTTATGTGTTGACAGAATGCTGCGAGACGCAGGATGAAGCTGTTCTTCTCGGTAGGCAACGGATCGCTGTCATTGTATGCGGCGTCGATCTGAATGCACGACGTCCTCTCCGCCTGGTCTGGTATTCCAGGATCCAACAACGCACCCACTTCTGTCGGTACCGGAGTCCTGGAACGCGTCTGGGGTAAACTCCTCTGTCTTGGATTCGCGGATGCCGCCTTTTCCCCCGTCCAGACGACCCTCTGCGGATACCCTCCACACGCTAATCCGGCTTGCACGCAGGGAAGACATCGCGGGCGGTTGAGATCACACTTGACGGCCCTCGTCTTGCAGGTGCGACAGTCCCTGTCCCTGCGCATTCCCCGCGGCTTTCCACGTCGCTGGGCTTTGGCTTCGGTGGACATGGTGGTGGCGGTTGTGGTTGCTCTCGTGATGGCTCTCAGGTCTCCAGGCCGCTCGTTAGGTTGGTTACTCAATGGGTAGGTTGCTTGCTGGATGAATAGATTCCTTACTCGATGAATAGATTGCTTACTCAATGAGGAAGGGAAACAGGGACCATCACCACCTCAAGGGCGTATGGGGCAATTATAGACACGACGGTCCGGGGTTGCAGCGCAACTTGACGTCTCCACTGATAAGTTCATCCGACTTCCCCGCAGATAGGATCTAGTTCTAAGTTAGCCCGAGTCGCCTGATCAAAATGCGGTATGCCTATCGGCCAGGGCAGTATCTTCAGCGCTAGTTACAAATGCAGATGGCGCGCTATCGCGTGGTGCCGTCAGGACAACTTCTTCCAACGTCCCGGTTGCGGAAGCCTCTTGGACTTGATAAGCCACGCTTCACACGCCGTTGATACAAATACCGACGACGATTCACCCTCGAAAATGCCAATCCATTCATCACCGCACTCCCTCTACTGGATCCAACCCACTGCAACCCTCAATTGTCTGTCGCAGCACTCCTGTTGAGTCATCGCAATGGCAGGCTCCAAGATCCGCGACTACTTCCATGTCGACTACAAGCCCGGAGAGCGCGTGCTGGTTCAGAAAATCGACTTCTTCATTCTGACCTTTTGCTGTCTCAGCTACTTTGTCAACTATGTACGTCCAATCCGTGCCGATCCTCCTCCTTTGCAGGCTTTTTCCTAACCCCGCCCAGCTCGATCGCAGCAACCTCGCCAACGCCTATGTCTCTGGCATGAAGGATGAGCTTGGCTTCGTCGGAGACCAATTGAACATCATCAACACCTGCTTCACCGTTGGGTATGCGTCCCATCCAGATCCTGCGCTCTCTCGGACCAGGACACCATCCATTCGCGCTGCTAACGTTGAATCAGCTATGTTTTGGGCCAGATCCCCTCCAACATCTCCCTGCACTATGTCAAGCCGCGCATCTGGTTCCCCTCGATGATGATCCTTTGGGGCGGCCTCACCATGGTCACCGCCTCGGCCCACAGCCCAAACGCCATCATGGCCATTCGCTTCTTCCAAGGCCTGTGCGAGGCTTCGACCTTTGTTGGCACACACTACATCCTCGGCGCGTGGTACACGGAACGCGAATTGGGCAAGAGAAGCGGCATCTTCACCGCATCTGGACTTGCAGGGACTTTGATCGGCGGCTTCATCCAGACGGGCATCAACCGCAGCATGAACGGCCGCCACGGCCTCAGCGGATGGCGTTGGCTCTTCATCGTCGATGGCCTCCTCACCATCCCGGTTGCGACCTACGGCTTCTTCTTCTTCCCCGACACTCCCAACACTACCACGGCCTTTTACTTGACCGAGGATGAGCGACAGCTGGCCATCTCTCGCGTGCCAGAGGTGAAGGAAGAGCGAACCAAGATTTCTCTGGGTTTCGCGAAGAAGGTTCTGACTTCCTGGTACTGGTGGGGATTTGTCGTCCTCTGGATCATTGCTGGTGAAACCGAGTCTTTCAGCACAAACGCCCTGCTCGCCCTCTTCATGCAGAGTCACCCGACCAACACGTACACCATTTCGCAGAAGAACAACTATCCCACCGGCGTCCCTGCGGTTGGCATCGTGTCCACCCTTTTCTGGGCCACATTGACTGATTTCCTCGGCGGAAAGCGCTATCTTGTTGGATACTGGATCGGCCTCACGGGAATCGCCACGTCAATCATGGTTCTCGTGGCATCGCAGAACCCGACGAATCCTACATCAACCACCATCACCTTTGTGGCCTACTACTGGGCTGGATCGGTCTATGCCTGTCAAGCCACCTTTTTCGCATGGTGCAACGACGCCATGCGCTTCGAGGATGGCCTCTTCCGCGGAGTAGTCCTGGCCGGCATGAATCTAGGAAGCAACTCTGTCAACGCTTGGTGGAGCATTATTTTCTATGGTGCCTCCATGGCGCCTTGGTTCAAGGTAAATTACACTATCCCCACTGCTACTCTGAAATATTTCTCACATTTAATCTAGCGCGGTATGTGGGCTATGATTGCTTGCTCGATTGCTTTGATTGTGTGGAGTGCAGGTCTATCCTTCCTAGCTCACAAGAACATCAAGCGGCGAATCATTGAGGCTCGAGATGAGACCAATGAAATAGTTCAGAATAAGGTAGACGACAAGGAGGAGATCTAAAGGAGGGAAGATTCATTTCAGTAGATGCTAGAGATTTTTGCGCGTCCATAAACTAAAATCTCGACTGAAGATTCCAACAGCAGTCCCAAAGCATATCGTTTATGGCTAGAGGCTTCACGTCACTATTTATGCTAATTTTGAAAGTGCATACAAATCTCGGATATTTCAAGGAAATGTCTATAATTCTATTCATCTTTGAAGCTTATATATACCGAACTGAATGTTATGAACAGTTTTTGCCACTGATATTATTCCTATACCTTCTTCCTACCCTGCACCCCAAATAACTCAAACGTGCTACTTTTCTGAGATCCCATTATGCCATCACTTGCCTTTTCTTGGCTGGCGTAGCTGGTGTTTACAACCTTGGCAGCAAATCGCGGCTCTAATCACTAATAATACGATATTCAAGGAAAGCTTACTGCAGCATTTGCTGCATCGCGTTGAGCCTATAGCTCTCTCTCCGCTCCATCAACTCGGAGTGTCGTCCGCTGTCGACAATCTGGCCGCCCTCGACGACAAAGATAACGTCGGCCTTTTGCACAGTATGCAGTCGGTGGGTGATCGCCAGTACTGTCGTGCCTCGCGACGCCCTCTCGAGACCCTGTTGAAGCGCGGCCTCGCTGGCGGCATCCAAGGCGCTGGTGCTCTCATCGAGGAGGAGCAGGCGAGGGCGGCGAACAAGAGCGCGGGCGATGGCAAGGCGCTGTCTCTGACCACCTGACAAACGAGAAGCAGAAGGGCCGCACTCAGTGTCGTATCCTTCGGGGAGTTCTGCGATCACGTCGTGGATGTTTGCCAAGCGGCAAGCCTCTTCGATCTCGGCATCGGTCGCCTCGTGGCCTGGCAGAGCACCTAATCCCACGTTGAATCGCACGCTACCGTCGAAGAGAGCGGGTTCTTGGGGTACCAGGGCAATCGTATCGCGGAATGAAACAGGGAGCTTTCCAATATCGCGGTCGTCAATGACAACGGCACCATCGGTGGGTTCGTACAGCCGCTGCACAATGTTCATAATGGTAGACTTGCCGGCTCCAGAGGGACCCACGAGACCGCAGAACTGGTTAGGTGGCAGAGTGAAAGAGACGTTGTCGAGGATGGTGACATCCGGACGGCTCGGGTAGGCGAAAGAGACATTCTTGAAAGCCACCTTTGAGCCACCGCGGCGCTGGTTATCTTCGGGGCTACCGGTCTTTGCTTCTCCGGCAGCCTCGACATCATCATTGGCCTTGGAAGGATCTGTGCCAGGCTTGCCAGTGTGGGTGCTGGATCCCATATCGACGACCGTCATGACGCGAGACAAGGCGAGGCGAGCACGAGAGAACTCCGGAGCAAGGGAGAACATACTGCTCCAGAGCTGGGCACTCGTCAACATGGCCACGAGGATAATCAAGAAGTCTTTTTGCGTGTATTCTCCCTTCATCATGAGCTGCGAGCCCCACCAGTAAGCCAGGGCGTTGACAAAGGTGCCGGTGGAGTAGGAGATGGCGAGCCAGATGTTGGTGGAGACGGACGCACGCACAACCTGCTTGCGTGGGGGCTTCAGCAGGCGCTCAAAGGAATCCATGTACTCCTTCTCGAGAGACAGAGTAGCCACGGTCTTGATGGACTGGATGGCCTCGGTGGCGAGCGACGTGGCAGTAGAAAAGGCCGAGCGGTGACGCTCCTCGTAACGCGCCAACATGCGCAGCTGCATAAAGCCAGAGCCTAGCAGGAGGGGGACAGTTACTAAACACACCAAGGCAATCTTCCAGGCGAAGATGTGCGAGATGATGATGGCAATGACGACGTTGATGCAGATGGCGAAGACGGTACCGAACGTCGACCCGCTAAAGGCGCCAACCGCCATGCTGTCCTTGGTGATGATGGACAGCAGCGAGGTCGGAGTGCGACCTTCAGACTCGTGCCAGTGGATGCGCTGCTCCAGAAGGGAGCGGAACGAGAGCACGCGTAGGTTGTAGAGGAGTCTCTCGGCGATGATGCCGAATCCCCACCAGGCGAAGAAGTTGGCAATCAGCTCAATACCCGCAAGCATGAAGTAGAGCCCGGCGAAGAACCGGCCCATAGACCGAATCTTGTCGATGGTGTTCTCGCAGGGGTTGAGAGCGCCGACGGTGAAGCCAAAGATCATACCCGCACCGGAAAAGGTGGCTCCGACGAAGATGGCGGCGATGATGGCGACGACACACCAGCCGAGAGACGGCCGGATCAACCAGCCGAGACCTTTCATGACAGAACTGAATGGCTTGATGACGTCCAGCTCTTCGTCTTTAGGCTCCTCCTTGGCTTTGTCACCGTCCTTGTCCGCAGAAGTCTCGCCGTCGACAGCTTGCTTGGTCTCGGAGATTTCAGCCTTCTCGCTCACATGGACGTCGGTCTTGAGAGTCGACGCGTCGAACGAGTCGCCCGAGACAGATCCTGCGTCAGGACTGCCAGCAGAGCCAACGGATTGTAGTTTAGCCATGCGGTGGAATTCACCATCTTCCTTGGTCATGAGATCGGCGTAGGTGCCCTGTTCGACGACTCGACCAGCCTGCATGACGACAATGTTGTCGGCGTTGCGAATGGTTGAGAGACGGTGAGCAATGGAGATGATGGTCCGCTGCTCGGCGGCGGCCCGCTCGACAGCGAGCTGGATTCTCTTTTCACTGGCGGAATCAAGAGACGCAGTGGCCTCATCAAGAACGAGGATTTCCGGATCACGGATCAGGGCGCGAGCAAGTGCAATTCGCTGTCGCTGGCCACCACTCACGAGGGAGCCACTGGGGCCTGCAGAAGTTCCGTAGCCAGACTCGAGACGCTCGATGAAGCTGGCAGCATCGGCCTGCTCTGCGGCGTGGCGGATCAAGTTGGCGAGTTCAACGAACTCGGGGCCTAGAGAAGCAGCCGAAGAGAGCGCGTCCTTGCCGCTGGTGGCCAGCTTCGCAAGTTCGGGGCCGCTGAGGAGAGCCTTCAAGTGCTGGTGAGCAGGCTTGGGCGAGTTGACGAGTCCAAGGGCGATGTTCTCCAGGATAGAGCGGTCGAGAAGCGAGGGTTCCTGCTGCACAAAGCTGATGAAGCTTCGGGCAGACCTGACGTTGAGTTCGCGCATGTCGTGGCCTTCAAGCTCGACTGTGCCCTCTGTGGGATCGTGGAGACGCGCAATAAGAGCCGCAATGGTCGACTTGCCACTCCCGGAGAGACCGACGATGGCCGTGTACTTTCCAGCGGGGAATTCCAGGTCGACGTTCTGCAGGACAGGTTGGCCCGCTCGCGATGCGTACTCGAACGAGACGTTGCGAAAGGCGATGGACTTTGCCGTGCCCGACGGGAGAACAAGTCCGGCGTCAGATGTGCCGTCAATGGCAGACGGAGCCTCGATGTCCTCCATGAGACGATGGTAAGCGGCGACGGCACCTCCCAGGAAAGGAAGAGTGGGAGCGATTCCTCCCAGCATGACACAAGAGTCGACGAGGAGGTAGACGATGGCGTAGATCTGACCAACCGTGGCGCTGCCATCATTCCGCTCCGCCGCATCAGCGATGCGGATACTTCCCTGCCAAAAGGCCAGAGCATTTCCCGAGTAGGCAATGAAGTAGAGCATACCGGTCTGGACGGCGGCAATGGCGGCCTTTTGCGTGGCGAACTTGCGAGCGCGCGCCATGTGATGGGCGAACTTGGCTTCGAGACGAGGGGCCGCGCCAAAGGACTGGACAACGGCGACGTGCTCGAGAGCCTCAGAGGCAATGGACGAGGCCAAAGCAGCCTCCGTGTTCTGGCGCTCAAAGAACTTGCCCAGGTATTTGCCGCCGACGATGCCCGAGATGAGGAACGCAGGCAGCATGCAGATCAGGATACCGGCGAGGCGCGGCTGCTGCGAGAAGGCGATGACGAAGACGGTGATGAAGAAGCTGATGGTCGTAATGATGTTGCCAACCTTTTCCGAGGGTACCGGCCTGGACCGCCGTGATATCGCCATGGAGGCGGCTCGAGACTTGGCCAGAGGCGCCGCGCGTGTCGAAGAAGGCCGGCGGCTGGCGCAGCAGAGCCGAGACGTAGCGGGTGCGCAAGCGTTGAGCGAGACGCTGGCTGATGATGTTCCAGCACGTCAAGTGGCAGTAGATGAGCACCAGGGCGATTGCGCCGATCCACGCCGTCGTGATGACCTTGTCGTTGATGCTCTTCTCGTACTGGAACGGGTCGATGTTGGGCGTGTCGGCCGCACATGTGGCGCTGTTGAAGTTGTCGATGAGCTGACCAAACAGGACGCCCATCAAGGGGAACGGAACTCCAGCTCCAGCAGCGCTGAGGGTGCCCACGATGATGAGGCCAATGTCAACCCATGTTGGTTGGGCGGCGAAGAGCAGCTGAAAGTAGGCAAAGGCGCCTTTGATAGACTGAAAACATGGTTAGATTTCGAGTTCTCATCTTCTCTTTTCCACATCAAAGCCACTAGAAGCCCAGAACCGAGGTGGTAAACTCACCGACAATGCGCCCTCCTTGACTGGAGCATCGGTGTTGGCGACGGCGGTTTGCTCCGGAGACTGTTGTTTGTCCTCGGCCGGCTTTTCGCTAACCGCCTTTTCGGGTTCGGCCGCCATGGTTGTGGTTCCTGCTTCAATTCCCGGTTGAGGACAGGGGGCGGCAAGCTAACTCGTCGGCCTATCTATCTCTCCAGAGATAGCGACGCGACGGAACAAGATGCCGTGGGAAAGAGTGAGGTGACTACTTGTGAGGGTAGTCGGCAAGATCCTCTGAGCCGAGGAACGGAAAGAAAAGAAAGGGAAGAAAATAGCAAGTGGAGGCATCCGAGGCGCGTACCGGTGTATACATCACACAGCACTTGGCAGAGGGGCCGATGTAGGAGTACCCTGGGCAAACTGGTTTACTATGCAGGTAATTGACGTGGGTAGCTCCGGCATGGATCTACACGAGGAATATACTATGCTACGTAGTATCCCAATTACCAACAAGCCGGAACAGCATTGGATCGGGCGTGGGGTGAAGCAGTTAGTCATGTAAATACCGCATGAAGTCGGCGGCGTGGCAACGGCCCACAGGCCCAAAGGTTCACGGGCAGAGAAATAAGGCGAAGGGAAATCAGGGACACGATCGGCGGGTATTAACATGTGGCAACTATTCAGGGTGGGCGGTGGGGTGGGCGAGGGAAGAGAGAAGAGGGTGGCATCGCAGCTGGAGGACGACGGCGTGCGAGACCAGGGCAACAGGGGCATGTACAAAGCAGCCAGCCCTAGCCAAGAGAAACAGAAGCCAAAGTGGGGTGACAAATTTTTCTGCATATCGGGAGAAACATGCAAGGAGCTGCAATGATCGTCAGCAAATCCTGAGACGTCCTCCGATCCAAAAGGAGCCAAGGCTCGGCTTGCGAGCGGGGGACGGGTAGGGTGGTGATGGGGGGGCCAGGATCAGATAAGATGGTCTGATTGATGGCAAGATTAGATCGCCGAGCTTCTGCCCAGACGCAGGGAAGCATGCAGAAGTGCAGAAGAGTGCAGAGGAGTGCAGCGGCGGGAAAAGAAACAGCCGACCCGGTAGGTGAGCGGGTACTCTCCATCCGTACGCAGGCAGTGCATATGTGACTCCGCCCGGGATGTGTCGAGACACCAGGATCAGATAAGATTAAGACGGGACGAAGGTTAACAGATCGTCGCAGGCCCAACTCATGCTGTGGAATGAGCGAAAAACGGCGAGGGATTAACGACCGAACTCGGCTTGTCGGCGTGGGGTCCATGATCAGATAAGATGCGCTGATGGAGGAGCCAACAGCCAACAGAACCTCGCGTGCCGCCAAGCAACGCGCGCTCAGCGCCAAAGTGTAAGCAGGCATGAACTGCAATGTCGTAGACAGAATGGAGAAGGGATTGGCCACGCAACGAGTTGCTAGAAGCACGCCAAATCAAAAGAGGTGCGATCGGCTGCCAAGCTTCTGCGCCAAGTCCGGGCCAAGGTGGGATTGTCGGTTTGACAGCCCGACTGGGACTGCCATGCGGGCACCGGTTACTCTCCCACATTCCAGGCCATCCCGGCTTCATTCTCCGTGAAGCCCTTGGAGTAATAATAGAGTAAGAAGAGAGTAAAGCGGACGGTGGGGGCACGTCCGGTTGACGCCGGATCGGGCGGCGTAGCTCCGGCGTCACAACCGGCGTCGGGGCCGAGATACGGAAGACGCGACCGTATCGGGTCAAATACTACTGCCACAAGGCTCAAGCCTACGGAGGATTCTGCACAACGTAGCCCTGTTTGAACACTGCCGTGGCGGCAGACGCTGACTAGGCTGCTAGTGTCCGCTGTGATTGAGAATCCTCATCCACGGCCGCCCAATTGGACGCCTCCACACCCCAGCCCCGGATCCCACGTCGACTAGATCAGGCATATCTGGCCTAAACGAGCTTTAGCTTGTGCTAGAGACTGCCGCGGCGGGAGTGGCTGGAGTGGCTAACGAGTGCCGGGTTGTGGGTGGGTTCAGGGCTGCATGGGTCTTGCCAGAGGACTCTGTCTGTTCCACCGGCAGTGGTTTGATTTTTTGGGGGTTTCTCTCATTGCAGACATCCAACGTGGTTTGTTCGACTGCGTGAGGGGATTACGCCACAGGTATCTCATTGTCTCTTGGGTAAAACCCGTCACTACTTCCAACAACCAAGTCAACGTGGAGCATTTCATTCAAACGCGACCTCGGGCCGTTGCGGTATTTTCGTAATTCCCTTCGTCCTCTCTAGCCACTCCGTACTAAGAACCATATAATTGAATTTCAATCTAGGGTAGAGCCACGTCATTCCCAAGGCGCTAACAAACATAGTTCACATGCCATATGCCATAGTGAAATCCCATCCTCCCAAATCAATCCGGGAATGGCAACCCACGCGCCCATCACACCACATGCAGTAGGGAGTCCGTCAATCATTCGACTTGGCGCCTTGGAGCCAGCAAGCGCTGGGATCATCGCCGGGGTTGCTTGCCAACCAACAACGACGACGGGTGGCGTGAAAGCGGGCCAGCCTCCTATTATACGCGGAGCCGGCATCTGCATTGTAGGGCTTGGCGTGGATAGCAGGTGGATTAATCCACTCAATAGGCACAAACCGAGATATCCATTGGACCATGTGGAGGATGGGACATCACGCGGCTTAACCCACTCTATCTACATACTCGAAAGGTGCGTTGGATAATCCCCGGGATGGAACATCACGCGGCCTACTCCACTAAACAGGCATTCGACCGAACAGCCGAAATAACAAGTTACATTGGCCAAAGTTGTGAATTAACCTGTCAAATAGGCTTGTCCAATCGGATCCTGATGGCCTCCACGCCCCGCCACTTTGTTACCCAACCTAAAGAACACTGCAACACTATCTGGCTCATGCTACATTGCACAAGTCGTGAGGAGACATGATTTTATCAACTCCGCCCTGACTTTTGGGTGCATAAAAACGTCCTCGATTCACTGGACGGCAAAGGGAGTCATTCATTACAAGCCGCTATTCAGGCCTTCTGTGGTGCTGCCAATACAACCATTATCCCGCTTTGATGCCTCATATGCCTCTTGCGGAAACGATCTGCAACCCCGTGTATGAGCCAAGCCGCCGGATGGTCCCTGGTGCCAACCGCATTCATCCACTAAGAGTGCTCATCTTTGTGGCTGTGCCCCTTGGCAGCATAACTCGCTCTTCGTCCAAGCGTAGATTCTCGGAGTGAATACATGGCAGGCATGGCGGGTATCGAGCCAAGTATTATGCCGGGTATCGTGCACACATGTGCATGCTACTGCTACTTCCAATGGTAGCATTGCATCCTTCTCACTGATACAATCGTTGGATTCTCCGCGAAGCTCGTCACAGACCTGGTCTCAGACCTGGTCTGGGATGGTAGGGTCATGGCGGGAAGAGATCTGCAAGTCTCACTACTACGTATTATCATTGATTACCCCGGTGCCCTGTGTGAGTATATAAGAAGGGGAGCACCGTGGAGAAATGCCCAGGAGGACAGCACCGGCACAACTACACACACAATAATACTCACAACTATCCTCCTCAATCTCGCCCATCATGAGCCAGTCGACGTTGACCACCGCCCGTCTTGAGATGGTGCCTCTAGGGCGCGAACATGGCGACTTCCTCTACCAGCTAGACGCGAACCCCGATGTCATGAAGTACATTGGATACGGCAAGCCACTGACGGCCGAAGAGTCCGGAATCGTCCTCAACCATCTGCTCGACACGGCCATGCCCGGATCTGGGCTTGGAACCTGGGCCGGCTTTGCAGGAGGCGAATTCGTCGGCTGGTGGGTGCTCGCGCCCAGCCAAAGCGATGACACACCACCGAAACTGCTCCAAGAGCGCACCATCTTCGGCTTCCGCATTGCCCCGAACTTCTGGGGCAAGGGGTTCGCCAAGGAGGGCTCCCGCGAGCTGCTGAAGCATGGGTTCCAGGACTTGGGCGTGAAGGAGGTGTTTGGAGACACCATGGCCGTCAACGCGGGCTCCCGAGCGACGATGGCGACGTGCGGATTGAGGCATGTCCGGACTTTCCACAACCAATACGACAACCCCCCGCCCGGCATTGAAGAGGGTGAGGTGGAATACCGGATTACCAAGGATGAATGGTTGGCGCTGCGGAAGTAGGGATGGATTGAGACGACGATGACGACGGGTGTAGTAGACAAATGTAGTTTTAGCCAATACCAGCCTTTGCAGCATTCTATGTAAAAGATGCCGGGGTATCTATCTGTTTGAAAAAAAAGCATTGCAGCAGTCTTACGAATTTGCCTGTATATTCTCCGAACGGTGACACGTTTCAGCGCGGTAGCCGTGGAAATAACAACTACGCTGTATCACGGTGGCGACAATCCCAGCGTTAGTTTTCCTCGGTGGCAGCACCGGGATATAGCGCACGGAGGAACCCGCGTCGATCGAGCACGCAATGAATTGCTGGGTGTGTTGTTACGGAGTATTCGTACCCAAGTAACAAGTTGTGGCTGACCCAGTCTGACCCAGTCTGACCCAGTCTAACCCAGGCCCTGTTCTATCTGGAAATCCCTGCTCAATATGGCCTAGTCGGTGCTGGTTCAACAACTGGCTCCCACTGGCTGCTACGTAGTACTCTCGGGGTGAGGCTATCCCGAGGCGACTCTGATCCCCGAGACATTCAGGGGTCCCATGGTCACTCCTTGGCAACCCACGAACCATTGTTGCAGCCACGTAACGCGCGAGGAGCGTTACGTACATGGTTGTGAATGGTCCGATCTAATCAATCGTGGAATCAGATTAGATCAAAATTTTCACATCACGCCGGGTTCACGTCGCCGAGCAGCGTGTGACTCGTGATTGTGCCCAGGGTTTTTACCTATTCCCACTCTAGGGTTTAACTTATTGCGTAGTACTACTACTCGGCTACTCGTCTTGCCAAGGGCATTTGTCCACCGGCCGAACTCGGACGTACCCCACGCCTTTCCCACTTGTAACCTGATGCTGGATTAATGGCCCCCGTTATTCCTGCAGACATGGCCCTTTTGGGAATCGTTGGTCACCATCGCGGCATTCTGCGCCATTTGCGAACCAACAGACGCACACGCGGGACTGCACGCGGGACTGCACGCGCTGGGTTCTGGGTTCTGGGGTGCTGCACGCCGAGGTTAAAGATGGAATCCTTCGCTCTTCAGTTTGGTTGCATTCAGTCCTTCTCAGTTGCATGCGCGTTTGGTTCTACCCCGTCTGCTCAACCACAATGTCCTTCCTGAACAAGCTCGCTGGTCGCAAGACCACCGACGACACTCAGCCTGACAATGTCGACGCCGAGACCCAGGTTGTAACCAACGACAAGGAGACCGGCGGCGTCTATCCCAACGACACTACGGGCGACAGCCATTCCGATGACAATGCGCCCACCAAAGATGCCCAGCGTGGTGTTCAGGAAATCGAAGCCGTGACCCTGGTCTGGACCAAGCTGCACCTGGTCTGTCTTTTGTGCCTGTAAGTTCTGCTCTTCTCGAGCTGCGGTGCCCGTCCCTCACTAACCACCGTTTCAACAGCATCTGGCTTCTTTTCCTGGTCAATGGATTCCGTCTCTCGATTCTCGCCACCCTGGCGCCCTTCGTCACCAGCGAATGGCTCATGCACTCGCTCACCACCGTCATCTCCATCGTCGCAGACAGCATGACCGCCGCGTGCTACATCCCCATGGCCAAGATGCTAGACGTGTGGGGTCGCGCTCAAGGCTTTGCCGTCATGGTTGGTTGCGCTACTTTGGGCCTTGTGCTCATGGCCGTGTCCCACAACCTAGCTACTTTCTGCGCTGCGCAGGTAAGAGAATCTTGAGCACCACGTTTTATACACCCCCAAGTGCTAACCATGACATGACAGGTGTTCTACCAGGTCGGTTTCGGAGGCATCATCTACACCGTCTGTGTGCTCGCGGCCGATGCCACAAACCTGAGGAACCGAGGTATCGCCTTTGCCTTCACCTCGTCTCCTTACATGATTACCGCCTTCGCCGGATCCAAGGCTGCTGAGGGTTTCTACCTAAATGTCAACTGGCGATGGGGTTTCGGCTGCTTCGCCATCATTCTACCCATCATCACCACCCCTCTCTTCCTGCTGCTGCAGACCAACCTTAAGAAGGCCTACGCCCAAGGCGTCATCACCAGGACGAGCAGTGGCCGGACCTTTACGCAGAGCCTCTGGTACGGTATTGTCCAGTTCGATTGTGAGTCAAACAACCCAGTATCCGCCAAACTGCGCAGAATGCTAATTTCCGTCTAAATCAATAGTGCTCGGAGTCTTCCTTTTTGCCGGCGGCTTCACCACCTTCCTCCTGCCATTTACTCTCGCCCGCTCCGCCCCCAATGGCTGGAAGACTGACTACATCATTGCCATGATTGTCACCGGTTTCATTGTCATGGCCATCTTTGTCCTGTACGAGATGTTCCTGTCTCCGGTGCCGTTCCTGAACAAGAAGTTCATGACTGACCGCACCGTCATTGCCGCGTGCCTCATCGATATGACTTACCAAGCGTCTTACTACTGCTGGGCCAGCTACTTTACGTCCTTCCTGATGGTCGTAAACAACCTGACTATTGCCGAGGCCGGATACGTCAACAGCACCTTCCAGATTGTCTCTGGCGTTCTTCTGTTCTTCGTTGGCTATATGATCCGCCGAACTGGTTACTACAAGTGGCTCTTCTACATTGCCGTCCCGCTGTACATCTTCTCCCAAGGCCTGATGATCCACTTCCGTACGCCCAACGGAAAGATCGGCTACATTGTCATGTGCGAGATCTTCATTTCCATGGGCGGAAGCGTCTTCATTCTTTGCATGCAGCTGGCCGTTCTCGCCGCTGTCGACCATCAGCACGTTGCTGCTGCTCTGGCCACGCTATTCGTGGCCGGCAGTATGGGCGGTGCCATCGGTAACACCATCTCTGGTGCTATCTGGACCAACAGCTTCCTGCCGGGTCTTTACAAATTCATGCCAGAGTCCTCGACGGAACTCATCCCGACCATCTACGGAGATATAGTTACGCAATTGTCCTACCCCGTTGGTTCCGAGGAGCGATTGGGAATCCAGAAGGCTTATGGCTACGCCCAGACCAGAATGCTTGCCGCTGGAACTGGCATCATGGTCCTATCTTTCATCTGGGTTTTCATGTTGAGGAACATTAATGTCAAGAAGATGTCGCAGACCAAGGGTACTGTGTTCTAAACACGGTATGCCGCAGGTTTCAGCAGCGCGCCTGGCAATACGATACACGATTCATGTCACTGGGCTGGTGGGTTTAATCTGGAGGGGAGCTTGATTTCTGGGTCAGGAAGGAATTGAGGTCTGTTAAGACACTAGGTTATAGTCATCTGTTGCGGCGGAATCGTTGCGTGTTCTGGTCACTCAGATATCGCATTTCTCACTTCAATTCTCTACAATTATCTATTCATTAATTTAAAATGCATCCCTAGTATGTCCCCTTTATTCTTTTCGTCTTGTGTCCTTCCGCCGTATGAACTTGATGGAAGAGTGTGATCAGACGAACTCTGGGTGAACTTGTGCACCCCCCGACGAGCATCCCGTATCAACTGGGCTTCGCATTATAGCGCCCTACTGTGAGGAACTTGACTTACGCGCCTTCTTGACACCCAGCCTCTTCATGGCCCAATGGCCCCGCATGTGGCGTCTTCGCGTCGAATTTCATCCCTGTCGACCCGACAGACGCTGGCACTTTGTTGGGCCCCGTGGCGAGAATCCAACCCCGAAGGCTACGATGCTTCGGATGATTCGTCGTTGCGGTGTCATCGTTGAAGGAGCCGTGCTGGAGTGACAATGCGCTGACGGCATCGTGCGTTAGCAGAGCCGTGTCCAAGCCTCTAGCACCACGGGCTGTGATAGTGGCAGCGCCGCTCAACATCCCCGCGGCCGTCGATTGGCTGGCCCCTGGGACGGGACACAACATGATCGGATGTCGGCACAAGGGGCGGATTGAACGGTCGTTCCCGCACTAGGCCAGCCCGGGGACGTGGCTCTGGTATTCAGGGGCACACCGAGACTGGCTCTAGACGACCTAGTGCCTGACCAGCCTCAAAGCTTAATGTCCCATACTCTCAGTCCGGTGGAAGAAGAAGCTGTTTGGGAGAAGCTCTTTGGGAGACTGACTGGCAAATATCGACGTCAAACGTCTGTGGGACTTGTCCTTCCTGACCTGGCCCTTACGAAAACATTATGCCATTGTTTTTCGGCACATCTTCATCGCCAAGGGGGAAAAGCGGAGCGATCTGCCTAAATGGGACAATTCGAATAACTCTGCACTCCCTTCTTCCCACGTGCACCCGCATTTGGATGTGGAAATTATTGCCTTTGTTGAGATAATTCTAGGATGATGACACCTCGAATTCTTTCTGTGGAGATGGCGTATGTTGAATTATTGACGGGGTACAGTGATCCAAACACATCAAATCTGCTGACTAATCGTTGACGGTGGTCCTAAAGGCATTGTGCCTACAAAGCATGTGCACCAGGGCTGTCGACGTCTCCGTATCCCTCTTCTGAGCTCCTTCGCATGTGAGAAGACGTACACTGCCGTATTATCCGGGAACATCTTACAATTTGTCAGTACAATTGGCTATAGCACCAGCATATTGCTGGGACTTCTCTATTGCTCAAACGTCATACGGTTATGAATGGCTTCCAATAGTGCAAAACACTAACCTTATTATCCTCATTGATGGTAAGAATTTGGGCGCGTGCTACATAGATGCTGGAACAGCTGAGGTTCTACCCCCTAACTAAAAGATGCACTGCAACATCATATAACCTTATTCCCCCTTCCCCTGTCTCCAAGCTAATGCAGGTCAATCCTGCGTCATGGAGGTGTGAATTGGCTGCCCGTTCACCAACCGGGAATACCAAGCTCAACAGCGGAAACACCCATCACCATGACAACAAACCTGCGGACTTTGTTTCTCAAGGAAGTCCTACCCGCTGACCCCCATCACGATGGGGTCATCTCTCACGTCACCCTCGGCACGGCCAAGCCACCTGATGCCTCGCCTGAGCTAAAATAGAAGGCCGTCCTTGGCCGTCACTAGGGCGTCTCTAAGTCACCAGGCAGCAAACCGCTAATGTTTTGGCTGTTGAAGGGTTACATGTGGCATCCCCATTTCAGCGCTGCTGAACTAATAATGACGGAGAACCGAACCATATGCATTCCATTTGGTAAAGGCCCCGGTTAGGATGACGCCCTATACTAGGTGGGTTGCAGTTCAGTAGACGCTATCGAACGAACCAATTCAGAAAATACAAACACCAAAATTAAGAAAGGTTAAAATACAAATGAGTAAAATTACACTATTCATAAATTTTTTTGGAATTATTGTCGATACCCTTTATTCATTAATTACCTATGGCAGACTACTAATCAAGGGGTATAGGGTAGACAGTCTCGTACATCCAAGATAAAATTACTCCGTAGCGAGAGTAGGATCTCCGATTGATATCCCCGGCATTGGTACACTGCCAACCAAGATATCCGAACCATCTGCTGATCCGAATTGTCGAGTCTCCCTCACGTAGAGAATTGTCATTCTTGGCGACGGTCTGGTTTAGGGAAACTTTAGTCAGTGCCTGGCACTTTACAAGAGCCCAAAGGGGATTCGATCGGAGTAGAATCAACATCAAGAGTGCCTTTTATCCAGAAATGGCGTGACGAGTACAGCCACACCAGACGAGTCGTCGAAGTGCCAAGGGGATATTGCAACAGTAAACACCGCATGACGAAGTTATCTTGGTCTACGCTGAGTGCAACCCCAGTGTCTTATCCACTCTGCCGCCGCCGCCACACCTTTGGGCGGGAGGCCCGTCCCAGGCCCAAACTCTACCGGGGATATTTCGTATTCCTATCGTAAAAGACGACTCTGACGGTCTGAGTTGTGATAAGCCAATCAATGCCAGGTGTCAGTTTCTCGTAGCGTAACGTAATGGGCGACAAGGACCAGGGTGACTTGAGCGGTGGTGGAGGGCTACTGTATAAGATATGAGGCTACCTGAAAGAACACGACTAATGCAAAAGCATTTCGACCAGAAGAGTCGTAAGAAATCCGTACGCTACGTCTCTGAAGATGAATAATATATTCCATTACGGTTGTCGGTTGTTATACTTAACATGGGCCCCTATTATAATTACAATTCCTTCTACTACAAAGGAGGGGCAGTTCTCGTTCCCTACGCGGTACAGCCATCCGATGCGGGTAATCTATGCTTTAAGTTCGAGACAGCGTAAGAGCGAAAGGAGGAAAAAAGCCTGTGGCGTTGGTGGTGGTGTTGGAAGTGATGTTTAGGCGGTAGTTGAGATGTTGGTTAGCAGCCGCCTGAGGGGAAGGCGATTAACAGTTTACTCATGGCCTCACACTAGACAAGCCACGATAGAAATAAGTGGGATTAAGGGGTATGCCTATGGAAACCGGAGAAAGCGGCACTGACCTATTGGTACGTCAAAGGGAGCGGCAAACGAGATTGGTCTGCCCGCAGGAATATGACGTCTGACATATGCTGTGCACAAGTGGTTGAACTACGAGAGTTTGGTAAGGATATATATTTGAATAGGCACTCTCCGGGACTCTTGCGTCATCCCAACCCCTCGCCATACCCTCACCATACTGTCACTATGGCTGCCAGTCTGCCGAAAGGACTGGGGCAACCGAAATTGCGAACTAGTTGCGATCAATGCGGTGCCGCCAAGGTGAAATGCGACCGAGGCCAGCCCGAATGCGGACGCTGTGACTCCCACGGCAAGATATGCGTCTATGGGGTCTTACGGAAAATGGGAAAGCCGCCGCGAGTGAATCGATCTGGTTTAGGTCGGACCCCGGTCGATCAACCTGGAGCCGGAGCCGAAGCTGGAGCCAGAACTGGAACAGACATTGCAGATGTGCGCCAGCTCGACAGCAGCAGTTGGAGTAGTGATGGTATAATTGGAACGTTCGATCCGCTCTCAACTATTACTGACGTACTTGCAGCTTGGCATGCAAAGAATAAGAACGCCAATTGCACCGGCCAGGATGCATTAGGTGGCTTGCTTAACGACATAAACGGACAATTGATACCCAATTCCCCTTCTTTCAATCTGGATGAATGGGCCTTTACAGACTATTTCAATAACCACTTATCCTCTAATTCGCAACTCGGCCCACTTCCTACTCCAGAGTCAACCGACTGGGGGGGTTGCCCATCAACCGAAACCTCTACAGCACAGCCCGCCGCATACCAATCCCCATCCGACCCAAATTTGCATTCTGACCGAACTGAAATACCAACTGTAGGCATTAGCGGCCACGACTGTCCTCGGGAAGCATACGATATCCTACGAAACCTATCCTTCCTCAATCCCAATAGGATTCAACCGACCCCATCATCAGGATCAACGCCATCCTCAGCGACAAATAACGTTGACAATCAGGTACCATTAGACGACGTGCTACGCGTCAACTCTGAGGCCAGTGAGAGGCTTGGAGCTCTTCTGTGCTGCCCTTGTGCTCAATCGCCACATCTTGCGATTCTCTATGCCTCAATTATATCCCGGGTCCTACTATGGTACCAGCAAGCGGCTGGTTCCACCCAGAGTGTCTCATGTAGTCACACCGCGCCAGACTGCTCCCCGACTATGGGTGGCTCAGAAAATAATACCTCCGCAGCCGCTCCGTCCACAATAGGAATGGCACTTATGCCTGCTAAGATGGCCATCGGGAGTTTCACCATCGACGACCTACATATACAGACGGCCTTGAAGATCCAGTTGCTATCAGGAGAGATGAGGAGAGCCGGCCGCCTGATTGATCAATTTATGTCGCTCAATTCCGGCGGTCAGTTTCAGACGGATAATTCCAATTTTAGCAGCATTGGTGGATTGTATGAAAGTTTACACTCATGGTTACGGGGCGAGCACTCAAGGATAGCAAATATCATAAGGTTGAAATTGAGAGAGCTAAATACATGAATATAGCCTAGAGCCCATATGCGTTCCCTCGTGTGTGACCCTTGGCTTGCATCTTCACCTCCTGCGTCATATGTATTGTCACCGTATCAATTTGTATGTCTCCCGGCTCGGAGTTTCTTCACCCCTTCCCCGCAGTTTCATGCCGTTTCTTTACTCCTCAGAGTGATTTCTAGCCTCTAGGAACACCTTCAAAGGCGAAGGCGACGCTCCTACACGTCATTCTGGACAGCATCTAGAGTTTCTAAGTTCTTAGTTGTATTATTCGTAGTAACATGAACGGGTATTACTCCTATAAACCCCGACAGACCTGTGGTCCGTAGGCTACATCCGAGGCGACTAAATCGGTACTCACTGCTCACCTATAACTCAAAATAAGGTACATAGCACAAGGGGCACAGCTCGGTATGGGCGATGTACCTCTGTCACGGTTCCTTCAGGCTGGGCTTCCACGTATGGCTCGGCTTCCGACCAAATCTGAGTAACTCTTTGTATCCACGGTGATGGCCGACTTACATTAAGAGTGCGTATGGACGGACGAGTGTACCTTTGCTGTCTATACGGCACGGCTTCTTACCAGGTCGGCCCCGACTTTCGGTACCCGAATAATATGCCAAGAGTCAAAGCCGGTTTTAAAAGCATGGCACGGCAAATGGGCGTCGGTATTTGATGCGTGCAGCTAGCCGTATCCTTGGGATGCCTGGCACGCAAGGCATCTGCTGAGCAGTTAACCGTTATATAAGACATCTGCTCGACTTATCCAAAAACAAGACACCTTTGATTCTACACACAACTTGACCCCCATGGTCCACATGGCATACGCATCAGTATTGTGGTAATATATGCCCCGAACTCGCACCTTATTTCGCGATAAAGAGCTAGCTTGTACAGAACCCATGGTTTATTAACAGAAACAGGTTACAGAAACGTGTGGTTGATTGTCGCATTTACAAAACCTTTATCCCACCAAGCTGGCCCGCGGGTACTCAGCTGGCCGAATTTTGTGACGAAAGACTGGACTGCGATCACGAAGGTGGCCATGATACCCTGCGGTCTACTGAGGTGTCGAACAAGACTACAGGTATGATTAAGCAGCTCATGACCCAAATCCAAATATCGACAGATGAGGCAAAGAAAGATGGCATCCTGGATTGATCCAATTGCTCGGTTTGGACTAATAAAAAGGCGTGACGATCGACCAGAGCCGACAATCTAGTTGGAGGCAGTGGAAATGGCACCGGCAAACGGCAGTGCTGCTACCGAAAAGAAGCGGAGCTACCCGCCACAAGGATCCGTCATGGCCTTTCTGAACACCGAATAAATTCGACTTTTCCGCAGTGTACGGAGTGATGGGGCTAGACACGACTGGCCCAAAGTCACAACGACCATCGTTGGGCAGCCGCAGATGCGTATACGATTCCGGATTCGCACCCAGCGTCACGGGCTAATGCGAAGGTGCTGGAGAATCTGCGGAAGTCATCCACGGCGGCCGGCCTCCCGGACTACTCGCTCTCGCTGGCACAAGCAAAATTCTTAGCGTTGGACTGCCGGGCATCAAGAGTGACACACGTGCTCGAAGTTGGTACTGGGGCGGATCATCCTGCATGATGTCGACCACCTCACGTAGTACTGGCCTCGCTTAGAAAGCAGGCCACAGACGTGTGTCGAGGTTTGGTTGCATTGACGCAAGGTCGTGTCATAGCTGGGGCTTGACAGAGGCGGCCAATTCAATCTCGTATTGTGAATTCACAGTGAAATGCAGCATGGTAGTATCGTCATCGTCATTTCTGTTCAATCGGAGTAACGCCCCTCCGGTGTGCCGCCGACAGGTCCTCGTATCGACTCTGCCGCTGTAACTAGTTGCTGGCCTCAAACTGCAACGCGAAACGCAAACGCCCCGTCTTCTTCGCATCATTCTTGCTGAAGCACGAATAGTGACTTGCTGATGCCCTGAAAATGCAGTCTGCGGGGAAAGGCGTAAGAGTGGGACCTGGATCGTATCATTCGGGAACCGAAATCTTGCAGAAGCGTGTCGGGGATCAAAGGTGAAGTTTAACTGGCTCGCCAAGATGGCCTACTTCGTTCCATACCCACTCAACTACCAGGCTTGCCTGACCTGACACAGCCAATACATCGATAGATATCCACCGTCAATCGTATCTTGCATTGCCAGCTTGTTGTATAAAAAGGTTGGCAGCTCATTAGCAGTCACCAATATGCTCAAAGAGAATCAATCGATTTTAATATACAAATGGGTCAATCCATCGATCGGTGCAAAAGTAGCATCATCCCGTCTTGCTAGATATGTAAGATTTCCAGTTATTTCGACTGGCCATGTGTTTTTTTTTTCTGCGTGCGGTCATCCGTACCGACAAAACAGCAAATGAAGAGAAATGGACTAAGTCAGATTATAACTTCGAAATAGGCAAGATCCATTTAAACTCTAGGGAATACTGAACCCATCAGTGGTTAATTTATCCAGAGATTGGAAAGGAAACGTAACGGGATTTATTGTTGCGTCTGATGGAAGGGAAGCATTGGATGTGTTAAAGCTCTTGATTCCCATCTAACAGAGGGTTCGGAGCATTTCCTGTGTACAAACATGCTCTTGTTGTCACACGGGCTGGAATGAAGTCCTTAAGATAGAAGTCCTTGAGATAGAAGGTCTCACGGTCTTGAGAGATCGGATCACTAGGGATCTCCAAGTGACCAATCCGAGGAAGCCAGCACCCATGATCCAATGGCCCAACGCTCTGAGCCTGGGTTTATCTCCTCCATGCAATCAGACAGCCAGCCCATCCTTGAACCTCACAAGATGTAAGACCGCTGCGAATGTGAGGAATGTCCCAAGAATCATTCGTGCGCCTTCCGAGTGAAGGACATGATTGCCGTCTCCTCCGCCTCGAATGTTGCCCCTTCTCCTCTCCCAATCTAAGGCATCATTGGTGATTGTTTCAATCCCATGACCCTAACCCTTGCGCTATCGATCCTGTAGAGTTTCTTCTTCGAGAGATGCACGCAGGAAAGATTGTCAGCACCCAATGCGTAACCAGTGGCCAACCTGTTTCCGGACTACCGCAGGCAGAGTTGTCGCTCTACCTCCTCCGTTGTGATCTCGGGGATCGAAGTCGAGCTGTGGCTGAGCTCACAGCTCGAATGTGGAAGCGCGATGCCAGCGGTATGCTGGAGGATGCATCATGCCGGTGGCCAGCAACCTCCACAAACCCAGTTGTGGCGCTGGGTCCGAGGGTTGAATGACATGCAGGCTGATGCCGCCGCGACACCCGTGGCCTCGCATCCATTGCGGGTTGATACGAGGTCCTGAGGTCGTATTGGTGGTGTTAGACAGCTGCGGGCGGGCTCACTAGTGGACGGATTATTGGTTTCATAAGGTTTCCTCCCTATCCAGCTCTGTCATCTTTGCATGCTAGGAGTGACAGCGATGGGGTTTGTTTTTACTGCCGACTGCCACTATTGTCTGCAATCCGTCTGCAGACCAAAGGCCTCATGTATTCTTTTGCCACGATTGGTCCCAGCTCGCAGAAGATACCAGGATCCCGACGCCATGTTCCCAACACCACGCAGGGTTGGTTAAGTCGCCTCAGAAGTTGATGTTTTTTTTTCTTCTACCCTGGCAGGTAGTAGTGGCATATTGGCGGATTGCCGTTGCCGTTTGGTTGTTTACCGCTTCGCTGGCAGTGGGGAGCGAGAAGCGAGCCTTGCGTCATGCCGTCATTGTCACATCTATGGAGTATTGTGCCATATTCACTGTGGGATGCTGCATTTTGGGGCTGAACTGCTGACACTTGCGGTGTGCCGGCGGGCGTCGACTACCCAACAGGCCACAGTGCGATCACACGCACACACACCACTCTGGAATCGGGTCCAGACCCAACGGCAATTGATTCCATCCGGTTGAGATGCCGAAGATGGTACACACCGTTTCTATCAGGCATCTTTACCATAGATCACTGAAGGTGGAAGCTGTTGGGGGTTGCTGAATGCGATAAGAGGCTGAGAGAAGGCTTTCGGAATGGCTAATAAAGGCCACTCTGGCTTTGTGAGATTACGTTGGGGCCGTCCCTGTGCCTTACATATCCTCTACCCGTGCTAACCACAAACAGGCATCTTAGGCCCCGGAGTCCAGATCGACCACCAGTCAATGTACCGACCGTTTTCAAACCGTGCTAATAAGGGGCCAGGGCGGCCTGGCGTAGGGCGTACGTTCGATTACCTCATACCTAAATCACACTTAGCCCAGATTCTAGCGCTACGTGTAATGTGTGTCCGTGCAACGGCCCGAAGATACGTGATGAATTGACGCTAGGTCATGTCTGCAGGACTAGACGTCCCTGGCTGAGGGCGGATTTCACCCAACGCGGATCCTGATCGCGTTCGAGTCACTATGCGAGAGCTCCTATTGGGTCCACTTTGCTTCCTTGATTTACTTGGTGACAGGAACGGCTCAAGCGATGCGACAGTTCCTACCACCACGGGCACACCATCAGAATTACCATTAACACGGACTCTCCATGTCCATGGGCCTTCCCTGGAGATCTCAACAGATCCTTTTCGGTCCCCTGACCCTGGTTGCCTATCCTGTTTCTATTTACGCCCGCATCTAAGGCTGAAGCCACCTTTACAACTTCGGGCAATGCAAACTGGAATATGGGTCAATGAGATAGAATCCAGCCACCTGATAGGCGGCACTGTGTCTTCACGGGTGGCTTTTTTTGTGTGCTAACCGTCAGCCTGCTTTTCAGCTCTACCTGAGCTAGGCTTGATATGCCACATTTAGGCTGTCCCGCTCAACAACTCCTCCGCCTATCTACCTGTGTACTTGGTTCATGTTCAGGGATTGCCTCTAGGAGCTCGGCCGAGCTCCCAGCTACGTACCATCACGCCTTGATTTGAGATGAGCTGTGGGGTGGTAGTAGGAATTGGGCCCGGCTATTCGGCAAGTTCTCTATGCCTGGGTCTTAGAACGCCAGCCTCTTTGGCTCGCCTTGATTGTTGCTTCCGAACGAGCACACGACAGATAAAGACCGTGGGATCCCGCCGTGAAGATTACAGGTTTTATTCCAGCAACCTCAGCCCACACTCTTTGGGATTCGTCGATCGTTCCATTCTTTCACTCGTTTGAAAATGAGCTACGCCGCCAGTGTTCACGGGGGGGCCTCTTCCCTGTTGCACTCTCGGGCTACTCTCAACTCGGGCAACTACTCTGATCTTTCTCTTGGAGGAGCTTTAAGCCAGTTACAAACCAATGGGTAAGTTCATCACTTATTTTTTATCTATTCTCCTATATAGTGATATAATGCTAAGTATTATAACCTCCCTCTACAGCAAGTCTGTCTTGGGAACGTCTAGTGCCGCTACACTCCCATACTTCATGACCAACAACCCCACCCCAAATGGATATCCTTGGAGCAATTTGAATTGCTACAGCAACTACTACAAGACCCATCCCAACACAGGTGTCATCAGGAAGTATGACTTCACTATCAAGCGGGGTACTATTGCCCCTGATGGCTACGAGCTGTCTGGCATCCTTATTAATGGGGCCTTCCCTGGACCTACTATTGAGGCCAACTGGGGTGATACTATCCAAGTGACTGTCCACAACAACATCGACAATGAGGGTATTGGCCTGCACTGGCATGGCTTCCTCCAGACGGGTACGCCCTGGGAGGATGGTGTTACTGGCATCAGCCAATGCCCTATTGCCCCCGGCAAGAGCTTTACATATCAGTTCGTTGCTGAGTTGTATGGCACTACCTGGTATCACTCTCACTACTCTGCTCAATACGCCGCTGGTCTTGTCGGTCCTATGGTCATCCACGGTCCTCGTGATAAGCGAGACTATGATATTGATATCGGCCCTATTATGCTCAGTGATTGGTATCACGATGAGTATTATGACATTGTCGAAAAGGTTATGACCCCCAAAGGCGGTTTAGTCTTCTCACAGAACAACCTCATCAACGGAAAGAACAACTTCAACTGCTCTACGCTCTCTGCAGATGACCCAAGCCTCTGCAACAGCCAGGCTGGCCTCTCCAAGTTCAAGTTCACACGTGGTAAAACCCATCGTCTGCGTCTTATTAATTCAGGCGCGGAAGCCCTACAGCGGTTTTCTATCGACGGTCACAATATGACTGTCATCGCCAATGACTTCGTTCAGGTCCAGCCTTACAATACCCAGGTCGTCACTCTGGGTATCGGTCAGCGCACTGACGTCCTGGTTAAGGCCAACGGCCAGCTTGACGCCTACTGGATGCGTTCTAATATCTCTATCCCCTGCAGTCTGGCCTCCAACCCCAACGCCTTGGCCGCCGTCTACTACAACAATGCCGACCAGACCAAGGAGCCCCAGTCCACCCCCTGGGATGTTCCTGACCCCGGCACCTGTACCAACGACGACCTGAACAAGACCATCCCATTGATGAAGCTGCCCCTACCTGCCCCTGACCTAACCTATGACTTCGGGATCGAATTCTACAACAACGGGAGTAACATCACCTTGTTCAAATTTGATGGTGTTGACTTCCGCGTAGACTACAACAGCCCTACCCTGCTGCTTGCCAAGCTTGGAAATGATACCTTTGAAGAGCACTGGAACGTGAGGAATACTGGCAAGGCCAAGAGTGTCAGAGTCAATGTCATCAATAAGACTCCCATCGCGTAAGTTGACTTATTTCTCGACAAGAATCACCCTAACTCAACCGACACGCAGTCATCCTATGCATCTTCACGGCTTCAACATGTACATCCTCCACGAGGGCGAGGGACCGTGGGACGGCAGCACCATCATCAACCGAAATAACCCTCAGCGACGAGATGTCATCCAGGTCCGTCCCTCCGGCCATGTGGTGATCCAGTTCGACGCCGGTGATAACCCAGGTGCGCTACTTCCCCCTGATCTTGACTCTCTCGGGTTCTCTCTCGCTAATAAGCTTGCTTCTCAGGCGTCTGGCCCTTCCACTGCCACATTGCTTGGCACGTCTCCGCCGGCCTCTTGGTCCAGTTCCTCACGAACCCGGAAAAGGTCGAGAAGTTCAAGATCCCCAAAATCGTCGCTCAGACCTGCCGCGAGTGGGGCGATTGGACGTCGACGAACATCCCAAACCAGATTGACAGTGGTCTTTAACTTAAGGGTCGTGTGGGTAGCGGCTTTAGTGTTGGTTTCACTTCTCTTCGTCTTCTAGTTTAAGATTCGTACTATGATCAATGATTCTTTTTTCGAGAATCAGGACAATCAGAGAGCCCAGCCAGCCTCCACTGATAATGGTACGGAAGATTTGTTATTAGGCCCGATGCCATTTTTATTTCATATGTCTGGATTTAGGGGTGTAAGGGATGAAAAAATGACATAAATCAATCGCTCGTCATATCTTGGTTCCCTACGTTGCCCCATGCTGTGATCAGAATAAAACTCTTGTAACTCTGGGATTTAATAATGTCCACTACATTTGCATCTCATAGGGTCGTTTCCTTGCATGTGATAAAGCACAACTATCCACAGTCTTGATGATCGTTCTATTGCGATAACCATATTGACGGTCAAAAGGCAATAGCAAGCCCCTCGCCATCCCGGTTGAACTGTTCATTAGTCTCAATGTGCTTGCCCTCATCAGTTGCTGGGTTTGAGGCTTGATTGATGCCATGCCCTCCCGTTTTCCGCCATTTCAGTATCATCAGTCTGGAGATCCTCTTGTTCCTTGGGGGCGGCCTCATTTCAATACAAAGCCACCGTTGGTGAGCTTATCGACTCTTATTGGCGGGCGTCGCCTTTCGTCTCCCCCTTTTAATCGTTCTTTTCGTTCTCTTGGTGTCACCCACTTCGGGTAATTTGGCCTGGTTGCTACCGTCCAGGATATTCACCATCTGGGTGACGTGCCTCTCAGCTACCTTGGCATCATTTTAGTTGCCGTCGGCCTCGAAAACCATGACCGACTCGACCTGCCGGCATCACAGGAGCCCAACTCGATGACCTCGTCGGCCCTGTTCTCTGGTGTCCGCATAGCGGAGATGTCTGAGAGCCGCGGCAAGATTTTGGGCAACGGGGAACTCCAGGGCATCGCCGTCTGAGCCGACCTGCTCATGGGTCAAGACTGGGTTGTCAGTAGGGCCCCACAAATACGACAAGGCTTCAAGAGCCGGTGGGCTCGTCTCGCTGAGCGTGCAGTGGTAGATTTTGATTCGCAGAGAATCCGTCGACCCCCTTGGAAGAATGAATGCCTGTCAATGATTTGCAGAAACCGCAATTATGCAGACCAACATATTCAACATCAATATCTGGAAATAGGTTTAGATACCATTGGATTATAGACCTAATGAACACTGGTCATATTGGGTGTGCCCTATACTTTTGGCTTGGATGGTTAATCTCACAGATACCAATAGATAAGAAGGCACTCTATTGCCTACCCTGGAGACACAAACAAGAGATGGGAATCGACAAAAGGTTATAATAAATGGTCAAGCCTTAAATATAAGCTGCTCTGTTTGGACTTTGAACCTAATCTTGTGGACTTTTGCAAGTCGGTAATTGTAAGCAGACGACATTATTATTTGCCCGTGTGGTTTAAGCCTCGGTGAAGTGAGAAACCGGATTAGGTAGATGTCACTTTCACTACAATACAATTTCAAAATCAAAGAAAAACCAAAACTGTATAGGTAGTAGTAATACACACTGAAGTCATCAATAGTATTTCTTTGTGCTGGAGGTTCAGAAGCATCTTACGGGAATCCCAGCAGGAGCCCCGCACTCACAAGGAATAATTCGGGCCAACTCTTGACGAAGCTAAAACCGGCTCCACTGAAGTCGGGTGCAATTCTCCCGAATCCCGAGCACAAGGAAGCACGTTAAATTAGGACAAAGCTCGCCATGACACTGCTTTTAGACCAGCTACAAGCAAATGGGTGTAGTAGAGACCCCCAATATGTCTATGTCACTACACATTCCGTGATTTACACCCAGATGTGCGATTTAATCATTCCGTATACGCATTGAAGCCAGGGCGGCTGATGTGATTTATTGGGCAGATTGGGAGATATGGATACTCTAGATTGCATTAGTATTGATCACGTTGCTCCTTTCCTCCCTCCGTGCCCTTTCCACTCGCAATCTGCAGAGTCTGAGTGATTCCCTCTTCAATGGCGCCTAGGTCGGTGATGATTGACACCATATCGAAGCCCTGGCTAGCTCGCTCGAGAGACTGGCTGCCGTTGGTGCCTGGAAGAATCTGATTAGACAATTTTCCGGATCGTAATTGAAATGGAAGACAGCTGCGAGCTCTTACTCGAAGTCGGGGGATTGGAAACTTACAGAAAATGGCCGCTTTCTTGCCTGCAGCGTGGGAGGCCTTTAGGATCGTTTGAATGGCAGCCTCATGCTCCTCGCCGCCCCGAACGACCCCCATCTGTTTGGCAAGATCAAAAGGACCTAAATAGTATGTCAGTACGAAATTGAGATGGAAGTCCTACAATTCCAATGCTTTGCCGTGCACTTCTACGGCTGACCCGTCTTCCCAAGGTGACATATCATCCTCCGGTTATGATATAGGCTCTCGATGACAGGATAGACTTACCAATCAGGAGGACATCCACACCATCTGTCTTGGCAATTGCCTCCACATTCTCCAAGGCTGATCTCGATTCAATTTGGACCATGACCAACAAACTTTGATCGGCTCCGTCATCATATTGGCCTCCTGTGACTCCGGGGAGAGAATGGGGAGAAAACATAGGCCCATATCCTCGTGACCCAAGTGGTGGGTACTTGGAGTATTGAACAATACGCTTTGCATCTTCCTTTAGAGGTTGAAGCAATGTCAGTAACTGCACTCAAAAGTAGGGGTTGGACAGTTGATGAACCGCCCAGCTCAGACGTACCGCAGTATGACACATTGGCAATAGAACACCGTGGGCGCCAGCATCCAGAGCGCGCTTGATCATCCATTCCTCGTGCCAAGGGACTCGGATGATGGGGCTTGCGCCTTCGGAGGCGATGGCGGTAGACAACTAAACAACGTGTTAGCTCTTTTGACATCAATGGGAGTTGTTTATGAATTGTGCAAACCTCATAATAGTCCTTGTCTGAGATCAATCCGTGTTCAGCATCAACCAGTACCCAGCTGAATTTATTGAAGGGAGAAGCGGACGCCGACCGGAGAAGGACTCGAGCAACAGGCGCACTGGGAAGCCTAATGAAGGAAACAGGTATCAGCTACTGTCAACAAACCAGGCCGCAACTAGCCCCCCAGAGTTCAACGAAAAGACCGGTGATGGTTTCCCGATTTGTAGTGCAGGGGCAGCGCTGGAAAAACTAACGTGAGCCAGAACCCAAACTGTGTAGACGGTCCTCCTTGGAGGGCCTTGCCGAGCGGAGTCTCGAACGTCATTTTCGGAATATGACGGGGATGGAGTTCTTCAGGTTAGCGTTACTATGTGCGTGCTTCTTTATCTACAGAGTTGCCCAAGGGATAGAACGTCAGTAATAATAAAACTTTAGGAAGTGTAAAACTCACCTCCAATGTTGATGGCGAACAGTTAGAAAACGAGCGGGGTAGAGAGCGATAACCGGAGTTTTATGACGCAGTGTTCTGGCAATTGACCCACCCAAACTCAGATTGTCGACTGGTGCGCTTAAGTAGCGGATGACATTCCCAATTGGAGCCTTTTGTTTTGACGGTTTCTCTAGTTTTAGCGGTTCAACAGGTTCTGCCGATTACCTTCAAGTGGATACCTCGGACCCCGGATATGTAAAAAGAAGACAGTGGTTGGGATGACGGGAACCGACGGTGGAATTGCGGAATTCATGACAACGTGCGAAGAGACTATTTTTTCTGTCCCCTAATAGTTTTACTTTTAGTGGGTTGCGTTCTTGATGTGCGCGGAAGTCAGCTGGCCGTCTTTGTTTAATTCCCTCTCCCAGTCGGAAAAGTCACGGATAAGCATGTCTACGATGGCGGATGTCCAGGTTACAGCGCGATTCGAGAGATAGTTCTATAATCCGGTGAGATAATGGCTGCGCTTGGCCTCGGTTATCGGATAACCGCCATTGGTAACCGGAAGACTGGGGTAAAGCTCGCATCTTAAGTGCCGAGCCCCGACGCCTGATCTCATCGCCAAGGTCAGATGCACAAATGCTTTCACACGCGTTGCAGACTGCACGTATGGGATTGGAATGAAAGAATCCTCAGCCCATGAAATTCACCGGTAAGCAAGAACTGGGCCTTCTATCAACTGCAGCCTGGGCATACATGTGGTCTAGGTTGCCCAAAGAGGGTTATTTGTTTGATGCCTTCATCCTCGTCTTGTGAGAGATTGATCCCTGAAGATTCTTCATACTCGAGCATACAAAAGCATATTGGAGGTGGTTTTTTCGGTGTGGTATCCGCAGCCATCCGATCTGATTACTCTCAAGAAGGTGGAGAAGATCCCCAAGACGGTCACGGCGCATAAATTCACGGATCGGTTGATGATACGACAACGAAGAAGTGAACGATTGTATTCGAGGTCGCCCCCATGCTCTCTGTCTCGTTCCCTTTGTGCCATAATGCTGTGGTAAGTCGCCAAGACGTCGCCTTTAATAAACTAGACAGGATGCTGTTAACGTAAAACGGCCGTATCGGACATAATCCTGTTCTAAACCCCAATCTCTAAATAGAATGATACTTCCACTCCATAACCCGCTGAAATCACGACATAATGCTGTCGTCTAACCGACAAGAACGCTCTAAATGATGATGAGCAGTGAGCATGCCACAGCTGCAAGCGCATAGACAGAACCAGAGGTAAAACGAGCGCCCGAATTGGTGGCCGTCGGCTGGGCCTCCAAGTCCTGCACTGCAGCACCGACGTTGGGGCACTGCCCATCGACGAGGTCCTGCATAGTCGAACGCTTCTTGATCTTCTTGGCTTCCCCCGAGTCGATGGATTGAGCTGTGCACTCTCCCTCCTTGTAGCCACGTCGGTATTTGAGCACCCGCGAGTAGATGGCAGACTTTTGGTCAGTGGTGAAGCCGTCCTCGGGGGTTTTGCCGCGGCATGGCGAGAACTAGGCGGGAAAGTGAGTCAACTTGTGTAAAGTGAGATGGATAATCAGTCGGCCGGGTGCTTACACTCATGTAGTTGATGATGTCCCTGGCTTTGGAACTGTCACAGGTTGTCTGGCTGCAAGAAAACATTGTATCTTGGAGACCACTTGTAACACTGGATTCGATTAAGCCATCTGCTGCCTTGCAATCGTCGACAGTATTGTCCACTGGCTCACGGAAGGTGTGTCGGAGCCCAAGCCAATGGCCGATCTCGTGGATGAAGCTGGGGACATTATCCTTGTTGATGCGGTCTTCCCTCATGACAATGCCATCCAAGGTGCCCTTCTTGTCCCACGGGAAAGAGGCGTACTGCAAAATTGTGAGTCATGAAATTGGGCAGGGTCAAGCTGCAACATACCCCATTCAGTTCCTTTTTGTCACTGCCTCGAAGATCATTGACCAGCCAAACATTCACCGTCATCATGTCTCCGGTGTGGCTTTGCGTCTGCCACTGTTGAAGTCGATCCTCGGACTGTTTAACCTTTGACCAGTCTTTGTTGGAACCGGAATCGGGCGGCGCCCACTGCTGATAGCTCTTGTAGTTGAAGGTGATTCCAAGGGGACCGAAGGCGTCGTTTAGACGTATGACCTATGAGAGGTGAGCTATCTACTGACCATGGTATTCCGTTTCTTGGTGACTCTTACACTGGTTTCCACCCGGTCCCCCAGATTGTTTGGGCGTTCGCTATCAGTCGTGTTTCTGATGTAGTTGAAATAGACATCAAAATCCAGCGACTTGACATAATTGCAGTTGCTCCTCAGATCTCGAGAAAAGACACCGTTCAGACTCCGCTTTTGGACTTCAACTTTACAATTAGAAACATTGGAGGAAAGTTTGATGTTACCAGCATCGGCAGGGGCGGGATCGTTGCCGACAAAGTAGTCAAACATGACGGCTTCCATGACGACGACCTCTTGAGCGTCCACGCCAGTGATGGCCGTGTCGGGCAAGTTGGCCTGGAACTCGGCTGTGTGTTGGTCAGGGGTAGTGATATCCGGCGGTGTTCGTGCCCGGGACTCGGCGCCATCTTCGGGATCGACAGAAACAATGCCAGTGTCGGCGTGTCCTGAGCCACTCCCTGAATTTCCACCTCCCGAGCCCCCAGTTTCCGAGGATCCGGATGAAGAGGAAGTCTTGGAGCCTTTATCACCGCCTGCAGTGCTGCTGTCTTTGCCCTTGTCTTTGTCGTCATTGCTGGAATCATCGCTGGACGTGGGCTCAGTATTGTCATCGGAAGTGGCTGAGGGTTCGTCATTAGAGTCGGTCTTCGAGGGGCTATCTCCATCAGACTGGGTCGTCTCCTCCGGCTTATCGTTGCCAGTCTCGGTCGCTGTTGGTTCTTGCTCGTCAGTAGCTGAAGATAGTTGGGCATCTGTCGATGCCGGAGCGTTTGTTGATGCCGGGGCGTCTGCCGATGACGGAGCGTCGGTGTTAGCCGCGGAGGAAGCCTCAGTGTCAGGCGGCGAGGAAACCTCGGCATCGGTTGGTGACGGACCTTCAGTCTCGGATTGGGTTTCCGCTCCGGCGGCGGTTGAAAACGTGGCATCTTGAGTGGCTGTGGGATCTTCATTAGCGGTTGGTGATGGCTCTCCAGCGTCTGTGGTAGACAGTTCTTCAACGTCTGTCGGCGACTGTTCTTCAACGCTTGTCGGTGACGGATCGTCGAGTTGAGTCGTCGGTGCGGCTTCAGTCTCACTAGCTGGCGGCGGTGGAGGTAACGAACCTTCGGTAGGCGACGGGTCCTCACCGCCAGTTTCTGACGGTTCCTGTCCAACGCCGGTTTCTGTTGGATCTTCAACGTCGGTCGGTGACGGGTCTGCTGAATCGGTGGGCGGCAGATCTTCTGCGTCCGTAGGAGACGGATCGCTAATCACGTCGGTAGGTGATGGATCTCCCCCATCAGTGGGCGACGGATCTCCTCCATCAGTGGGCGACGGATCATCAACTACGTCGGTTGGCTCAGGTGCGTCGCTGGGTACTGGATCGTCACTCAAGTCCGTCGGCTCTGCGACATCGGTGGGCGCAGGCTCGTCCGGGACTGATGTATCTTGTCTGGGGTGCACGGCGTGATCAATGGGAACTCTCTTGAACGCCCATGGCTTGACGAGGGTCGTCGTGACGGGGGTGTCTCTGATTCTGCGCTCATCGGACCGAGCCGACACCAAGCTGACACTCACCAGCACGACAATACACAAGTTTCGCACGCATACCATCTTGGGCGCGGGTTGGGCTCAGATTGGAGTAAACAACAATCCAAATGCCGAACTCGATTGAGAAAAACAGAAAAGGTGGTGTACGGACATGGTGCGCAGCATAGGCTGCCATATATGGATAGCTCCTGATTCAGCTGCCTCAAGCCATCCGTCAGCTGAAGGCGATGGCGGTCTTTTGTCTTGGCATCCTAGCTATTCAGCGCCCCTGCCTCAGCTACTGACGCCTAATATAACCAGGAGATGCAGCCTTATAGGGTCTCGACTCGGCTGAGAAACTTAGCTCTGCCAGCTAACTCTATCACGGGCTAATGCTAGGTTATGTGGCTCGACTGGCGTTAAGCCCAGCCACCACAGACCGTCGGTCAGCGTGTATCCGGATTCCGAGTGGCGTCCAAAGTGTCAATTCACCGTCCTCCCAGAGCCACTAGCAACTGCGTGCAACAGCTAAGCCGGCGCCTCTCAACGCCACGACAATGGGCTAGTTATGTAAGGGGCTGGTCGGCATGAACGATTCGCTACTACGCAGCAAGGCTCCGCCACCATCATGCCCAAAGCAAAGAATCCCCGCACGCCTGTTTCTAGTCATGGCAAGGACTGCGAAGCTGAGATTGAGCTGGTCATCCGCCGGGGGTTAAGCATAAGCTAGGGGCTAGGCGCCAATAACGCCCCGGAAACACAATTGCCGGGAATGTCACTCTTGCTGGCAGGCCAACTCACGCTTTCTCTGCATGACCCTGCAAGGCTGATTGACACTTTGCGGTCATCTGATTTGCGAGGCATTCCGAGTGAAACACGGGATGTTTTGGATAGAAAACAAGCCATATTCTGTGTCACAATCCATCTCGACCACTGCGTATGCGGTCAGCACAGCGCAAAACTTGAGACAAAACGGCCCAGACAGCACATGAGCTGAAAATGCCCCTTCACAAAGCCTGTGAGAATTGGCCCCTCCAGGATCCCGGATCTATGCCAAAGGATAAAGGCGCAAAGATCTCTGTAGCATATCTAAGGCCTACGGGGTAGTAGGCCCTGATATCGCAGTTGAGCGTTCTAGCTTACTTAGGTGGCACAACCGCTAACAAACGCCATCAGGCACCACCGGGACGCCTGAAAATACGCGGGATGAGGATTTGCCGATACTTTCTTAATCGTGCGCCACGCAGCTACGAATTTATTTCGTATTTCATACGTGGGCGTGTTTATGACTCTCCTTTCCACATCATTATCTGCACCGTCCTCTGCACCACTGAAAATATTTCTACACACAGTGAAAATATCAGACTTGCCGCGTTCATTAACGCATGTGCATTCATTATTCTAGTAATGCGGCAGGCTGGACTCCAACAGAACTGAATACAGCGCCATCCGTTCAACCACCTGACTTTAAATCTGACGACGGTCAACCAGGATTTTTCTCGTATTAAATTAGCCATTAATTGATCCAATTTCCGTGCGGAGTTGGAATTCAGGGTTCCATGCAGTCACGGTTGTGCATTGGAACTCTCAAATGTGTTGGGCCTGCAGGCCAAGGAATTTGGATTTTGCTATGACAATTTCGACAAGAACGGCTGGACATGAGCAACGAAACTAGGAAAGAAGAAGAATATATACACCCCAAGAATAAAGTGAAGCTTGCAAACATTGCCCGATTATTTGACAGTCAGGTTACAATTGAGATGGACTCTACCTGCAGCCATGTCGCAAGAGCCCACTGCAGAGACGCTCCACACTTAGAAGGAAAGAGTCTGGCCGGCAGTTCCGTAGACCTTGCTCTTGACGCTGCTGCTGCCGTAGTTGGTGTAGCTGTAGGGGATGGAGGAGGCCTTGAAAGAACCGGCAGGGGCGTCGTTGGTGCTGCCGCCGAGGGAGACGTCGCTGACGGTCACGTAGCCGTCCTCATCAGAGTCGACAGAGGTGATGGCGGTAGCATCGCTGCAGTCCTCAAAGGTGGTCGACTCGACACGGACCTGAGCGCCCATGCGGGAGTTGATGCCGGTAGAGCCGAGGGTAAGGTAGTAGTTGTTGTAGATGTGAACAGTGCCGAAGCGGACAGAGGGAGCGCGAGAGTTGACGTTGTACCAGTAGTTGTTGGCATAGGTCACCTTGAGATAGCCGGTATCCTCATCCTCGTTGCTGTCAGAGTGGCCAACAAGCGATGCCTTATAGTGATCATGGAGGAAAGTATTAGAGACGGTGATGTAGTTGGAGGCGTGGGTGATATCGAGGAGGCCGTCGTAGTAGTCCTTGCCGTTCGACATATCGGACGAGAGGTCACAGTGATCGACCCAGACGTTGGTGGAGGCCTGAATGCCAATAGCATCACCATTGGCAGCCTTTACCTTGGAGATAGCCAAGTTACGGAGAATAACATTGGACTGATCCTTAACGTACAGACCAATACCCGTAAGGGAGGAGCCAGAGGCGCCGACGATGGTCTTGTCAGACTGGACCTTGACCTGAGTGGCACCGGAGATAGCACCCTTGACGTAAATAACGTAAGAGCCAGAGGCAGTAGCAGCCTTAGTGAACTGGGCTAGGGTCGACACAGTGGTGGTGGTGCCGCCCTTGCCACCAGTGGTACCTCCATTCTGAGTGGCATAGCCAAGAGTGCAGGTCTCGGTGATGGAAGCACGCTTATCCAGGACGTGGGTAGCATCCTCCTCGACAGTGGGGCTGGGGTGGGCAGTAGCCAGGCCCATGAGGGCAAACTGGATGGCGTTGGTGAACTTCATGTTTGCGATTTGAATGTCGTTTGGGTGTAAAGTTGTTCGGAACCAGTCCTAAAGGCAAGCAAGGCACAAGAAGAAGACTGAAGATGAAGAAGCTGGATAGAGATAGAGAACTGGAGATGGAAGTGAGGAATTAACTACAACATGGCCGTGATCGAGCACTTATATATGAGATGTCGTCCCGTTGTCGAAGTCGTGAACAGAGTGAGGGAGCCTCTGATAGGTGGATGCCATCACTTACACGGTTGGGGCTCTGAATATGGGGTACATGAAGCCCCGGGGGAGAAGTTGCACAAATGAGAAATTTCACCGTCAACCTAGACCATGCAGAAGCTTCCACGGGAAAAAGAATCACGGTGTACGCACCAACGGAGGCGGCTGAGAGAGTGCTCTGGCACAGAAGATGAGCGGGCAGGGGATGAAACGGACTGGGGGCCAGGTGACGAAGGCGACGGTTTGGCTGTGAGCAGGGATTGTGCCGCGCGACCGAGTGGATGGTCCGCCTCGGCCAGAAAGAGAATGCCCAGGCGGGCGGTAATTGGGAGTTTCGTTTGCCGCTAACAAAGCGCCTCCAGGTTTATTTGCGATAAGTCTAAGTACATTAAGTCTAAAGAGAGAGCTTATGGGCCGATCTGCAACAGGATTTGGAACCGTTCACGATCCAGCCAACGCGGATGATGATGCGTGCTGTCAAATGTCACAGAGAGCACGTGAACACAACATAGCCTCATCAGTCTCAACAGAATTGGCGAATACTGGTAGCCCTGTGGAACGTCGTCCTGGCCGCGCGTTCCTGCTGACGCTACGTGATGAGAACCGCCCTTTAATCTACCCTGTCAGGTGAGGGCCCCGACATTTCGCCCCTAATGCAACCTCTCAAGGGAAGCCATCGACAAGGGCAGATGACCTAAGCCAAACGCCTGTCCCCAAACAGCCGGTCCCCATATTGAGGATATCCCTGTCGGCAATAGCGGGGACGGCCCATGACGAACACCATACCATCCAGCAAATCTACTGCGTGGGCCGGGACTTGATGCTCCGCGTACTGTTTGCGGCCGGTACGTCGTAATCCTGCCCCTGCCCATCTCGGCTTTGACCAGATGGCTGCAGCTCCCGTGTGGGGAGGGACTTGGCATGGGCTTGGCGTGGAGTCAGGACGCGAATGCTCCGAGGCCGCTGGTTCGACGACGTCTGAGAATTAGCAAAGATGTTGACAGCTTCACCGTGGTACCGAATCTAAAAATGTCAATATTTCCGGTTTGCAGCTCTACCCCTGCTGTTTGCTACGTTGTGAGGACTCTACCTAGTAATAGTTGCATTCCCTGAGCTTCTACTGTCAGTTCCAGGCGGAATGCCGTGACCTCCTTGGAGGAAATGGATCTACTAAACTCCTGCCGCAAGACTCAGGCATGCCCCCAAGCCCCCAACATCCCAACCTCTTTCCATTTACAGCAGTGTACAACGAGACTAGACAATGAAAGGCGGACTCCCGTTTCGACCGGCATGTCTGTCTAGCTACCGTCGGTAGATGCATCACCAGCCCCGCACTCGGAATGTCCACACCGGCCCCTATTAGGAATCTAGAGGCCGTAGACGCTGGCAATCATCTGAGGATTCGCAAACAACATGTGTTCAAGAAGACTCGCATAGTTTGAAAACATTTTGCTGGCAATACGGATAACCTGATACAGATCGGAACGTGCGTGAAAAGCCAAAATAGAAACAATCGCCCCCCGACAGGGATCTACGTAAACATGTCCGTTTGCCCCGCTTTCATGACCAGGAGAAATCGAAGAGGACTCAACAGAGGCGGAACTCAAGCGGAGAAATTTCAATCATCGGACTTTGTACATCCTCTCACGTGAATGCCCTGGGAGCACATGCACGGTAGGGATGCACGGTTGACTATATTAATGGCTTTAGGGTAAGAGGCGAGGTCACCGACAGAGATGTTACAACAGTCGCTGGAACTATAAGAAATACAATACAATAGCTCTGAAGTAAGCCTCGAGTTAGAGCAAGGTATGGGGACAATGGAATTCTTATATATTCTTATACCTTTGCTCAACATCATAAGAGAGACTCCAGCTGTATAGAGGTTGCACCTAGTAAGGTAGGGGCACATATTTAGTACTAAACCTAGTACCAGAAAATATAACAGCTCATACATTAGGGAAGGGGACTATGGACACTGGTGGAAAATCATTTGGGCGACGCTGGAGTATGCTTAATGCTTTGCATATTATCTCGTAATTGAGCTTTTGCTACATCATATCAGCACACAGATCTAGACCGGCCTCAACAATGCCCATGATGTCGAAAACGTGAGCACCTTCAAAGGGTTGCGCCCATAAACGAATGACTGCAATGGCCCTTCTGACGTCATCCATCTCATTCTGAATATCCAGGCCCGGATCGGCCGAGCTGATGATGCTTGCGACAATCCTCATCGTGCGTTTCTCCTTCTCTCGGAGATCCTCGCCAGCTGATAGTACATGAGCGATCGTCTCTAGCCATTTCCCCAAAAGAAGGCGCATTCAAGGTTACAAAGACTGTGGACGATGCTCCAAGTCACTGTTTGTCTTGTTGCTACAAATTGAACACCTATGCGTACTGTGATACTAAGGGAATGTGCGCTTTGGAGCGCAGCCCGGCCGACGTAAGCTATTCGCTCTAACATTGGAGCATCCTGAAAGACCCGCACAATGCTCATCGGGTACCTCATCTCAAGCTGGCGACACGACCCTAAGTCGGCATTCGGTCGGATATAAGCTAACCGAAAGAGGGCCGTCGAGATGAAACCGAGGGGCCGGCAGGTGCTGACGGATCAAGCGGAGAATTCTTTGCATTTCTCAATTTCTCTGCCAGACGCGAAAGAGGATTGTGTCGTGAAAAAGATCCGCTGACTGATGCAGTGGATCAACAAGTGATTTCCAAATGAAAAGAGCCCACCCCCTGATGGTGAGCTTTCTGTATCGTCGGCAAAGAGACTTGCGTAGCTTGTCTGTAACAAAATGTCGACATGCGAATCTGTTTTGCGGGCCTGCATTGTCTTCATATCTCGCTCCCGGGCCTCGAAGTAGGCATGATCAAGCTTGGATTTGCATCCAAACCGCTGTTACTATTTGCCAAAGACGGTGAGTTGGAGTGGGTGTTGCCGTCCGATAACAGCCCTGGCGTATTGAAGAGTTAGCATAATTTTTACCGTATCGGTCCGGCCAAGAACCGGACGTCTTCCCCCCTCTCCACCCGTTATATCATCTCATTGCATTGTACCGAGTACACGTGTGGGATACCTCAGGAACGGATAAGTCGGATCTCGCCCACTGATCTGTTGCTTTTGCGACGGGCCGTTAGCGTTCGTCAGTGACGAGCACTAGCCACGACCCCATGTTACCTTCACACGCTTGTACCAATCGCGGTTCGCATGGACCGGTCTGGAACGAGGCAGTGTAAGCCGACTTGGAACTTTGACGCCCTAGCGGTTCAGCATGATGACAACTAAGCCCGAAAGACGTGGGAGAAGTTTGCGCACATAAGGAAATGGAATCCTGAATTGTAGGTCCATGGCCAATCTGCCAAAAGCACACGTCTAACATTTGCAAGGACAGAAGGTCAACATGGTCGACTCAACCGCAACGCCAGAGCCAAAGCGCGAAATGAAGGTCCTCGCGCTGGGCCTCCCTCGCACAGGATCCGCCTCCATCGCCGACGCGCTGACGATCTTGGGCTACGAGAATGTGCACCACGGCATTAGGGCCATTGACTCAGTGGACGACTGGAAGGTCATCAACCGTGCGGCAGATGCAACATTCCCGGTTCTGCCCACCTACAGTGGAAAGTCGTTTACTCGAGACGAATGGGACGAGCTGTACGGCTCCTGTGAGGCAGGTACCGATATGGCTGCATTATTTGCGACGCAGCTTATCCAGGTATATCCCGAAGCCAAGGTGCTCTTAGTCGTACGGGACTTTGACTCGTGGTATAAAAGCTACAACAGCGTCTTCGATGAGCTTTGGAGCTTCAGAGCCGACCTGGCCATCGACTACGCCGAGCCATTGATCGGATACGAGACGGGCGTCGCCTCCCGCAAAGCAATCCTCGGTTTCTTCGACGCCAGGAATGTAGATGAGGCGCGGAAAAACGCGCGGATGGTGTACGATCGACACTACCGCCAACTCCAGGAAATGGTACCACCAGAGAAGCTGCTGGTGTATCGCATGGGAGAAGGATGGGAGCCCATATGCGAGTTCCTCGACAAGCCGGTGCCAGACCTCGAGTTCCCTCGGGTCAACGAGGCGGCGGCGCTCAAGGAGAAGATGGCGAAAAAGATCAAGTCGCATATAACCAAGGCGGCGATGGTGTTGATGCCCTGGGTTGTGGGGGTAGTTGCTCTCGGAGTGGGACTGTGGACAGTGATGAGGAGAAATTAGTTGCTGGCATGGATAGTCTATTGGGATTGAAAGATGAACAAGCAAAATATTTCACTGAAAGATCGCGTAATGGGAACGCGGTTCAAGGAGGTGAGTACAGGCGGTATATCATAAGAACAAGGAGCGTCACGGTGTATGGTTGATGGGAAACGACACCGCATCTGATGTTCAAACTTGATGTTTAAGCTTCCTGGTTTGACTGGAAATATATTCAGGTTATCATACAGATCTGACCTCCGAGGTATCCCTGGCCAAATTGCCCAACTCATATCTGCTCACTGACAAGATTTATCGCAAGCTCAACCAGACGGAAGTTTGGTACAGCCCATCCCAAGATATAAAGCAGATGGCTTTTCCGGGCATCTTTGTTTTCGGGTATACGAAAGCCGTTTTGGCCATTGCAACGACTTGCTACAAGGCACAATTTTGCCCTGTTAACGCCAGAGATATGCCTAGAGGTATTCCGACACCTCGACTTCACCGCCATAATGCAGGTAATTGGTGCATCACCGACCATGCTCACCCAATATCAGGCGTCCAAGATTTCCATTACGCAGTATATATTCTCGGTCCCTTCATTCCAAAATCACCCCCAAGCAAGACATGACAATGACTACACGGGAGAAACAAGCTCAACATTGCAAGAGCCAAAGCATATCCAGACTTCCCTTCTGCCTACAGAATTGAACATGGTCTCTTCTTCTTCATCTATTTAAATACTGGCGCTCGTCTCCCGTTCTCAAAGGCACAAATCACTGACCCTTTCGCCTGCCTAGCCTTCACTTCTCGAACAGGTGTAAGCCATCCCGCGCCGGCGCCATCAAACATCTGACAGCACTCTAGAACCACCTGAACAAACGTGGGAAAATCTGAGCACCACTTGTCTTGAAGTCGCACGACTCTCGCTCGGCCATAACAACTTTGTCAAAGCTATTAAAGAAGCCTATTGCACCGAACCCCCCGTAGAAGCCTATAATTGGGTTGCAGTCTTCTGACGTTGGACTCATTCTGCTTTAGTCCATGCTACTCATCTTTGCCCATCTTTGCCCATGTCTCTTCGAGTACCAACTGGGCAAGGTTTTCGGTAAAGGAGCATCTCATGACATCGGCTCAGCCGAAAAAGATGGCCCTTTCTTTCATGTCGCTCTGCAGGAGGCCTTGGAAAAGGACCCGATCAAAAATATTGCTAGGTGTTCATCTCGAACCCGCTCACCCAAATCGACACCTCAACGACCAGCCCGAACTTCAAAATCGGGTAATTGAGTGGTATTCTTGCAAGATCAAAGATTGCAAGGTCGTCGTCGTAAACAGGACGCACAGATACTGGGCAATGAAGACTCGCATTCCTCTGTCATGGCGCGCAAGCAGTGTAGCCTCGGGTTCATTGATGTTGTGTGCCATTGTCTCGAACACAGCCCAGGAGACTGACTGTTTGCCGCAATAGCAGTTGCCGTCGGCGCGCATAGAACCCCTTGGAATATCCACGACCGACCCCACCAAGGCTTACTCAGGATCTCGGGAGACACTGTCAACCACAAGTCGTCCTTGGATGCCGTATCGAAGATCCATTGTACAACTTTCTCACCATCATTACTCTTGGTGACTCGGTCTTGAAAATCTTGCACAAACTTGAGCCCTCCATCTGTCAGTGCAGTGCTAGGACCGAAAATGATGATGGCTTGGCTGGAATCTTCATAGATGAAGCGCATGAGCATGACCTGCGAGGCTCGCTCATCCAAGTCTCGCTGGTTGATACACAAAGCATCAGACTATAAGATTCGTTTCTTTGTACGAGATTTGAGAGCAAGCAACGCGGCATGCAGAGTCCTTGTCACTGTTGCGTCCCGATTATTGAGCTTGATTGCAATCAGATTATTGGGGTCGCCCCAGACGTACGACAGGGCTTCATATGCCGGACGATTATTTTTGCGGCTTCTGGGGGGGTAAATTAAGTGCTCCCAGGAAACATCTCGGCTAGGTTGAGATTTGCGCTTCGCAGTTCGCATTTGATAGACGAGTTGCTTCGGAGGGCTGGTAGAAGAGAGAAGGGTCGAATCTGTCGGGCTGAGGTGTCCGACCTGGAGTAGGTTGACCAAGGGAGAGAGGGGCGCCATTCTGGGACATGAAGCTATTGTTAAGTAGGGACTGCCTACCCCTTAACCCGAACCATATATCCACTACTGATATATTTTGCTTTTGAATTCCCTAAGACCTTGTGCCGGGAACCTGCTCACCTTGAGGGAGCGGACGGAAGTTAGATTATAATTCCCCAAGAAGTGATGGCTTTATCCAATCGCGGATTGCTTTAGCTCGCTCGCCAGTCGAACTCAATAGGCTCCAGGTGGACACTGGGGCAACTACTCATTCCGTCCGACCGCCACCTCCAATAACCCGTCTGGATACGCCCACGATCAAGTTAATCCCCACCTTTTTATTGAAGATTATATTGAAGACTTCGAACGAACTGCATTGTGTATATCGCAGTCCGAGGAAGTATCAAGAAGAAAATTAACGATCCATTCCCTCATAGATAGAACCGGAATTCTGAGAATAGAACACATCTTCTATTCAAAAACTGTGAGACTACTGGCTAAGGAAATGTCTACTCTATATGTCAAGATATAATACATATCTCATGGTGTTAAATTGAGTGACTCGGTGTGATTCTGGATCATGCGGTGGTGAGCTGGTGGGAACGAACTTTGCCTAGTAGCTGATGCATGGTGGATGTGACAGGATGCAGGCCACGCGGTAACAGCTTTACTTGCTTTTAACACCAGCAACATCCTTCCTTAGGCGATAGACAGCCTCGCTCTGGGTGCGCAGTGACATCCAAGGCAAAGAGGGCCATGTTCTGTGCATTTGTGGTCTTTTCCTTTTCGTCAAGTTTCTTGCATCTATACAGTGCCTTAGTTAGAGCCTATGCATTCAACATGTCGGAATAGGAGCTTACTCTTCGGCATCATATTTGTGATCATAACAAACTCTTCCCTTGCCAGTGGTCATGAGGACATGCTGCATTTCATGAACAATAGTCAAGGCAGCTGTCACGACCAGAGTTGTATCCTTCCTGTCAAACTTTCTAATGACTTCCTTGAGATCGGGAAGTTCGAAGAAGCGGGGGCACAGGCCGATAAGCGTCCCTTTGAAATTCTGCTCCAAGCCTTTGTGGATGCCAGGGTTTATGGTGCCGGCGAGAAATCCCACAAGACAATGTTCGTCTCTCTTAGGCCAGCAAGTGAAAGTCAACGCATCTGGGTCCAATGTGCCGGGCGTAAGCAATTGTGTGGTAGTTTCAAGGTGCAGACCAAGGTCGTGGTGAGGTGCTTCGAAGTTATGCTTCTTAATTGAGTTTCGAGTTGAACTGGAGGCTGGAATATGGGGTATTAGCACCTAAAGCTGAACATTAAGACCTGAGAAGCTCCTTACGTATTCCAAGCGGACTCTTGTGCGTCCCAAACCAATTCTTGTAAGCGGGAGTCTTTTCCACATTATTTGTTTTTATCTTTCTAGTAAAGTACAGGTTTTCAAATACGATAGCTTTTCTAGTTTGTCACTCTACCCGGGCGAAAAGTCTTGGAGAAGTTTTCGTCCACTTCTAAATTTACTTTGCTTATTGTATGTGATATACCCAAATCATGAGGCTTAAAACTAATGCATTGCATAGCCTAACGAACAACCGTAAAGTCAATATTTTTAAGCTGTATCGGTCCGACGGGATTAATTTACAGGGGCCCCAGCTAAGAATAAGTCGGTGATCACCGAGCCCAAAGCTACAATACGGAATAGACTTTCACGTGGACCCTGCACTCTTGGCACATAAGTGAGTCTTAGCTAGGGGGGATTTCGCGGGTGAGGGATTAAGTCGATTGATCACTCGTTGTTAGAAATAATATGTGGGACTATATTGAAAACGTAGGTATCGAGGTTAAGAGCTTGAATGGAAAATCCATTAAAAGAATAGTTTGGAAGTTATGAGAATGGCCATGAATAAGTAGAAAGAGAGGCAGTGACAGCAACAATCAGAACATGTATTACTGGAGCAATATTGTAACCATGAGATAGAAAGTATATGTCTCGCTATTTACAACTACCTAGCCCGCATCTCCTGATGGAAATTGCTTTAGATCTGTGTTATCCCGAGTGTTAGTGGTTATTGTTACAGAACAAACCGGCTATTCCATGTCCATCAGACCCCTTATCGTCGTTGTGAGAAGAAGACCCTCGCCGAGAAGAATAAATGACGATTTCCTCCGCTGACAATCCAAGAGTCTGTTCACAGTGTCCCGAGTATTGGTTTGGTCTCTTACCACTAATCAGCCCCGCAAAACTTGGGAGCCGTCTTTCCTGGTTACTTGACGGCTCGTTTCGAATCGGAGGAAACCCCAGACGCTCCGCTTCGCTGAGGGTGGCGCTCATACGGCGCTCTGTTTTGTGTCGGAAGTCTCGAAAAAAGAGGTTCCGGCGACGTGCGAGGACTTCGCCGCGCAGAACACCACGGCCAGCTTTGGTGTAGTAACCCGGAATCCCACACCAGCGTCCAGGGATTCTTTTATAGGACCGCTCTCCGTGCTTGTACTGCATGTCGCTCATCGGGCTTGGCAGCAACAGCAACTTCACAGTTTGTATCAAACTGCTGTCCATTTGGCATTTACGCGTTGCAGAAGCATCCTTCGAGATGGATGTGACGCTCCAGTTGTTACGTCGAACCGTTTCCACCTCGGAGTGACCCTCGGACTGTTTCGTAACTGCTCGTGGCCTCGATGTTGCACTAAGTTTCGCGGTGGGGATCGTGATTGCTTGAGTAGTGTTCCCATTGTATATAGGGTGCTGGCATGTACATTAGTTACGAGTTCAGGGTGAGATGCAGTCGGAGGTATCTCTAACCTTGGGACCTGAACGAGCATTTCCCGTAGGCTCGTGGCGTACGCAGTGCTTTTCTGGTCGGGGTTGAACAATAGTTTTGTAGTTGGCGATTTTGAAAGTCGGTCCTTCGCGTTTCTTACGCTCCTGCTCTTTTCTGGGCCGTCCCCAAGGCTGCATGGTTGTGACGCGCAGCGTTCGCATCCGAGTGTGCATCTGAGTGCGCATCTGAGTGTCCATCCTGCGTCTTGTATCGTCTCGAGGATGGGGCTAGCGAAGGTTGAGATAGCGCAATTTGTTTCGGAAAACGCGTCTGCAGATATTCTAAATAATTCGCTCCTCTTTTTGGAGAAGAGTCAGTGGAACGAAGTAAAACTAATCCTGGTCAGAGGCGAGAGAGAAGAATTGCCTTCTCGGCAAACTAGATATATGTAGTCACTGGTCAGATAGCCCGCCTTTCTACTAACGCGGGACAGAAGACATCGAAGGGGCAGGGGCGCCATTGCCCCATTTGTGCTGTCAATGGGACAGGTAGACTGGGAGGCATTAGTCAATGTCACCTTCCCTAGAATTACGGTGACATCTTTGTCAAGTCTCCCTCCCTTGCGGGAAATGTGGCTTCGTACTGTGCCCCGGTTAGTCCATGAGCCGGCGCGAGCTACAATCATGCCCTGTTTCAGATTATTATTCCTGCCGCACTCTTCGCCCGACAACTGAGAGGCTTTTATTGATCACCACCTTGCATGTAGAGTGTGGTCGCAATGAATTCGATAGATCATATGGTACCTACCGGGGCCAAGGATATTTCCAGACTCGTTCTTGTATGTAACTCTTTCTTTAAGTTCTATGCGTGAAACGTCAATATACTTCGAGCTCTACTGTGGAGGGCATCCACTGATCCCTCTGATTAGCCCATGGGATTGAGGATCAACTGCCTTTATTCCATGGTTTCTGCATTGACTCTTGGCGATTTTGACGCACTATGTCGGGCCGATAGTCACTGCGTCCTCCTGATAGGTCATCCCCAGGTAAACCTTGCTTCCACACTCGGATTCCGCCAAATAAACTTGAAACACCGACTGGGGTACATGCATAATCTCTTGGGTGGGCCGGGGTAATGCTGACGTTGTACTTTTTGTCGGACCGATAACTTTCGAATATTTCTAGAATAATTATATCGGCATCAGTATACATCGATATGCAAACGTCGGCTCAGCCGAAACGCTCTTTCTCGTGAAGATGGAGCCTGAAAAGGATTTGGCACAGCGAAGGGAGCGCGATCTCATTTGCACTACAGAGTACGGACCAGTTGCGCTATCAAAAACAGTATATTTTTAGAACTACCACAAACTAACAGGTTATTAAAAATTGTAATTTTGTCGGATGGGAAATGTTCAGGTCGATGAGATACGAGTTAGAGCTTAGGGTTCGGCTGAATTATTAGAAAAGTTTATTTTACTACCGCAGAGTTCCTGTTCCTGTTATAAATATTGAAAAGTCGGCAGTAATAAATTATTATCACGACAACCTTCTTGCCTTTATCAGAGTCGCCCCTTCTAGCCTAGGTACTCTTGAGAGATACTTATTTCATTACAAATTCCTGCAATTCTTCTTTACATTTGACCATTGATTTTCGAACAAAATGCAACTCAACATTCTGCGGCTTGTTGTGCCTCTTCTAGGCATCAACACGCTTGCCTTCCCAAATCAAGATGGCGGAGTACGTTACGGAGGTCTGGTTGAAAGAGGACAGCAAAGGTCAAGTTCGATTCCGGATACCATCGCCACCGCTACTTCGTCATATGAAGCACCACCGACTCCATACATTATTATGGTGTCACAAAACGCCACGGGGAAACAGATTCAGGACATTCGCACGCTTCTTTTTAAATTTGCAAACGTCGACTCCGTGTCAGAGAACACCAGCGGACGAACGGGTCTCGTGGCATTTTGGACCGCAGAAATAACTCCAGCCGAAGTCGAAACTCTCCGAGCAACTCCAGGTGTAAGTCCAAGGTACTCATTTGCTTAATGCCAAAGCTAACAAAGCATAGGTATCTAGCATAAGCGAAGATGAGATCATAGACAGCTTGCCACCTATGGGCACTTCGGATGAGCGCAGAATAACAGCTCGTAAGCCAAAAAGTGCTCGATTGCAAGGTGATGCTGTCGACGAACTCAAGATGGTTTCACAGCCCCGTGGAGAAAGTTTGAGTAACCTGGCGGGATACGGATATGCTAGTGAAGGAGGAAAAGGCGTTACTATTTACATCATTGACACCGGAGCCAACGCCCAACATTCGGTAAGATGCCTTGCTTGAATAGGATAAGAAGATTGGTTAACAATGAAACTAGGAATGGCTGGGTATGCCGGGAAACAAACGGTTCATGTTCCCTATCACGGCACCTGTGCAATCAGACCCCAAAGACCACGGTTCCTGTATTGCATCCAAGGCAGCGGGGCCAAAGTATGGTGCAGCCAAGAATGCCAACGTTGTCATGATACCGCTATCCGAGAATCGCAAGGTTACCGACATGGTTCCGGCTTTGATCAAAGCCTTGACGGCAGTAGAAGAGGATGTGATTAAGAAGGGACTGAAAGGAAAGGCCGTGGTAAACATGTCCTTTGAGATGAGTAAGTGGATTTATCGTTCTGTTTATTCCTCTTTTGGTCTCCTGTTTCTAATGTTAGTTGGGCAGAAATGAACGCAGAGATGCAAATCGTTCAAGATTATAAAAAGAAACTCGCCTCATTACTCAAGAATGACATCGTACTGGTAGCATGCTCGGGCAATTTTGTACGGGCTGGCTCTTATCATCTCTTTATTTGTTACCACTGCTGATTATTTTTTAGCGAGCACTTGATGAGCAGGTTGATAGGTACCCAGCACTCTTCGGTAAAGACCTAGACCTTGTCGTTGTAGGCGCTGTCGATAAGGACGGTAAACGGACGCAATATTCTCAGGGCTCAGAAGACCAATTGACTATTTCCGCTCCTGGAGACGTTCTCTGCGCCTCGGGCAAGGATAATACTGTGGTACAAAAATCAGGAACATCATTTGGTATGTTTCCACACTCTTCTATAGCATGCTATCTATACACTAGAGTGGTTCGCTTACACTACCACACTAGCAACGGCGACTATCTCGGGTGTTATTGCCGTTTTGCTCTCGCAGCCAGAGTACAAGGCCAAGCTGCAGAAACGAGGAAAGGTTGCCGCTAATGTCAAGTCGTTGCTGCAGTCCATGGCATACCCCCGCGTGAAAGATGAGCCAGCGGTAGTCTGGAATGGCGTCGACCCGCGTAGCTTAGCTTCTGTATGGCCAAGAGCTGCAACTGGCAAGCTTTAACAATCCACATACACACCACTTCGCCGGAATCTACCTGTACAGGGACATCTTGCAGTATCCTGGTGGGCTTCGGGGGCAATATAAAGTTGGATAAGGTCTAGAGCCGTTTTGGTGCTGGTATTATTGTCTATGGGGTGGGTTAGAAGGCTCTAAGATGTGACTTGAGCTTGTTTAAAAATGAATCATTTGTTTTTGGTTCTCGCGGACTGTCGGGACTTTTCTGTTTGCGCCGATCCTAAGGCATTTCATTTGAAAGGATTAGGACCACGTGTTTTATCAAGCGGTCGAGACTTTATTACATATATCACTGGTCTTGCCTATATAAGTCACTCCTCTTGAGCTCCGTCGTCTCAGTAGTTTGCCGCTTTGTTCTTGATATGTCCCGTGTCTAGGCTATTCTTAGCAACTTCGGACTGCTTCAACCCGAGCATTGGTCATAAGCCAATCAAGTCGGAAACATCAAGGCAATTCCCAAGATGATGGCGACCAGACTCGTCAGGAACGACATGGGCACGAACGCATTCTGCAGGTCAACAGCGCTGATCAACGAAAGCCAGACTAGAACGAAGGCGACCCCGGGAGATAATATCGCGCCAACCCAGGGCAGAATCTTCACCAGGCAAAAGCCCTGGGTGGTGTAGAAGCCCCATCCGGAATTGTACTGTCTCTTATGGAGCCCCGGGGGGGCTCGCAGTTTTGGGATGCCATCGAGCACCGCGCGCCCGTGTCGGCCGAGCTCAGGCTTTTGCAGTCCCTGGAGTATGGTCTCGGCCATGAGCTGCATGTGCTCGTCGAATTCGAGGTCCGGCAGGCGGAAATATTCGTATCCTTTGCACATTTCCCGAGTCTTTCCGTCTGCTTTCTGCTCGAAAGCCTTGACTGGGTCGCTGTTGTCGAAGAGAAAGGTAAACTGAAAGGTGTCTCAGCGCGGGCTCGTGGCTGCATTGGGCCAAGCGGGCAGATTCCATTACCTTAGATAGCTGCACCCCTGTGCACGTTCTCCAGGAGCTCAAGCGATGCAGCCAAGATCCTTTTGCGGTGGTGAGACTCTCTCGAAGACGAAGAAAAAACTGATAGTCGTCTTTTAGCAAATCGACTGATGGGACGGTATACATGTTGGTCTGCTTAACACTCGTCCAGTACTTGTCGATGCAGAAATACGATTCTTTTCCGGCGTTACTCGTCGTGGTGGATGCAGGATTTGTTGCTGCAGTATGGCACTTGACCTCACAGTTTCTCTGCCAACACTGAAGTACCTTCATGGTGCTATTGCAGAAGGACTGCCAGCGAGTTGTCCGGCTGGGTGATGCGGTCGATGGGGAAGAACTTTGAGGATCATTCGTTATTGGTAGAATCTCCGCGTCAGACACATGTACGCGGTTTCTACAACTCTCGTACTGATGGCGATTTAAAAATATCGACATCTCCTGGCCACCATACTGCAAATTGTCAACAGATCTCTCCTGAGTATTAGTGGGCAGGTTAAAGTCACCTCCCATATGAGACGTGCTTCACTCATAGCTTGACGCCGGTTCACCGGGGGCAGTGGGAACCAGTCAAAATGATGGCCGAAACGTCGTTCGATCCGCAACCTCAACTTATCAAAGGTAGATATTTTGTGAGATGTCGTATCGAGTTTCTCCAACCTTAGATTCCTGACGTCATTTCTCAGGGGAAGTCCATTCGACGGCCCAGAATCAACCTATTACTATTAGTACCCATATCCATAGAGCCTTCAGCATGGCTTGAACGAACGCTCGTAACCTCTTCTTGGCTTTCATCTTCCAATATTCCCGGCAGTGCGCGTTGTGCCACGCGTTGAATCTGATCCGAGCTGTCGGTACCAATTTGGGATGATGCTTCTTCAAGAGCAGAAACGCACTGCGCGGCGTCAATGCGTTCTCCAACGTCAACTGCCAACATTCTGGTTTCTATTATGTCTAGCATTCTACGCAAAAAGGGTGTGCAGTTCGGTTGTTGGCGCAACTTGCCTATCCACTACAACGAGGGCTGTCAGCACAGAGGAAAGAGAGAAATGCCGTGAATGGAACTGACCTCAGTGACAGAAGGCTTAACTTCCGCCCGCAGAATACCAGCTACTTCATCTCGCTTGACAAGAAAGTAGCTGTCATCAGCCGCTTCTTGGGGCCCGTCCATTGTCCGAGCTACGGTGAACTTGTCGTCAACGCCGTGAGACCCAGTCAGAACCCACGTTATGAGTTCAAGAAACAAACACCCAAGAGACCAGATATCATATGCCTGAGTGGTGATTCCTCTGTTGAGATCGTATTCAGGGGCTCGGTACGTCGGTGTGTGCCGGTGCTCCCTCTTCCCGCTCCCTGCGGATCTATGGAACCTCGTTAGACCCAAATCGGCTATTTTCAGAATTCCGCGGGGATTGGACGAATCGTTGTCCTTGAACCAGAGGATGTTTTCAGGCTTGAGATCCCCATGTTGTCCATATTCGATTTCGGGCCTCGACAGTCCCTTCCTTTGGGATTCCTCTCGGCCAAACTTGTGTACCGCGTTTAAAGCTCGGGCTATGCCCACGCACTGCTCTGCTATCCAACGGATGCCCTCTGAATCAACTTGGCGAGGGGGATGGTTCGCTTTCCAGAACTGACGAAGATCGCGTCCCTCTGCCCACGGGAAGATGAGGTAATAGTTTTCGCCGCGTTGATAGGTCACCAGAAGGGAAATGAGATGAGGTTGACTTCCGGTGGCCCATTTTTGAAGGGCGCTCACTTCTTGAGCCCAGTCATTCTGTTTAGGACTTTGAAGTGCCTTTAGAGCAAAGGTGCCGTTTGGTGCCTGTAGTGGCTCAGTCTTGGTTCTATAGGGAGGAGAGGCGTGATCGTACAAGTTCATTGGTAAAGCTATAATGATCAGGATGGATTGTTATCTTCGAGACCTTACTAAACCCCCCGGATATGTCATGGGTAGAATCGTAGGACTCGTCAGTGGTGAATGGAAGTATGGCTTTCGAATCGAGCTCATAATGGTAAACTTTGGACTTGGCGTTCGACTTCAAGAAAAATGGCGCAAGGAGTTCCCACTGTTGTGTCTCGAACTTCTCTTTGAATTCTGGAGTCCAATCACTGAGAATAAATGGCCTCTTCTCCCCAAGGGTTGCACCATCGTGGGTTTGCTGAAGCTGCCTTTTGGAGAGGGGAAGATCCTTGTCTGAGACGCCGGATCGAACGAACTTGTGGATATCAGCCGAGTGGCCTATCAAGACTAGTGTAGCGAACACTCGGAGGAAAGATTGTGAACGCGATGCGCCGCTATTATTCTCGACGTTGGCGCCATCTGAGCCTGGCCGGCAGCATATTTTCTGCACAAGTTCATCCAGCTCCTGACTTGTAATTTCTGGCAGACTCTGGCTGAGTTCGTTCCTCACGCTTTCTTCGGTGAATAGCCTTTCCAGGACAAGCCTTGGTATGAAGTGTCCCTCGATCGCCTTGACACGAGCATTAGATAGGCGTGTCCTCAAGTCTTCGTGCTTGTTGTTGTTGGCCTCAGGTATATTGCTTTCCCATTGCGGATGAACGGCTCTCAAGCTGTCGCCCCTATCATCAACGATGTCGATGTCCTCCTTGAGATCGTACATCAGCACATTCTGGGGCCCATCTACTTGCTCCTCGCCTGCGTCATTGATAGGCTGTCCTTCCGTTCGAGACTTTCTGGGGTGACCTGTTGACGTTCGAGGGCTGTTCCCGTTGGAAGAAGCTAAACCAGTACTTCTACTTGAGTTCCGCCTCACAGAGAGCTTCCATGGGATTAATGCAGTGACTTATGTGTGGGGGATGGAGCATACATACATAGGAGCCTGTAGTGCGAACCAGCTCTGCAGTCCCCTACCAGTTCAATCTCGTCAGTAACGATATCACAATCAAAACTACTAGTACGTATTTCAAACGGCTAGACAACCGGCATAGAAGGCGACTCACCCGCCTAATGTCTGCTCCTGGGCTAGAGGTAGTCGCCGTCGGGCTTGTAGGATTGCAGGACCATGTGTTGCGATTGGATCGGCCTGATGCCATACTTGATGGATTGAAAAGAGGGTAGAGGCTAGATGAAGATTGCTAGGTGCACAACAAGGACGGCAAGCTTGGGCGGTTGTGACTATATGGCCACCCGAACCTTGATATAGCAGCAGCGCACATGCCTTCTCGTCCTATTATATTGGTCAGCGATTCTGCCTACGAGGCACTCGGCGAAGCTCTCACAGCCCCCACACAGCCCGGAGGGGAGCTTATCAGTTTTATCACGGCATGCAACATTGGCCAATTATCTCTCGCGACCACATCAGCTTGCTCTTGGCTGCAGACACAGCCATGAGGCGACATTTAACCTGAAAAGAGGCGCAGCAAGCCCCTTTCTCCAGCCGGCAGCTTGGCTGCCTCCTTATTTGCTGCAGGTATTATTGCCAAGTCGAGACCTGCAATCGGTTCAGGCGAATTTGGGTCAAGAACGCCCGCCGGTGAGCCTCTCCGTCACAGGATACTACAGGACTAGATCGTATTTCCGACGAAGAATTCTGGCTGTGTAACACTATTCTCCTAGGTGTGGGAGTTGTATTGGTATAAACAGAGGCTTCTGTGTGGCTGGGTCAATTTTATTTTTTGACAGCGGATAGCTCAGGCTTGGAGTCATCCAAGTTTCGTAGATTATACAACGCACTCATGGTTCTTCTATCAGGCTTTGCACAACAGTCATCATTCTGTCAGGCTCAGTCGCTGTCACGTCACAGTCACATGCTCGCTTGCATACCCCGCACGCTGGCATCGACATGTCTCAAGTCCTGCGTCGCCGCGAGGAGTCTTTTCATCCAGAAATTTATCGCAATTAATTCCAGGGCGCGACCCACCGCTACCATCATAGAATATGGCACCCGAAACAACGGATTCGTATATTATTGTCGGAGCCGGCGTCTTTGGCACGTCAACAGCTCTGCATTTGATCCGAAAATACCCCAGCGCCAGTATCACCCTCGTCGATCAGAATGCCTTCGACGCCTCAACCAAAGTGGCAGCCTCATGGGACTGGAACAAGGTTGTTCGCTCGGACTACAAGGACATCGTGTATACATCCATGGGCTTGGAAGCTCGCGAAGTTTGGTCGAACGACCCGCTCTGGAGCCCGTTCTATCACGAGAGCGGCATCTATTGGATCTCGCCCACCGGATTTGCTCAGCAGGTCCTGGACAATTTCGACAAGTTGGGTGCAAAAGCAGAACTGTACTCTCTCGGCGTCGATGAAGCGCGGATGGAGTATGATGGGCTATTTGATGGCGCCGACTACACTGATATCAAAGAAGTTCTGATCAACAAATCGAGCGGCTGGGCTGCGGCAAAGGATACGCTGCAAAAGGTGCTTCAGACAACCATTGAATTAGGGGTTAAATATATTGAGGCTCAGGTGCAAAGCCTTGAATTTGATGCCGACGGAGGTTGTATCGGGGTCAAGACCAGCTCTGGACAGAACCTCGAGGCCTCGCGGATCATCCTCTCTACTGGAGCATTCACTCCAAAGCTCTTGGTGGACAGCGCACCAGAACGAACTGAACTTCACGCCGGAGGACGGATAATCGCTGCAGCTGTTACCGAAGCTACTTCTCGCTTGGGTTCCGACATTTCATCCAAGTTCTACAACGGGCCGGTATGCATTCAAGAGGTTCCTAAACAACGAGGTTAGTCCGACTCTCCTAACCAACCCATCCATGTGAGACTAACAGGAAATAGGCGCGAGCAATGGGGCTGTACCACACGCACCGGACAAAATAGTCAAGTTTTGGGGCCAGTCCATTTTCAGAAACACTCAGACACACTGGTCAGGCCTTGAATTATCCATGCCTCCCGACAAAGCAGACTATGCACAATGGGATGTGCCTCAGTTGCTCAAAGATGACGTCAGATTTGCAAACCACTGTATATTTGGTGAACAAGGGAAAGACTTTCCGATGGATCAATTCCGGATATGCTGGTAAGTGCAGTGGTCGCTACAGTTGTTCACGGCTCTAATCGCCATTGATCTCTAGGGAGGCTCTCACACCAAGTGAGGACTTCATCATCTCACCACATCCAGCTAGTAAAAATCTGTATATCGCAACATGTGGATCTTTTCACGGCTTCAAGTTCTTCCCCATCCTCGGAAAATATGTGACCCAAATGTTGGAGCAGACGCTGGACAAGTCTCTGCGGGCTAAGTGGGCATGGGATCGCGAGCTGCCTTCTACTGATGATAACGTCTTGTGGCCGAGAAAGGAGCTTGGGGATCTTGTAAGTCCAAGGTAGATTGAAACACGAGGGTATTCACAGCATCTCTCTTTTGTATTATCTTCATTAGGTACCTAGCTTCATTCATATCATGAACTCATCAAATGTCCTATCAAACCGCAATTTGAAATTTGATTTCTCGTAGAGCTCGCTATTGGGCTGTGATTATTATTAAGCAAGATATTTGAACTCAAACACAATTCAATTAATATTAAATTACCTAAATCAAAGTCAAATGCCAACGCACGCACTCAAGACATCTCCTGTCTAGTATAGCCAGGCTGGGGCGAAGACCCATACATTTCCACAACTGGCCTCTCTTGCACGCCAAGTTCATGCCTGACTCCCATGCCGTGAGAATCATGGTCTCCATGGTTTGCTATCCGACCATCGTGGGGCAGCTCCGGTGGCATTCCGCCACCATGAGCATGTGTTGGGATATAAGGGACCCCGCCGGAGGTATAACCGGCTTGAGGCATATATTTTCCATCATGTCCCAACTCCGCGACTGTGCTTGCACCATATGGTGGCTTTGGTACATCTGCGGTACTGACGTGTTGTGCTGGCGTGTCTAGCTCTGCCATCCCACTATGAGGCTGATCCTGCCAAGATGGACCCGGACCCTTCTGGGAGACCGTAACTCGCCTTCGACACATGAAAAACAAAGCAGCCGCGATGATGGCGACAACGGCCGCAGACCCTATAGCTATGCCCACTACTGCACCTGTCGAGAGACTCGAGTTGGACGAGGATCCACTCCCTACCGAAGTTGTAGACGAGGATTGACTTGCAGTCGAAGTTGTAGACGAGGATTGACTTGCAGTCGAAGTTGTAGACGAGGATTGACTTGCAGTCGAAGTTTCGCTGATGACAGTGACAGTGGACCGTGACGTTGATGATTCATCAGTATTTTCCACGGGTGGTGTTTCGAGTGCGGAGAGGTCGGATTCAGCCCATCGTATCTGGAATGCGGGAACGGAGACTGTGTTGTCCCCAGAAGTGGAGATGGCATGGAGGAGAAAGTCGGAGCAAGAGTACGAACTAACATAATAACCCTAATAAGAATTTGATCTGACATGAAGGGTCTAGAAGGAGGCTGCCTACCTTGGAACACATATCGCTGCTGTCTCCGTTGGTCGAATAGGACCACCGTAGTCTGTGTCTGTTGGTGTGCATCCCGACGTGTATCCGGATGGGCAGATTCCAGGAGAGTAGAAACCGTAGTTATACCAGACAGACTCGTAGTCGGGCGGATAGCAGGAGAGCGTAATGGTGGCGAAACCACCGAATGTCACGATGGAGGGACAGCCATCTGGAGGGGACCAGACTGTTGTCAGCGGTGCGATATCGAATTCGCCGAAGGGGCCACCGGATGTGTGGATAGTGCTGTAGGTATTATCGGACATCTTCCTTTCTATATTAAAGGCAACTTAAGAGTGAAGGAGGTGGAAGAGCCATCGATCAAACAACAAGATCTTCGCAGGGGACTTTGGTGTCTGATAAAGGCCAAGTACATTTGAGACAATTAAAGTTTGGCTCAAATCTAGACTAGTCTAGTACTCAGATGATCCAAGAGCTGAAACCTCATGAAATGTGTGATAGGTTAGCCAAGAGATTAAAAGCGCCACCCGACTGTTGGGTGTCAATAGTAGGTTAGTGGCGGCAGGCAGGTTCAGCTATTGGCAAGTGGCAAATAACAATTGGCTACTGATTGACGATCACTGCCTGTAAGGGCGCTGGGCAGCTCCACAGGGCAAGGAAGAAGATCAGGCCATTCGGTCAAGGGATGTACGGAGTCTAGATAAGCTATTCTTTTTGGTTATCTAATCTGGTGAAATCAGGATACTTTAACAATCGGAAAACAGTACTGGATGGTAGGCACGGCTTGTGATCTGACAATCGACTTGCCCATTAACAAATTGCACCATTGTATTCATTTACAATTTTTAGTCGGGCGAATCGGTGCTAAATATGTCCTGCCCGCAGGTCGCTTTCAATACCTCTTCTCAGACAACGAGCATACTCTCCACCCTCCTTCCGACTGTCGTGCTCCAGACGTCGATTTTTCTGTACCACCAATCCGCGAGATATAACGTTATACTCAACAGGACGACATAGCCAATGACAAACCCCCCAGCCTGGCCGACACGTTCGAAAAGCCTCGGCATGATCCAAAATCCAAGGCTGTGCAGGATTGGCCCGTGGACAAGATACAGCGAGAAGCTGATCTTGCCCAGGTACTGCGCCACCGGTCCCTCCAGAATGCCACGAAGAAAAGGACTTCGTAGAACGCAAGGGAGTAACAGAAGCGCACCGATGGCCTGGTAAAACATCCAGCCCGACAGGGGAATGTAATACTTGGGGACGAAGTAAGAAAGAACTACGAACCCGGGTGTGTACTCGGCGCCGGCGTCAGGATACGAGAGAAAGTAGAGGGCCAAGACGATGACGCCCCAGCGCTTTGCCCTTGCTCCAAACGCCGGTTTTTTGAAGAGGGCCTGGCGACCCTTTGTGGCACCCGCAACAGGGGGCAAGCCTTGGCCAGGATCGGACAGAATGTCAATCTCTGAAAGCATGGTGCCTCCCAGGAATGTGGCCATATCCCAACGTCCCAGGGTCAGACTGTAGGCGGAGAATAGGGCCGCAAAGCGTAGCCGCCACTTTACTTTCAGGGCTGCGGTTCCGAGCAGGAAAATGTAGATGACCATGGATCCGCGGAGCTCCATGGGGATTGTGAATGTATGCGGATCGTATCGTGGATGGTAATGGCCGAAGTTGAAGGGGTTGGCCCATTCTGCATAGGCTCTCGTGAAGTTTTGGAGAGCATAGGTAATGTTGTCGTGGATAAATGGATGCTCTTCCCATGATCCGCCAAACTGAACCCACACAGGGTCAGTGGTGTTTGTGATGTTGGAGTGGTTACCAGCGCCGACTGCAAGGAACTCGTATGGCAGTTCATGCGCGTTCCTTTCCCTGTTGTCTTTCAGGTAGGCATGCGGAGTAACCTTTTTCTTCTTTCGTGTTTTTGTGCTGTTTGATGCCGCCGTGTCATTTGCGAACAGGGCCTCGTATTCATCCTCCACCTGGTAAAGGGCCGAGGGGCCAAGCAGCTCAGATGAACTATTTAGACAGAGGATGTCGGTCCAGCCAGTGGTGTTCAAATAGGCCGAGCTCCGCAAGCCCAAGGAATCGGCGACAGCTGCAGCGCTGTTGACTGGAAAGCTGCCGTTGTAACAGGGGCCACCCAATTGGGCGATTGTCACGGTGCCATTGATGTAGATCGAGTCAGGGCCCTTGTAGATGGCCATTTCGGAGCGGAAGACGCCCATCTGGGCTAGCATCGCCACCAGGAACATGCTGATGGTGGGGGGAATGTAGAGACGAAACACTCGTCTGAAGACGGACGACGCCAGCTTCTGGTAGGCCGTGTCCAGGCGTCGCTCGTGGATCGCCCTGAGGATATGGCGACAGAGCACGTAGCCCGAGATGGCAAAGAAGATGGCCACCATGGGACGGCCGCGGTTCAAAAGACATATGATGGGAAGGGAGGACCAGGTCTCGTAGGGCTCAGGGGCTCGCGGTGGCAATGCGCCATAGCCCAGCATAATGGAAGGGGTCCAGGGCCAGAGGAAGTGGTAATTGAAGACGATGAGACAGGCGATTCCACGAAGTCCGTCGAGGCATCTGACCTTGTCGAGGCTGCGCGAGGCTGAGGCTGAAGCGGAAGCTGAGCCCTTGTCATCGACGCCGCCACGGTCGCCGCGGTCGCCGCGGTCGCCATAGCGGAGCTGCTCTTCGTCCGACTGGCGGCCGTGCGCCTGCGCAGACTCGGCCCAGAAGCTGGAGAGCATGCTGCCTTCTCGATTGCGAGCGCGCATGCAGAAATGCAGGAGGTGGCGAATCCAGATGAGACGATGATGATGTATCTGTATCGTATCTCCGGCGCACCCTCCGGAAAGGACATGCAGCCTTTTGGAGTCTCCGTCAGCTTACGTAATGTGGGATGGGCTTTGCGCCTCAGGCATCAAGGCTGTCCTGTTTCAGCAAATGATCGGCGCTCTGATCATAGGGTAAACGATGTCGGAATAGAAGAGTGAAGGCGAGACATCTTGCAACATCTTCACCGTCTCAGAGTCGCAAACGATCTAAATATCAGGAGACGGTCCTGCTAGCTGCCTTACATATTCTCCCTGAGTTGCCATATCATTGCGCATTCTCTCAGCACATACTGCAGAATGGAGAACCTGCGTATTGGGAGATGGCCTTGCACGGATGTCCTTGAGAGCGAAACGGTCCGTTCCCGCATTCTCTCAACAACATATTCAGGGATTGTAGTGTATACATTACTTTTGCACGGTGATATTTATCCGGTCACCTCAACCTTTTGTGTCATAAAGAGGATGGTAGTTACGCATACTTGGCTGGAGACTCTGCTCATGATATGAGGTTGCTGTCGGGCGAAAAGGATATTGCAGTATGTGATAATGGCTGCCAAACTTGTTGCATCCATCAAGATGCGAAAACTCCTCAAGAGACCTCAGTGCACATAAGACAGGCCCCGAGTGCCATGTCAGACTTAGGCAGGGTTGAAGCAGCACTAGCCCACAATGCCCAGTGAGTCCCCGAGGCAGGGCTTGTAGGAGATTCTTCTCAGACAAAATGTAAACGGAATTATAAATTTGATTTGAGACACAAAGGAGTATTCTTCCAACGGTAATATACCTCATAACCACAGATATTCTACACGATGACTTCGCTATCTACTAGACCCTTCACAAATGTACAAATCCCATCAACGGCAAGACTAGCTATAGTGTCTCCTCCCTCTAAGCGCGGGTTAAAAGAGCAAACAACCAGTGACGTAGGCGACACCCTGGTGGGGATCATCTTCATGAGGCCAAGTAAGTCGTGAGGAAGAAAGCCACCCGGAGAAGGAAATTCATTGACTCGTCCAAGAGATTCGTCGAGAACATCGAGGTCCAGGTGGATATGTGACTTTCCAAGATTTCTGCGATCCAATACTTTTCCCAATTCCGTCTCAAAGTCGACTTTCTCCTCTGCCTTTCCCCACACTATATCAACGTCGGCTTCTGTTACTGCCTTCCGTTGACGATCCGAGACGTCTCTTAGGCCGCAATAGACGACCCTGTTTATGTCGATGGGCTTGTGGCCTGGAACTGTCTCCATCAGGGCATGCCAGCTCGTTCCTGTCATCATGGAAGCAGCCATAGCGTCCAAATAACCATTTTCGTGGGTTGATGGCGTATCCAAGTCATCATGTGCATCCAACCAGAGGACGCCCAAGTCAGGTACAGAGCTGGTGAGTCCAGCTGCGGTTGCGGTGCTTGCGTAACAATTGCCTGAGAGAACAAGTGGGAATGAACCACTTGTCACAACCTGGGACACAGCCTTAGAAATACGGCGGATGATCTCAAATGTTCTGCCGATCTCGCCCTCAAACTCATCGACAGGACCAATATTGATAAATGATACTGGCGCAAACTTCTTCAATTCCTGGGCCAGACCGTGCGACAAAATGCGGAGAGGGCCACCGCCCACCCTATGGTCGTAAATACCGACATGATAAGGGGCCACAATGATGGTTATCGAATTGGCAGGCATTGTATCGATTGGTAATGATTGATGGAGGTGGTTTGTTGGTGGTGGAATACCGGCGGAGCGCTCTGGAAACTTCGCAGCAGTGACAAAACACCACCTCACGTTAAATATAGCCTGAACGAGCCAATGCTAACGTAGAAGTGCGATGTCATCCAAATTTTAAATTGTCCAAAATGGTGGAGTTGATTCTCCACTCGCTGATGACAAATCGTGAGGGGCAATTTAGCTTACCATCAGGGGTATTCTCGGCCGGCCTTTGACGTCGGTATCAGCTTGCAAAGGGGGCTTGCAACGGCACCTTGGATCATCAAATTGGGAAGTCAACCTGTGACGAAGGCAGCTTGCAAAGGCAACTTGGAAAGGCAGCCTGAAAAGGTAGATTGCAAAGTCAGGTTGGCAAGTCAGGCTCGAGTTGCTGTGGGTGACTGAGTGTATTCAGAGCCGACCTGTAAGGCCGGCATCAGCTTGCAAAGGGAGCTTGCAAAGGGAGCTTGCAAAGGGAGCTTGCAAAGGGAGCTTGCAACAGCGGCTTGTAACGGCAGCTTGTAACAGCAGCTTGTAAAGTAAGGTTATACCGGCAAGCTCGAGTTACTACTAGGTCAGATATCAGCAAACTGATATAGGGGTAAGCAAAGCTGTAGCCCCAGGGTCAGTAGGTTATGTCACGGCTCGTGTTGGGACCAGGCGGTCACAACCGGCAGTAACGAACCCACTTTTCAGAACTAAGCATAGTCTAATTACATTAAGATACAACCTCCTTCCTCTTGCTGCTTTCTATTCTCTTCCTCTTTCTGATACCTTCTCAGTTCGGCATCCTTAAGCGCGGCCTGATGGTTGGCCTCAATCAACTTCAACTCATAATCGCCTCTGGATTTGAGTCGCTCCATCTCTATCTTGCTTTCCCACATGGCGTTGCTATGCTCTTTCTCTCTCTCCCACATCCGCTGCCGCTCCTCTTGAAGCTCGCTCTCGCGCTGTCTCTGCAGCTCCTCCATGCCAACTCGTAGCGCTTCCCTTTTGGCTTCCTCTTCCTTCATCTTCTTCTCGACGTCAGCTCTGACAGCAGCAATCTCCCGCTGTGTTTGAATGTCGTTCTTCTTCCGGGCGTCCTCCATCTCGGCCCGAAGAGCCTTGAGTTCCTTTTCATGCATCGCCCGCAGCTTATCCATCTGGGCCTGGACTTCCTGACCGGCTCCTGTCTGGTCGAGAGTTTTGCCATCTGCCATCTCCTCTTGGATCTTCAGAGTAAACTGGTATCTCTTCGCGAGAATGAACTCAATGATCTTGGTTGCTGAGGTGAATCCGTCATCTTGACGGAACATTGTGCTGCCTTTTCGGATCATGGCTCCCCAGAAATCATCTCTGGAAATTAGCTCTTCCTCCCTTCGGAGCTCGTCTGATGTCGGATTGCGACTCCAGAAAGTTGTGGCAAGGACCACAGAGGATAAGCCTTGGTCGCCACAGAGCTTGCGGAACATTCGCAGGTTCTTCATAGCGGCACCGCCCATGCGAGGATCTCCAATACGGTGAAGGTAGATGATGCCGGCCAGCTTGATATTGGCCTGATACGAACGGCTCAGCCAGTCTGCGACCTCACGCAGGATGTCTGTGTCAGAGCGTGTGCTGTCATCGAAGCCTGGAGTATCGATCAGGAAGAGTCTCTTCTCCTCCTCTCCCGCCTGGAACCTGGCTTCATGAATCCCAACACTTGCTGTACCTGCATGCGCGTTAGGCACAGCGAAGCCACGTGGTGATTGTTGCGATTACTTACAAGACATTAAGCTGTCTCCAACCAAGGCATTGGGATTGAAGTGTGAGATGAATGTGCTCTTCCCAACTCCCGTCACCCCCATGATGGCTATGACGATGTCATCCGGGGTGATGTTGGGGACGTATTCTGCTGGCTGCTGAGGAATCAAATCATCTTGGTAGATATCACCATCCCTGTACGGCGGTGCAGACTCCCCAGCAACCTCGGAAGCAATGTCGTCGTGTGGATGCATCTTCTTGACCATTGCGTGAAGGTGTGAAAGGATTTCTAGGTAAAAGATCGTGGTTGGAGAAGGTGCGAAATTTATGGAATTAATAGAAAGAAAGAAGTGCAATGATAGGATTGCAGGAGTCAGGCTGACTCGGGGGCCGTATCATGTATGCCCCGACATTCAAGACTGAGGGGACCACAGGACGGTTCAGTTGTCTTAGTGCATCGCGGTGGCTTGTGCCGTGAGCCCGTGTCATGTCGCCGCTTTATTGCAGAGATAAAGCGAGAGGGGGTGCTAACAAGGCATATCTCAGCTGAGATAGGCACATTGATCAGGCAACCAACCAGATCCGGCGCCAGCATCATGTCGGCTGCATCTAGAACTCCATCGATCTTCATATGTACCCAGTGACCACGTAATCCCAAATGTCATCATATGCTGGTGACTGTCTAGCGGGCGCCCCTTTGCAACTTGTTGCCTTGTCATTGGCCTGCCTGGGTTGTTGGTGGAGATTGTTTCAACTGGAAGTGCAAGTGTGCCTAGCTGAGGCGGACAGAAGCTGTTGACCGGTGCGAAGGAATGGAGAGAGGCGGACAGCCAGCTGAAAATTCAAGTGCCGATGAGATAGTTTGTCGTCTGCTCGAAATGGAGGGTATCATGGCTGCCTCATATGCGGCTGCGCTTGATCAGCCCACACACCCCATGGGCATCGATCAAAAGCCTCTTGCTCAGGAATCACTGTCTATTCATCACACCCCACGACCCAACAGCAAAATCACGATGCCACAAGGAAGCACCGACAGACATCTCACAGAGGGCACATTGCTGATCGATCTTGATGCCAAAGACCAGCAAATGTCCCAGGGAGACAATCCGTGGGCCGAAATGCACGAACAGGGGTCTCCCATCGATGATTACATCGATATTTCGGTCGATCAGGAATCTGACGACGATGGTGCACCTCTGCAGTGAGCCTATCATTGAATGTCCCTGATGATGGAACTAACATGAGTTTCAGACAAGACAGTGCCGTAATCCTCATCATGGGTGTGACTGGAGCAGGAAAGAGTTCATTCATTTCCCTCCTCGCTGACCAGGAGGTCGAGGTAGGCCACAGCCTGCAGTCAAGTAAGCAATATCTCATCTGTCACTCAAGAGTTCTGAATGGCACTAAACATTTGTGCTTAGGCACTGTCGATGTCGGGTTATACAGCTTCAACATATCGAAGGACAAGACAGTGTTTCTCGTAGACACCCCAGGCTTTGACGACACGAATCGACCGGATGTTGATATTTTGAAGGACATTGCCTTCTTTCTGACCAGAATGCATGAGCAGAGGTGGCGTCTGGCCGGGGTGGTATACATGCATCGTATTACAGACCCAAGAATCTCTGGCACTTCTATGAAGAACCTCCAGATGTTCCAGAAGCTGTGCGGTAGAGCGAGCATTCCCCATGTGACCTTGACCACAACCATGTGGTCAGCTCTTGGGCCAACGCCTGCCGAGCAGCAGGTCGGCCTCCGTCGTCAAGCCGAGCTGCAGAAGCAGTTCTGGGCTCCCATGATCTCCTCGGGGGCAAAAGTCATGCCGCACGATGGCTCTGCCGAGTCGGCTTGGGCAATCGTCTCTGCTCTCGCCGGGCAAAATACAGACACGGTTCTCGGTATTGTGCGGGAGATGGTTTACGAGCAAAAGTCCCTATCGGAGACTGAGGCCGGCCGATTTGTTCAGCAGTCACTGGATGAGGCTAAGAAGAAATTTGATCGAGAAATTTCTGACTTCCAGGAGAGCATGGAAGAGGCTATAAAGGAGAACGACAAGGAAGCCCAAGCTGCGATTGCCAAAGAAAGGGATGAAGCGGCTGCCAAAATCCGAAAACAAGCCGGGAAAGCGGAAGAACTGAATGTCTCCATGCAACAACTCGTCCACGAGAAGCAGTCGAAGTTCGAGCGTCTAGCACACACCGCGGCAAGCCAGCCAGTGACTCTCCAGACCTCAACTGCCGCAGCCGCAAGGACGGAGCGCATCCTCGAGCTAGAGGTCTCCTTGCAAGAGAGCGAGAGAAGTCACAGGGAGGCTCTGGCTAGACAACGGGTGCAGCAACAGTCTCAAACCACCGCCCAGCTGCAAAGCATCCGAGTTATGGTGGAGCAGAGCTCCCGCCAGCGGCAAGAGCTGCAACGACAGCTAGACTACGAGCGGCGGCAGAGACTGAAGGAACAGCGGCGAGTAAATCCCATAGCTGCTTTTTTTAGGGGTTTTTTTATGGTTCCCGAGCCAGAACCGCGGCGGTCTAGGCGTAGGGAGAGGTCACGTCGCTCGGAAAGCTATCATGATGAGTGGGACTACTGAGGTATCTAGCTTGCTATATGGACGTTCCAGAATGTATTAGTTAATTTTTTGGCAATTCTTTTCAGTAGCAGAACATTAGGAACGACAGTGTCCTTATTGATATGATGTGATAAATTTAGACTCGACAGTTAAAGTGGCCAGACGATTGTGATGGGTGTACATTCAGCACATTCAGCACATTCAGGCGTACTATAACAACACGTGAACAATGCCAGCACACCAAGGAGGGATGTTGAAACCCTGTTTTTTGCTCTTATCATCGGAGCGCGCACCATCCAGCTAGGTTGTCGCCTCAATCCAGGCTTCCAGCGCCATCATCCACCTTGTCGGTCTGGCCTTCGTATAATCCAGTGCTGCAGGCAAGGGCTGACATGTAGGCATACTTTTACACGTTCTCGACTCAATCATTAGCTCGAATCGCTGCTTTAACACACCTGGAGAACGTGCCATCGGTGATGGCGTGAGAGTGCTTCAGCCTCAGCTCCTGCAAGCCACCTTTTCCCATCACAGACTATTGGTGCTAGTGGGTGGTGATAGGCATTATCAGGACCCCACCGACTTCTAATTGCGGTAAACAGGGCGAGGATACGGATATTGAGTTTGACACTTGAGGACAGGCTGTGGTCTGATTGTGGTCAAAGAGCGATTTGCCCCTAGTGGCTGCAAGCCTGCAAGGCGGACGCGCATGTGATAAAGGTTCGCGGACGCGAAAGAGACCGAGACATTGGGAGGCCTCATCACAACTAAGCAACCTAGGTGATACGAATAGCGCGCCTTGTTCGTCGGAGGGCGTGGCGTGGTTCATGGGAGCCTGCTTATGGTCCTCTGCCTAAGCCTGTTACATGAAGAAAAATGCTGTACGGAGGGCCACAACAACCGAATTCTCAATTCGCGAATCTATAGAAGCGGATTCCCTAACTCGAATTACCATTAGCCAATCCCATCAGCTACCTCTGACATCAGTGAACATGACAGGCCCGGAGATCATGATTGCCGTCATGGGCGTCACCGGCTCTGGGAAAAGCTCATTTATTCGTCTGGTCACCGGGAGGTCTGACGTTGTAGTTGGAGATTCCCTTGATTCTGGTTCGTCAATGTCTTGCGCATGACTATAGGCTCCTACTCACAAATCCCAAGAGACGAGCGAAGTGCACTCCTATGACTTCTACCACCGTGGGACCAAGTATGTCCTTATCGATACTCCAGGGTTCGACGATACCAATCGACCGGACAGCGAAATTACAGAAAGAATTCTAGCCTGGCTTTCGAACTCGTATGCTTCTGGCAAGCTGCTAAACGGGGTCATCTATCTGCATCGGATCACAGATACACGGATGGGTGGGACAGCCCTCCGCAACAATCGAATGTTCCATCAGCTTGTCGGCAGAGATGCCTTCAAGAATGTCACCCTAGCGACCACCTTTTGGGAGCATATCTCCGAGGCTGTCGGAGCTCGGCGTGAGCAGGAACTCCGAGAGACAAAGGATTTCTGGGGTGGCATGCATGGCCAGGGTGCGGAGATGGTCCGGCTGAAGCGGGACCGAGTCGCTGCACTCTCGATTGTCGAGAAGATCGGCAAGAAAGGAAAGGTCGTCGTGCAAGCCCAGGATGAGATGGTAACCCAGGGGAAGTCTATCAACGATACAGCTGCGGCACGCGAGCAGAAAGAACAGGCTCAGCGCCTCGAGCGCGAGCTACGGGAAAAGCTTGAGAAAGAGCGGCTGCGTCTACAACAAAAGGCAGAGGATGAGAGACGGTGGCAGGCCTTACTAATCCGAAGGAACGAAATCGAGATGCAGCGCAAGTTGGACGTAGAGAGAGAGGTAGCTCAGGCCAGGGAAGAAAGAGCAAGACGTGAGACCGAGGCCCGGCAAGAGCGTGAGAAGCGTGAGTTGGAATTGGCACGGAGGCGCCAAGAGGAGAAGCGGAAAAAAGAACGAGAAGAGATGGAACGCAAGCGCCAGGAGCAGGAGAGGAGAGATGAGGAGCGAGCAGCCGAGCTAAGACGCAAGTTCCAACGCGAATACGTCTGCATTGGCTACTCGGCTTCATGGCCTTGCGACAAATGCAAGGGTAGGATCTTCCGGTATACCAAATATTACCGTAATTGGAAGCCTCGTCTCTTGAATGGGTATGTCTAACGATTACCAGATTGCTGCTTCTGTGATTCGGACAGATATTTCACTTGCGGTGCTTGTGGTAACAACTGTGGAGTGGGCACTCACCCGTACATGACGGAGCGGATTACGCCACGGACTTCATCAGATGACAGCTGTACTTTGATGTGATACAGGCTTCAAGATGGCGAGGTACGTTCCATTTTATGAGGTCGGAGTTGATGTGAGCTAGATGGAGTCGCGGTTGGATTTCCTGGTGTGCGGCACTTGGCGATGCGAGAGAGAGCGATTACAAGCAAATAATCTGCACTAGGCTTGACGCAAGTAAGGCCTTTCCTTTTAGAAAGACGAGGCCATAACCATCAAGATCCTTTTATCCCCGCTGTTCATTCCTGCCAATCCTATCTCCAGGACTGGGTGCAGATCGAATGTGAGGTGAACCGTATGCCGGCGTCAACAGATCCTGAAGCCACCGCCTTTCGACATGATGATAGTGCCGCCTTTATAGGCATCTTGACCCGTCCACAATCATCCGTCTATGGACGCGGTTGCCTATCCACCTCGGCCCCCTTCATGAGTTTTCAGTACAATTACTTTCTCCATCCTAGATGAATGGCCACCTTCGGCCAATTCTTGCCCCTAGTCGCGTTAGTCGACACTACCAGAACCCATTGGTTCCTGCTGGGAGCTGAAGATGAGCGTGACAGTTTGCTGCGTTCATTTCAAACCATGAAGACGTTTGACAGATCAAACTCCACTAATGGATATGTCTGTTACAAAACATCTCAAATATGGAACTTCTACGGCCCTTGTTCAAAAATGTAAAAAAAGAAAAAAAAAGAAAAAAAACATGCGGCGGTCTTCCACTTGCCTAGCCTTGATTACCTAGAAAAATTCAATCGAGATTAGGGAAGATATTCTCGCCTACTCCACACATAACTCACGCCTTGCACTGCATCAATATCCTAACGCCGTAGTTAAAAAATGCCATCTGCAAATCCCCGTCAGAACTTGTGCCAGAGGTGCTCTGTGGACCGAAATGACCCCCGAGACACCCTAACGCAACATTTTTATATATATCCCCTGCTCGACGGCCCAGCTCCGCCTCGACTAGTTGCTCGACGTAGATGTTCCAGCTCGTGGCTCGATCGATGCCAGGATCTGACGGCACGGTAGCATCGAACTTGGCGCGAATGGTGGCAGGCGCAAACCAAACAGCAATGAAAAGCAAGACGACCCCGAGCGAGTAGTGGTCGTGCCGCATCGTGAATAGTGGCAGCGGCTCTTGGCCCTGGCGCTCAGGGTGAGTGAATAGATCGACATCTCTGCCTGCCCAGGTCTGTAGAGACGCTGCGTCTGCTCGGCGGCTCAGCGCGAAGCCTAACAAACGCGGCTGTGTCAAGTCGATGCCACCCCCTGGCTGGCGGCTCGTCTGGCAGAAGATGATATTCTCTGGCCGGAGGCTCTTGTGAACCCAGCCTCCTGAAACTGCTTACCCTAGGCGCTGCTAAAGTATCTTCTGTTGTTATCTTAACTATATATTTCTCACTTTCAATTCTTATAATTGTTTATAATGTGATGGTTAGCACTAGAATCGTGACATCGTCCCCCGGCCTTCTTCCTGTTCGTTTAATAACTCCGCCGAACAGTATTTGTGCCATGTTCAAACCATCAATCAGCGCAGGAGATGCACTGTGACTCAAAGCTTGGCTCAGTATCTCAACTGCTTCTTCAGAGGACACCAAATCCCATAATCCATCAGTTGCAACTATGCCGACCATCGGACGCGAACCCTGTGCGTTCGTTACATCATCGTGACTTGAAATACCAACATCCAACGGAACTTTGGTCACTTGTGGCGTTGATGAAACGTATGGAGGGCTTTTGTATGCCCAAAAAAGTGTGTCGAAGCGATCGATAAGTGGGATAATCTTGACTCTCCCCTTGGAAGCTGCGGCTGCTTGCTGATGAGCACTCAACTGGTGTATCAAATCTCTATGCTGACTCCGCTCCTCGCGCGTCAACTCAGAGTATTTTGGCGATTCTCCTGCTGCATTCTGGGCGGCCATACTGCGGGCGGCTCGGAGAGGCAACTTGTATATGCCGTCTCCGAATGCCCGAGTCGACAGGGTCTCCCCAAATAGCCGCCCACCCACAAAGATGTCCGTTGGATCATCGCCAGGATGTTGGGATATGATGAGCGATTGCTCGTCTTTGACTGCCGAGTTGAGGTCGATGCTTGTAGCTTGGATAGTCGGTTCAGGGCTCAAAGATGCCACAACCACTCGCGAGTCTCCGAGGTTTATGATGTCGGCGGATGGCGTTCCTCGACGATCGTGTGGCACCTTGATCATGAGCATGGAGGCTGTACAGCCACTCAAGACTCTCAGTGCAGCGGTTGTACCTTCCGCCGTGATCTTACTTCCTGCATCGCCCGACTCGTCTCCATTTTGTCTCTTTGCCTTGGAAAATTTTGTTGTGATGGAGCTAAAAATTCGCCTAGGAGTATGGGCTGCAGGTTTCGTTGGAATAGAATGCGCATCTTGAAACGACGATGACATTTGTTGATCAAACCTCTCAAAGGCGTTTTGAATCGGCTTTGTCTGACCATCCGCGGCGCCACTGAGATGAGCAGCGGTTGTCAACACCTCTGATGGCAAGGCCTGTGCTACGTAGGCGGCCGCGGCAGATCCACGATGGCCGTCGTAAACACCGAGCAGAAGTGTAGTCTGTCCAGCTTCTAGCCCATCTGTTTCACCTACTCGGATATCGATCGAGTATCTGTCCTCGATTGGACGGCCAGTGGGTTGATGCTGGAGGATATGTATCGTCGCCGTCTTGTTTGAGCCCACGTCTGATTGTGGTCCTATCGCGATTCGGCGTTTATCAGTGACAGTATCGCCCTGCCCCATCTTGAGAGGTGCTACGCCATCAGGTCTGGTCTCGGAGCTTGGTTCATCCATATGGCCGAAAGGAATATGCTTGGTGACTCGGTGAGGGGTTTTGAGGTTTTGAGAAGCCAGTCAAACTACCCAGTGCTGCCTAGGGCGAGGCTTGTACAGAATAAGTTTAGTCGCCTTGGTGTGGTGGTTGCGTCAAACTGCACATCGGACCATGCTGTGCTTTCATAATTACAGTGGTCTCTGAGTGTATGAGGAATTGGTATAAGCAGATGTGGCTGAATGATCTATTTGGGCTACCCATGCCACCAGGAGCTAGCTCGTTGCTTGGGTTGCTGCCACGGTGACTGGAGTAGAGATCATATACCGTATGCGAAGGTCGGCATTAGGAGAGACGCAAAGAGGGTGGACGAACGCCTCGATCTTGGTGATGGGCGTTAATGGAGTGAGCAATTCTGTGTCATGTGCCTGTTGCAACGGCGTGAAGGACGCCCAGCTCAACACCAGATTCTTTACCGATGTGGTCCATGCTTACCCCCAGGATCTAGGCTGGGCTGTGCTGGTGCAAATGCGAAAGACAGAGGAAGTTGGGAAATAAGCAAAAAAAGAAGTTGGGGATAGAGCGGTACATAGTAAATCCAGAGCCCCATACGTCGGCATCTCAAACTCCCCGGTGGCAATCCCCATTGGCACATGTGCCAACGAGCCGCTTGCAGGGTAATCTAATTCCGCCAGACATTAATAATCCCAGGCGGGGAAAAGTGGGATGAGTGTGGTGCACAAGTCCGTTTGCTGCCGTTATCCTCGGGCCTATTATAAACCCAGCCGATGCGGCCTCTTCCGCTGCATGAGGGCGCGTATTGTTCAACGTTCCAGTATGCGGCTTTGGCGGCATGAAACTTGAGGATACAGCGTCTTTCGTGCCCGAGGAAATCCGTATCGCCGCTTACCAATATGGTTATAAGGCCAAGACAGGGTGACGTTTCGCGGTCGATGGTGGTTTATAAAACCTCCCCATTCCGGTTATAAAATGTCCCCATTCCTCAACCCTCACTTCTCTTCATCTGCCCCTCATCACCAAACACGCCATGTCCACTGAGAACTTTGCCACGCTGCCGCATCGTGTGGCCCGGGATGCTCACATCGAGCCCTTCCACATCGCCATCCCCCAGCACGAGATCGATAGACTCCATTTACTCCTCGACAACTGCCCCGTGGCAGACGCCAACTGGGAAAACTCGCAGGAAGATGGGCGTTTCGGCGTGACCAGAGACTGGCTGACCAAAGCCGTAAAAGATTGGCGTCACAATTACAACTGGTGAGAACCACGCCTAGCTAGGCCAGAAAAAAGGGACTGACAACCCAGGCGTCAATGGGAAGCCCAATTCAACTCGTACCTTCAGTACATGATCGACGTCAAGGACGATGATGGCAAAGCATACAGTATCCGCTTCAATGCTCTTTTTTCCACCAATCCAAAGGCGTTGCCAATCATCTTCCTGCACGGCTGGCCTGGTTCAGCGGTAGAATTTCTTCCAATGCTGGAACTTATCAAGCAGCAATACCAGACTGCAGACTCCTTGCCTTATCACATAATCGTCCCCGACCTCATCGGCTTCGGTTTCTCATCTCGCCCTCCTATCGATAAAGACTACGGTTATGATGACAATGCGCGGATTCTAGTCAAGATGATGCACAGCCTGGGCTTCACAGCGGAGAATGGCGGATATATGACTCAGGGAGGTGACCTCGGCGGCACTGTGGCTCCCAAAATGGCCGTTCTTGATCCGGAGAATTGTCGACTTGTACATGTCAACGTATTAGCGATGCCACCGCCCGAGGGAACAGACGTCGAGGAAGACATCCGATCTGGCAAATACACACCAGAGGAGGCTGAGGCTTTGCGTAACGGCATGGCATTTTTTGCTAGGGGAGCTGCATACGCAGCAATTCAAGGCACCCGGCCTGCGACTTGTGGCTTGGCCATTGGTAGCAGCCCAGTCGCACTGCTTGCATGGTGAGTGCCATGCCAATAAGAATGGCCTTGAAGTGACTGACCACGGCCTCGTCTATATCTTTAGGATCGGAGAAAAGTTCATCGAGTGGTCAGATCCTGAGTCGAGACCTTCTCTAGAACATATTCTCACCAATGTGTCTTACTATTGGTTTACGAAATGTTATCCCACATCAGTCTGGATCTACCGACTTATGGTCGCGGAAGGGTCAAACATTCGATCCGGATGGGTTGGCATTCAGCGCCCTCTTGGGTATTCCTGGTTTAAGTCGGACGCCTTCAATCCCCCAAAGCAGTGGCGCGATAGAATTGGCATAGTCAAATGGTTCCGATATCACGAACGGGTAAGCTTAAGTCACTTTATTCTTCAATGCCATCATTCCTGGTTCTCCGCCGCAGATGAGCTAATCTAACTACTAGGGAGGCCATTTTGCAGCATTAGAGCAGCCAAATCTCTTGTGGGAGGATGTCGTGGATATGATTGCAGACTTTGGCCTTCAGCCGCGTAATTGAGATGTGTCAGATTACACCGTCAGGTCAAAAACATAATGCACAACTACAATTAGTAACTGGTTGTGCATCCAAGTCTATATACCGCAATCTGACACACACACCCAGCGTGAACGACTTCTAGAGGCTCCCAATTCACGACTGAAATGTAAAGCAACTAAACCGTAAGTAGTGACACTGGCTGGTAATCCCCTTTCGAACCGACTTTTCGCTGCTCTTAGCTGGCTACTAAGTAATAAGCCCGAAGAATACGGACCGTGTATTAAATTAACAGTTAATAGCTAGAGCCCTCGACGGGTAGAGAAATTGGAAGGTTGAAAGGGATAAAGGAAGTCTTAATTCTCTTCTGGCGGTGCGGAAATGTTGCCCAAGTTTGAGACATTTCAAGCTGCCAATCCTCTATGCTTATAGCAGCAAACTTATTACGCTCAGTCCGGAGATAGGCATTAAGAGGCTGTTGTATCTAGTCTATATAACAGGAGGATAAGTTTTTTCTATTAACTACTAACTAGCCTGTAAATATCGATATCCTACTGCTCTAGGTAATATATAGATGTCCCTGAATTAGATATACTCTAGCTCTGATACTCTTAGTATTAATTTAAAACAGATTGTTATTATAGGTAAGGATACTAGTGTGGATTTTATAGCAGCTGCAATAATTTAATTTAAAAATAAAAATCTGACTTTTTTATTTCTTGGTAAATTCTAATATATACTATATTTAGTAACTATAATAAGAAGAATATACTAAGCCTGTTTTTTTTATAAAATACTAATAATAACCTAATTATATAAATAGCTTTATTATTAAAATTACTATTCTAACTACTATTTCAAATTCTATATTATATATTTATATAAGTATTAATAAGAAACTTAGTTTATTAATCTTAAACTTAATATAACAGTTATATCTTCAGTTTGCTATATATATAGTATAGAGTAAATAGAAGATTAGTTACTAAAGGATAAACTATAGATTTATATTAGTAGATTAGTTAGAATATTACTTACTGAATAAGTATTATATCTAGTAATAGTTAAATATAATAATATATAGTAAATATAACAGTTATACCTTAGATCTGCTATATATATAGTATAGGGTAGGTAAGAAACTGGTTACTAGTAGATAAACTATAGATTTATATTAGTAGATTAGTTAGGATATTACTTACTAGATTAAATATTGTTAGAGGTTATTAAGTAGTAAAATAAAATAATATTATAATAAGAGGAATATTCTAATAAAGAATATAAGGTTAAGAGGTATATATAGATAAAAGGTAGATAGTATAAGATAGTATAGTATAGTATATATTAGTATATTATAGTATATTATATTAGAAATCTCTTTTTTTAAATAGCTAGAAAGTCTCGGGCTTTTTATAGAGAATTTCTTAAAATTCAGCTGTTATAGCTAGATAATAAATATACTATTAGATAGCCTGAAAAATCAGCTTTCAGATAGTATTAGAATTATCCCTTATTATATTCTAAATCCTAAGATATCCAGCTTTAAAATTAAGTTAATTTTAAAGTAAATTAATTTTAAAGTAATTTTTAATTTCTAATTATCAAGCTAATATTAGCCCGACTAAAACAGTATAAATAGTATTAATAATACTATTTTTATATTATTTAGTTTTTTTTAACCTTACTTAATATTATTAAATAAATTAAAACTATATAGTAATCTTAAATAGTAAAAATAAATAATAAAAGCTATACCTAATATTAAAAGAAATAGTAACTAAATAATAAGATTATTATACATTAATCTCTATTTAAAGCTTTTATTTAACCCCTCTAATCTTAACTCTACTATTTATAAATAATAAAATTAGTTAATAACTTTATTATTTACAGTTAATAACTTTACTATTTATAATTAATAACCTTAAGATAGTAATCTTATTCTAAATAATAGAATATAAAAAAGACTAATATCTTCTATTATTAAAAGATTAATTTCCCTTTTAATATTTATTTTATTATAACTAATTTTAATATAATAAATATTCTTTAAAGAACTCTTATTATTAGTAACCTATTATATCTAGATTATAGAAAATAATATATAATATAATCTTAAATTCTTTTAAAATTTAAAGAATAAATTAAAAAAATAGAAGCTAAATTTCCTCTTAAACTTTCTTAAAAAAGAAAATCTATTTAAGCTATTACTATACTATCTGTAATTTCTAAATAGTAATTAATAAGTTATATTAGCTATTTTTAAATACTATTTACTTTTTAATAATAGAATTAGGAATATTAAGTAATAAAATTAGGTTATTAATATTATCTCTGATATTTAAATAGAAATTAGTATACTATTTAACTTAACTAAAAATATTAATAATCCTAATCTAAGAGATTAAATCTTCCTCTAGAATATTACTAGAGCCTAATATAACCCCTGGTTCTAGGAGCTGCTATATTATATTAGGTTAGTATAGATACTAGCTACCTAGAGTGGGATCTTGGGGTATTTTAGTTACAGGTTGGGTTATGGGAATTGGCGGTGTATATATTAAGGTTAAAATAGGTTGAAAAAGTTAGATAGGATTTTAGTAGAGAAGAAAAAAGCAGCTTAAAACCTAAAACTTAAGCTTTAGTAACTGTAATATATATATAATAAAAATACAGTAAAATTCAAATACTAGGTTCTCTTATTAAGGGGTTTTTATATTATAAGAGGATATTTTTTCCTGATTTTAATAACTTCTTTTTTAACTTTAAAGCTATTATAATAAAAGAGTTATAGTAAATTATATAAAATTAAATATCTATTTATATATTTAAAGAATATTAATAAATTAGAAGAAATTTATAGGGTATATATAATATATATAATACTAGGTATTTATATTATATAAATTATAATATAATATCTCCCCTTTATTAATTCTTATATTACAGCTCAGGTTAAGACTAGGCAGTTATAACTAGCAGAATTATAATAATACCCACTTTCTACTTATTAGCCCAAGTACCTATATATAAAGGACTATTATCAGTAACTTACTTATAACTCTTAGTAATAAGACTAATAGTCTTATTAGTAAGACCTATAATAGAATTACTAAGACTCTTATTAGTAAGACCTATAATAAAATTACTAAGACTACTCCAAGCACCCAGTATATAGATACAGTTATTTAGCACTTTTATAATAATAGCTTTACCAGCTATTAATATACTTAGTTATATTAAATCTACTATTCTACTATTACCAGACCGTAACCTATATTGCTTACTATAACATCCTGATTTACTAGATTATATACCTCACGCCCGGACCTATCCTACACCCCTAGGTTAGACCCGACTGTTATAATAAGGGAGTAAGCAGAGGGCACTAAATACACACACCCACCTAAAAGGTCGTATTATAATAGCTATAATAGTATCGTAATAAAAAGATTAAAAAAGATCCAGTTTAAAGTCCAGATAAATTAGATAGCTGGATAAAATAGATAGCCTTATTAGCTGATACTATTTAATTAAATAAATCTCTAGAAGGTCCTTAAAAAATAAGTTAAATAATTATTAATTAAATAAGATATTGGATAATAATACTTAATATCTAAAGGTCTTATCTAAGACCTTCCCAATTTATAGGCTTAATAGGTCTGGCTACTAGTCCTTGCCCAGTACAGCACTTTCTATTAAAGGAACCCACTAATTCTCGCTCTAGTAGCTGTAAGTATCTAATTAGATAATTTTTATCCTTAAAAACCGAAAAGCCCCGACTTATTATATAACTTAGCTAAAGATATTAATAATACTAATAATATAAAAAGCTAAAACTTCTTTTAGAAAATTAGCTGGGCTGAATATAATTTCTAATTTTAGAAGTTATTATATTATATTAAGTTAGTATCGATACTAGCTACTTAAAATACTAACTAGAGGGGGGATTTAAATAACTTAAATAGGTTATTATAGATATTAGAAATCTTAGGGTATTTTAGAGGTTAAGTTATGGGAATTGTTAGTATATTTATCAAGGTTAGAATAGCTACAGCTTATTAAAAAAGTTAGATAGAATTCCAGTAAAGAAGAAAAAAGCAGCTTAAAACTCAAAACTTAGGCCTTAGTAACTGTAACGTGCGCATAACGAAAATACAGTAAATTCAAATACTAGGTTCCCTTATTAAGGGATAGTAGTAATATATAGAAACCTAGATATTTCCTAGAATCTATATTAGCTGTAAACCTAAATCTCTACTTAAAATGACCTATAGTACTAATAAGTATTCCAATCCTACTGAAATCTAATTGCTCTGTAATAGTCTGTACACAGGAAATTGGGAGGTTGTGATTAGCCAGGGGCTGTCCGAATACCGAGTAATTAACTGCGAATAGTGCTTAGGGACCAGTAGTATCGAATAGTCTTCTATCGAATAGAAAAGCAAGTAGAGACAGCGGAGAAATATGGATATCAAACCGCGGCCCCGGATCCGAATCAACCTGCTGGCTGAGGAGCGTCCGGCATGCCATCCAAGCTCGAGAGAAGAATTTCCATAAATTCCGTATCGATATCCTGAATGCTGGAATTGAGTTGGAACATTGAATCGCCATCGCTATTCTCTTGGAAGGTCCACTGGTGTTCCAAGTCGCGCTCTTCGTGGGATTGTTGACTCAGATTGCTGCCGCCAACTATACTCGTTATTAGAAATACCAAGTCTCTTCTCATTGCGAATCTGAGGGCTACTGACCAGTCTGTTTGTCAAGAAGCTGTTTGTAAATTTTGAGTAAGATCTCCAACGATTTGCGGCTGGCCATAGTGTATGATGCCAAGTCTTCGAGGATCGTCTTGCACTTGTCCCAAGTCAATGTAATGACTTCTAGATCAAGACCTTCCAACGCTGGGCATAACCGCGCAAAAACAAGGACCAGACCAGCAGTGCAAGCATCTACACGGTCATTCAGTTAGATATTGTTTCCACTGAAGCAAGGAGTGGATCATCGTACATAGTCCGTCCCACCACCAGCCTCCGCTAGCTCCCGTCCGGTAAGTACTGTAGATTAGATTGATAAGCTGTACTGCAGCCTCAATGCAAGACTTAGCAGACTCGTTGGTAAATGATGATTTTAGTTCTTTTGCAAATACCCCGCTGGTAGGTGGTATTGTATCTTTCATGTCATCACTTGGATTGCGTGCAACTGACTGTCTTGCAAGCATGGGTCGATGGAGCAATAACTTCAAATAAAGAAATCTACACCAAATGTGAGTACCAATTTCGATTTTGTCTCTTTTTTCAATTCCTGGAGGAATACTTACCTAGCGTGAAGTACATTTGCCTGCATCTTAAGAATATTTATGGTATCATCAGATATGGCTGGCGGCAGTTCGGGGCGTAGCCATGACAGAAAAGTCGGGGTAGACTGTTCATAGCTTTCCAAGTCGGACTGTAATCCTACAACAGTGTCAAGACTAGTAGGGTTGTTAAACCCTAAAACTAAAGAGCCCCCTCCACTGCCTTCTTGCTTTGAAGCAGGCTGGTAGACCTTGAGCAGTATATTTTCAAGGATTCCATTCAGTGTAATGGACTCATTGCTGAATTGAAGTTTCAGAGTCTCTTGGTCAAGTCTCCCCGAATGGCCATGCTCGAGAACGGCTGTGGAAGGTGGGATAGAGAGGGATATAGTTGTTGTCATGTTCGGCCGCCCCAAGGTCATGCTCACCAACCTAATGATTCAGAGTCAGCCACTATTTCATATGCCTACCCACACAAGCAGCTCAATGGCTCTCGATTGAATACCTACATATCCAATATGACACAGCCATGCCATGTACGTCTTCGGATTTCCACCTCACGCTGCTTTCCCTCGGGATGGGTGGGGTTCGTATGGAGCCCTAGACCTTGAGCCATACGACAGGCTACACCAACCGTGTTCCAGCATCTGTCAGGAAACGAAGTGCCCTGCAATAGCAGCGAAATTATAAGGAGTGTTTGTACAACGCTCAAGTTGTTCATGTCCAATAATGGCAGACCAAAAAGATCCTTTGACCTCTGAAAGAAAAAGTCGAGAGCGCTTGTCTTCTCCGACTGGGGAATATCCGAGAATGTACAGCCTAAAGCGAATATGGCATTAAGAGCACAGTGAAACACAAGGCTATTTGAATCTGCCCCGGGAGAGCTGCCTAGGCCAAGTCCCTGGAAGTTATTGAATTCCTCAGTGCTGGACTGATTTGGCTGCCATAGACTATGATAGGCATGTTCAAAAGCGAGTCTGTCAAAGAAAGGGTAGAGATAGAATACTTTTGCAAAATATCTTTGAACCAGGTGATCAGCAAGCTGCTGATGCGGAAGGTGGAATTTGTCAAGATTAGCAAATCCGAGGCCAGTTGGGCGAGCACTTAGTTGCGGTCTCAAAGTGCTGGCTGATTTAATGGAAAAACTAGGATATGCTTCTTGCAGAAAGGAAAATGTCGAAGACCTGCCGAAGAAGGTTTCCCTTTCCGTGGGGGGTTGGCTGAGATCCAGCTCAGATAGAGTAGTACCCATGGCAGTAACACCACTTTCGTTATTGGCACCATCGACTTGATCCTGTGGGGATGGGCTGTCCGACGGATTCGAGAGTCTGCTAAAGTCTGGCAAGGCGTGGATGTTGGGCTGCTGGGGCAGTGAATACGGAGCAGCATCATGCCCTCTTTCTGGGAGTGTTTGATGCACGTTTGATTCTGAGCCTCTCAGATCGATTCCGTGGGTAGAACATACTTGCTCAAGTTGCCGAATGCGGTCTTGCAGTGACTTTGTGTAACTTGATAAAATCATGATTAGCAACGCTACACTCCTTGCGTTGTGGGGGAAGGTGTGTAGTACTCATCACCGCCTGCCCCACGAGGCTTCGCTGATTTATATATGCACTGGTCCAGTCGGAGACATCGGCGCTGGCAGCTTGCGCAGATGGGTTTTCCTCCATCGCATCGAGACTTGCGCTCCCTGCAAGGCTCGCATGCCAACGCCACCTTGACTCGTCGTGGACGCTCACGATGGTCCGGTGCCATTACCCGGGTCCGACGTGCCAAGAGAAGCGAATAGTCTGATCCTCTACGTATGCACGGGAATGATTGAGAGCGCTAAGAATGATGAACTTCCAAAGATTGCTTTGGGGATAATAACAATGGAGGTTTGGGATGGCAAGGCCGTCGCCGAGATGTGTCCTTTCACCTTGGGGACTAATCCATATTCGGCAGGATGTTGGCCTTGGCCAATTATATTAAATACCGAAGTGCGGGGGTGTGTCAGACCTAAGTTAAGGCTCAGCTGGGCGATCAGGACTAACCAAGTCAGCATCATAGTCCAGTAATTCTATAAGTTATCACCCTGGATACGGATGTAGAAAAGAGTTTAGAAGATATACGTAACCTATTCAAGTATTATAATTTATAGAGCGATATAAGTCATCATCTTATTGTTATATAATAGATTGTGGCTGGAGTACCTAGGTCCTGTAGTACTCCAGGGTACGGAGGACCGCGTTAAATGTCCTTGCCTGCTAAGGCGCTAAATTCGGGAGTGCTTAAGTGAAGTACATAGGAGTACATCCATCTTTTTCTTTCACTCCCTAAGCGCCCTATAAGCTCAGCACCCCCTTTCCACTAGCAAAAAGCTTAGTGGTTCAGAAGTGTCGCTAAGCCAACTCTATATAAGGAAACTTTTAGTAGATTAATATCAAAACCTTAGTTATAAAGAGAGTTTAATAACCCCTCTTCTAGCTAATTTAAATAACCCGGATTAATTATTATAATTATTATTATCAATTTAAATATTATTATAATAATTAAATTAACTGTATTAAATCCATTATATACTATAAATCTAGCCTAGCCAGATTTATATATTTATATATATCTTAATAATATATTTATAGCAGCTAGCTTATTAAACTAGCTATTAGAATTCTTATAAGCTTAGTTTCTAAAGTTTTAATTAATTATATAAGCTTATAGAGCTATATTTATATATTAGAGCTCTAGCTATAATATCACAACCCATATCAGACTAGAACCCGACCTCGTCACATACGCTGATAACATACCCACTTATCCCCACTACTTATAACTGGATTACCCTAATTACTAGATAATCCAAGTAATCCAGTAGAAAGGATCATTAGAATCATTAAGTGATCCCCATAATCCAACACCATACCGTGACTATATAGACGCCTGAGTAGTGCACATCTCCAATAGGCAGCTACTCAGCTTTCAATACAACTTGGTTACCTCAATCACCTTGACTCGCTACGCATTACTATACTTGACTATTACCAGACGTAATATTTACCCAGTAAGTAACGCCCTAACCTATCTGCTAACATAAACCTACAGTTTATCCACTAGTAACCGCTCTCTTGCCTACCCTATACCACGTATACGGCAGACCAGAGGCACGACCGTTACATATAAAGATATCTCCAGTACTAAATAGACTGCTAAACTGGCTAAAGCAGATATAGAGCTTTTAAAACTACCCAGACTAGCTTTATCTCTTACTTTTAATAAGTAAAAGGCTAAAGCCCTCCCTTAAACCGCCTTTAAGATCTGGTAGTAAGACTATACCCCAGATTCATATCAGCTATACCAGCTTAAAGTAACCGCTAAGTACCCAGATAAATTACAGCTTCTCCAGAAGCAGCTCTAATATCTCTTAGCAGCCCGCTCCGGCTATAGAGACTTCGCTGCGTATTACAAGAGATTTGCCTATAACGATATATAGCTTGAGTACTCATAGGGATGGCGGAAATTACCCGACTATCCCTTCTATTACCGCAAGATTGATTATTATTATCGAATAAAGCTGGGGCTTTTTCCGAAGCTGACAATTAGCCGCGTAATAGGATAAGATTTTGGCGAGCTCGTCGCGATAATAGAGGCAGCAAACTTCTTCATAGAAATCTGCCCCCATCACCGCTAAGAGCCTTCGTCTTAAACCCCCGGAAGTTGCGGTTGCACCCGCCTCAGCCCCAGACCCCAGATTCGTTCATTTCCCCCTTCCCTTTATCTCCCTTATTTCTCCGCAGTCAGAAGGCCCGGTCGCAAGCCCGGGCCTGAAGACGCACCGCGCTGCACAGCAGCTTCGAATGCGGTTTTCCCCTAATTCCCTCAAAAATCGGATGCTATTGCAGCCGCCGGGCTGCGCCCTGAATATCCGCTGACGGATATCGGGCTCGAAATAATAGGTCAAATAGGGCTGCTTAATTGTTAGATGGAAGAGGAAGAAGGATCGCAATCTCGGCTCGCGTGGAGGGATATTAGACTTACACGTGATCCGGACTGCGGGTCCGGCTGTTATAGCTATCCTGTACCTAGGTTTCTTTAGCTGTAGACACCAGCCTAGGACGTCGTCTTGCCCCATAGGGGATTCTGTGGACATCTAGATGTCTTCACGACGGTAATAATACAACAACAACAACAACAACAACAACAACAACAACAACAACAACAACAACAACAACAACAACAACAACAACAACATTTTGCAGCTATGCAAATAATTCAACATAATTGGCGGCAAATTTTGGGCAATAAGTATTTTCGTTATAAGATGCTTCTCCTTTATTTACTACTTGGCAATTGCACGTATTTTGAGAAAACTTTAGTGGCAATCAAATTATCCGTGCAATGATCTCTTGCAATACTAAGACACTTTGCACCCATGTATCTAAGCTTATAGGCTACTGTATATGCTTAAATCTTTGACTTAGAGCCCGAGAATTGAACTTTTGATACAGCTTCATAAAATGATCTGCCATGTATGGTAGCAAGCTTCAACTCTTTAGCGGTCGGCTGGCGGGAGCCATCAGCGCCCTAATGAACAATCCTATCAGTGAGGTGAACATACAGCCAATAGTCCTACTAAAACATACCGAGAATGTACCGGCACCCCATGGACTCCCACCTCTAGCTTCGGAAAGGTCGGCTAGGGATGCGAAGGCAGTTTTATATCCGAGTGGGACGTATATGATTCCGTGATGAACGAGAGTGCTCAGGGCGGCAATAACGGTAGATTCTTGCCCCCCTCCAGAAGTGCCCGTGGACACGAATATGCCTGCATACTTTCCCCAAAGTCCTGCAGAACCCCAGATCGTGCCTGTCTTATCCCAGAAGGCCTTCCACTGGACGGGGAAGTTGCCAAACCGGGTCGGAATGCCAAACAAGAACGCATTGTACTCGAGAAGCTTCTCAGGCTCTGCAATTGGGTACGTCGATTTGGGCGGTGCATGGGCTCCAGCTAGGACCTCTGGGGGTAGCATTTCGGCGATTCTATGGAACTTTATGTTAGATACATATTGCCCAGGATATTGTCACGCAATGGGGATAGTCGAGTCATACTGGTAAATATCTGCGGACCCACCGGCGGCTTCAATGCCTTGCTTTTCTGCTTCAGCGAGCTGTTGAACATGCCCGTACATGGAATACTATACAATTTCGGATTAGCTGGGACCTACCATCTTAGCCAGGAAGGATTTAGTCTAGAATTGGGTCCTATTCTGCTTCGATTTCATAATCCAGCCAACTTACAAAAACAATTGCGACTCTTGGAGGCGTCATTTTTGTGACTGAATCCTGTATTGCGTAATAAGAAGAAGAGCAAAGTAGTTAAGCGTTAATTGAGATGGACCAAGTAGAGTGAAGAACCTACCGAGAGCTGTAACTCACCATATTTATGATCGGAGCGGGTTCGACTACCACCTTCAGGGAGTGGGGATTTCCCGCTACAAGTGAGTGGAATTTTCCGCCACAGCAGCGGATTTTACCGCTACGGCGTGTATTTTACCGTCACAGCTTGTATTTTACCGTTACAGCGTGCATTTACCGCTCCGGTAGTGGATTTTACCGCTACGGAGGTAGTGGGGGCTACCGGGTAGGTGACGGAAAATGGAAAAGTAGCTGTGGCCAAGTTCCATCATCGGCGTTTTAGCTGCCATTAGCTCCGGCTAGGCATTTTATTAAAATATGGTGTGCATCCCTTCGGCTTTTACTGACCCTTTCGATATTGAAAGCACGAGAGTTATCTCCTGGATATCTTTGCTGCTTTTATGACTGGACTATCCATTCATTGAATATATTTACGGTGGTCAATCATCATTATTATCAAGCTCTACATCAACATCAACATACCGCCGTCTTCGCTTACAATATGCCTGGAAACGTAGGAGACGATTTCTTCTCCGAAAGGCCTGTCGACACACATCGCCCAATTAAGGTGATTGTGATTGGGGCTGGCTTTTCCGGCATTGCAGCGGGCGTGATGATGCCTCGAAACATCCCAAATCTGGAGCTTACCATATACGACAAGAACCCGGAGCTGGGAGGCACATGGTATGAGAACAGGTAAGAAGTACATCACAGGCCAAGAAATGACAGAGACAAAAGCAAAGGGTAGAGGCACCAAAGATGACACTGACGATGTTGCAGATATCCCGGTCTTGCGTGTGACGTTCCTGCCCATGCATTCCAGTACACCTTCGAGAACAACTCTCAGTGGAGCAGCTACTACGCCCCTGGTCCAGAATTCTTGGATTACCTGAGAGGAGTTTCCAAGAAGTATGGCGTCAACAAATACATGAAACTGGATCATCTAGTCAAGCAAGCTCGATGGAATGACTGCTATGCGAAGTGGGAGGTAGAGTTAGTTAATACGAAGACGGGGGAGGTGAGTCCACTATTTCATGCCCATTACGGCAGAAGTTTACTTGTGTCAGTGTTTGGTTTGACTAACAAGATATGACTCATTGTAGAATTTCTGGGACACTTGTGACGTTCTTTGTCCAGCAGTTGGCATATTCAACAAATGGAAGTGGCCTGATATTGAGGGGCTGCATGACTTCAGAGGGAAGCTCATGCACTCGGCGGATTACGATACTACATACGATCTGACGAATAAGAACGTTGCGCTGATCGGAGCTGGTGCTAGTGGGCTCCAGATTTTACCCAAAATTCAGCCTGTCGCCAAACAAGTTTTTCACTATGTTCGGAGTAGGACCTGGGTCTTGCCTGGGGGAATAGGTCAAGGTGTTCTTGCAAGTCAAGGGGGTAATCGTAAGTCAAAGTATCTCGTTCCGATCGAGGGTGTCATGGAAAAACTAATTAAGACGCAATCGTAACAGCTCAGACGAAACCAGAAGATCTGCAACGCTTCAGAGAAAACCCGGACGAGTATCGAAAGTATCGTCATCATGTTGAGCATACATTGCACCGGCCATTGACTTTCTTAAAAGAAGGCTCACTGGAGTCCAAATCAATGATGGAAATGACTTCCAAATATATGGAAAAAATGTTGCCGAACAAGCCAGAGGCTTTCAAAGCCTTAGTTCCTGCATTCCCAGTGGGTTGTCGAAGGCCAACGCCTGGCCCGGGTGTAAGTATTCATAAAGGGAAACCCTACTACCAATGGCCATATTACTATAGTAAGGTGCTGATAAACACGGACTTGATGTAGTATCTGGAGGCCCTCAATCAGGAAAATGTTCTCTTTTTCCCAGGCAAGATCCAGCGCTTCTATCCCAGCGGCGTAGAAACCGCAAACGGCGAGAAGCATGAAGTCGATGCAATTATCTGCGCCACTGGATTTGATGGGTACGTAAGAGGAAAAAGAAATTCGTATTCACCTTCTAGTACCGGGCATAGTCTAATAATCCGTGAACAGTCTATATCGACAGCATTTTCCAGTTTACGGCAAAGACGGTGTAAACCTTCAGGACCTATTCAATAATGGTCCCCAAGCGTACCTTTCAATTTGCCCAGCTAAGATGCCGAACTACTTCATCTTCCTTGGACCCAACGGCGGCCCAGGTATCGGATCGGCGATTGGATTTATGGAAAGTCAGGTCAAGTTCACCATAAAAGCAATTCGAAAGATCCAAAGAGAATGGCTCAAAAGCATGGTGATTAAGTCAGTTATCTCAGCTCCTGAGGAAGAGACTCAAGTTTCCGCGGACTTAATTAACTGACTGGATGCCGACAGGGAGAGCTTAATATCCGATTTCAGAAACTACGCTGATCGATACTTCAAGCCACTTGTATTTGCCAACCAGGTACGTCATATCAATATATATGTTTGACGATTTTAGTCATTGCGGCTTTTATAGCTTCATAACTCAATAACTTTTTACTGACACCTGCGTTGAAGTGCAACACGTGGTGGAAATTCCCCCCATATGCCCCTGACGGCAAGCTTATAGCCATCTGGCCCGGCTCTCAGCTTCATGGCAATTACATCTTGGATGATCCTCGGTGGGAGGACTTCGAGTATGAGATGCGTGAAGAGCTAGCTGGGAATCCCTTGAGCTGGTTCGGAAACGGATTCATTGGTGCACAGTTCACAGGGAAGAGAACGACAGACTACCTCGATGCGGCGGAGTTTGCAGTTACAGATCCAAGTTCGACCAGAGGTGTTGTATCGAAGGCAATGTTATAGCTTTAGGTGTCCCATCATGGCTTATGGCTGTGTATTATATATAGTGGATCAGACGCAATTGGCATCGTTTCTTGATAAACTTCCGTTGCATTTGATTTCTCTCCAGTGCCTGTGATACTGCTCATCCTATGAAATATTCCACTGGTAAATGGTAGTAAAGACATGATTGACACGACATTAGTGGCGAACCAGCGATTAATATGGAGGGTATCGATTGAAGAATCGATGGTGGAGATGTAGAACGATAATGATTCAACCGTACGATGACCCCGCATTGTGAAACAAAAAGAGAAATACTAGTGACCTCAGGAATGACGTAAATGGACGGATACTTAGATACCTTAAGGGGAATTACTTATCACCTATTCTGAGAAGCCTCAACTCCCCACTCTGTTCAGGCAATCTATTATCAGTAAACATACCTATAGAAGTTCCGTAATAAAATGAGATGAGATATGTATAGTAATTTCACACCTTGTGATATATTGAACTTATAGAAGTTCTTGATTCTTAAATATTTGACGGCCTAAGGGCCATCCCTAACGAGGGCAGTCAATTACAACAGACTTTATCTTGTCACAGGGATACCTTAGATTACTAAGGGGTTAAGATGTCGATATTTGCTCTCTTTAAAGATCATAGTCGTAGGCCTATTCAATCTACCTGCCAGTGAAACTTGGAGCCGTAAAGAGCAAGGAAACCCAATGCCTTTGATCAGTTTGATATCTTGCTGTGACACAAATACTCAACCAGGCCTATTCAATCAAGCCCCTTTAGGAAACCTGATACACTTAAGAAAAGGCTTTCTCCGAAGAATAGCTGGCAATTATCTCAGAGGCCGAGATATTAAAATTGGACTTGTGGGATGGAGATGGCCCGACAGCATCAACCTCATCTAGGATCATTTTCGCCAATGTCCAAGACTCAAGCGCATGTCGTATAAATCCGACTCGCTTCCAAGTCATCATACTTGTATTATACGTCGCTTGGAACTCAGTGCGGGTTGAAACTTGAGCCCATGCTCGTCTCCAGTTTGAGAGACCGCAGTGAATAGGTAATAGTTGCATGCCAAGACCGATTAGGCCGCGAGATTGAAGCATCAGGGACTGAAGACCTATTGAGGAGCCGTGTTAGTACTAGGCTGGCATAGAGTGCATGGTATTACCTGTAAGGAGAGTAAAAAGGTTGAGAGCGCTCAACCCTGTGATGTTCCCCAAATGTTCAAGGTTCTTTGTGTTCAATTGGCAGAGGCTTTCGACCACGTAAGAAATAGACAAGTCGCTAGTTTTGCTTCCGGCATCCGCCGTGATAAACTCAACGAAACATTCCTCTGACGTCTCTGCTTCGAAAACCGCGTCGGGACAAGGTAATTTGATCTTTAAATCCTGGACTGAGAACCTCATCAGGCAATTATCAAACATCACGAATGCATTATCAAGTAGGAAAATGTACGTCACTGTGCTGCTGAATGTTAGTACGAAATGCCTCCTATGTTATTATACCCAAGGACTGGAATTCTTTCCGTTGACTGGTGCGCTTACCGGAGTGCTTGTTCTCGGACAGCAAAATCAACCCAGTTGAACTGCAAAACTTCACCCCAGATACCATCATGTGCAGTAATCCACTTTGCAAGCTCTTTAGCTGCCTAAAATGGACAGGGAAATCAACATCAAGGCTCGGCAGGATTTAAACCTCAAGAAGGACGAGAGGATACCGGACATCTGAAATGTGAACTTACCTGAACCACGGTATTGTACCGGTGTGTACGAATCCTCCTGGCACTCTTCTTCGAGCCCTCCCAGTTCTGCAGCAAGCATATAAAATACGCTGCCTGGAGTGGCTGTATTCGCTGCTTCAAAATTTTTGTGCAATCTGAAGGGTCGATTTCAGGAACAAATTCAGCATATAGCCCTGGGTCTTCAAAGACCATTTCCTCGACACAATCAAACCAAATCTTGGCACTGGATCTCTCATCCTCATCTGACGACAGACAAGAACCGATTAGAAGCATGGACGAGATCAAACCGGATCTTGCCTCCAGAATTGAGAATGTTGGCTTATGCAAGATAGGGCAATTGGGGTACCACAAGTACCAGAAGGTATCGAGGCGATGGCTGATTTGTGGTGGAGAAAACATTTTGATCGACATTTGTTGCAGAAGTGAAGACCAATTTAGCGTTACCGTGGATGTTGGGCGCTTGTTGCACAAAACCCCCTTGATGCTATCTACAATCTCATTTGTTTTCATTGCCATCGGCTTCGATATCCACTCGATCGACGCGGGAGTCGAGAAATCTTGGGAATGAAGGATCGAGGGCTGTTCTTCTAGAGGAACCTGGGCGTTTTCGGCGCCTTCAAAGGTGCCTTGAGTCAGCGTAAGGTCGAATGTGATCGAATTCCAGGTCTCGTCTGGATCTATGCACATTGAATCCCAGTTGCTTGATGCATGGGCACAGTCAAAGCAGGTTGCCAATCCATTGCCGCGTGTTAGAGATACCAAATACTCAAACGGGCCACCGAGCCTGTAAGAGGGTTGCTCTAATGTCGTCGCGAAATTGTTGGCCTCTAATGACATCAGACTTTCCAGCCTGGTGGTCGGTTCGTTCATCAAGGGCATTGATGAAGTAAATCCACTGCTCCACCAGAACATGTCCCTGGTATCTTGTCCACCATGGAGCTCCGTTGCGGAAACGGTGTTTTTGAGAACATTGTCTCCATTCGCTTCGTCTGAGATGCCAAGATCGGGCATGGGAGAATATTCATTGGAGTCATGGGTTTCTTCTATGACAGGAGATTGCAGTTGAATATCGTGCTCATTGGTGAAGATTTGTGGACCTTGTATGTTCATGTACGAACAAGCTTCGCCTTTGGATGCACATGTTTCACATGGGAATTCGGAATTACACCCTTTCTTCAACCGAACGCACCGGTCGCAGGATGTTCGCATTCTTCCCCGACGGGCGCTTGCGTCCTTCGGAATGGCTGCATTTTGTGCTATCCTCATCTTGCATGTCCCATAATGACGCTTCAGAACGTCTCTGGGCCTCGTATTAGACACGGGAGTTGACAGGCAGGAATTAATGTTTCGGGCTTACGGTCGTCGAAAGGGAAGTCGGCAAAATATACAGACAAACTTCGTGTTCCCGGTGTCTATAAAGATATCAATCAGTTGGTCATTCGAGCCAGGCTCGCATGCATGGATAAGAAGGAACGGCAGTGAGGATTGGAGGCACGGCTTCATACGGGAGTTACCATGACGGCGACAATGATCTGGCCGAGCAAAGGCAGCTCCACAAATAGAGCAAGTGCGGGATTGACGGTCAAGATTCTCATTGATGCTAGTCGACATGGTGATGGGTGCAGGAAATTATGATACACGAGATCAGAGGAGGCTGTGATTCATCTATGGAAAGGGCGAGAGGTCGGAGTTTTAAGGGATAGATAAACTAAGAAGTGCGTAGTACGCTAGATAGCCGTCCCATTTATCCGCAAGGAGAATCCCAACAGCCGCGGTTAATATGATGCCTCGGCAAAGATGCCAGTATTGTGATATAAGCGGGGGTTTCGAGACTTGAGGGTGGCCATAGGAAGACCCCGCCGAGCACGTAGACAAGAATCGTATCGGAAAACAAAAAGATTATGGGCACGGAGGAGCTTCATGTACACATGAACAAGGGCGCACATAATGGAGCTATGAATAAAATGCTATGAGAGGTATCATTTGATCAAAAGGTTCCCAAAGGAACACCACAAACTCGGGCCAGACGAACTATGGAACTTGATACTTGAGGGAAAGCCCTTCAGGGTCCTGTTGGCATTAAAACTTCCTTCCTCCGATGTTGAACTTGGATACTTCCAAACTGATAGTCTTGCTTGTTGATCGCAAAGCCTACTGGCCAATCAAACGAAACACTTAGTTCATCCAAACGTCTGGTTGTTGGGAAATCAAATCTTCCAACACAGTCTCGTCTGATTCTAAATGCTATTTAATTGGCAATGACCGGTGCCGTACGATTCCATTTATCGCTTTCCGCTGCGTCGACTAGAAATGCTGCGACACTTGCCCTTGTGATGGTGGTTAACATGCCGACGCCTTGCCCTTCGTTTTCTAAGCATTTAACGGTCTGCTTCTCCTTGTCCGTCATCACCACAGGTCGAACTAGAATCCAATTTGACTTGCTCTTCTTCACAACTTCATCAACTTCTTCATGATCCTCATATGCCACCCCCATAGTGGAATACCGAACCAGTAATCGCAGGAACAAGGGCATATTTGGGGCGGAGGCTCCTACACCAAACGCGGAAGTGTAAACCAGTTTAGAGACACCGTGGTTTTCCATCGCAGCGAGTATATTGGTAACGGATTCTGCGAGAAATCGCGGCGGGGAGGTGCTCTTGGAGAAAGGATTGTCGCTTGCTCGTGATGAATTCAAAGCAATGATGACTGCGGCGGGCTGGTCGGTCGTGTCAGTGGCCTTAAAAGCGTCTTCGATGGAGGATGCATCGAGAGGGGAGCCTTTGACGATGGTGAGGCCTATCTGAGGCTTCAGGGAAGATGGATTGCGGACGAGAGCTGTGACTGTGTGTCCACGGGAAATGGCTTCGCTGACAGAGAGGCGCCCTGTTCGGCCGTTGGCGCCCACTATTAGGATTCTCATGATGGAGGAATGTTAAGTTTTGACTGGTTTGGATGAATTGATGCCGAAATGGTGCGAGTCGCCAGCAATGGATTGGAGCAGGTCGGACCGGGACTGCGGCCTATAACTATATACGACGGCGACGGACACAACAAGAAACCGCAACTCCGTGCACAATGACGGTGAGTAATCATCGACGGGGCTCATAAATCAAAGCCTTCGTGGTGACAGCAGGCCGGAACGAGCCACGCCAAAAGGCCGTGAGCGGACGCGGCGGAAATGAAGCTCCGAAACGCCTACAATATTTGTCACCCAATCGGCCGCCCACAATGACCACGATTGATCATCAGCAGGGCGTCTCAGGCGATGGCAGCAGATCGAAATGCGCCACGCCAGAACTCGTCAGTTACGGATGCGGAGATGAACCCTAACTTCCTAAGACAGTCTGTACTCGTCACAATATCCCACTCTGCTGCCGAACCACCAACCGGCCAGGCCTCGCATCGGGCATTCCGGGTTCTAGACCATTCACTATCCGTAAGGCGGTAGTCCTAGCTCCAACTTTATGTTTACAAAGCGTGGATATTACGAGGGATTCCATAAGATAATTGGTGATATTACACCCCCAATCTTAGACTGAAGCCCTGGAGGCAGCTCACCACACGCACATCGCAGCTCTAACCAAGGGTCCAAGTCCGATCCTTGTCTCCATCTCTAGCCAGTGACAATGTCGAGCAAGACGTTGAGCTCCACATTGATGGCGCCCTACACCCCCTTGAGTCGGAACGACCACCCGCCCCCTGTCGAAAATTCGGATCACCTCCGATGGCAAGTCTTGCAAAATCACTGGTCGCCACGAAGCAAAAACTTGCCCGACAGACAGGGCCTATCTGAACGGCATCCCATTGGTTGTGCAACATCATTTTCCGTCCAACCACACATGGAGCGTCGCGCTAAGGATCGTGCCCACGATCCTGGATCGTCACGATCCCACGGTCGCTACGATCCAACGCCTCACACGATCCAAACAATTACCACCAGTATATAGACACTCGTTCAGCACTTTCATAGACAGACAGCTCACCAGCTATCAACACACTTGGTTAAATTGAATCTACTATTCTACCATTACCAGACCGTGACCTGCATTGCTCACTACAACGTCCTGATCCACTAGATCATACACCTCACGCCCGGACCTACCCTATACCCTTAGGTTAGACCCGACCGTCACACTTTTGGCATGTTACTGTAATAATCTCTATAGCTGGAGGGGCTGTAGTGGATAGAGTGCTGTAGTAAGTTCTATACAACGGTAAGAGAAATCGTGGACGTGTATTTCTGAGAGAGGCGTTCCAACTGTATAAGGGAGATAGCGACAAGGAGATGAGCTTATGAGGGAAGTAAAGTATTGACTGTGATGCAACAAAAGTCTTGTTGGAAATTGGACGACATCGGACACAAGTATATATACTCATCACGATACCCACATGCTGGCCGGTAACCCATCGTGAGTATTACGGAGTGGGTAAGGTGGAGCTTGAGTGATATCTAGGAAACAACTTGACGATAGTTTGACAAGGGTTTATTGTCTCTGTGTTGTGGGCTCCGGTCCTCTCGCTGTCGCACGAACAGTGAGCTCAGGACCTCGTGCCGCTGCACCAGCAGCGGGCCAGAGTCGTGAGCGGCTACCTAGTTGACTGATAGGCCAGAGGCCAAGAATATGCAATAGTGGAGGCAGCTGCCGAGGAATCCTAACACCAGACCAGCTACTAGATTTCCACTATGAGGCCTTTGGGTTCCTACCCCTGACATGACCGCTGATTTGATGGGAGTATATATATATATATATATATATATATTGGCAAGGCTACGGGTTCTGCTCATGTGCCTGGCAAACAATGGCCACTTGATGATTGTTTGAGTGCATTCAGAGGTTGTCGATCTGGGTCGAGCGATAGATAAGATACAATGCCATGATAGTTTAAGTTGCTACGTACCTAGCCGGAAAGGTGGGGGCTTCGGAGCCCACTTTGGCAACCTGTCGGGTAGCAAGGTATCGGTAGTTGGCCTTGCGGCTCCTCTTGTCGCTCATGGATCATGCGTGGCCTGGTGGGGTTTCATCATCCTGGAAAATCGCTTATTATCTCGGGTTGCGGACAACGAGTCTCGCCGATGACTAAGCGGCCAGTCCATCAGAGATGTGACCCGATGCCGATGGCTAGCACGTTCTTCGTAGACATGGCCCAAGTTGTCGTTGCTGCGCTCGGCAATCGCCTGTCGCCCCTGCCCTGCCCTGCAGACAACTAACCAGATTCATAATCGCGACTTTCCCGCGGGATGCTGTTGGATCGCGCTGAGTCAGCGACGCCACGGCAACACCCTGTCCGTCGATATGAAGCCACCGCGCTTCTGGCCGGGACTGTAGCATTCTGCACCTTTAGTCATATATGCTGCCCCTTGGCTCTGGCTCATATTCGGTTGTAGACTGTTGAGACCGCTGCCGGCTCCATCTCGTCCGTGAACGGTTAAGCTGCTGGATACGATGCGAAAAAGGGCTTGTGATGCATGCTCCAGGAGAAAGGTATGTCCATGCTCATTGATCCAACCCTACCCTCCAGAGGCCTGTAGGCTGGGAGCACAGCGAGTCCCCCAGTGAGTCAGCCATCTAATTTTGCCGAGGGAACAGATTCAGTGTGATTTCTCAGAGACGGCGTTGCATTGCAATTGGTGCGATCATCATGGCATCGCCTGCACTTTCGATCGTGCGAGGTGGAAGCCAAACAACCATAGGTGAGCTCTACTTGTGTTGCCCCCACAGACAATGTATAGATCTTGTCTAACTGTATTTTCCGTTCTTCGTTACAGAACGAAGCTTGGGAAACCAGCTGAGAGACTTGAGCGCATTGAGGGTGTCTTGGCGCGACTAATCGCCCTAAAGCATCGTACTCATGAGCCCTTGGACACATCCAGCGCCTCGACACATCCCTCTTCGGCAACAGCTCGGACGTCTAGTGAATCAAGTATAGCCTCAGGAAGTCTGCCAGAGCAACGTGCTTCTCAAGAGACGACACAGTCTGTGGTTCTTTCACGACCAGCTGATGACCCTACTATCGCCGTATCTGTCGGGCAGATTCACTTCGCTGGATGCCATCTGGCGCAGATTAGCGGTCACTATCGAAACCCAGTTTTTTCCACCGAAGGCCAGAAATGGATATTCTCACGAACCGGGGAGGAGCCCTCATCACAGAAGCTCGGGGCGTTGGGTGCCCGGCGACGCGTCCATCCTCCTACAAGATCAGCCTCACAACCTTGTGACTTGAGAGACCAGATTTTCGAGCTGCCCGACAGAAAGATAGTTGAGGAATCACTCGAGGAGTTTCAAAAATCTGCTTTCAGGCTAGCTTTTCCAGTCATCGACCGCGTCCTCTTTGAGGAGAGCATAAGACTAGCCTACGAACCATGCAACGGGCCGTCGTCCCTTGAGCGGACCAGTGCAAGAGGATGTGTCCTTGCCTTTCTCTCCATCATATGCCTTTTTCAGACGAAACCGAGAACCCTACCCGCGGTGGATACGGATGCCTGCGTTATGAAAGTGTACCATTTGCTTTCAGATATCATCGAGGACGCGAGCCTCTTGAGTCTCCAAACTGTCTTCATGCTGGTGAGCTTTTACTATACTTTGACGATATGTCTTTGGGCAGTCATTGCTAACCTCTTGGTGTTTTCGCGCAACCTAGCATATGCACCAGACATTTTGCGGTCATCTTCAATCGGCTGCGATGTTGCATGCTGTCGCTTGCCGTACTGTTTTCATGCTCGGTGGACATATCTACAAGCATACCAAACCATTTGGTGCAGACGTCAGCCTACAAGAGCGGGAATACCGTCACCTCCGCATGCTCTTTTGGCTATGTTACATCTTCGACAAGGATATTGCATTGCGTACAGGGCAACTTCCCATCATCTCGGATGAGTATTGCGACCTCACACTTCCGGATGGGTTTTTAGAAAATCGTTTCTCAATACCAGCAGCGGATCAGAGCGACGGCTCTGTCTCGTTCTCGGACGAGAAGCTGACGCCCTATCTTCTGGGGGACCTGCGTCTTAGTAATCTCAAGGGCAAAACGTGCTCCCTACTGTACTCTGTACTGGCCCTCAAAAAATCAGACGCGGAATTGCTACGCGATATCCGTGAGTTGGACGCCGAGCTTGAGAGCTGGCGTGTGTCCATTCCATCTGACTACCGCCCGACACTCTCTATCGCCGAACATGTCCGCTTCACCTCGAATATGAGGCCGCCGCAGAGCATGCAGCGCATCGGATTACAGTTGGAATATCACTATCTCGTGACCTTAATTCACCGGGCTAGCGGGAGATGTGATACCCTGAACCTGGAGCAGAATTTCGATGAACGGAAGAGACACAGTGTCATACAGTCGAGTATAGCGCTGTCGGTGGAGGCAAGTCGTTCGACTCTCTTTTACTTGCGAGCAGTGGTTGATGAACTTGCTTGTGAAGCGTTCTGGTGAGTTAAACATGCAACTTAATGGCCGTCTCTTATTTATAGTTGCTTATGCTCTAAAATTGAGATTGAGCACGCTGTCCACCTTCTAAATCTCTGCCCCGATTTGCTCACTGTTTAACCCCTAGGATCATCGTATTCTATCCGACGGCGGCGATTCTAACTCTTTTCTTCAACATTCTTATCCGTCCGCTGGACCCACAAGCGAAATTCGACCTGGAACTTCTCAAATCAGCTGCTGACATCATCAAGAGCATACCTGTTTGGAGGCTGACACCCTACGAGATTGAGTATGTCGAGGCGGTGGATGAGTTCGCGGCCGAACTGGTACGGCTTGGTAACTGTGCCATTGTGAAAGAGGCGAGGGCGAGAGAGCAGCAAAAGCATGGACTAGACGATAAAGAAGTAAACTAGAGGTTATCAAGACATTTAGCAAAGAGTAATGGTAAAGCTTGATGGGGGGTTTCGTTTCGGAGGGATCAATATGTAGTAATCTCGATCGGCCCCGTCCTTTTCAAGATAGAAACAATCAACCCGCAAATCAATCCGCCGTAGTGGCAAGGGCCAAAATCATTTATTGGGGCCAGGAGCATTCCTTCGTAGATTAAATATTCTTGTAGGCGCCCCCCACGTCGTTTTCCTCTGTGTTAGATTATATACCTGGACAATCACAGTTATAAGCATCAGTGGGGTAATCCAACACGCTGTCTAAAATCTGAATCTCACGTCCCGCATCAAACATAGTAGGCGCGGACTCCCCGGAACCCGAGGCTGCATCGTTCGTTTTCAGCACTTTTGGGGCCACGAAACACTGGCCTCTCAGCCGTGGGCACTGGCAATGGGGCAATGCGGAGCGCTGTGGTTATTGGCCGAGAGTGACGGACTGGAGATAGACTCCGTCGCCTAATTAGCGGCACCGCCGAGCCGATGACCCTCATGCAACGGCGCTTATTCACATTTCTTAGACGGCCGCCTTGATTGACTGATTGAATTTGATGCGGCTTACCTGGAATGATGGAACTCGGGTCGACGGGGTAGAAATTCATGCAAGATGTGGACCTCGGGAGGGCCCATCTCCCCGAGGCAAGTATATTATAACACGCCAGCCCTTCTCACTCTAAACATAGCACTGCTCCCACCATTCCTTTCCGTCAAGCATCCTTTTCCCGCAAGCTATTTCTGTGTCGCATTTTCTTTTCTTGGCTTCTTGGCCTGCTCATATCGTTGTGTCCTTGGCATCACCGCCGCCTCGATCGACTTTTGATCCAATATGTCTACTATGCTGGACGAATCGCTCGCCCGAAAACCCCTTCGCTCTCCTTATTGGGCTCGAAGGTGGGTAAAGTTTATTATTCCTGCCGCTGCGGTGGGATTGGTTCTTCAGTTTCTATTTTTGGGAAACATGTCATATCTCTACGGTGCTGTTTTCAAATCTGGCACCCGAGCCCACGCCCTGAAGGTCCTTGCCCTCGACTACGATGGCGCAGAGATTGGCAAATCGCTTTCATTAGCCTACGACGCATTAAAATCTGATCACTTCCCAACTCTCGAATACCGACCAGCATCTGAATATCCAACACCAGAACGGGTTCGCGAAGCCATCTGTAACGAAGGATATTGGGCCGCTATATACACACACTCTGGTGCATCTGATCGGTTGATGGCTGCCATTGACGGAACGAATACCACTGCGTACAACTCAAGTAACGCAATTTCATATACATACGACGCAGCATTTTACCCTCTTGTCACTGCCTCCATTGTTGCATCCAGCATGCAGGCTTTGGTCTCTGCTGCAACCCGGGCCTACTACGGTGTCTCTCCTAGCGCGCTTAGTGCAGTCAACCTTACCGACCCAATGAGCTCGTCAGTATTTCTGAGCCCGATTCAAGCCTCCTCGATAGTCATCATGCCGACACCCCAGGGGACCCGTGCCCTTCTCAACACTGTCTCCATGGTTATCCCTATTCTTATGCAATTCTTCTTTATAATGGGGTTAAATGGAATTTACACCAAGGCCGACGTTTTCACAAAGCTCTCGAAGCGCGATGTTTATTTTTCTCGACTATTCATTCACAAAACATATACCCTGCTTGGGGCTCTCGGCATGACGGGATATATCTGGGCCTTTCGTGAGGACTGGTCTGTTACTAGTCGTCACTTTATAGAGACATGGATGTGCCTCTGGTTCTATATGGAAATCAACTTTCTTGTGATCGATACGGTCCTAGAAATGATAATACCGATACCATTCTTTGCGATATTCATGTTAACATGGATCATTACGAATGTATCTAGCACCATCTACCCCTTTGAGCTCTCAGCTGGATTTTATCGCTGGGGCTATTGTGACGGTACAAGGGCACGAACGTGGTCGAGTGCGACTTGGGCAAAATGATTGTTTACAAGGAGAGAAAGAGATTCCTAAGGAAAGCTCTGACTTAAGCTATTTACACAAATTCATAAAGTGAGACTATTCATAAAGTATGAAAGTCACATGATCGTTCCCTCACATATGGACCTCCCTTACTCCATCGCTTCTGATTCTTCCACGTCTTGCTTAGCCTGGAGGTGAGCACGTTGCGTTTCTTGTTTCGTAGGTCTAGGTTTGTTTTTGTAGCGCTTCTCGAACTCTTTGATGGCTATGTGAGCGTTGACGACGTTGTGCAGTGGTTCCCATGTTGCTTCCTCAAGATCAAAGCCTCTCCATAGTATATGGTACTGGAAGCCCTTCTGTTTTGTGCGTTTCGAGTCCAGTATTGCTTCAATCGCCCAGAGTTTCTCCCCTTTTGCATCTAGCGTTATTGGTGGGGGCGGTAGGTTGTGTTGGCCGGGGAGGGGGTCGTTTGGTGATGGTCGTAGGAGGTTAGTATGGAATGAGTTGTGAATTGAGTCTAATTCGTGGGGCAATTTTAGCTGGTAGGAGTGAGCGTTGAGCACGCGTTCGATTCGAAAAGGGCCAATGAACTTGTGATCTAGTTTTGGAATGGGTCTGGCTGAATTGATGTTGCGTGTGCTAAGTAGCACCATGTCTCCAACTCCATACGCTGGCGCCGGCGATCTATTTGCGTTGGCGAATTGCTCTTGTGAGGCTTGAGCTGAAAGTAGGTTTGTCCGAAGTAGATCAGTGATCTCTTGCATCTTGGCGGCGAAGTTGTTGCCCTCGTTGCAGCGTTCTGCCACGTCTTTGGGTGCTGCGCGTGATATCGCTCGAGGGGGACCAAAGCTCATCCGAGGGTGGTAGCCTGTGTTCGCAAAAAATGGGGACATTCCCGTTGAGTCGTTGATAACGTTACGGGCTGCGAATTCTGCCAATGGGAGCCACTCGTCCCAATCGTCCTGAGCGAAGCTGACGTACTGGCGAAGATATTGCTCAAGGAATGAGTTGGCATTTTCCGTCTGGCCGTCGGTTTCCGGGTGATAGGCTGTAGAAAGGCTAATGTTGGTCTGTAAACGGTGGCACACTGCTTTCCAGAATTCCGAGACGAAGAGTGGTCCTCTATCGGAGACGATTGAGTCAGGTAGTCCATGGAGTTTCCACACGTCTCGTACGAAGAGCATTGCCAAGTCATGTGCTTTCATATCGGTCCTGCAGGGCGTGAAATGCCTGTCCTTTGACAGCCTATCAACTACCACCATAATTGCGTTGAATCCGCGGGCCGTAGGTTGAATGGGGCCGATGAAGTCAACAGATAGGTCTCTCCATCTTTGCAAGGGAATTGGGAGAGGTTTCAGCGTCCCCTGATACCGCAACTGGGAGTTCTTGTTTCTCAGACATCCGTGGCAATTGCGTGTGAATTGTTTCGTATCGGCGCTAAGCCTTGGCCACCAGTAGGAGCGTGAGATGAGTTCGTATAGCTTGTTTTTCCCGGGGTGGCCTGATTCGACGCTGTCGTGGGCGAGTTGGGTGAGAAGAGTCCGTAGTTCGCCTTCGGGTACGTATAGTCTGTCTCGGAAATATAATCGGTCTTCATGTATCGCGCATTCCGATAGGGAAACTTCCTTTGAGTGAGGGATGCCATGAGGTTTGAGCAACTCGTCCCTGATTTTCATCCACCATTCGTCATCCTCGTAACCCTTGTCGAGGAGTCTCGTGATCTTGTGGTCGATTGGTTCTGGTTGAATTTCGTCGAGGATAGCGGGGCAGAGCGCAATATCTTGTTCCCAGCAGAGATTTGCAAAGAGCTCCGAGAGCTCGGGGTCGAGCTTCATCTGTTCTTGTACGGAACGGTCAATGTTGTGAGGTTTAAGCAGGGATTGTTGTTGGTACTGGATGCGGTCGTCATTTTCGTCTTTTGGTAAGTCTTGCGATCTCCGTGTCAGTGAGTCAGGTTTGCCGTTCTCTTTCCCTGGTATCGACTTGATAGCGAATTGGAACTGCGACAGGAATTCGCTCCACCTGACTTGACGTCTTGAAAGCTGTTTGGTCGTCATGAAATATCGAAGGTTGGCATGGTCGGTAATAACTGTAATCGGGTGGTGTGTGCCTTGAAGTTCGGGTCTCCAGCATTCAAAGCAGCGTACAATAGCTAAAAGTTCTTTGTCGTAGATCTCGTAGTTGCATTCGGCGGGGTCGTATTTTTTGGACATGAAAGCCACTGGGTGCAGTACTCCCTGATCGTCTTGCTGGGAGAGGATACCCGAGGACACGAAATCGGATGCATCGCATTCGACAAACACTTCTTTCGCGGGGTCGAAGTGTCTGAGGATTGGGGCTGAAGTGAAACTGTTTTTGAGCATATCGAATGCCTCCTGGCAAGGCCGAGTCCAGTTCCACTTGGCGAGCTTCCGCGTCAAGGCAACAAGTGGTCGTACGATGCGTGAAAATCCTTTGATGAATCGTCTGTAAAAATTCGAGAAGCCTAAGAAGGCCTGGACATCTTTTACGTTGGCAGGGGCTTCCCAGTTAACGAGACAGTCGACTTTTTCTGGGTCCATCTGTACTCCAGTGGTTGAGATAATCATGCCCAGATATTTCACTTCGGTGGTCTCGAATTCACATTTCTTGACATCAAGTTGTAGGCCTGCAGCTTCGAGTGCTTGGAGTACTGATTTGACGTGGAGTCTGTGGGAGGCGAAGTCATTCGAATAGATGAGAATGTCGTCGATGTAGGCGGTGCAATATCTGTCAAGGAACGGGCGTAAGACTTCGTTGATTCGAGCTTGAAAGGTAGCTGGGGCGTTTGATAGTCCAAAAGGCATCACCATGCTCTCGAAGAGGCCATATCTTGTGTTGAATGCCGTCATCCACTCCTGACCCTCCTTGATGCGTATTCGATTAAACGCTGCGACAACATCGAGTTTGGTGAAATACTTGGCTTGGCTTAGCTGGGAAAGGGTCTCCTGGATTAACGGCAGTGGGTATCTGTTCTTGATGGTTATGGCATTAAGTGCTCGGTAGTCCACGCAAAAGCGAAGGCCCCCTCCTGGTTTTTTCGCAAATAACACTGGCGAGGCTGCCGGTGACGTGCTAGCACGTATGAAACCCTTGTCAAGGTTTTCCTGAAGGAATTTCCGGAGGACGAGAAGCTCGTCTTCGGACATCCCGTACAGAGGTCCATGGGGTGGAGTTGTGCCAGGTTGAAGTTCAATTTCGTGGTCGCAGTCTCGGTGGGGGGGAAGTTTATCTGCCTCGGACTGGTCAAAGACTTTGAGAAATTCGTGGTAGTGATGGGGGACTTTTGTTGCTGGATCGATCAAAGTTTTAGGTTCGAGAGCTTTGCGTATATCTTCCAGTGATGCCCCTGAGAGGTACATCTCGGCCGCCATCTTCCGGGTTCGAAGGTCTTGTCGGTTCTGGCGTTGAGGGCAGGAGCGGTTATCTTGAAGTCGGAGCTCTCGCTCCATCTTTTGTGTGTTGGTGAGTGCGGAATCGAATCGGGGTGTTCTGGCCTCTGCGAATGTGGACACTTCGGTGATTACCCCGAGTTCCGCCAGTCTTCGGTCAATCTCGTAAAGTGACAGTGAGAATATAGCCACATCACGTTTTTCAGCTAAGAAATGAAACGCGGCTGCGCCAACTCTCCGGGGAAGTGGTGGGCGTGGAAGCGTTGACGTAGTAGCTGAAATTGACAGGGGGCAGGTTCCGGCGACTGGCAATTGGAGGTATCCTTTCGTCAAACAGTGCGTTCGGCAGTGATCGGATTTGAAGGTTACGATATTCTCGCTCCAATTCACGTCAGGGTTGTGATCGGTCAACCAAGGCTTTCCGAGGATGATGTCGTACTTCCCGAGCTTCGTCACGTAGAAGAGCATCTTTTCCTTATGCCCTTTGATGTCCATGTTAAGTTTCGCCACATGGGTGATATCGCCAGCCGAGGAAGGTCTTCCATCGACTACATTCAGCCGGCGACGAGTTCGTAGTTTGTATAGTGTGAATTTGTTTGTGTGCGCAAAAGACTCGTCTATAAATCCTTTTCCGGTAGCACCAGAGTCAAGCATGGAGTTGGTTTTGATTGAGCTTGCATTATTGTCTTCAGTTAGAGTGCATGGTAATAGCAAGTGAGCTTGATTGGTGTCTAGAGAAGAGAGCTGTAGGTCGGCCTTTTTCTTGCGTCTCCTGCGGCGACTTCCGTCGGAGACTACGCTTTTTTCTCCTTGTTGTTCCAGGGGGCCGTGGGGCAGACGTGGGGTTTATGGTCCGGAGAATTGCACCAGTTGCAGAGTCCATGGGCCGTGCAATAGGCCCTGCGCGCTTCCTTTTCTTCAAGGGTTCGGGGTTTACGCCCGGAAGCCACGTCTTTGGCCCCCCAGGAGGCGGCGCTCAAATCCATGGCGTCTCCTCCGTTCGTAGTTGTCGGGGTTTGGGATCCAGATGCGGCGGAGACCGTGCCAGTAGAGGTGCTGTTGTTGCTGGGCTTCTTCTTATAATAGTCGCCATTGAGCTGGCGACATTCGCTGTCGCATTGCCTGACGAGTTCGATGAATTCCGCCAAAGTGGTAGGCGTGGATTTAAGGACCACAAGTCTCCATATGATATCGGGATGGAGAGCACGCTTCAAGTGGGAGATCAAGGATTTGTCTTCGAATTCGGTGAGCTTGGCGACGGCAATCCAGTTAGGCAGGAAGCTTGCGAGTGGCTTATGCCCTTGTTTCATGTCGTATATCTCCTTTTGTGCACTGGCGGCCGGGTCAGCATCACCGTAAACTGTCTTCAAGGTTGTGATAATAGCTTCGACGTTCGTAAACTTGACTATTCCGTGTGATACGTTGTAGCTGACTTGGGCGTGGGCGTCTCCACTAAGGCATGAAATGACGAACCCCATTCGTTCTGTTTCGTCTGTCCACCAGTCTCTGTTCATGTGTAATTTGAGCTCGAGTTTCTGTAAGAATTCCGGCAATTCTTTCGGGTTGTCTCCATTAAATGGATCTGGTTTGGGGTGTTCGGCGGAGCGTTGGCGATGGCTTCCTCCTGTGGCAGCTATTGCCTTGTATGCCTCTATTTGTCCTGCCATGTGGGAGATTGTGTCGTCTTTGTCGTTCGATTCCATGAGGGAGTTGCTTAGGCGAGTTTGGAGGTCCTCTATTTCTGTACTTGTCGTCGCTGTCGAGGCACGTAGAGAATCGATTACCGCTTGCATACTGTAGGCGGCGTTGCATACGAGGAAGACTTCTTTCATGAGACTGGTTGGGTTGGATGCGAAGGCATTTCGGAACGTTTCCTCGGTGTTGCTGGCGCTGAGGAGGGGGCAGGGAGGCACTCGATCGATGGGAGTGGGGGCAGTGTTAACCATGGCGTTATTGACTTGAAGGTGGCGGCTATGGTGTGGGTGGAGTTGTTTGGGTTGGTTTGGGTTGGTTGGTTGGTTGGTTTGGTTGGTTTGGTTGGTTGGTTGGTTTGGTTGGTTTGGTTGGTTTGGTTGGTTTGGTTGGTTTGGTTGGTTTGGTTGGTTTGGTTGGTTTGGTTGGTTTGGTTGGTTTGGTTGGTTTGGTTGGTTGGTTGGTTTGGTTTCGTCAGTTTGGCGGAGGGAGAGAGGTGAAAAACTCTGCTTGCAGGGGTGTTGGGGTGAGGTTTTGGTACAATGGTGACGTTTGGGGGGGAACTGGCGATATTCACGTCGAGGACAGTGATATACCGTGTCGTGGTACTGGTAAACAATATGTGACGGTACAAGGGCACGAACGTGGTCGAGTGCGACTTGGGCAAAATGATTGTTTACAAGGAGAGAAAGAGATTCCTAAGGAAAGCTCTGACTTAAGCTATTTACACAAATTCATAAAGTGAGACTATTCATAAAGTATGAAAGTCACATGATCGTTCCCTCACAGCTATGCATTGCCAGCACACCATATTTGGCGGCTGCTCATGGAGATTTGGGCAGATGGTTGCAAAAGGCAGATCAAGGTAGCGCTCCCTATACTTTTTTGCTGGTGGTTCATCGGGCATATAGGTAGTGCGTGGTCTGTTAGGAAGAGATGTATGCTTACTGAAGGGGTAATTCTGGAGAAAGAACTGGAGCTAAGAGCAAGCACTTCTGAAAGTATTCTTGTAGATGAGCGCGTTTAGAAGTGTTCCGGTTGGGTCATCTAACACAGGTAAACTGAGTTATAGGAGTTTTTATTAGTAGGATAATCAATTTTACTGGAGTGTTTGTGGGTTATATATTTTAATAGTTGATCAGCATTCAAGATAACAGAGTTGTATTCATAACTAAGTTGTGGAGCTCCTATCAGTCACTAAACGTGGCTGCCAGCCCTTGAACTGTCCTCCTATGAAGCTCAACTTGACCTCTTAGTCAAGTCCGTTGTCTTTCTTGCGCGCTTGCGCTGACTGGAACTTTGCAGAATCTCGTATAAGGAGTCTGATGCTCTGAGTCTTGTCACATTCGATCAAGAGTGGCTTGTCAATGTAGGCTTTTTAAGTCACTTGGAGGTCTGCCTAGAACCGAACAGAGACATTATTGTTTCAAGTCTTAATAGTACCTTATCTACCTTGCTTCTTCTTCATGCGGGGGCTTCGGCCCATTCCTCACGGACACTCTTTATACTCTTTACACTCTTCAAGCGCGGTGTCAGAGTCGCACCGCGAAATGAACGCGTCGGACCCCGAGATCGTCTTCGCGGTTGAGGAACCCAATGCCCCCGCCATTGCAACACGTCGATCGACGCGGGACCGAAAACCAACGGCGAAGTTTCGAGACAAAACGCGACTGTTCGAGAGCATAGCCGAACCGTCGAAGAGAATCGCAAGGGCGCGCCTGGAAGCACTGACTGACGACCATGATCCCGCCATCGAGACACGAACGATGGACAACCCAGCGGGCAACGTTGGCTCAAGGCTCTAAACTATAATTCAATCAATGCTTGAGGAGGCCATGAAGTTGCTTAAGGGTGGCGTATGACTTTAACCTTTTTACCTTTTGCGTCCTTTCGGTTTGCTTCCTGACATAGGCAAGCATACGTGGAGGATAAATAGATTCAGGAGGGATAACGCCGATTCCTTAGCCAATCTCCTACAAGGCGCCCGTTCTTATCATTCCCGAGCAATGGCACCGATACTCTCGCGCCGCTTTATTTGTTCGTCTAATTTTCTTTCTTCCCCCCTCTCTCGCTCTTTTACTATAGACCGATAGACTAAAGTAAGACCTGTCCCGAGCTACGGCCGTGGGCGACAGTTGATGCCGCGATCGCCAACGTCATTGAACGACACTCTGACGGGAGCTAGAGCAGATTCTAACTTTAATAAGCGAACCATATGCCATCATCGCTGATGCCGTAGCCTTGACATTGATCTAGGTGATGGAGAGGATGGGATGCAAGCAGTGTAGCGAGTGGCGAGGGCGAGGACACAATACCGTCGAAAGTGTAGGCATGCAACGCGTGCTGGTCTCGAGCCCGAAAGTATGCACCCAAAAGCTAGATCCATGATTATACCAGCTAGCACGCGAGCGCCTAGTAGCAGGACGTTAAAATATCTATTTTATGTAATCCCCTAGTAGGACTGCTATCTATGTAGGTCTATGACAGTCTTAAAACCAGCCAGCTTCCCCACAGACATAAAATACAACAGCCACTATAATCACAGCCTAGCTGATACTATCTCAAGCTGGGCCTTGTGCTCGGCAGTGAACTCCACAAATTTGTTCAGAGAAGCTGTGCCCTTGACGTTCCCCAGTGCGGCGGGACGCCACAACATCAGGTCTGGTACTTTGCCTTCTGCCTCGGCTACGCGTGATATGGCAGCCACATCGATGCCGTCACGTTTCAGAGGCATCTTATTCTGCTTGTTGTTGTGCATCGGGCTCAATTCGTTGAGCAAGCGGAGGAAGACTGGCACGGCGTATTTCGGAAGCTTGTGTTCGCAGTAGTTTTGGAGGGCGTCGAAGTCGAATGTACCGCGCTCCTCTGGCCTGATATAGACAGCAGCGGTGCCGGCGCGACCCTCATGGCCTTGAAAACGAATATCCAACGATTAGCATTACTCTGATCTTAATGATCCACCATAAGACTGGTTTGCGTTGCCTTACCTGGGACCTCCACACCGTACACGCTTGCTTCCACGATTCCCGGGAATTTGCCAATGGTTTCAGCAACTTCGGTGGTCGCGACATTCTCACTCTTCCAGCGGAAAGTGTCTCCCAATCTAGGAACGTGTGAGTTCACGGATTCTTGATGGGGATAATTTATTTCTACCTATCCGAGAAAAACCAGCGACCATCGGCCGTTCGACGCAGAGCATCTCCAGTTCGGTAGAACAAGTCTCCATTTTGGAAGACGTTACGTTCGAATTTCTTCGCGGTTGCCTCGGGATTCTGCCAATACCTTTAGACAGTTAGCCACACGATTATGAACAGGAGATAAGTTGGAAATTCACCCAGCGAATGCCTTTTCGTCAGGAACACGGACGATGATCTCTCCGCCTTCTTCGTAGGACTTGCGCTGGGCGAATCCGGTCTTCGGGTCGCGCCAGATGTTGCCTGAGTCGACGTCAGTCTGCACGGGAATGTACACGTTCTTGTTCATCATGCGCATGATTAAGCCGTGGTGACCGACCGAACCGGTAAGATAGGGGCCTGGAGATTGTAGTTAGAATGCTGTAACTTTCTCTTGTGGGACCCTATGCTGGATAGGTTGCATTACCTCGAGCACGATTGCTCAGGACAAAGACTCCCTCGGTGCTGTTGAAGATTTCGACCACCCACTCGACTCCGAACCTGTCCGAGAACTTTTCCCAGACATCCCCCCGCAACCCGTTTCCGAACATCATTCTCACTCCGTGCTGTCTGTCGGTCTCTTTCTTCGGGGCGCTCAGCAAGTAACGGGCAGTCTCCCCAACGTACACGAAGGCCGTTGCTCGAGAAGCTCTTATTTCGTCCCAAAATCGCGACACGCTGAACTTCTTGCCGATGCAGAGCGTCATGCCAGTCAGTAGACAGTTGATCGCGGTAGAGCAACCGGTTCCATGATACAGTGGCATGGAAACGTACCATCTATCACCCTTGGGGCCGGTTTTGAGGCCCAAAGATCTGACGCGGTGTTCACCTAGAGCCCAAGTCTTTCCGGCGTTGCTACCAACGGCTTTTGGAAGTCCTGTCGATCCGCTGTAAACCGCATATCAGATACGATCGGGATTGATAGTAGCATTGTCATACATATTCAACGTATTTGGTGATACTAAAGAAACACACTCACCTGGTGTATACTAACGAAATCGGGGTGCCCGTCAGGTTGCCGGCCCAGCGTGCCTTGTCAATGTTGATAGGTTCCATCTGATCGATAGCGTCTTTAACCGCTTGGGTAAGGATGACAATGCGTATCCCCAAGGTGTCTTCAAGAGTACTTCTCACTGCCTCGATACGTTCAACGCACTCCTCGTCCGCATCCACAAGCAACAACTTGCACTTGCCCAACTTGACGCAATGAATAAGGCTGTCCGCAAGTAAGTTGTAGTTGAGATGGGCGCTGCCACACCCTGCGACCCAGCCTGCTAACATGGCGAAGATGAAGTCGGGCGAGTTCTGGAGATACACGGCAAACATATCGCCAGGCTTGAGTCCCTGCTGGAAGAGATACTGTGCATATTTGCGGCTCTTAATTTCAGTCTCCTTCCACGTATAACAACCGTCTACCGACCAGATACACTGCTCATTCGGATATTTGACCGCCTGGTCCTCAAAGAACGGCCAGATCGATGGGCCGCGGTTTTGCACTATTAGTCATGTCAGCCCGAGTTATGCAAAACATAAACATGACCGAGGCCAGAGCGTGTGACGTACTCGACGTCATAAATTTCTTGAATGCCCTTGATCGATTCCAGATGTCCTTCACGTCTTGCTTGATGTGGAAATGTGCATCCAAGTACATGCTCGCTACCACCGTACCGGCCGCGACAGCGGCAGAAGCTGTGAGACTAGGTCAGCGAGGTCGCCTGCGAGTTTCTCTCGTCACTACAACTTGTCATACCTAAAGCCATAGTGAATACTAATGAGTGCACACGTATGGAAGCAGACAAAGTCAATTCGATGGAGGTTGTGAAAACAATGGATTAGTCCTCAAGAGAGACAAAGTTAATAGTGCAGAAAACGATCCATGCGACTAAAGAATATATTCTGACCGGAGATTCGGCAGCTTAATGACACAAATGGGCCTGGTATGCTCGACAAACTTCAATATATGGATTAACGCTAATCTATACAGCCCGAGGGAAGAATTGGGTTATCGATGTTAGAGGAACCTCACGGATAAACCCCACTTGGGGTTGCCATGTGGGGAATGCGGCATGCGCAACGGGAGCTCCGCATGTTTTATACTTCCCGAGGTATGGGTTCCCCATCTAGACGTAATAGCGAGGTTCCATTCGATGGAATATCTGCCGACATCTTTCCTCGGGTAACTTTCGGGTCAGACACGGGTACCAAGACGACATGTCTCAGCAGGAGGGATTCGTGAAGCCGTCAATGCCACTGGGACAACCTGGGCACCCGTGTGCTACAAAGGGAGATCTGTTCATTTTCAGACATTCTATCAAATGCATACGATTGCTAAACCTCTCACCTTGTGATATTAGGGGCCAATTCTGGGATTGTCATATAGATATTTATATGCACAGAGGGGACTTTGTGCCGAGAGAAAAATTAAAATTTGGAAAACAAGAGAGAGAGAAGGAAACGAAAGGAAACGAACGAAAGAAGAAGAAGAAGAAAGAGGAGAAGAAAAAGAAGAAAGAGGAGAAGAAAAAGAAGAAGCCGTTGATATCAAGCCTATGTGGCGAGCGACCACATCCTTTAGTTCGTATAGGTGACATTCAGCGCGGTATTGTAATGCTATAGAGAAATGAGACCTCAGCCACCCAAGTGTCCCCTAGTTCGGCATCGGAGGTGGTAGACATTAACAATACGAGGTACGCTAGGTACTTGCTGTAGTGGGAAGCGACCGTAAAAATACCCTCAAAACTACTTAGGAACGTTTTCCTTGATCCGATAACTTCAAGGCTTGGAGCGTAACTATGCCATTCCTAACTTGATGTCGACCCGTTCGATCAACTGTGCTAATGACTCCCAAATGTTGGTATCTCCTTAAGCCTCGGACAAATATATGCCTACCGGACTGAGAGGGAAACCAACGAACCATGGAGTGTCTCTCTTGACCATAGCCTCGCCCCGGAGAACCGGGACAGCAACCCTCGTACCTCACCTGGACTTTCATAAGCAGTCAGCCGCCAAGGAATGTGCTTTACCTCTTCACTTTTGAAGCAGTATTGTTGCGATTGAGTTGTCTGCTAGAGGCGGGTCCACGACCTCCTAGTGACCGTGTAGCAAACACACCTCTTGCCCGAGATACAAATTCCCAATGGTGCACACTGAACAGCTGTAGCAACAAGTCGAGCATTAGTTATTTTCCGAACGCATAACAAATCGCGTACCTAACTCGTGTGGGCGCTTGGCCTTAATGTTGCCAAAGCCTCTAAGTCTCTAGCAAGCCATTTCCCTCTTTAAGATTACATCCCACCACACCAGGCCGTAGACACTTAGTGTCAGCCAGCGAAGTAGGGAAGCGGTGAATTGGCATTAACTTGATAAACAGTAGGCAAGTCAAGCGTTAGCAAGCACGGCGGAGTCTATAGTGTAAAATGTATTGGAAATCCACTACGACAATTCTGCATCAGGGATTAAGCCACGAAGAGACGCTTTGCAGTGCCTTATCGCACCCAAATATATGTCCATAGCTCAAGAAAGCTTCGAGCGGATGGTGTGAAGCTGAGCCCGTCCCGAGATAGCGGTCTTACCCGTCTCCTTGACCATGGTGCGGAAGGTAACGACATCCTGCTCCTCCCAGAACTCGGTCTTCAGGGTTTGGCCTGGCAGAACCACGCTGGTGAAGCGGACCTTGATGTTGCGAAAGGGTCCGTACCGTTCGACGATTCTTCGGCCGGCGAACCCGAAACTGGCCAAACCGTGAAGGATCGGGGTGGGGAATCCGCCCTTGGAACTCTGCTTCGGGTCAATGTGCAGCGGATTGCGGTCGCCGTTGAGGCGGTACAGAGCCGCCTGGTCCGGACTCGTAAGGTCTTCGGCCGAGGCGTCTGCAGCTCGCGACGGAATCTGAATGGCGGCAGTTGCAAGGCCTCGGTCACATGGCTTTTTCTGGCCCTCGAATCCACCCGCCTTTCGGAGGAACACCGTCTCCTCGTTGTAGAACAGTTCCTCATTCGTAGAAGCGTCACGGGTGATAGTCCCGGTAACCACAAGGGACGATTTGCCCTTGTCCACGACTTCTACCAGCTTCGGGCTGGACAGCGTCTGTGCAGAGATCGGAATGGGCCATTTTCGGACCTCTAGGTATTGTTCGCCGTGGAGAAGGTTCATGGACTGGAAGTTGGGGACAAGCTCGCCGAATTGGAACGGCTTCTTGGCGCCAAAGTAAGGCAGGACACCGAAAGTGGGCAGCACTTGGAAGTCCGGGTCGCGCTCGTAGGTGAAAGGGAGCTGCTTGGCCGTGGCACCAACGGAAAGGTTGTAAAGGATCACATCCTTGTCAGTGTAGTTGAAGGGCGTGCCAGGCAGGGTGGTCTTCTTGGCCTTCTCGATCGCCTGGAGCCACTTGTTCGTACCGCCAGAGGGGGCAAGTCTGCTGCTCGGCTTGGGTGCTTGCGAGCTACCCAATTTCGGCAGTTTCTGCAGCAAGAGCTCAGGGGTTGCCTGCCCCGCGGGGAATCTGGCTTCGTCGGTGCTGCTCCACCGTGTTTCAGCTTGCCAAGCAGCACCGACCTCGATGACGAGCCCGGTATCCGGCGCCCGGTCCGAACTGAGGAGGGCGACGGTTGGGGCAACGTAATCAGGCTTGTACATGTCCACCGATTCCTTACTCATGACTGTCGCGGTCATTTGTGTCCCTGCAGAGGGAGCGATCGCGTTGACAATGATGTTATTCTTCTCGCCTTCAAGGGCCAAAGATTGTGTCAAGCCGATGATTCCAGATTTCTAGCTGTTATGTTAGTTTCCAACGTCAAATCGTGTTCAGGAGCAGTGGAATGTACCGCAGCGGAGTAGTTAGTCTGACCGAATGATCCATAGAGACCGCTGATCGAGGTTGTATTAACGATCCTTCCGTACTTTTGGGCCACCATGTATGGCCAAGCAGCTCGGATAGTGCTGGAGGTGCCGTAGAGATGAACATTAACAACATCGTTCCAGTCCTTGGGGCTCATGTTCTGGAACGACTTGTCGCGGATAATACCGGCATTGTTGACAAGCACATCGACCCGACCCCAGGTGTTGATGGCCGCTGCTATGATGGCATCTCCGTTCTCAACAGAGCCAGTACTAGCGACAGCCTTACCACCAGCGCTCACGATCTCCTGGACTGTCCGGTCGGCATTGGAAAGATCGCTGACCACAACTGACGCACCGAGACGAGCAAAGTACAGAGAGTAGGCGCGTCCGAGACTGTCATGGTTAGCATAAAGTTTTGATACCCAGATAAGCCAGCTTACCCTGCTCCGCCTCCAGTGACAACGACAACGCGGCCAGTGAAATCTATCTTCCCTTGCTGCGAGTTCGGGAGGAGACCAAGAGCTTTCTGCAGGCCACTCTTAAAGTCAGGGGGTCCCTGGGGGTGATTTGCACCGGTGAAATCTCGCACGACACCCCACTTAGCCAGCACCGCTCCTGGTGTGAAGGTCTCGTCGGGCTTGAGCAGAGCGCCAACTGTTCTCTGTCGATGGACAATAGAGACACTGCTTCCATCGACATTGAAGACAGAGCCAGTCTCCTTGACCGCGCTAGCACTCAGAAGCCCCACGGTAGCGTGTGTGACATCGTTCGAAGGGTATTTAGTCGCGACAACATTGGCCAAAATGTTGTTCTTCTTCCCCTCCTTGGCCAGGGCCTTTGTGAATCCTATGACAGAGGCCTCGGCAGCTGCCAGAGCGCTGTGGTCACCAGCTCCGAAGATGGCAGCGGGCGACACCACAAAAACGACTCTGCCGTATTTCTGCTTACGGAAATGCGGCCACAATGCACGCATCGCAGCCGCCGTCCCCTCGAGATGGTCATCGACGACCAACTTAAGGTCCTCTTGGCTAATTTTATTCACGGCGGCTTTCTTGTCCGCCTCTGCATGGCTGATCAAAACGTCAACCTTGCCAAAGCTTTGCAGAGCAGCATCGATGATCTTCTCGCCGTCCTTGGCCGCATGAGCAGATCCGATGGCCTTGCCGCCGGTGGACTTGATCTGTTGGACCAGTTGGTTGATCTCCTGTACAAAGTCAGCGCATTGTCATCGCGTCCAGTTGATTGGGGTTTCTCTAACATTCTGCGCACCAGCATGGTTGACAACGACGTTGGCGCCTCGGGCACCGTAGAAGAGAGCGAGTCCCTTACCCAGAGCCCCTAGAGCTCCGGTTAGTATTACCGTCTGGTTGTCAAACCGTACGTCACTCATGTTGCGCGGATTTAAGGTCGTGATATAGACTACAAAGACGCAGACTATAATTGAGAAGCAGAACAACCGTTCAAGCTCGTCTATTTGAGGGATCTTTAGAGGCGGCCGACCCGGCGGAGGCGGAATGTACCTCGGCACAAAGAATAAAATAAATAACTAATAGATAAAATAAAATATAATAAATTCCGGGGTGGTGTAGCTAACATCGTGTGGGGGTGGGGGACTGCCGACCAAGTCCCCCACATTCACATAGGGCAGTTGAATGGGTTTTGGGTTCTGTGACTATAGCCTCGGGGTAAAACTCCACTATTGGGCAATGGACAACTTTGCTCAGCTGTTGAGCTGATATCCTGGGGAAGTACCGGCTAACCTGTGTGAAATGACCATGAGCCCTGTTTGTCGCACATTCACTATCCAACCTCCCGAGAAGCCGAGGATATCAGGCAAGCAGCGATCCATGGACTTGATAAATCCCTGGCTTAAAGACTGGATTCGATCTGCAGCTAGATCCAATATGCATGTATTCAAAATAGCCAACCGAGGCTATACGGGTAATAGTTTGGGGTAGGCCAGCCGCTGTCCCACTACGTTTATATGGGGACGGGGGAACGCCTATGCATTCACTGGGCAAGGCCTTCCCCGCCCTACATAACTAGGTGATAAGACTAGTAACCCACCCACCACGCGTATTTCATGGCAATTCATTACATTTTCAGCTCTTTCGCAGTCGAACTCGTCTCCCAACACCGTTGATCCGCGCCTGGAGTCTACGCCACAATCATGACCAAAGCAGGCACGCCATATCGAGTTGCTGTTGTCATTGTAGGCCTCATTCGCCGCTTCTTTCCCGCGTGAATAGTGAGCTAATAATAATCGCAGAGAGAGAATGGGGGCTTCCGATTCGAGATCAGGCAGCAGATCCTTCAGAAACTAGGTCCCCACGATGTGCTACTCAGGCTCTCCGCCTCTGGTATTTGTGGCACCGACATTGGCCTTGCGTCGGGCCACGCTGGGCCCAGCCGAGAAATCCTTGGGCATGAGGGCGTTGGATACGTGGTGGAGATCGGTTCTCAAGTTCCTGCAGACTTGGTCAGTATCGACGATCGGGTCGGCGTTGCCTGGATACGAGACATCTGCGGGAAGTGCCAGTGCTGCTTACTGCCCGGCGGCGAGACTCGATGCAGACGCCAGAAGAATTCCGGTCGTGCAGTCGATGGCACGTTCGCTGAGTATGCCGTCGTCCCAACCTCGTACATCATCCGCCTCCCTAAAGAGATCGACCTCCCCGATGCAATTATCGCCCCTATGCTCTGCGGCGGCGTTACTGCTTATAAGGCATTGAAGGAGGCCAATGTCAATGCCGGCCAATGGGTAGTTGTGTCTGGCGCTGGAGGAGGCGTCGGTGCCCTTGCCACGCAATTCGGCCGAGCTCTCGGGGCTAGGGTCATCGCCATTGATGCCGGCGATGCGAAACGAAGGTTTTGCTTAGAGCAGGGGGCTGAAGCTTATATCGACTATACGAGCGGGTCTGATCTAGTCAAAGAAGTCTATCGTATCACCAAAGGCTTGGGCGCCTCGGCCGCCATTGTCGCAGCGACTTCATCACCAGCTTATGAATCGGCGCTCCAGTCTTTAGGGGTATTTGGAACCCTGGTCAGCATTGGTATTCCTCGCGCAGCGGATTTTGCGACTTATCACCCTAGAGTTTTAATTGATAAGGGCATTCGCGTTACAGGATCAGGCGTGGGGACTCGAGGGGATATGCTAACGGCATTGGACTTCGTTCAGAGAAAATTGGTAACGCCACGTATTCAAATCGTTCGGTTAGAACAGTTGAATGAAGTGGTAGAAAACTTCCCCCAGGTCAGAATGCCCAAGAATTGTCGAATAATGCCCCAAGCTAATTGATTGCAGGTGACTGGAAAATATGTGATTAATCTTGCTGACAGCCCACAGCAGGCCCGCCTGTAACTTGGAAGATCTGGCCTTTTCCCATGGTCTTATATCTGTCTCCAATATTGAAGAAGCGTATCGGATAGGTCCAGCATTGCCCATGATGGCAGATAAATTCCCTATTTAGTTATGGTACTGTAGAACAGAATTCAAGAAATGTATTGGGGCAGAGATGTTTCCCTGCAACGCGCCAGATTAACTTGCTTGTCGCTGTGTTGGCGAGTTCTCACTATCTTCAATACTTTGAGGATTTACATGTTCGATCTTGTTAGACTCTTTCGCATCTTACCAGATATCTCGTGTTTTGAGTGGTTACGCTATAGCCAAAGATTTTTCAGGCCTCAGTCAGTGCGCTCCACACTATCACAGGTGGACTTCGTGATTGGTTGACATCATTCGCAAATGCGTTGCCGAGTTGAGGTCAAATTTATTCAGAGTGTTGGATTGGCTCCTGGTGTGGTGGCATAATAACCAGGATTTGCATAAATCTCTGATATACCAATATCCGGATGACTCAAACCCCCTGACAGAGAAAAGAGGAGGCCAGAGGCATCCCACATCAATGCAATCATCAGATTCGGGATTCTCACCCTATTTAACACTATTCCCTAGATCGAATGCGACGGACCGTATCCAACTCAGAGTTTAAGTTGACGCTGCATTTACACTATTCAGAAGAACAGAAATAATCTAACCAACTTGGTGGTCCCAGTCTTAACTCCTCGGCCGCCCAGCGACATCGGATAATATAACCACCGCCACTGCCAGTATTAGCGAGTACTGATCAATGTCACCCTCCCATTCTTGACAATAGCTGCTAGGAAACTACTCTCATTATTCTGGTTGAGGTTCTGCGATGTCTGTGAACTGATGCACTCACATTCTATCTACGGCCGGATATTGTCGAGCACCTGAACTCGCCACAGGGAAGTCTCGATCTGCTTCACACTAAATGGCAAGTAATATTACAAGTCTTGGGGTATCGCTACAAAAAGAAAATGCGAAATATCTGTCACGGGGAGTATTTTACTACAGACAAAGGCCGTAACTGATGGAAACTCAAGGCTCAGAGACTAAAGGAGGCAAATGCTCAGTTGTATTTAGTGGCAATATCTTTGAATCTGACAAGCAATGTCATTAGTCATAGAGTTGAATTTTTTAACCTCGTTGGCCGGTGTGCATACGCTTAGCCCAAAAAGCCTTCTGCCCCAATCAGGGAGATAATCATGAATACCTATCCATGCTTCAAGTACTTAATTGGGAGTTCAAGGTTTGATAGGCCTAGCCTTAGTGTATACTAGTTTAGGTGCCATCAGACTGTCTGCAGTGCAACGGGTACATGTATCGACTATATATAACTAACGGGTACCCTCGATGAGGGAACCTAGTGTTTGAATTTTACTGCATTTTCGTTGCGCACACGTCACAGTTGCCAAGGCCCAAGTTTGGGTTTCAAGCTGCTTTTTTCTTCTCTGCCGGAATCCTATCTAACTTTTTCAACCTGTAGCTATTCTAACCTTGATGTATGCACCGACAATTCCCACGACCCGACCTGTGAAATGCCCTAAGATCCTCATTCGAATCCCCCCTCTAGCCAGCACCCTAGGTGGCTAGCATCCGTACCAACCCAACGCAACACAACAGCTCCTGGAACCAGGGGTCGTATTGGGCCCCGGCGATATCCTGGAGGAAGACTCGACCCCTTGTATCGGGATTGTTGATCTTTTTGGCCAAGTCGTAAAGTGCGGCTATTTCTATTTGGATATTTAAGATAAGATTGCTGATACGAATTTGATCTTCTTACTTATTATCCCTAGTCCTATTATTAAGAAGTAAATAATATCTAAAAATAGCTAATATAACTTATTAGCTGCTATTTAAAAGTTATAGATAATATAATAATAATTTAAATAGATTTTCTTTTTTAAGAAAGTTTAAGAGGAAATTTAACTTTTATCTTTTTAATTTATCTTTTAAATTCTAAGAAAATCTAAAATTATATTAGATATTATTTATATAATCTAGATATAATAGATTACTAGTAGTAAGAGCTTTTTAAAGAATATTTATTGAGTAAGGCTAAAAAAAAAAACCAAATAACTAACGGGTAACCTTGAGTTGGTAGCAACGACATCAATGATGTATCTACCGTGTACCTTTGGAGTGACTATAACCGGATGATCATTGGCCGGAAATATTGCGCGCCTGACGCGAAGTGACTCGGTTCTCAGGGGTCAGCCTAAAGTATTGTACATTGTGTTGGATCCGTTACCGTCAATTTGATCAAATGGATAGTGTTTAAAGCAGTGATGATGATGTTGGTGATTGCTTGTGTCAGTCATCCGGACCGGCCGGAAGAGGGGTTATCAGACCCCCACCCTGACTAAGGTCAGGATATCAGTCTATCAGAGGTTTCGGAATACATGGTCATCTTCCAACACATTGTATTTTCCCAGTCGCATACCATAACCATATATATTAAGTTAGAGACACATGCCCTGCCATTCCTAGCGCTGTATCATCAGACCGGCCAACCCACATACTGTCAGACCATGTCACTGGCCAAATGCCATAAGACCGTTTTCAGGTGCGCCTTGTTCCATATCCTCCCCCCTCGGCCGACTCTACATCACCTGCTGGCCGCAAGGTCAAGGCACGGCGATATTGACTGGTATCATCGCCGTTTCAATCATGAAAACAACCGACGCTGCTCGTGTGGAGGGCTTCGGTCCCCAGAGCATATCATCCTCTGTCGGAAGACCAAACAGCTTCAGAGGCAGTGGCCATCTTCAAGCCTAATCCTAGGAACGCAAAGAATCATTCGCTGCGTCTGATAGCTAGCCCTGTAGACTATGTAGACTTCCTGAAGACTAAAAGCTTCTTTGAGACAATCTGCCCGCCATCTACCTAGAGACATTGTCCCCTGCTAGCAGCTCTAGCAGACCTCCTTTGAGAGCAATCTCAAACGATCTCAGACGTTGACATTAAGGTCCCCTTTAGCAGCTATATATACCTAACACGAGCTCGAATGGAGACGTCCACGGGTGCGGATTGTAACTATTCCATTCACTAGGCTAGATGTGCGCGATATGTCATAGCTTTTCTTAGTCGTTAGATAGTCTCCATGCGCGCCAAATGCCCTTTGGGAAGCTGGAGCGCCTCGCGCTCCCTTTGGCGTCAAATATCTATCTATCTTGTTCCATATCCTGTTGTACAACATATTCTAGCATGCCCGCGCTAAAACTGTCTCTGTAACTGATATCCCAATTGTCAAAGAAATAGTTGTCGCTCGTGCCAGTGGAAGATTCCGAATAGTATGACCCTTCGGCTGCAGCCATCAAGGTAGAATCTTCGAAGTTAGGCGCGCCATCTAGTGGTGGCGGTATAGGGCTGGAGAGAGCAAGTATGTCAAGGTGCTCCCAACAGGCCGCAGAGGCTGCGTGTATGGCTTCCGGTCCTAGCCGCTGTGTATCCCAGGACTTCCCCGAATCCATTGGAGTGTCGGGAGACTCGACTTTCCTGGGAACATCCGTTAGGTTATGAGTAGTCGTCTGGGTCGGTAGATCCATATCTGTATGATCAAGTTGCGTATTGGTCGTCATAGCAACGCTGCGCGAGACGTCTTCAGACACGTCGCCTGTATTGTTCGGTGCACTCAACTCTGTATGGCCAAGCTGTGTATTGGTCGGCATAGCAACACTGTATGGGGCATCCACGGGCAAGTTGCGTGTATATTGGTTGACCCTTTCGCTTGATGGGTTTGGAGTATCATCCTCCTTTGTCTCACTCGTATGCCCTGGTATAGTTGATTGATCAGGTTCAGTTAAGGGAAAGCCTGTATCAGGAGCGCGCACTCCTGGTAAAGTCGACTCAGCTGGGGGCAGTCGTCGCTGAAGTTGGGCAGGAAACTCCTCGCTGGTAGGGAACTGCCCGCTGCTCAAAGCCAGATCGATCGCGATGCTCAACTGTAAATAACGTTGCGGGTGCACTTTGAGTAGCCCAGTCCAGTCGAAAACGGTCTGCTTGCTCCCAAGAGAATTGTAGTGCACTAGACGAACTACATTCCGGATCGCAGTTGCTAGCCATTCCACCTCGTGGTACTCAGTCTGTAGAACTTTCATCGCCTCAATCAAAATGCCAAGACTCTGCTTCCGCTGGAGTGTCCCCATGTGGGATGATGTTTTTGTAGATGAAGCGGATAGTTGAACATTGAGAACATGGAGAGTCAGTGGGAACGCTATGTTTGCCACACTATTGGGTTTTAGTTCGAAGTATACAACCTTGTTAGATGGGGGAGACATACACGGACAGTGGAAGCCACTTGGTCAAACGAAGTTTATGAAGCCTCTCAATACATTCGGCCATGCATGCGGCGGCATCTTGAATCTCGTTGCTAGAGTCTCGAATTCGTTGAACGTCACCCTTTCGAGCTTTTGTGTTGGCGGTGCGTGTCGCATAGGTCAACAACTGGGGGTGGCTAAGGGCCAATCTTGCCGCGCTTTAAATTTGATATGACTGATTAGCTGGACGATACCCACAAAAACGACAATGGGTGAGCATACTGAAAATATGTCATCATCAAGCACCTATATAAGATAGAAGACTCATGCTGGAACCGACTGCCTACCCTACTAGCTGTCTTAGCCGTGGCTATTTTGTGCCAGCACCACAACGCAGCTTCATTCTTTTGCATCCTAGCACATTCGACCTTTGGGTCACCGTGTAAGTTATGGGATGGGTGTGATGGGAGCACAAGAGAAAGGGTGTCTGTAAGAACAAGACATAGCTCGACCACCTGGAAGAAAATCTCGAACAACTCGTGCTTTACTTTTGGTTCGTAAACAAGAGATTTGTGTATCTCGTCCTCGAAATCTTCCAGACTTAGCCTGGGGCTGTGCTCAAAGTCGAAATGCGCATCGGTTATTTGTATCGAACGGCGCACACTAAGTGAAAGAATCCGGTCTCGAATAATACAGCACCACCAGAGTCGCTTCAGGCTGTTCAGAGAACCTGTCTCACTCATTCTCGTGGAAATATTGGACTGGATGGAATAGCAGTCGGCGCCTATAGTTTTGGCGTTTTGTATAGCGACGCTTAGCCACATCGAATTTGGCTTGGTGTGGGGCTTCGACGGTGGTGTCGAATAAGAAAGTAAAAGGGCAGCCTGTGCGATGGCGAGTGGGGATGGTTCCACACCAAAGTCATGTAGAAGCTAGGAGTGTAAGGTTTGTGCATCTGCTTAGGGTGAGAAAAACATACCTTTGCCTTCCGGTAAAATGCTGCTCTTGCGGTACGTCCAGTTCCATACCCCATCGACTCGAGACATTCCGGAGAGACGAACTTGGACTCACGTCAGTATAAATCTTAAACGTTCGATACATGGCTGAACTCACCCCAGCTGATGAGAACATCAGAGCCTGCAGCACTAGCAAGGAAAACTTCTGCTCCACAGGCTGCTCTTGCTGATTGTAGATTTTCCAAAAGTCGCTTTCGCTAAGTAGTGGCAAAATTGGATGGACGTGGAGGAAATATTGCTGCACTAGCTGGTCTAGATGTTCTCTTTCTGGGATATGAAAACACCCTTGGGACTCAAGGTAGTTCAGGTCTTCCGGGGGACAGCTGTCAAGGTCGTCTGCCGACAAGAATCGATAGTATGTGTAAATGACCACCGGCTGGGAGTCCCGCCAGGGACCAGTCCTAGGATGCTTGGCGGCTGTAGGGGTGCAGCCTGACAACAGATTGTCTGCTGCTTGATATCAGTTAGTTATAGGTACTTCTCTCCTCAATTAGCTCGTTTACTCACATATTGATGATATGGGCCAAGAAAGTGCATCCACAGCAGTACCCACCATTTCGTATTGGTTCGACTCGTATTGAGGACTTCGCGTGTTGCATGTCCCCTTGTACTCACAGCCTATACTCATTTCTACATCAGTACTCTTTTCTTCGAAGCGCTTTCGTTGGATATGGTGTTCCTGGTTCGATTTATCGGTTCCCTTCTCGCCCGAGGTAGGCTCCTCCGAGTCAAAAAGACTGAATACATGTGAATCAACTGGATATCTCTGCATCATTTGACTGAAGTTTACTGTAAGTGGAATATAGCTGTTGATCTGGTGCGCGTCATGCTTACCGTCTATCCGACACCACGCACTTCTTTTCGTCCATACAACAATTCGTGCATGGCGCCCCGCGGCGAGCGACGTCGCACCTCACTTTCCTAGCTCGACAAGAGAGACAAGCTCGCGCTGATCGGTGTCGTTTTCTCTGTGAGTCGTGTCGAGTGCTGCGTGACTCTACCGGAGCGTCGGATAGCACTGACGAGGGAGACATGATGTAAGAGTTTTTGGAGAGGATGATAAACGACTATACCTAGTAACAAATATCAACTTTGGCGTTACGGATGTCCTTTATTCTAAGATATTCAAGTACTTAAGTAATCTGGTGTGTACGATAAAATTACAAGTGTGGGGAAGATGTGGTAGATGACACCCCCACACAACCCCCCGTCGGTGATTCTATACTTACCGCATGGAGTTACCCCACAAGCGCAATTGGACTATACACTAGCTAAAATGCTTGCAACCTGCGTTACGGATTCACGGCGAGTAGCATCATGGTGCGGATCCCGTCTTGATAAATATGGATGTCTCAATGCTTTCGAGTCACAACTTGCGAGTTAGTTTGCGATTAATGCCAATACCTTGGATAGAAGATCGCCACTGTTCCGTGCCAAACCCAAACGAGCGTCTGGTCACAGTGTTCAACATCCAAGTCCTTCAAAACGAATGGAGAAGACGCCTACCGCATGTTCAGGCTGGGCAGCTGGTATCTGCTAGCTGTACGCACGCAGATTACCACTATACTTCACTTGATGGTGAGACGAAGCCACCGATCAAGATGCCCAGGCGAATGAGGCTTCAGATGTCGCAAGAGTATAGGGTGGACTTAAGAGACTTGACAAATAATTTGTATCTATAATATCATCTCACTCAAAGTGAACACAAAAGACGGGCAGCATAGCTTAATGGTTTTCACCAATCATATTTCACAGTTACTCTTACAATCAAATTTACCGATCTTTACCGGATAGAATGCGTTTCTTTTTCTGTAACTTCCACAAATTGAAGTTGCAGGAACAGAGAGAAGTGTTCAACGCAGATGCTCTCACCAGTACAGCAAATATTACAATACATACACAGCTAGGCTAGATTCCACGCTGGAGACTTCAAGAATGCAACCAAATCATCACACGGACGGTTGAAAGCCTATATTCTTGATATCATTGTTCATACTACTTCTAACATGGCCGCGTCGGATGCGTAGGGGGGTGGGGTTTTACCCCGTGGTTCACGCTACAGACTACGCTACCGATTCCTGAAGATTCGATGCCGTAACCCCCCTCGGCACGGCTGCCAATGGGAATAACGCATTGAGCCTGCTTGTTCACAGTCTCATATGTGGGGTTTTTCCGCATACTTGACTCGTCTCATGGTCGAGCCTGTTTATAGTTCTACTAGAAACTTGCAATTCCTTGTTGGACCTCTAGAAGCATGGGAACAAGCATAATCACAATGGCAGAAAGAGTCTCTAGCATCTTGCGACACTTGTCGACGGGCAGCTCAAGCGCAAAGGAATCGCTTCTAGAAGCGCATCCGGACGATGTTGTAAGTACACTTAGTCTGTTCAGAACTAGTCGGGTTCGCTGATAGTTTCGTGCAGGTCATAACGTGTGCATTGAGAACACCCCTGACCAAGGCAGGTCGCGGAGGGTTAAAAGACACACCCGCTGAAGAGCTTTTGTTCCACGTCCTCAAGGTAGATTCCTCTGACTGTTGGGCTCTGAACATTGACTAACATCACTCCAGGGCATCAGGAGGAAATCCAACATCAGCCCTCAAAACGTTGAGGAAATCTGCGTTGGCAATGTATTCAAAGATGAGGCAGCTGGCGGCATGCGCATGGCAATGATCGCCGCGGGATTCCCCCCCACAACGACGTCGTACCATGTGAACCGAATGTGTTCGTCTGGCTTGCTAGCAATCCAGAACATTGCGACGGCCATCGCCGCGGGTGCAATCGAGATAGGCATCGCGGCCGGGACCGAAAGCATGAGTTTCAACCCCGACAAGGCCAAGAAGCCGCCGGCGGCTCAAATCGCCGCTAACGAGCTTGTCCAGGAGGCAATTCAGCCCGTTCTATGGACCTCGGAGCAGGTTGCTGGGGAACTGAAGTTCTCGCGTAGGGAGCTTGACGAGATTGCTGCCGAGTCGTATCAGAAGGCCGAGGTGGCCCAAAAGGCCGGATGGTTCGACGAGGAAATCCTCCCCATCAACGTGTGGTGGTCTGATCCGAAGACCAAGGAGGTCAAGAACATCACAGTAACCAAGGATGATGGCATCAGGTACGGCACAACAGCCGATACTCTGTCCAAAATCCGCGTGGCAGCTCCGCAGTGGCAGCCAGGTGTCACGACTGCTGGCAACGCGTCCCAGATCACCGATGGCGCAGCTGGTGTACTCTTGATGAAGCGGAAGATGGCCATTCAATTGGGCCAGCCAATTTTAGGAAAGTACGTAATTTCCACCAGCGCTGGCCTGCAGCCGAAATTCATGGGCTTGGGGCCTGTGTATTCGATACCTAAGCTTCTCGGGAAGGTTGGGCTTTCGCTCAACGACGTCGACATCTTCGAGGTGAACGAAGCCTTTGCGACTGCTGTAAGTAGTATCCACCCTTTTGGATGACGAGAAATGTGTCACTGATTCGTCGTAGGCTCTTGGAGCAATCAGGTTACTGGGGCTTGACAAGTCGAAGGTCAATCCTCGTGGCGGTGCCATGTGAGTGGCCATCCATATTCCCAGTCCTGCAAGTCCCCGTCTTCGAGAATGAAATCGCTCACACGTGTACAGAGCCTTTGGCCACCCCGCTGGTTGCACAGGTGTCCGACAAGTCGTTACTGCCTTGTCGGAGCTCCGCCGAACCAAAGGCAGAATAGCTGTGACGTCTATGTGTGTTGGAACGGTAAGTTGCCAAGCGCTCGAAATATATTACAAGTATGCGTGCTGACATGGAGACACAGGGAATGAGCATGGCTGCTCTGTTCGTGTTGGAGAACTAAAATGTGTGCACACATACAATCGAAGTAAATGCATATGTATTTTGTAAGGTTCTGGATATTTAGATCCAGCTTCACCTAGACATAAACAAGATAGTTCAATTCATACTATGCAAAGATTGACCCAGTGCAACCGTTTGACTCGACGGTTCCAGGCGTGACACATATAAATTTGAAGAATTTTGGTATGGCGTAGGCAGTCGAATAGCTACGGGGAAGATAATTGCACAGGCTGAAAAGGGGCCGAATAGTAAATGATGGATTTAAAGGGAATACTCAAGCTCAACTAAGGGAAAATGTACAGAAGAGGAGTATGGGGCCGATGGACAGCCTTCTATGGACAGAATACAAGGCTGTCCCCACTGTGTTGTGTAAATCGTGAATCGCGACGAAATCCGAGTGCTGTTTCCACTGTGAGGGGAAAAAGCTACTTTTTTGTGGCTAGTTCTGCCGAAATGCAACTGCGTCCTTTTCTACCCTGCGTTAGATTATCCGGCTGGGTCAAGATTTAGACTAAACTATTCTCTGTTTCGTAAATGTGATATTGCAATGGGGATTCAACGAGTCTTTGGTGTCGGTTGTCTTAAGGCTCAAAAGTTTTGGTCATACCAAGTGGGTTTCAATTCAGACATAGCGTCTTTGGTTACCCATCTATACACCGATCAGATCCAGCGGTTCGACTATAACGTATCTTTAACTTATGATACAATAGCCAAAGGTGTCGAACTCACTAAAGCCTCTACAGCTTAGACAGTCGGGATCGCGCCTTGTACACGTGTAGACACTGTGCCTTGGTGTATGCAAGCAATCCATGCTGGCCGCCCTCACCACCAACACCGCTTTGCTTGTGGCCACTGAAGTAAGCCTGGGGCAGGGGACGTTCGAAATGGTTGATCCAAGCCGTTCCGGCTTCGATCCCTCTGGCCAGCCGCTCGGCACGCTCAAGGTCAGCGGACCAGACTGACCCGCCGAGCCCCGTGTTTGTGTCGTTCACCCTGCGGAGCACCTCCTCCTCGGTTGACCATGATAGCAGCGGTACGATCGGTCCTAGAACTTGTTAGTCCTCGATTCTTGCTATCCTACGCAACGCAATACTTGCCGAACGGCTCTTCTGACACAATCTTAGAGGAGTCCGGAGGCCTATCCACGATGGCGGGGTTGATGAGATAGCCGTTTTGACTCTCGTCGATATCGCCACCTAGGGCGAACTTGTAACCGTTTCGCTTTGTGTCATCGAAGAAACCCTTGATAATGTCAAATTGGGCTTTGTTCTGCACGGGTCCCATATTGACGCCTTCCAAAGAAGCGGGCCCGATCTTCCAAGATTTGACGAAGTTGGTCAGAGCTTCCTTGAACTTGTCGTAGATGCTCTCGTGGACGTAGATCCTCTTGGACGCGATACAAACCTGGCCCGAGTTGTAGAAGGCACCCATGGCCACCTGTGGCGCTACGGTCTTGATATCAACATCGGGGCAAACGATACACCCGCTATTGCCACCAAGCTCCAACGTCACCTCCTTCAGAGACTTGCTTGCACTGGCCATGACCTTCCTACCCGTCGGGCTGGACCCGGTGAAGCTGATCTTAGAGATTCCCGGATGCTCACAGATTAGCGGACCGAGGGAATCGTCGCCGGTCAGGCCCTGCAGAACTCCGGGGGGGAAAAAGGGCTGGCCTAATTCGATGAACTTGATAATGCTGTAGGGGGTATACGGCGACGGCTTCACGATAATGCAGTTGCCTGTGATTAAGGCAGACGCGATCTTGGTCATGGCGAGGATCATTGGGAAATTCCAAGGGCAGATCGCGCCGACGATTCCGAGCGGACCATGTCGCAATTTGAGCGTTATCTCGTCGTCATCTTGGATAATAGTCTCAGGGATCTCCGGTTGACTGGCTAAACTCATGGTTTGGGTCAGTAAGTGTCTCGTGGTCTCGAGGTCACGTCGGGGCAATCACCAAAGTAGTCGAGCTGTTCGGCGGCATGAAGTACTTCATTTGTCGCATTCCCGAGCTGTGAGTATGTCCGTCAGTAAGGTTGCAGAGTGGATGGTGAGCTGTGTTCCATACCGGCTTTCCCACTTCAAGGACGAGGATATTGGTCATCTGTTTCCTGTGCTCTCTCAACCTCGCCGCCGCTTTCTTCATCGCCGCCGCCCTTTCACTCCACGGTGTGGCAGCCCACTTAGGGAATGCACGCTGGGCAGCGGCGACAGCATCGTTGAGGTCTTGCTCGGTAGCCAGAGGGCTGTCCCATAGCGCTGATCCGTCACTAGGATTGATCCCGTGGGCGACGCGGCTGCCAGCGCGGTTTTCATCGCCAATGATGTTGAAGAAGGTGGTGAAATCCAGTTGAGAAGACATGGTTGGACTATGGCTACTGAGGCTTGGTGAGGCCAACAAGAACAAAGTTCAATTAGGCTCTGGAAACCCGGTCGTTCGAGAGCATGAGTAGTGAGTGTATATGATTATGCGGGCATATAGGGAACCTTGGCAACGCTGATTGTGTCAGCGCCGGTTACGTTGGTACACAAGGTCATAGCCGAGGGTATTGATATTAAGAAGCAGCGGGAAACACCCACTTTTCCAGGGCAGACCTGGTGGTTGAAACTTGTGATGCATTTTGTTATAGGGTTCATGTCCGTGTGTTTGATTTCCCCGGAAACCCGTAACTCCCGACCCCCACAAGGAGGCGAAATGCCGGGTCCGAGTTCCCCGGACCCCACACGATACTCTGGCTTGTCATAAGCATTATTGCCCAGCCGATTCACCGGGAATAGGCCCATGTTATTGTGGGGTAATATTTTGTTTCAGCGCAGCTCAAATTGGGATATGGGCATCGCCTGTTCTAGTGGTCATAGAGATGCGGTGAGTCGAGGTGCATATTTTCTATTGTGATCCATTGTACCATATGAGGTAGAAGGCCAAATTATTCCAGCGGGGCGCGGTACTCAGTAAGACCCACGAGCAGGGGGGCAATGTACCATATCACACTACAGAGTATAGCTATTACAAAACCTACTTATTAAAGGATAGTTGTGAGAAAAAGATATTAAATAGGTTTATTTTATTTTTATTTCATAATCACTAAGAGGCAACTTGTATAATTTACTTTTACCTTTAAATTTACACTACGGAGTACTGTACGTAGGTGTAGTCTTACAACACTCAAATGGATAGCTAGATAATAAATACACTGGCTGTTAGCTCTGAAACCTACTTGCTCGCCTAGTCTAAATACTCATATGACCTCGTACACATATTCCACCCCACAAAGTCCGGGGATCTCGTCTGGGGTTTTCGCGGAAAAGTTATGTCCAAGTTCGCCACCTCAGCCTTAAACATGGTTAAATACTCGGATTCACCTGCCCGTCCTACGACCAAAGGCGGACAACCACCAACCAGCAGAACCTCCTCTGCTTTATCTGTCTCGCTTTAACCCTTTTATCTACAACTCGGCAACATGTCGTCATATGACGAAGCCGCCATTCGGCGCGTCGCCCTCCCACCTGGCGTGTCCAGGGGTCTCTTCAGCTCGGCTATCAAAGCGCTTGTCGCCGCCGTGGGCGCTTCCAACGTCGAGCTCGTGGACCCAAACAACCTTCCCAGGGAGAAGGGGTACCTCGACCCCCCCAAGACTCACGACAGCTACCCGCTGGTCCCCTTGGACGAGCTCATCCCTTCAGCCGTCGTCCGCCCTGGCAACACGGAGGAGGTGTCGGCCATTGTCAAGGTCGCCAATAAGTACCAGGTCCCTATCTGGCCCTTGAGCATGGGACGCAACTTTGGCTATGGAGGAGCGGCACCGCGCGTCCGCGGCTCCATCATGGTCGACTTGGGGGCCCGGATGGACAAGGTTCTGGAGTTCAACGAGAAACAGGCCTACTGCCGGGTGCAGCCCGGTGTCACGTACCAAATGCTATACGACTACCTACAGGCCCGCGGAAGCACACACTGGGTGGACGTGCCCGACTTGGGCGGCGGCTCCGTTCTGGGTAACGCTGTCGACAGAGGCGGTGGGTAAGAGAAACCCGTTATCTCGTTTTCGGGCCAGGTTGGTCCTAGGTGAGCATCTGTTGACCTACGACAGTTACACTCCATACGGAGACCATTTTGGAACGCACGCCGGTTTCGAGATCGTGCTCCCGACTGGCAACGTTGTACGAACTGGCATGGGGTCCTTGCCCAATAAGAACACAACCAACGGAAGTGCCCAGAATTGGAACACCTACGCTTACGGGTTCGGGCCTTACCACGATGGTATTTTCACACAGAGCAATTTCGGCATCGGTAAGAATTCTCAAGTCTAATAAGCCTGCGACGGAAGACAGCACATGCTCACAGTCGATGCAGTGACGTCCATGGGCGTTCAGCTGATGCCCGACCCCGGCGGTTACCAGTTCTACCAACTCGCCTTCGAGAGAGACGAGGACATGCACACGGTCATCGAGAAAATCCGGCCCCTCCGCAACGGCGGCATTATCCCAGCTATCATCACCCTCCGCCCTGCCCTCATGGATCTGGCCACTCGCCACCCCCGCTCGCATTACTCGTCGAGCGGCGGACCGCTGACCCTGAAGGAGATCGACGAGGGCAGAAAGGGCACGACGTACGGACGATGGTCCATGTACGGCTCAGTCTACGGGCCCAAGGAAAAAACCGACAAGGCAATCGAAGTCATCAAGAAGACATTTCTCGAAATTCCAGGTGAGACACGCCTTCCATCCCGTCCACACTCTGTTTCCCCCGCCCTGTTGCCACTGACTCACGTTCCCGCAAATCAGGCGCGAAAATTTTCTTCCCCAAGGACATACCCAAGGAGGATGACTACAACGTGATCCACATCCGCGAGGAGACGCTGCGTGGTGTACCGAGCATGTGGGAGTACAACTGGACGAACTTTGTGCCTAACGGTGCGGCGGCATTCGTGTCACCGATGACGCCCAACACAGGCGCGGACGCGATGAAGAGCTTCGAGATATCCAAGAAGCGCTTTGCCGAGTACGGGTTCGACTTCTTCGGCACCATGATCGTTCTACCCAAGGGGGTGAGCTTCCTGTCCATCGCCGTGTACGACCGCGAGAACGAGGAGCAGCGCAAGAAAGCCTTCGCTCTCATGCGTACCATCGTCGCCGAGAACGCCGCCGCCGGCTACGGCACCTACCGTGCCCATGTCGCCCTGATGGACGACATCGCAGGTTCTTACAAGTGGGGCGAGGACAGGTTTGGCGGCAGCGTCATGGCGCTGAACGAACAGCTTAAGGACGCGCTGGACCCCAACGGCATATTGGCCCCGGGCAAGAGCGGCATCTGGCCAAGGAAGTACCGGACCGGGGAGATCAAGTACAACTCCAGCGTTCCAGTGCCGCATCCCGCGGCTAAGATCTAGGCGGCCGAGAAGCTACACCAAAGAGATGGAAATCCGGTTCAACCGGAACCAGATAAATAAGTGTGTTCCGATATTGTCTCAATATCAAGAATGTATCTCCTCTCAAAAACAACGACATGACTTGTGATATTCGATTGTGGTCTCGATTTTGTTTGAGCCTCTGAGAGAAGTGGTCAGTCTAATCTAAATACAGGAATGATCAAAGTCGGGAACAATTGACTGCCTTGGTGTTTTCGGGACACTTCAGATATCAACCTTAGTTAAGTACGATCGCGTTTTAAACAGGTTCGCCCCCCTCGCAGGTTCAATTCAAAACAACTGATTTCGTGCCTAGTAACGCCCAAACTTCTTTATCACGGCCTGCACGTCCCTGAATCTGTCTTGTGAATTTCCCGTATTACCGGGAGCGGAAACAATGTCATCATCATCTTGCTTGACTACGCGCATGATGATCTTGACCAACCACCACATTTCCAATGAATGCTTCACGAATCCCAATCGTCTGGCCTGCTGCGGCGGAAGTCGTTTATGGTGCAGCTCCCACGCCATTCGCCACCTTGACACCGCATCCTCGACGTGTTTGTTTACCAATGTGTCAAGAAAGTTCCCTCGGGACGTCCATTTTAATTCAATTATGGCTGACACTGCATTAGCAGGCGACAACATGAGGCAGGGCTGTTGCGGGAAATTGCACACGTACCAGATATGATGGTGAACAGCGAAGGTGTGCCCAAGTTGGCTATCATCTCGGTGGTATTGTTGTCCCATGTCTCGCTCAGCAGCGCCTTCATGACAAACCGCAGTGTGGGCCTTCGTCCGACGCCCTTCCCGCACAGTTTCTCCCAGCAGATGATGCGTGTTGGTGCATAGAAGATCTCATCTGCACAGGGCATTTCGGCATTTATCTCATCCAATGAAAACTGTGCTGGTATACCGTGGAGGACGCAGAACTCGAAATCCATCCAACAAATCACTTGCATTAGTCTGTCTGAAGGGTTACCAATGGACTGGCCTCGGACAGGCGAGTGCTACATACCTCAGCCTCGATTCACACAGCAGGAATTCGTCCCAGTCAAAGTTGGCAGCCGTCGATGGCTCAGCATCGAAAAAGCTGTTTCGAGCAGACAGCAGTTGCAAGTTTCGGGCGCACTACTCCCAGTCAGCATACAAACGACATCTGGGTGACGAAAGGAGGATAGCTCAGCAACATACCAGGGCGATCCTTGGGTAAGTGATAGTGCGGACTCTCTTTTGCGCCTCAGGAGATCCCTCATTGTTCTCCAATGTCGATAAAATAACAGCGGCCTGGAGAACCTCGAGATACTCGCGCTGAGCTTCGGGAGTATCCCGCAAGGTTCTAGTCATCATTTCTCGGAACGCGAGACTGCCGAGCACGAGTTTGCCAGCCAGATGAAGGTTGTCGTGGACTAGTTTCAGATTCACCTGGGCGGATGAGAAAACAGTCCCGGCAAAGAAGAGTGCCAGAAGCAACTTGGATGAGATGGTCTGTGGGTTGAAGGAATGAGGATGTAATATCGGACAGTGTGGCTGATAGTGATGGAAATAGGCAGAGAGGGCCGACTGCAAATTTGCCGTCGTGAAGAATTGCTGGATATGTTCTACCTCGAGTAAGGCTTGGTCGGAAGGCTGGTTCTGTTGAAGTGACATACAAAGACACATCAGTTCGAGGGACAAGCCGTCTAACAAAGCTTGACCCCGCGTTACCGTTCTTGGTTTGACGTCGAGTCCGACCATGCTTTGCGAATTGAGAGGAGCACTAGCAACTCCGGGATTGGGCAGGAATTGACTGCTCATCACGTCATCAAACGTGCCAGGGACGCAGATCTGGCCTAGAGAAAGTGACCCATCAGGGGACAATGGGTTCCAAGATGTAAGGTCTAGTAGCTCATGGATATCTGAGGGGAAATCATGTTCTCCATTGTTTCCCGGTTGCATCAACTGGCCAGTTATACCGGGGGCATCGTAGCTACTTGAGGGCTCTGATCCCACGTCAATATCGGAGACGACTGCCGATAATTCTGCCAATCCAGGCAAGTCGTCAGGTGGTGTGCTAGAGAAACCAAAAACATATTGCATAGACCTATACTCAGAGCTTGTGTAGTCGAGTAAGAAAGGCACAGAAATGGACTCGATTGACTCCAAACCCACTAAGGCACGATCTGTGGCGCTCGACGAGTTCTTTCCAACCGATCCGGATGGACTAGTTGCCACGACAATTTCTTGCACGTCTGGTTGTTGCACATCTTTCTGTTGCACCTCTGATTGTTGAACCTCTGGCTGAAAGCTTAGCTCTATCGTGGCAACTGACGGTGCTGCGGTGGGGGGTGGCTGGGGTTGGATCTCGGCGGCATGGAGCCTCTCGAATGTACAGGTTGAGTTGCTGTCGATGCAGGTTCTACACGGACGTTCATAGTTGCATGCTGATTTGTACAGAGCGCATCGGTCGCAAGCCTTCATCCTACGACCTTTCTTCCTACACGACGGCATAGGGCGGTCGTTTCTTGACTTGCAGGTGGTATAATGTCGTCTGAGGATGTCCCTGTATTGGACGATGTTAAGGGGATGGGATTCTTGTTTTCAAAGCGGGGCTGGACCGTACTGACTGTCTGAAATATTGGGCTCCACAGAACTCACAGGTAACTGTCTTCTGCTCGTGGTCTTTGGACCAATGTCAATCTTGCTGTAAACTGCTACTATGTGAGGATTCGAATTTGCATACGAGTCATTCTGTGGCGCCGTAGATGATCTAGTCTGCTGTACGTGGTATTGCAGATCTTACAGGAATAGGAAGCCTGAACTGGGTCCGGCGCCGGCGTCGAGGCGGTCGTCATCGTGGTTAACGACTCGTGGCTGGGACCCAATCGGAGGCCAGTAAGGTGAGCAGGAGTAAGCTGCCGATGAGCTAGGTATTGAACGAGCTATACCAGGATGATAGGCAACAGACACGAGAAGATCAAAGCCTTCGTGTTGTATATGAACATGGAAATTCCCAAACAATGTTCTCGAGACAAAACGAGTAAATTAACTCTGGGATTGGAAGGTGTCCATCTGGGGAATCCACCCACCGGAATGGCGGGGTACGTCCAAGTTGCGGGGTTACGGGTCACAGTGTTACTGCATTAGTGCAAGAATCGTTGCGGGGAAGTGGGCCTAACCGTGGTGCCGTCATTGGACAATCCATAGGGACTTTGCCCACCGGAAAACCCCCACATACGAATTAATTACAAATGTTTGATCCGTTACGGTCAATTTGATCAAAATGGATAGTGTTCAAAGCAGTGATGATGATGTTGATGATTGCTTGTCTCGGTCATCCGGACCGGCCGGAAGAGGGGTTATCAGACCCCCCTTCTGACTAAGGTGAGGATATTGGTGTATGAGAGGATTGCGTCAGCCGAGGGTCAATCCAACAATTGTTAAATGAAAATCTATGCTTAACCTTGGGCGCGTGGTCCCCGGGAAGTAGTAAAATCTCAGTATTAAGAACATAACTACACATAAGATCATAGCCACGTCTTCAGCTATAACTGTGAACTCTGGTAACTATATTCTAGTTGTCTAGCCTAAGATGCTCTTTACATTAAAAATAAAGATGACAAAAGGAGGTTACCAATGCTGGTAAGTGTGAACCAGCAATGTATTATTCATGAAAAGACCCTGTTTAATATTATTGTATTTTTAATATAATCAAATATTTCTCGTATTTAGAAATATTAAAGGATAAGCAAGGCTGATTTATAACACATTGTTCTCAGGCTCTTTAAGCTTTTTTTCATTTTCACAGCCTATGTCCGGACTTTGAGATGGGCGTCGCCCCTTTCTGCGCTAGCCACGATCGATAAGCATCCTCGCTGTCAGCCACAGCATCGAATCCCAGCAGGTCTGCTCGATAGTCCGGGTGTATGTAACACCAGCCCGTCTCATCCGGTCCTCCACTTAGGGCAAGATCTCTTTTCTTCTGCATGGGGCCATCTTCAAGATGATACCACAGTTTGTTCTCGATGGCGCCTTGCACGTTGAGCGTTGTTCTTGACTTACGCCTAGCCTCGTAGAGACGCAGGATCTCAGGAATGTATTTCGTCTGGTTGTCTGGCAGGCTCTTCTCGGACTTGAGCGACCCCAGTAGTTTGCCCAACGTAGCTCCGTCCTCTACCGCCATAGCCGCTCCTTGCCCCTGGTAAGGAAGAGTCGGGTGACAGGCATCGCCTAATAAGGCAACCGCGCCCTATACTGTGTCAGCTTTCCCTTCCATATTAGATAAAGGACGCAGACGGTCTCGGGTACCTTCGTCCATGTTGCGAGCTCCTCGTGGTGGCAAAGCTTCCACTTCACTACCGACTCGATCTTTGAAAGCACCATTGTGAGGCTAGGCGAAGAGTTAGCGTAGTAAGGCAACCACAATTAGGTCGGAAAGAGGGTACACTTACACTTCGTCCCAACCCGCAAAACTCTGCCTCATTTCGTCTACATCTCCTTGGACACTCCGCTCTCCGCTAGACATGTCGTCTGGTCGAAGGAGGACCATGTTAAATTCCTTGCCTCCGTGAATAGGGTAGAAAACGCAATGCTTCTCTGGCCCCACCCAGACTGTGACCACCTCGCGTATACATAGTGCGTCCGTTCGGGGATCGTGGAGCGCCATCAGGTGTTCGCGCGGTATAGTAGCCCTGTAAGCTAGATCTCCCGTCTCAGTCGGCGGAGATGGATAACCCAGAAGAGATTCACGTGTGGTTGACCAAAGTCCTGACCTTGAATTAGCAACGGGGACTTTTCTGGGAAGACAGCTTTGTAGATGTGGACTCACCATCGGCGCCAATTATCACATCGGCGCTCATCACTCCTCCGCCAGCAACTAATACTTGTGTCTTATCAAAGTCTATGCTCTCAACAAAGCAGCCCAAGCGAATATCAACGCCTGATTTCTTGGCTGTTTCCATCATGACCTCGTGGTAGTCGGCGCGGTGAATGACGCTTAGGCAGCTCGTTAGCTTCCACTGTGGACAAGGTGCGCTGAACTAAGATTCAACTCACAACCACGGCGCCCCGTACTTATTTCTGACAAACTCTCTCCCAAGACGCTCGTATAAGATTTTGCCACTATCGTACCTGCGCATCTCGATCCGTTCAGGCTCCATAGCTCGTTCCAGCAAAGCGGGCAAGAACCGAAGGCGACGTGCTACAATTGAGGCATTCGAGTGCACCTGAATGCCAGCGCCAACCTGTATCGCGGTCAGAAACAGAAAGATTATGAGAAAGTAACAATAACGGGCTTGGGTAGTCTTGCCGGCAATATCTCAGGCGCTCTCTCTAGCAGGATAACATCCAGGCCCTCCTGGGTGCAGGCAATCGCACAGGCGAGGCCGCCCAGACCGGCTCCAATAATGATGACCTTCATTGCTTATGCATTGACTTGATTTTGTCGAGGAGTTTCACCCATATTAATGAGTAGCACATAGATAGATAACACAACACATTTCTGCTTCAGCGTGTACGGATGTAACGGTCCGATTGACCAGGGGTGGTGGATGTCGGGTTCCGATCTCCACCTATGCTACGGCGAGGCTAGCGGTGGTCGGTTGAACGATCCGGTCGTGGAGAACTATGGTAATCTTAAATGCCAATAATGCAAGAGGAGGGGTTATCAATAGGTAATTCGGTGTCCGATATTTCCCAGACAAGAATTCAACCGAGCCGCTTTATTGGGAATGCGGTGCTGTTCCCCCATGGCTCCTGCATATGCCATGACTCAACCGCTAAGAGAGATCTTATACATCTTCTCCCATGCAAAGAAGTGTCATGTTCAATTCTATGCCACAGAATGACGAGATCGTCACAATTTAGGGAGTAGAATATTTAAGGAGGTTTCAACAAAGGTTTGACACGGTGAGACCAGTTGCGTTTTTAACATAATGTAACTTCATTCAACACCTCATAAAGGTAGATCGAAGAAACGCAATTTATGTTAATATGGGAGCAATTACATTGTCAATTTCGTTTCAAACATATTTGGTATCGTTCATATCGATATCCTCCAGCCTTGGTAGCTTCCCAAGCCGACACCCAGCAGCATCAGCGACCGTCTTTCCCAAATCATAGGCAAATCGAATCTGCGACTCGCTAGCTCCGTGTCTTGTCGCGCCATTAATATGCCAGCCGAGCTGGTTTGGACAATTCATCGTAATCAGCGCCGCAATGGCGACTAACTCAGTCTCGACATCGCCAAGGATGCGGTTCTCGGCAATGTAGTATTCGTAGATGAGCTTCTGGTTGCATATATCTGTGCTTGGATCAGACAGATATGTGCCACGGGGAAGATGTGGGATGTGCACTTACAGGCATCCGGGTGATGTTTCAGAAGGGTCTCTCGAACCCGGGCAGCGCCGGCCGGGGTCCAGATTGTATCAAAGAACTCCTTGCCACGAGCCGCTCGCCTTTCACTTTCTGCCATATCGCCATATGTCTCATACCTACATCGTGATGTGCGTTAAGGCTTGTTACGCATATACTTCGTGTCGCGCACCATGACGTACCGGGGTCCGTAGCCGTCAATCTCCTCGTCCGTGAGACTCGAATTAAGCGCGCCCGTCGCAACGGCCGCCCTTGGGACTCCGATAAAGACGGTCGATTTTAAGATCGCTTCCTTAAGCCTTCTCTGGACCAGTTTAGCTTGCTCGAGCTCCAGCTCGGCTGTCGCGGCACGGTATAGTGCGAGGACGCCCTCGCCGACTCCGGCGCCCGCAAGCGCACCTGCCTGCGTGAAATGTCAGTCGGAGGGGAATGCAGCCCCGGCCAGGGACGAGCCGTAGCCGCATACATACAGCGACTAGGTACCATACGGCCTTGAGGGGGTTGGGCTCATTCTCCCGATCGCGAAAGCCAAAGAGGAGGTCGGTCGGGATCATTCTCGGAGTGTGGGGGAATGTATAGATAGGTAAGTGGGGGGCTGGGGCGTATACAGTACGGGGTCGGTTTCGGAGGAGTCGGATTGTCTTTTGGAGCCAGACTGTGAGGCAATTCCTTGCAATTCCTTGCACTAAATATAAGACATGTCGGCACCGACAGTGGGGCCGATTATGCCGAGGGGTCTGTACCATATCGGAGTCCGACTTACTAGCTAGTTCCTTTGCACCATCCAAAAAAAATCCGGATTGGACTACCCGATCCCTGAGAAATCGACCTTGTATTACTTTTGGTAGCTTCCAATCGGCCATACTGTGCAGAAGAAAAGGAGTCCAGTTTCCAAATTCACAAACCAGTACTCTGCTCGAACCCATCTCCTCTGATCTTTTTTCCACCATCACTATGGCTTCATTCTCTCGGGCCGTACGGTTTGCCAACGCTGTAGGAAAAGTATTCTATGGCGAGGTGGAGGGCAATGGCTTGGCCACAAAAGAAAGTCTGCTCGGCAGCACGGTAGCGGTGTACAACCATACCGACCCTTTCGAGGTTGACTTTCGCTTAACTGGAAACAAGGAGGAGATTGCTGAGGTTTGAGAATCCTTTGTCTATCAAGTTTTGGTGGATTTTCTGACAAGATTTGTTCGTAGGTGCTCGCTCCCTTGGCCAGCGTTCCTATATTCGAGTGCGTGGGCGTGAACTACCTTCAGCATGTTCGGGAGACAGGGGTATGTCCTGCTCAGCGCCGGTATCCGTATATAACTCTGATGAGCCCCGCAGGCAGAGCCACCAAACTTACCTGTAATATTCAAGAAGCCGGCAGGTACGTGGTTCTGAGTGATCTTTCTTGGAGGTGTGTGAGTGGAAACAAAAATCTGACGAAACTATACAGATGCGCTTGCAGGCCCATTCGAAGATATACCGATCCACCCCGAGTGTACCCAGATGGACTATGAAGTAAGCTCCATTCTGCCGCGTACGCGTGTGCTGTGATCGAGGGCAGTTGTCGTTGGTACACATGACCAAAGTAGCTAATAAGCCACCACAGGCCGAACTGTGCATAGTGGTCGGCAAAGACTGCAAGAACGCGACTGTGGACAATGCGTTGAGCTACGTCCTCGGCTACACAGCCGGCAATGACGTCTCATCGCGGTACTGGCAGTGGCGCGAGCGGTCCGGGGGTCAGCACGGCTCCGCCAAGGGATTCGACAAGTTCGCGCCTATCGGGCCTGTCATCGTGTCGACCAAGGCCATCGGCGACCCGCACAAGCTGGCCCTCAAGACAATCGTCAACGGGTCGGACGTTCGGCAATCGTCCAACACGGACGACCTGATCTTCAGCGTTCCGGTCATCATCCAGCATCTCAGTCGCGGTACCACGCTGCGGAAAGGCACGGTAATCATGACGGGAACGCCTAGCGGGGTGGCGGCGTTCATGAAACCGCAAGCTTTCCTTCAGGATGGGGATGTGGTCGAGGTGGAGATTGAGAAGATCGGTCGACTACACAACAAGATGGTTTTTGAAAAGTGAGCGACGTGGATACCAGAGCGGAAAATGACCGCTGGCATTTGCAAAAAGGGGTTAGTTTGTCATATCGATGTATATACTGGTCACAGCTAGATATAGTTAAATGAATTGATGTGTTTAATCAATTTTACTTTGGCTTCCGTCCTTGCTGTACTTTGGAAAAGCAGGGTATCCTGACCCAAATTGATCGACGTGCCCTTCCTATACTACAGAGCATTAAAGGATAAGGGAAGTTGCATGTCAGCCTGGGAATCTTCTGCTCAGTCATAGGGAAAGAGAAAGAGAAAGAAAAAAAGCCTTTGAGATTGGTAGATTTTATTGACACAATTGGACCCAGGTAGACTCGTGCAGGTGTGATAACCTATACAATTTATACCAAGCCTCATCGCCCACACTCCCTGTAAATAAACCCGCATCCAGTGTCCACATGCAATCTATGATCTCTCTCTCAGACGTATTGTATCTTGATAACACCTCCCACTTTATGTATGGAGCGATGGATAAGGCGGGATGCCCCGTGGCCCGGAGCCACCTCTTCTCCTAAGAGCCTTGGGGTCCTCACCACGGTGGACCCTCGCAGCAAGATCCTCAACATCAAAGTCAACGCCAATTGGGTTCTCCGCAAACTCATCGGATTTCATGTACTCGGTGATCTCATCTGCCGTGTCGAAGTTGTCGATCTGCGTCTCGATGTGGTTGCCGTCAGGGTCTTGGTAGTAGATGGAGGTTGTGGGGCCGTGGTTGACGGTCCAGATGGGCAGAAAGCCGAGCGCCTTTCTTTGCTCGTACGCCTCAATCAGGTCATCTAGTGTGTTGTATCCGAATGACACATGCTCGAGCCCGCTGCTTAGATGGTCCTTGGGCGTCGTGTTGGGCAGGGCGCCAATCGCTACCCGATGGTGCTCCTCGTCGTAAGCGACGAACGCCATGCTCTTGCCCTTGAATGCCACTCTCCCGCCCAGGAACTTGGCCCAGAATTCTACCATCGCCTCGTACTGAGTTGTCTTTAGTAGGACGTGGGCCAGGTAGGCCGGAGGCTTGATGGTGGTTGTTTGAGCTGACATGGTAAGCGAGCTTGTGATGATAGTGAATCCCGAGGCCTAAGCTGTTGGATGTGCAGTATGAAGAAATATGAATTGCAAGTATACTCTGATACAATACGTAAGGGTATCAAAAGATATGAAGCGTTTTTGAATTGCTGCACAATGTACACGGTATTCAACAAAAGGTATGACGTAATGTCGGAACCCGATGATTGCCACCTAGGCCATATCGGCTGAAGATGCCGGTGTACAGTTGTCAGACATGAACTCCAAGTTCCCCGCCAAACCGGGGACATGCATCTCAGACGTAATATCGGAACCCGATGATTGCCATGGAATCTAACCTAGTCTTACTCAGATTGACGTAAGTGACGTTCGAGACCGACCTTCAGTGTCACAGCGCTATTCCATCTACGGCCCTGGCTCAGCGATCGAACGTTTCGGCTCCGATCGGTACGTTCACCCGGGAGTTTGGCGAAAGGAATAACGACAGAAGGTGCAAGTGAGGTAGTATACGTACTTCTAAAGATCCTAGTGTAGTGGAAGCCACCGCCCAGCGCTGAAGGACAACAAATACACGCCAGGTTCGACTGGGAATTCGTTTTCAACCCATTCACGACAGCAATCTGCCCCTCAGCCTAGTATCATCAACAAACACCATGGCCATCTCAGCTCTTGAGAACTTAGGCGGGAACCTGCCAGTGGCACAAGTCCCAGAAGGCGTCAACACGGAGGTCATTTTCACGAGCTTTCAGGGTGGGTTGGGTCATCTTGATGCCTCCTTCTTCAAACACGACGCCATATACCGGGACATGTTTGCTTTAACAGACAGTAGTCACACGTACTATGGTGTCGACACTATCTCCGTAAAATGGCACGCACTTGTCTCTAGTGCAAAGGCGAAGCGTTTCCGGTACCTCACAAAATCAGCGCAGATCACCAGGCTCGGCGAGTCCAATTGGATCGAGGGGACCTACACCTTCGAGGCCGAAGAATCCCCAGCAAGAATATGCACGGCCATCTTGACTCTAATTCTGAGCGAGGACGGGAAATGGCGTATATGGATTCTTCGCACGTTTCTCGACAGGTTGCAAGATCATCCCAGCGTTGACGAATACAATCCGCCGCCCCGCGAAAACGGGAGTTTGGCATCACGTCGGTCACACTCTCGTGACCAGACCGTATTTGATTGTGTCGTTGTTGGTGCTGGCCAGGCGGGGTTGAGCGTTGCTGGAAGGCTTAAATCACAGGGTATTGACTATGTCGTGCTAGAAAAGAACAAGTCGGTGGGCGATAACTGGAGGAACAGATATTGCTCTACGAAGCGTAAGTGGCATCATCATTCAGCTTTTACATAATATTATGGCTAAATGTTGAGGGATACAGTGCATACCACCAGAGAATCTTGTGAGCAGCCACTGGAGCCACACTAATTGTCATCAGGGTTATTGACATAGCCGACAGCGCATCTTCCTTTCGATCGGACCTTTCCGCCGCACTACCCTCAGTATCTTACCAAGAACGACTTGGCCCAAGGCTATTCGGACTGGGCGGAGAAATTCCAAATCGTGAGTCGCAACCGTCTCCCATAACTTCTTATCCCACAGTCCGCATAAGAAATAACTCAAGTGCACCGCAGAACACCTGGGTTGGTACAACGGTGGTGTCGGGCCACTGGAATGAATCCCAAAAGATCTGGACCCTCGAGCTCATAAGTGGCAATGAACCGAAAACAATCACAGCGACTCATCTCGTTATGTGTGTCGGTGCCGGTTGTCAGATTCCTTATTCGCCCACATACCCAGGCGTCGTAGGTTGAAATCCGCATCGCAAGGGGAAGCAGGCTTATAAGTTTCGTGACAGGAAAACTATCGTGGAGTCATTCAGCACTCGGCCCATTATACTACTGCAGGAGGTTGGCAAGGAAAGCACGGTATTGTTGTAGGTACGGCTAATACAGGTATGTCAAGACCGGTTACATTCAACAGGTGATGTCTACTTACCTTGTTTCAATCATAGCACACGATGTCGCCGAGGACATGGTGGCGGCTGGGTTGAAGTCAGTAACCATGATCCAGAGATCACCAACATGTAAGCACACGTGGATAAATCATAACCCCTCCATCATTAACTGTGCTGCCAAAGATGTGCTACCAGCGGAGTACTATTCCAAAGTTCAAGATTGTAAGCAACTTTAACGACAGATTTATGTATCAAAATCGGAGGCTAATACTGTTATACAGTGACCTGGACGGCGGACATTCCAACTACGCTCGCGGACCAGCAGAGCATTACCCTACCCCTAGTAGTCAATAGACATTTGAGCATGCTGGTGCTCAACGGAATGGCGAGGACTGAACCGGGAAGATTCGATGCGCTGGACAAAGCGGGATTCAAGTGTATCCGGTATGGCGACATCATCTACCACGTGTTTGGCCGATTTGGCGGCCACTACATGGATGTTGGAGGTTCGGCCAAGATCGCTAAAGGCTTAGTAAGGCTTCTTCTCTGCAATGGAAAGCTGAATTCTGTGGCTAAAGTGAACATCACAGATCAAAATCAAGTCCGATGCCTATCCCGTTGCATATACGTCCAAGGGCCTTCTATTCAGCGACGACACCGAGCTTGAAGCGCACGCGATTGTCTTTGCCACAGGATTTGTTGGCAGCATGAAGTTTGCTGTCAGAGAAATTCTTGGATCCAAAGTCGCGGACCGTATGGAGGACTTCTGGGGCATTGACGTGGAAGGCGAGATCAGGGGGTCGTGCAGGCCTTGTGGACGTTAGTAGACGCCATGCAACAACTGACAAGACCACCTCTAACAGCAATTGCAGAACCGAACTTGTGGATGAATGGAGGAACCTGCTCGTACGCTCGTTATATGTCAAGATTCATTGCCTTGCAAGTCCGTGCCGACCTTGATGGGACACCCCTAAACAGGGGCTCTGCCTCAAGGGAGACCGGCGATACTAGCTGAGAAGATGATGACAGGCTGCAGGCGGTACGTACCAGTGTAGCCATGGCGTCCTTGCTATAGCTGTCTTAAGGATAACTTCAATACCATATAGCCCCAAGGAGATCTTACTCAAGGGGTGTAGTGTAATGTAGGTTTCCGTTCCTAGCTATTATAAAACAGTTACTTATTTCGAACTCTCTCATAGTGTGTTAGGTGGGTTTGGTTGGGGGGGATTGACACGTGAGCTGTACGATCTATTAAGGATATTTAAGGCAAACCCGGTCTATCTCTTTATCCAAGTCATCATACTTTATAAGACTCGCGTGGAAGACTTAGTATGTTTCTTTGTAATATTTCAGAGGCTCCCGCCCAGTTGCCAGTAATGCGTTTAATTCTTATTTTTTACCCCATTCCTTGATTATTACGACCACTTGATATATTTTCACATACAAATAGCATTAGAATTGCCAATTGCTTGGTTATTGTGTTGTTGTGCTCTCATTACCCAAATTTTACAAGTTCCAAGACACCACTACCCTACAGCGACTTTGAGTGTTGGTGGGTGTGGCTGTTTTCGTCCAGTACTTATCTCGGCCTATCTCAATAGCTTTTTAGTGCATAATTGCATATTTGCTAGAGGGGCTGCATACTAGCAACTGTTGGATCCGAAATGTCACATTCGATTAGGGGGTCTTCGTTCAATAGAGCGTGGATTCTGTTGCATCCGGTACCGCCAATTCGATCAGGGCAATAGCATTCAAGACGATAGTGGAGAATATAGATGATGATTGTATTGATCTTCGTGCTTGCCTCAGACCCCTCTTTCCGTGAGGGATTTTGCTGTCAATTCCACCCCCCTCTATGACTAAGATAGGATACTGATGTATCAGAGGATTGCGTCAGCCGAGGGTCAATCCAACAGATTCTAAATCTAGTGATTCCCCCACTTCCCCACACGCAATGTGGCTCCCGAGGTCATTTATAAGCCGACAAAATGGCTCTCATCACGATCCGCTGCGAAGCACCTGTAGTTGCCTCAAAATGCTTCAAAGCCAAACCCACCGTGATGCCTATTTCTAAGTCCAAGAGATCATGCCCAGGTAGCAGCTGTGACCGATGCCGCCAGCAAAAGACGAAGGTATTCTAGATTGGTGGTGTCAAAGCCTCAAGTCTATGGACTTCATGTTCGCATTGATTGCTGACGATGGCGTTCCGGATAACCAGTGCACGAAGACACACAGCGGTAGCTGCCGACGATGTCTCCAGGCCGGTCTTAGCTGTGTGACCAGTAACACACGAATGCGGCGACCGTACTACCAAAGTTCCAAGGAACAGTATGACTTGATGAGCATCGTGGTGCAGCATTTTGTGCCGGGCGCAACACTGGATACGCAGAGCCTCCAGGAGATCGTGGCCAAGATTCATGACGACCACCCGCCGCACTCCGCGAGGACGTCCGAGAACATAATGCCGTTTCCCGATACACTACTCCCGCCTCCAGATGCAACTCTTCAAGCTTGCCTGGACGCATCCTTTCTTCCCGCTGCGGCTTCAGTATCGGGCGGAACTGCAGGCAAGACCAATTTGGAGCAATCAGCTCCAGATACCCCAGCCACTTCTCTTCCTGTCTCTTGGAACAGAGAAACATCACCGGTGGAGGGCGTCCCTCGTGAGGATGTCATGGGCATAACCAGTGGGTCATGGCGTCTTTTCCCGCCCAAATCGACGAGCTAGCTGACCTGCGTGAACAAGGATATGACAGCGGCACAAGCTGGACGTCTTTCTTTTCTAGGTTACATACAAGCCACTACCCCGGTGTTGTATTGCAGCCATTCTCTTTGGACGACATGAAAAGCAGCAAGGAGGTGGATCTGATATGTCCAGACAGCCTGCCTTCCCGGGCCGACTTCGAACGCGCCGCGTCCGCGTTCTTCACTGAGATTAACTGCGTCAATTATATTCTTAGTTACGACCAGTTCAACACCTACATGAACAAAGCTTTTGACACCCAGCCTTCCATCACCCATGCCGTGCATATGCTGCTATGTCTGATATTGTCATTTGACGACAAGTACAAGGACTATTTCTTTAGAGCATGCAAACACGTCGACTATGCCATGGAGGAAGGAAGTCTGGCGAGTGTAGAGGCGCTCATGCTGATAGTAATCCTGCCCAATCAATATTCTCGTGTCTTGGGATTAAACACAACGCTAATAGCGGTCCTAGGTATTATGCCGACTGAACAGGGGCCAAAGAAATCTGGCATGGGTGACACTAGGCTGCGCATCTCGGATAGCTCAGTCTCTAGGATTGCATCTACATGAGTCTTGCTGGAATGAAACGTCGTTGGTCACGGTCGAAAGTCGAAAGAGGCTATGGTGGTCTCTCTATGACCTGGACTTATGTCTTACGTATCGTCTCGGTAGATATCCAGGAATCGATCCCGCGCTCTGCCATGTGAGCACCCCGAACGAAATGGTACGCTGATATGTTGTTTTTGCTACAGTGTGAGAGAGAGAGAGAGAGTTGTGGCTAACCGTTCCCTTAGTTGTTCAACTTGATCCCCAACACCCCCCCGGACTATCATAAAACCATTGCTGAGCTGAGCAAATTGACCGGGTACTTGATGAGGGACTTGTATGGACCCGGCTCGGCAGACATCTGTCTCGACGATCGTGCAGATGAGATCCTATGTGACCTCGCCTGCTTCTGGGAAAATCTACCGGAACACCTCAAACCCGACGCGACCCTGGCGCCGTGCCACAGCCGCGCCGTACACTGCCTAGCCCTGCGTTACAACTACGCTATTCTGCTCGCAACACGACCATCCATCGTGAGCTGCTGGAAGAACTCGGGCTCGGGTAGCGCGCGGCTGATGCATCGCGTAGCCCTGTGCGAGGACGCCAATAGGAAATCTCTCTCGCTCCTGACCAGGATGGTTCCGCGCGACCTTAGCAGACATAATTTCCTTGACGCCTCGTACATCCTGGCCAACATCCTCATATTCATTCTACGTCTGGCAAGGGAGCCGTCGCTGGAACTTCTCGCGCAGGCAGAAGAGTACCGGCAGTTGCTGACTTTTACGCACCACTTGAATATTGGACGCATCACCCAGGATACCTACGACACGGCGGTGCAGGAGGTTAAGTCTAGGTCCCTAATCAAGTACGTGTCCCTAAAGATCTGGTGGATAGTGCCCCCCTTAAGGATAAAAAGAGACTAATATGTCGAATAGCTCGCATCAGCACCCGCAAACGCATGAACATGCGACTATTGACGACTTGCAGGGCTTTATGAGTGTTGATGAGTTTCTTTGGCCTGCGTGGCTGGATCCCCAGGCCTAGAATTGGCTGTAATTTGAGCGAAGGAAGTAACACATCAGGATAAACAGCGTAGTTGAAGACAGTTCAGGCAGTCCGAATGTCGAGATTATTGAGCGCAGCGCTCAATCCGCACCAAATGGCAAAGAACCACAGGACAGGATTTGATGTCACATGGCCCAAGCATACGACCCAATGCTTGCGCTCCGAAGGTCACTCAAATTGGTGCGATCAAAATAACGGATAAATTTGATGTGGTGCGTGGAAGTTAGTTGATTGAAAACGCTCTCGCGGAGAAAGTTGTCTACGTATACCGACGAACTGCAGCTAAGCTAGCACAATGTACGCACTTGCAAATTAGATGTAAATTTATTAGAAAAAAACGGCTCTGAATAGTTTGATTGATTTATGATATTGTGGTTAAGTTATAGTAAAATTGGAGGTTCAATTCGGTGAGGTTGGCGTTTCGCTTGCACGAGCGGCTTGCTTGCGGAATACGTCGATGTCTTTATCAAAGCCTATGAGAAGCGGGTCGTCGAAATAGTGATATTGAAGTAATCTTGGTCACTTTTGTTTTATACATTATACTGTATTACCATCCTGGTTTGAATTCCTCATAGACATATACCCTATGTGAATAACTGAATGTGATATATGCTACTGCAGGCTCACAGGAGGATTGATGTGGCTTTTGCACATATTGGTCCAATGTAAGAAAATAATTGCTCTACAGGGATTCTTATGCTCTACACTGTGCTCTATCGAGACAGGTGCCTCTCCCTCTACAACTTCGGTGGCCTTTTGAAATTGCCATTTTCAATCCAGAAAGGTCCGAGTTTGGTTTTCTCATCCGAGGACTTCTGATCCCAATTCACGTAGAACTCAGCCTCCGCAAGGCAGCATTCCTCCACCCTCTCCGCAAGCCAATCGTGCATACTCTTCGCGACCTGTTCAGGGGAAACCATCGGCACAGTGTGAGCTCCGTCGGGCAACACTACGCTGGCTACCTTCCCAGCCGCAGCACCACCGCTGCCTCCGTAGCCGGTCCCGGTATTTGCCACCAGATCCTCTCTGGCTCCATTTCTGTACACGTTGGATGCGTCACCAAATATAAACAACGTCGGTGGCCTCAGATGCGGCAGCTGGTGGAAGGTAATGGTCGGCTCTGGGCGATAGAACTTTGGTGCCCAGAATGGAGGGGTCTTTTGATTGCTGCCGTGGAGGACAAGGTGGGGGTCGAGGTCGGGAGTACTCTCATGGTTCATACTGAGCCTGCCCGTGGCGTCCACTCTCGCTTCATCGCAAGGGCGGACGTACAGAAATGATTCTTGATGCTTCGTAGTGGTTAGCGTGACGGGTGTTGGACGCCCTGCCGTATCTAGTTGCTTCAGGTCATGATCAACTACATCTACTATACCATACTTCATCCATAAATCGAAGACTTTCGGATGCCATTGCTTGTAAAGCGCGCTTTTGCGGAACGCAGTTTCTGCCTCGGCCCTTGATGGCCATGTATCCCTCCGGAAGATGGTTGTAGATGCCGGGGTGGGCCCCGAAGGATCGTATGCAGTGATCTGGATGACTGGCTCAATCAACACCAGGCCGGAGAATAGGCGCGGATGAAAATTCGCCAAATTTGCCCTGCGACACCGAATGCGTTAGCTTATAGCCTCCGGGGTGTCCTTAGGGGGTAGCGAACAAATGACAACCACCCATACTGTGGCCAATACCGAAAAGTGGTCTCGTCATTTCATGACGGAAGTGATTAATCATCTGTAAGAGGTCCCTAGAATGATCGAAACCGGAAGCTTTATCTGTCAGCTGGGTCCTCGCACCAACGTGGGATATCAGGCGCTCATACGATCATTGCCTAGTTTGCCTCTGTTTAACAGCCCGCTCTGCCCTTGGCTGGCAACGTCTGCGATCCATATCCCATTGACCTTTAGCTCTCTCTTTGCCAGACCATTCACGAGACTTTCCCACAACGGCTCGTACAACTCCTGTGGTTCCGACGAGTCAGCGTCATCGCATCAACTGCTGATCTGAACCGATGCATACTTTGGGAAAACCATTGCCATGGGTCGCAACAATGGTAATGCCGCCGCCGCGGGGCTCGAGGTCGTACACAGGGTTGTAACGTTTGACCTCCAACTTTAGGACATCTTCTTGTCTGCCAGCCGTCGCACGTGCATACTCCCGAATATGCTGCCCATCGATCTGAAAGGTTGAGATATTGAATTTCTGAAAGGCAGGCATCTTGCAGGCGTCAAATCACCCGATCAATCCCTAAAGAGCTGAGTATCTACTGGAGCGCTCGAGTTAAGTGTGCGCCACCGCTGTTCTCTGTGGTCGGGCTTGACACTGACAACCAATGAAATTCGATGTGGGGGTTTCCCGACTCCGTTCGATCCGGACTCAAAGCCGGGAACCGCACCATTAATAAGGTCAAGTGCCTATGTATACCCTGCAAATTTCCCTCGGCTAACGTCTCCGAAAAAATCCACAGTAAACGCACAGGCATGTCTGATCGCCCTTGTGAATCGCCACCTAGGTAAGTACGAGCCTCGCAATGGGAGGTTGTAGAGGTCAATTAGCATGACCAGTTATGCAGATGGACGTCTGATGACAGCGCCCAATATCCTTAGAGCGGTGATATTATTTGTTTGTATCAGCAGATGAGCGTGTGGCCTAGATAGAGCCGACAGAAGGTTCCGGTCTATTTACATTATGACAGCCCATCTCAGGGCAACGCTCTTCGTACAAGAATAAATAAACTAGTCCAGAAGGCGGCAGGTCCGGTTAATCCTTTCTTTTTCAAGTAGTCGTAATGTAATTAAGTCTATCAATACTGCTTCGTAATACCTCCCAATATCATTGCCGTCTTTGATCGCATGATGTCCACCCGGCTTCTCATTGAGCGCATATAGAATGCATGGAGCCATTGTTGCGCTTGAAGCAAGGTCGGAGCCGACGGAGGGTCGGGCTCCCAAGTCGGGTTCCGGCCTATCCTGGAGGCTCAACCAAGCAATTTGTGAGGGGGCAAGTAATTGTGGGGATGGCAGATCTCACCTGAACCTGCACCGTGTGGCCGATCAGACCACATCGGTTATTTTTTCTAATACCGTTTGTGGTTAGCTATCTTGTGGAATAAGTATATAAAGCCTTGTTTACCCCACATGCCACTGAAATAGGGAACGCTCTATATAACCGGAATATCGTGGCGTGTGATCTTGAATGTTGTCCGTCAGGTCTACTGTCTGCGCAACTCCTCAATCTATTCTGCCGAGTCTCAATTTCAACGATTGCTCGTCCTTAATAAAATGTCCGATATAATTGATATACCCGTAGTGATAGTCGGAGGTGGATGTGAGTACCCATCCGTCGCATCGATCAACTCTTACTCACTTGTCCCCAGCATGTGGCCTCAACCTGTCCATATACCTCTCCAACCATGGCATAGAACATGTGCTCTTTGAGCGCCACAAGGGTACATCGACCCTGCCGAAAGCGCATATTATAAACCAGAGGTCGATGGAAATCTTTCGACAACACGGAATTGCAACCCCGATACTTCAACAGGCAACCCCACCCCGACAAATGAGCCTAGTCGCGTGGCAGACTTCTCTGGCTGGTAATGGACGGACCGATCGCAAGGTCCTGGGCACTATAGAGACTTGGGGTTGTATGGCAGGAAGCGAGCGAAACATCACCTATCAGTATGTGTATTTAAATATAGCCGGCGCCGGGCAAATACTGACTCGTGTCTCACAGGAGAGACTCCCCCTATCTACCAACAAACCTGCCTCTTCTTCGGTCCGAACCCATATTCCGTTCCCTTGCGTGGGTTCGCAATCCCGGAAAAGTGCTATTTGACCATGCTGTGACGGATTTCAAGGATGGCGGAGACCATGTGCTGGTCAACGTGACGGCCGGAGATGGCACTGAGAGCGTCTACCGAGCCCAGTACCTCGTTGGAGCAGACGGCGGCAAGACCATCGGTACTAAACTGGGCGTACAGATGGAAGGCGTAAGAGGGCTTCGCAAAGTCGTCTCGACACACTTCAAGGCGGACCTCTCCAAGTACTGGGATGACCGGGTTGGACTCGCGCACTTTTGCAACCCAGAGCTGGGAATCGCAATGCGCAGTGGCTCTGTACTCCCGCTAGGCCCAACGTGGGGCAGGTTCTCGGAGGAGTGGCAGATACATTTCGCCATCGATGTCGACGAACCAGTCGTTCCCCGGGAAGGTTTGGAGGACCGTGTCCGCCAGCTCCTGAAGATCCCCGACCTTGAGCTGGAGATACTAAGTCTCAGCAACTGGATCCTGGAGAGAGTATTGGCGAACAAGTACCAACAAGGCCGCGTCTTCGTCGCCGGCGACTCGGCACATCGCCACCCGCCAAGTACCGGACTCGGGCTGAACGCGGCGGTCCAGGACGCCCACAACCTCGCCTGGAAGCTGGCATACGTGATCAAGAACAAGGCTTCCTCCTCCATTCTCAACAGCTATGAAGTCGAGAGACGGCCCATCGGTAGAAGCAACTGCGACTGGGCGCTCTTCACATCACAGCGCCACCAGGTCATAGCGAAGGCCATCGGTCTGCAGGACGGGCAAACCGAAGCCAACTACGCACACATTGAGAACATGTTTGACGAGACCTCACCTATTGGGAGAGCCACACACTCCTATCTTCAGTATGTTATTGACGGCCAGAAAGTCGAATTCCAGGCCCATGACATGGACCTGGGATTCGTCTACCACGAAGGACTGCTAGTCAACGACAACACGTCTGCCCCCGTCCCCGACCCGAAGCGCAATCAGTATGTGCCTACGACACGGCCCGGCCACCGTCTGCCACATACCTGGCTGGACGACAGCGGCAAGTCGATCTCGATTCACGACCTCGTCCAGCCGGACGGTGGGTTCCTCCTGATCACGGACCGCGACGGCGCGGCCTGGGTCGACGCGGCACGGCAGGCGGCCAAGGACCTCGGAATCGATGTGAGGACCGCGCAGATCATCCCTCCTCTGGGACTGCCGGTGGCCGGTGAGTATGTCGACGTCGAGAAACAGTGGGCGGCTGTCAAGGAGATCGGCACTGGGGGCGCCATTCTGGTCCGGCCCGATACCATCGTGTGCTGGAGATCGTTTGGGCCGGGTTCTGGTCAGGATGTTTCCCAGGCCTTGCGCACGCTGCTGGGATTGCCAGATAGAAAGTGAGATGCGAAAGGTATGGCTGAGATTGGTTTAGTTGAACTTAAGAATCTAAGAGCTCGACCAGTTTTAATACTGTCTTTAGGGAGACTTAGAAAACTTTTAGCAAGACTAAATCGCGTCCTGCTTCCCACATCCTTATCACCCTACTGTACAATAACAATATCAACTGTAGTAGAGTTGATTTTTCGTGCCCCACTTTGCAAGGGGTAGAGTTGATTTAAACGACAGGGGTAGAGTTCGTTTTCGCGTACGCCAATCATAGCTTTGCTGGATATTACGTAAGGAGCGATACCAAGAGGGCAAGCCATACATGCACCGCCCCGTACATTGGCTTGCCTACCAAGAGTACTTTCAACCTGGCTAGTCGCAGCTGCACAGCTTCTTACAAGAAGTTAACTCGATGCGGACTTTCAGGAGGCGATTGAATTGAGGAGGCCTAGACTTCTCGAAATCTTATTATTTATCTTCTTTATAACTTTTGTAATATCCGGTAGCTGCGTGGCGGAGATTCAGGCCTTGGCGGATATCTGGTGTTGCGAACCCCGCTTCAGACGTCATTGTCGTCATGGAAGGCGAACCGGATATTCCGGGCGGGGGATATTATCGTCCCCTGCGTAAAAGGACCAGAACGACGAGGGCATTGGAATCCGAGCAGCAAGATGGTGATATGGAATGGCAGGAAGATGAGAGCAGTGAGGGAGCTTTGAGATACACCAGAACTAAGAAAAGGACCACACTTAAGGCAGCTAGCAGCATGACGGAGGCAATTTAGGGTCTGAAATAACTTCTAGAATAAGACTTCAATAAGAAAATAGAAATAATGAAGGCAGAGTTTCAGCTTGAGTTTATAAAACTTAGCAACCGTATAACTGAGGAAGTCACTAGGACCACGGCCCAGATGGCATAAGAATTATCACAAGTCCAAGAGCAGCTTACCCAGGTTTGCAGCGAGCTGGAGCAGACCCGGCTATAACTAGACACCTTAAATAATGCTTATGCAGCAAGATTGCCTAGTCAGATATATGCAGATGCTGCCAGAATGACGCCTGCTAGTATCACCACTCAAACTCCATCTACAGTCCAATCAGTAACCCCAGAACCGGTGTTCTGCATGGTAGATATATCTAGGGTGCCCGAGGATTATATTAGAGATACTGTACAAGCAGTTATTTGCAGGACCATTAAACAGGAAATACGAGCATCCAGCAACTATCCTAGATAGCGATATATTGCGGTAACCAGAGATGGACAAAATACCAAGCGCCTGAGGATCATCGGTAGGAATGATGTCACATATATCAGTGTATCGGGATATCGGATTTCTGCGGTTGTGACGGAAGTGAAGGTTTCCTTCTGTCATCATAGGCGTCTATCGCCACTTGCCTCGTCACCGACCTCATCATCAGATAAGCCCTAAGCCTAGCTTTTCCTTGATTTTATCAATAGCTAGTTAAAGCTAAAGACTCCGACGGATCCGGAGCCTCTCGGCTGTCCGAGGTTATCCGAGGTTATTATCAGTCTCTTCGTCTATAAGGCTGACCTAAAGACCCTCATTAGATAGAAAGAATATCAAGAGCTTCTCGCACACATAATCATATCCATCTGCTAGATGCAACAGTAGGCAATAATTAGCCATTTTTGAAAACTTAACTATAACTAACCCTGATATTTATACCTTACGCCAGCGAGTCCCTAACAGTTATACCTTCTGTCAGCAAGTTGCCGACGGTTATTTTTATATAGGAAATTTTTTAGCGCTTATATAACAAGGGTCAGCTGAGGATTTAAATGAGTACCAGAGGACAGTTACTATTTTAACTACCTCGAGGGCTATAATAAGTTTAAAAATAGGTGACGATATAGAACTAATATCTACGATTCGACTGATACTAGTTCTAACTTGTGGAATATAATATTGCGAGCTTGTGGACTTGTTTACTTTGTGGTAGCTCTTTTTGATAGTTGTTAAGTGATAGAGCTTCCGAGTATAGGTTTATACTACCGTAGCTAATAAGAATACGTCTCGACTTGGGGGCAGAGAGGTGGCTGCAGAGTGAGTGCAGACCACCAATCTCGTAATATTCAGCTTAAAGGAAGTCTGTATAAAATAAGGGGTAAGATGAGTTATTAGAATGACGATCTACATACTTACTAGTAGTAGACCTACAGTTATCTGCGGATACTGAGTTATCAGCACGCAGAATTATCGAGCTGACTACGATTCTAGCGTGGACAAGTCCAGAATTAAGCCCCGAACGGTACATCTCGGAAACTTCTAACAGTTATTCGTATCATACTTTCCCATCGATTTATCGCTACATAATGGATTCAGGCCCTCTTTGTCGCTATATAAGCAAGTAAGCATTTGAAAAGGTGCTGTTAGACCTGTAGTAGGCTGTTTTTAATAAGGCTGACTGTTAGGCGAGGCTGAGATCTTATTCGGCACGGACTGAATAGTAGGTGCAGGGTAGGCTGATTTCGAGGCATACTGTCCGCCCGCTATCACCGCTCGCTATTTTACGACATAGCAGTGGCACTTAATGAGATACCAGTAGAGGAACTAGAAACGGTCAACCCATTCACATTAGCACCTTGGGCAGAACGGTTATAAACCATCGTTGCCGACAAGACAGAGACGACACAAGCAGATCTGGGCTGGGCAGTACGCATTGCAGTAAGCTGTTTAGCACGGAATGGAGTAGTAGGCGTTGGTGGGATCATCGAGATCCCTATATCGGTGCGAGGAGGACTGAGGCGTGAGCGATTTTCCTTTACGCTTAGCGTTAGAATAGAATAAAATCCGTTTTTTAGGGAATTAGCGGTAATAGTATATACAGTCAGGCACTTACCTGACCTCAGGTATTAAAGTATAGTACTGTTAATAAATAATAAAGCTGCTATATTTATACTGCGAAATCCTTACTAGTAATTTAGTTAAGAGTATATTAGATATATATATAACTCTATTAAAGTATTAAAGAATAATAGAAATATAGTAACTGCTATATAGATATCTATTAATATTAAATATAAACTATTAAAGATTATTAAAAAAGAGGTATAAGATATAACTTAAGATAGTACTATCTTAGCTTTAAAGTTTCCTAAAATAAAATCAATAACCCTTAACTTAGCTTTAAGAAACTAGAGCACTAACTAACGCCTGCTAGATAATGTTAAAAGGTTTTTAAAGAGAGTTAATACTATATTACCAGATAAGTATATTTAATAACTGTTAAAGACTGTAAATATATAACTTTACAGTTTAAGCTTTAAGCTTTAAGCTTAAAAATATAGCTTAAAAATTATATAAAAAATCCTATAATAATATACTAAAATACAGTATAAATAACATAATTAATACTGTATGACTAATCAGCCCGAATCGGCTTATTAATCCATCCGCAATTGGAAATCAATTGATTTCAAATCATCCGCTATTTGGAATTAATATTACCCAATTAGGAAAGCACTTATAAGGACAAAAATAATACCATCAGAAAGCTGGAATTCGGGGCTTTCTAATGGTATATATATTATTTCTATACAACAGCTAAATTTGGCGCAATTCGTCTATAAAAGACTAGAGACCCCCAGGTAAACTGGGACTTAGATTTTTAGTATATTATTATCGATATACACTATTAATATACTATTATATACTATCTTATACTATCTACCTCTTATCTATATAACCCCTTTATCTTTATATCCTTTATAAGGATATTTCTTTTATTATTATATTAATTTATTACTTTTTATTCTACTGCCTTATAACCTCTAACAAGAATTATTTATAAAGTAGTATTTATAAATATATAAATAAACTGTTAATAATAAATTTAATATTTTTATAGAGATTCAGCTAAGCTTTAAGATTAGTAATATTCTATTATACTCTAAATAGAGTAATATAATTTAAAAGAGAAGCTATTTTATTATTCTAATAACCTAATAGAAAGCTAATAATGAATTTTAATTAGAAAAGCTTACTACTAAGAATTTGCTGCTTTTTAAATACTTAATTAGCTTTTTATCTATTATAAAAGAGTTTGGAATTTAAAACCCTTTTATATATTACTAATTATAATATAAAAAGTAGATATATTAATTATAATAAGTTAGACTAATCTTATAATATTAAGTTAGTACTTAAAATAGCTAGTTTAAGTAATCTCTCTTATTAGCTTAAATTTATAGAATAGCATATTAGGAATAGCAGCTAAGAATTAATAAATATAATATACCTGAAGCTTTACTTATTAAAATACTTTTTAATACTTTTTTTTATTTTATTTCTTTAGTTTATAAGTAGTATAGTTAACTATAATATAAAAAGATTAAAATTATATAATAGCTATATATATAAAAAATAGATAAATAATATAACTATCAGTTTTATATTATAATTAAAATAAGAGAATAAGAAATTACTTTATTTATAGTATACCTTAAAGTTTATTTATTAAAGTAAGATTAGAATTAATAAGAAGAATATTCTACTACTATAATACCACTCTTTAATATTCCGATATATTAGTATAGGGTATATTAATAAGTAATATTATAAAAAGATATTAATATTTTATTAAATTCCTACTCTAGTAGTATTAAATAAATAAAGAATATTTTTATTAAGAGTTATCTAATATTATTATTTTATACCTTAATATATAATACTAAGTTACCTAGTAAAGCTAGTAAGAAATACCCTAAAAGCTAGCTTTAAAAGCTAGATAAATAAACTTATAGTCTTTTTTTTAAATTTAAGATAATATAATATCTTAAGGTATTTATCTAATACAGCCTGATTAATATAACTAAGCTTAGTATAAGCAGATATATTCTATACCTTTATAGTATAAGATAATATTACTTACTTTTTAATAAAAATAACCTAAACTTTACTAGCTTCTCTTTTAGTTATTATAGTATAATATACTAGAACTCCTAGTTTATTATTTTTTATAGCCTTTATAAGCTCTTAAACTAGTAAAATAAATTAATATTATACTAAGAATTAGTAATTCTTTCTCTCTAGCTTTACTAATAAGATAAGCTTATCTTAGATATATTTCCAGGATTTAAATATAGTATTATAATAATATTAAGTTCTTTTATTGCTATTTTAATAATAAGATCTAATTTAAAAAAGTTAATTAAGATATAGAATATAATTAGTCTAGCTAGATAAGACTGTAGAGAAGTATATAATTTTACTTATTAAAAATTACTAACTTATATATAATAGGACTACTTTAAAAAGTAAAATAACTAACTTAACTAGCCTCTTTAATTACTATATATAGTAATATTTAATTAGCTAAAAAACTAAAAGTATTATTAATTATAATAAGAATATTCCAGTTATAAGTTATAATAATAATAATTAGGTAATTCTTATTCTATAGTAAGATATAGTAATACTAGTAACTCTGCCTAATTATATAGCTATTAATAATAGTAAATAAAAGAATATTTATCTCTATTTTAACTAATAACTATTTTCTAACTAAGTAAGTAATTTAAATAAGATAGTAATTAGTATAAAAGAATTATAATAGTATTTAGCTTAAAGTTTAATTATAATAGCAAAACTTAATTATTCTTAAATCTTAAAGAACTATAAATAAGATAGCTAAAGTTACTTATAGCAGAATATCCCAAGTTATTAATAAATCTATAGAGGAGATTTGGAATTTTATAAACTATATTAAATAACTAAATTAAGCTTAAAATAGATACTTAAAAAATTTATAGCCTTAAGAGTAAGAATAATATAAAACCTATTTTTAAAATTATAAAAAAAGGCAAATAATTTTTAAAGTATATAAATTATTTAAACTATTTTAATTTTATTAGTAACTGGGTTATTACTATTTTTAAGAAGCTATATAAATAGAATTTTAAGTTAATTTACTAATATAATATTACTATACCTATAGATATTAAAGTAATTTATACTCTTAAGAAGATTAATAATAATACTACTAAGTAATCTAGATACTAAGTTAACACCTTAAAACCTAGAAAGTTAAATAATATTAATTTCTTATTTAAGGATAATAATATAAAGAATAACTACTAGAGGAATATTAAGTTTTTTATTAAAAAGAGTATAGATAAGCAGCCTCTAATTTACCTATAGCTACTATATAAATTTAGATAGCTTATTACTCTTAAGTATAACTTATAAAAAACTTACTTAAAATAGAAATTAACCTAAAGATAAAATAATATCAGCTTAAATATAGATTATATATTTAAATAGTAAAAAGAAGCTTAAATAAATTAATAGTATTTCTAATTTAGATATATAATATTACTTTCTTATAAACTAAGATTTCTAGTAATTTTAAATAGCCTAGAATTATTTAAGTTTATCTAGCTGACCTTTTATTATATAGAGTCTAATTACTATAATTATAAATTTCAAACTATAATCTATTAAGCTTATATATAGATAATTCTAATTAAAATATATATTTATATAACTAACTTAAATTTCCTAGTTAATATAGAAATAATTTTATTACTATTAATTTAACTAGCTTTTATATATAATATATACTTCTTATTTAAAACTTACTTTAGAAACTTTACTTTTTCTAATATTATAGCTTAATATACTATATAGCTCTTTTTATCTACTCTATACTAGTAAACTATATCTGTAGGATAATAGATAATATTACTAATATTAATCTACTAGGACTCTCCCCTATAATTACAAACCTAACTACTACCTACTATTATATATAAAATCTGGCCTTATTTATACTAATATCAGAATAAGTATATATCTAGTATAAATATAATATTATAAATAGAAATACTATTATCTAATAATACCAGATTAACCTAGATATCTCTATTTAAAGTTTTTTTAAGTTAGTTTTTTATATTAATTAAGAATTACCTGTTATAGAATAACTGGATTAGCTTTATCTTACTATTAGAAATATTATTACTTTTTTTAGATATAGCTATAATAGTAGTTAGATATCTATAAATAAATAACTTATATTTACAGCCTAGTAATTCTTATTATACTTTAGTATTTTAAAATAGCAATTTAAATAATACTTTTAAGCTTTAAGATACTATCTATTATAAATCTAAAAGTAAGAATAGAATAATTAAGATTAGAATTTTACCCTCTACTAAACTTAGATATAAGTACTATATAAATAGAAAAAAAAGATATTAGTTATATCTTAAAATAAGAATATACCTTAAGAAAATACTAAGATACTTACTATAAATAATAAAATTAATTTTATATTAGACTTTTTAAAATTAAAAAATAATATTAAAGGTAGTAGTATATTATATATAATAATATAAGCTTATATAGTTATCCAGCCTATTATAACTTATATATAAAATACTAAGATCTTCTAATATATTCTATTATTATAATATTTTATTTACTAATTTTTAATATTATACAGGTATTTCTTAACAGTTTATAATATATTAAAAGATATATAATAATTCAGCTTAAAAATAAGATATATATATATATAAAGTTATAATCTTATTCCGTAATAATATTTGTATTTTATTCTTATTTTCTTAAGATTAAGTCTTTATTAAGGTTACTATTATAACTAGTTACTCTTCTAATATCAGTTTAGTAATATCAGAACTTTTTATTAAATAAGGCACTCTAGTCTTAAGAATTAATATTAATATACCCCCGGAGAATCTAATAGCAATTTGTAAATAAACTCTAATTAGGTATAATTTAAAAACCCATATAAATTAAAACTGTGCTATTAATAATATAAAATAGAGTTAATTTAAAATACTTAAAGTTAGAGTTAATTTAGGTTCCCAGTTATAAAAAATCGTAAAATTAATATATATTAAAAAATAAGTTTAAGAATATTATACCTATTAAATATCAGAAGTAAAAACTACAATTTAAAGAAATATAATTAATTTAAAAGTAAAAGTAAAATTAAAAGTAAAATTAGTAGAAGCTAATTTAAAGTTAGAAATAAATACTATTTATTAGGTATTATAAGATATAAAATAGGTCTGATATAATTAAATATATATTAATAGTTACCTAATAATACTATTAACTTAGAAAAAGTTAAATAGCAGTCTAGTAACCTAGTAAAAATAATATAAAGTAAATAGTAGAGTATATAAATGTCACGGCCCATGCCGCGACCGAATGCGTGTCGCCACACGGCACGGATCAACGTATTCCGCTCACTCGGTGCGAGTGAGCGGGACCCACTTTCTCACTCCAGGCGAGTGAGAATGCGACGGTATCTCACGATGGACATCGTGAGATCCTCCCCAGACCATGCCTATAAAAGACCACACAACATCCCTTAGACAGACACTCTAGCTACCTCAGCTTTCAATACAACTTGATTACTCAAGAATACTTCTTGACATTATCAGACGTGATTCGCCACCCCACGCTCAGTACGTTACGCCCCGTTTCAACTGCCAACATAAACCTATCGGGTTACGGTTTACTACGTTGGGAACCTTGACCGTCACACGTTGAAAGCTCTTGTTCAGTTGTATGCTGCGTCACGCTGAGCAATAACGAAGTTTCGACAATATGCCTGCCAAAGGTATTACCGGAGAATCCTCTACGGGAAAGCAGCCTCGGGACTCCCTACCGAAGGACCATGAGGAAGACATCGTCCGAATGTCTGATTCGGATGAAGACGATGACAAAAGAATCCGAGTCTTACATGAACGTGTCAAGAGCCTCATGGCGGTAGTCGAAAGTCAGCATGGAGCCATTGAAAGAATGAAGGAGATCGAGGAAAGAAACCTCGCCCAGTTCGAGCTTAGCAAGGCACAGCAGGCAGAAGAAACCGAGAGGCTCCGGAACAATAACAAGAACCTGCAGAAACAGGTCGACAACCTCCTCGGAACCTATGAAGAACGGAACCGACACAGGAACGAACAAATCAACACCATCGAAAGTCTTGCCAACCAGGCCAATGGAGGAAAAGATCTCGGAGAAATCATCAAGCCTCACAAACCAACCAAGTTTGACGGAGACCAGAAGAAGCTCAAAACATTCCTCACGGAACTACGCACCTATTTTCACTACTATCCCACGCAATTCTTCAAGCACGAAAACCGTGTCCAGTTCGCAGGAAGTTGCCTCACCGGAAGCGCGCTAGGATGGTTCGAACCATTCCTCAGCGATTACGTCCGAGGAAGCCCGAGCGATGTGACCATGACAATCTTTCGAGACTATAACGTTTTCGAAGATAGGATGAAGAAAGTCTTCGGGGAAGTGGATGAAGTCCAGGCGGCTACTGATCGACTGATGAGACTGAAGCAAACAAAGGCTGCATCTGAATATGTCGCCAATTTCCTTCAGATAGCCTCCAGGATACCTTGGGACGAGACATACCTCAAGGATAGGTTCTATCGAGGCCTCAAGGAAGATGTTAAGGACGAACTCTGCAAGAGTGACAAGGCTACGATGACATTGGATAACTACATGGAAACGGCAGTCAAGATCGACAATCGAAACTTCGCGAGACGCCAGGAAAAGAAGGGGAATTACAACTACCCTCAATACAAGGCTAAGAACCAGCCCAACCAGGGACAAAAGAGACAGCCCGACACCTCTCACGGCACCGAACCAGGACCCATGAACATGGGGAACGTTCAGAAAGGGAGAGAGAGGAAACTGAGAGACATCAGCAAGATCAAATGCTACAATTGCGACGAGTATGGGCATTATTCATCTAACTGCGAACGGCCAAAAAAGCCAAGGAACCAAGATAAGAAACAGGTTAACATAGTCCAGAAGCAGGATGATGAAGAAGCACCTCGAGCAATCAGAACGACCAAGCCTGATCACAAGAATCTCGGATGGATACATTGCTATGACGACAAATGCATCGACCACTTGGATGAAAAAGTAGTCAATGCTATCTTCCCGAAACCTACCAAGGAACTCGAGTCTTCACGAACACGTACGGTGGCCATGGTACGAAGGATTCCAGCGGAAGAATATCCTGAAACTAGTGACTCCGAGAACGACTCCGAGGAACAGTCCGAACAAGACTCAGAATATCTGTCGGATACGGAGGAAGTCACGAGTAAAGAACGACGACGACTATCGCGAGAAGATGCGACACTCGGGAACCCAAACGACAAACGCCACCTGTAGGAGGGCCGCAGGCGGACGAAATCAGGGATGAACTCCCTACAAAGGCACTCAGAAGTGCAGGAAAGCCCGGACAACGACAGAAGTCATTCAACCTCTCAGTACAAATACGCGGAAAGGAGTACATCGCTTTGGTAGACAGCGGTGCAGAAGAAAACTACATGGACCCCGAAGTGGTCAACGAACTTGGACTCAGATGGAAGTACAAGAAGAAACCGTACAGGGCCGAGAACCTGGAAGGACAACCGTTCACCTCGAATGGAGGACGAGTAGACCGAGAGATTGATCACCTCAAAGTCCAAATCGACGAAAGAAATCAAGGAATCACGTTTGATGTGATTGCCATGAGCCACGATTTGGTCCTAGGTTACAAATGGCTGTACAAGTACAACCCATGGATCAATTGGAGAACTGGCCAGGTGCGACAATGGGACGACGCACTCTCCAGCGATGACGACGAGTCAAACGACGAATTGAGATCTCAACCTTCTACCGATGACGACGGAGAAGGACGGCATGAGGAAAGAACCTCCTCACCACCCAAAGGGACACGACATATCAGTGCGAGAAAGGAAGCAAACCGCACTAGAAGAACCATTGCTTTCGTCAAACGCAAACTCAAGCAAATGGATGAAGTCCTCGAGCTCCAGAAGAAAGCTTTTGAAGAAGGACACACACCCACCGACAAACAAGAAAGGCTCAAGAACATACCCTTGCAGTACCGGATCTATCAGAAGCTGTTCGAAGAAGAACTGGAAACCGGACTACCAGAACACAGTGAATGGGACCTCGAAATAGAGCTAAAAGTTGGAACAAAACCAAAGTTCTATCCCATCTACAACCTCAACGAAGTGGAGCTACGAACGCTGAAGGAATACCTCCAAGACATGCTGAGGAAAGGATACATCCGAATCTCCAAGTCCTCGGCAGGATACCCAGTCATGTTTGTGCCAAAGAAGAATGGAAAACTCAGACTTGTCATCGACTATCGGCAACTCAACGACATTACCCTCAAGGATCGAACGCCGCTGCCCCTAGTCACGGAACTACGAGACAGACTGCACAACAAGAAATGGTTTACAGCTCTAGATCTCAAGGGAGCTTACAACCTTATCCGTGTCAAGGAAGGAGATGAATGGAAAACAGCATTTCGAACGAAATTCGGACTGTTTGAATACGCAGTCATGCCGTTTGGCTTGACGAACGCACCAGCGGCATTTCAACGAATGATCAACCACGTGCTGAGGGAACATCTCGACGACTTTGTGGTATGCTACCTGGACGACATCCTAATCTTTTCGGAAACGGAAGAAGAACACACGGAACACGTCCATAAAGTACTCAAGGCACTCCAAGACGCAAATCTACTCGTCGAACCCGAGAAAAGCACATTCCATACGCACGAAGTAGAATTCTTGGGACATATCATCAGCCCGAACGAAATTCGGATGGACCCCAAGAAGATAGCGGCCGTCAGAGATTGGCCACGACCGAAGAACCTTAAGGAAGTACAATCCTTCGTAGGATTCGCAAACTACTACCGAAGGTTTATACGCAATTTTGGGAAAATCGCAATACCGTTGACTGAGCTTACAAAGAAGGAGACAAGATTCATCTGGACCCAAAGGGCAGAAGAAGCGTTCCAAGCACTCAAGGAGACAATCCTGAAAGAACCTGTTCTAGCCACATTCGACCCCACCAAAGAAGTCGAACTAGAAACTGATGCGTCAGACTACGCATTAGGGGGCCAAGTTGGACAACGAGATGAGAATGGCAAGCTACATCCAATAGCCTTCTATTCACGAAAACTACACGGAGCCGAGCTCAACTACCCTATCTACGACAAAGAATTTCTGGCAATTGTCAATGCTTTCAAAGAATTTCGACACTACCTCCTAGGAAGTCAGCACAAGGTCAAGGTCTACACAGACCACAAGAACATATCCCATTTTGCAACGACACAAAAACTCAGCGGAAGACAACTCAGATACGCTGAATACCTCTCTGAATTCGACTATGTCATCATCCACAGGAAAGGATCAGAGAACGGACGAGCTGACGCTATCAGCCGACGAAGTGATTTTAAGACGGAACAAGTCATTGTGCAAGATCAAATCCTGCACCAGACACCAGAAGGTCACTATGAACAACGACAAATAGCCTACATCCAGCAGGCAAAACTCATGGAAACTCGAAGAATCGCTTTTATCGACAAGATCACGGAAGAACAACTGTTCCACGGGATTTACGAACACAGCCAGGACATCGCAGAAGAAGATAAAACGGGGAAAATGCAAGTACCAACGCACCTTCAAGAAGCTCTGGTCAAACACATTCATGAACACAGAATGCACGGACATCCCGGAATAGCCAAGATGATGGAACGACTCAAACGAACCTATGAATTCCCGAAAATGAAAAACGTGGTACAGACGGTTCTACAACGATGTGACTTGTGTGCACGCACCAAAGCACGACGACACAAGCCCTACGGCAAGCTCAAGCCATTGGAAGTCGCAGAGCGACCTTGGCAGTCGATCACTATGGATTTCATTACCAAATTACCCATTTCAGAAGATCCCTCTACGAGAGTACACTACAACAGCATACTCGTAATCGTTGACCGATTAACGAAATTTTCCTATTTTCTGCCATTCAACGAACAAACGGATTCCGAACAACTTGCCTACATATTCATGCGAAATATTTTTAGCGTACACGGAATGCCTGACGAGATCATTTCTGACAGAGGATCAACATTGGATTCTAAGTTCTGGAAAGGCCTCATGGCTCAACTAGGACTGCACCCACGAATGTCAACGGCCTACCGACCTCAGGTAGATGGACAAACGGAACGAGTCAACCAGATTGTGGAAACATACCTACGATGTTACATCAACTACGAGCAGAACAATTGGGCAAAACTGCTGCCTATGGCTCAGTTCGCTTACAACACCTCGCTACAGGAAAGCATCAAGACCACACCAGCTTACGCATTATTTGGTTACACACCCGACCCGTATAAAGACTCATACGATGGAATCCAAAACGCCAAAGCAATCCTCGAAGCGGACAAATTGAAAGAACTACACGCGGAACTGAGGACGGAACTCGAGTTCGTACGAGAACGAATGAAGCGCTACTACGACCAGAAAAGATCGGAAGGACCGACTTTTTCGGAGGGAGACATGGTCTACCTATCCACAAAAAACATCGAGACAAAGCGCCCAAGCAAAAAACTCGACTTCAAATACCTCGGACCATTCAAAATTCTCAAGAAGCTCTCAGACAGCACCTACAAATTGGACTTACCACCGAAGGTCAAGCTCCATCCAGTCTTTAACATTTCGTTACTTGAATCAGCAGAAGGAACAATCAAAGTCGATACAGGCTACGACGACAATATGGAAGCCGAAGACGAACGGGAATACGAGCCAGAGAAAATCCTTGACGTACGAAGAAACAAGGAAAAGGGAAATCGATTGGAATACCTGGTCAAGTGGAAAGGATACGCCGACGCCGAAAATACCTGGGAGCCAGCCAAACACCTCATCAATGCCCAACGTTTGCTGAGGAACTTTCACCAACGACCTCGCCGGTAGGAGGCACCATAAGACCCACGTCCGCGAAATCGTCACCCAATCTCAGCGAAGCCCAGTCAACGCCAATCGCAGACCAATCAACGTCTGAGTGAACCAAGGACTGCAGGTCCAAGGTCGCCTCGGACGCCTCTCGCCCAACCTCTGCGAATTTCTCGGAAGGATCAGGAACTGAATGGACCATGGCCTCGCCCTGCGACTTCAAGACTCGACGCTTACGACGAAGAGACTCCAGCGCGTCGAGGGAAGCATCAAATTCCCGCTGCGCTTGACGAAGGGCCTCGCGACGGGCCAACAGACGGCTCTCCGCCTCTGCCTCTTCAACCTCCAATCTTTTGTCCTCCTCAGTGACCCGCGAAACTAGAGACAACATCAGGAAGCAGGCACGCTCACACAAATCATTGAACCTACGAGAATGAAGAGGGACACCAGAAACCTCACAAGGACGGCCTAGTCGGGTACAGAGACCACATTTCTTAGCCCCGTTCATCATCTTGCACTGAACCCCGCGAGAAGAACAACGAGAACAAGGCATAACGAGGAAGCCAAATTGATCGATGGCAACCGCCCTATCTTGACGATTGAGAGTTTGAGGGGAAGGACTGACGTTTTGAGTATCTTTTCGTTTCGAAATACGGCTAGACATCGTGTCAGCACGACATAGCAGACAAGAAGGAAGAAGGTTGACGAACCAACGAAAGTTGTATGTGGCCTTGGGGACAAGACCAACGGAGGGGAGACATCGTGTCACGGCCCATGCCGCGACCGAATGCGTGTCGCCACACGGCACGGATCAACGTATTCCGCTCACTCGGTGCGAGTGAGCGGGACCCACTTTCTCACTCCAGGCGAGTGAGAATGCGACGGTATCTCACGATGGACATCGTGAGATCCTCCCCAGACCATGCCTATAAAAGACCACACAACATCCCTTAGACAGACACTCTAGCTACCTCAGCTTTCAATACAACTTGATTACTCAAGAATACTTCTTGACATTATCAGACGTGATTCGCCACCCCACGCTCAGTACGTTACGCCCCGTTTCAACTGCCAACATAAACCTATCGGGTTACGGTTTACTACGTTGGGAACCTTGACCGTCACAATAAAGTAGGAAGACTAGATTATAATAAGTAACTATTAACTGATTATATATATTATTATTACTATTATTATAGAACTATTTATATATTTACCCAAATATCTATTTATTATTTATAAGCTATATACTGCTATATTTATAGCTAATAAGATAGTTAGTTATTTACAGACTTAATATACTATAGAATTTATAGCTTAATAGATTTATAAGATTATATAGGCTATTTCTAGTATTATCCACACCTAAAGGAAGTTATAATAATAGTTAGTACTACCTTCTATAACAGCTCTAATTTCTATTATCCCACTCCTAATATATAACAAGTTTAAATATAACTAGTACCTGTATATTACCTGTTAAATTTAATATATCTAGTAATATTATTAAAATAAGTATAATTAGGTTAATAACTATAAGTAAGGCTGTTATATTAAGGTTAAGAAAGTAGCTATAGTATCTATACTATAAAGAATAGGTATATAATATTAGTATTTTTACTGTAACTATATAGCTAGTAGTTAGTTTAAAGTTAGCTGGACTATTCTATCTAGTAATAAAGGGACGGATAAAGATAAAATCAGCTATTAGGCTAATTTTATTATAGCTATATAGCAAAAGGCCTAATAGGTATTTAAAAGTAAGACTAATCTCTAAATTTAAAATACCAGTAATAAGTAGAAGGCTAAGAGGTAGTTAAAGTAAATAGAATAGCTAGGGTATTTAGCCTATATTAATAAGACCTGGTTATAAGAGTAGGTATTACAGCTAATTAGAAAGAATAAGCTGGTATTATAGAAGATATAAAATATTTTTAAATATATATTAAATAATATATATATAGCTACTAGCTGTTATAGCCTGGATACTGCTAAGTTATTTAAGATTAAATAAAAGGAGGTTATTATTATACTTAATAAGCTATTTAAAGAGATTATAAAGCTAGATATATAGAAGTAATATAAGAAGTAGTAGTAAATTATAATATATATTTAGGTATAATTAGAGGTATAGAAGAAATAAGAGAGATTAAAAAGAAAGGTTAAAGGGAATAATATAAATAATATAAATATAGATAATATAAATATAGAGAATTTAAAGAAATTAGATAACTCTAATAATAATAAGAGTAAAAGCTAATATAAGTATTAAAATAAAAAGCTACTATATTATATAACTATTTAATAAGAAAAGATATAAGCTATATTTAAATAAGATATTATATAGGTTATAACTAGAATTAATATAATTAGCTAATTTATAAATAAATAATTAGAGTAGTATTATTTAGATACTATTATTAAGTTTTTTAACTATCTATTAAAAACTAGTGAGTATTATAATAGTATTATTATTAATATATTAGCTATTATAAAATTAGATACTAATAGAAAGTAAGTTATAGCTGCTAATTATATACTAATATTATCTGCTATTATTAAAAAAACCTAGTATTTAATATTATATTAGTTTATATTAAAATAGTATAACTAGATTATATAATTATAATAAATTATAAGTAAGTAAAAAGCCAAGAAAAAAATAAATAGATTATTCTATATTATTTATAAAAAGATATAGCAGTTTATAACTTAAATACCTAATTAAAAAGAAGTAAATCTAATACTAATAAATTAAATTATTAATATATAAATATATAGTATAAAAATCCAATTTATAATACCTAGTAATAAGAAGATTAATTAGTTTAATATAAGATTAAATATAGTAATATACAGATTAGTATAAATAAGATATTAGATATTATATATAATATAGTAGCAGAGATATAGCAGATATTAGCTAAGTTAACTATAATAGTTATAATAATACTATATTTAGTAGGTTAATAAAAGTTAAAGTAAAAGAGTAGAAAAAAGAAATAGTAGAAAAGAGAATAAGCTATTAATCTATAATATATTACTAAGAATTCTATAGTTATATATTAAGAACTAGTATAATAAGAGTATATTAAGATATTTATTTTTATAAGATAAAACTAACTAAATATAGACTAAAATAAAAGATAAGTAAGTAGTAAAGTAGTTAGCTGGGTTATTATAGTAGTAAAAGGTATAAATAAGTAAGGTAATAAACTCTAAGTTTCTATATTAAGACCAGGCTATCTAGGAGTATAATTAAGAAATTAAAAAATTCCACGAGTTATTATAAGTTATAATATATATTATAGAAGGTTAACTAGTATATATACTTAAGTTATTAGGGTTATATATATAGAATATAATAAATAGCAGAATATAGAATATTTTTATTTATAAAGTAATAGTATATTTTATAATTATATATTATAAGAAATTCTATAAGTTATCTAAGATTAAGGTAATTTATTAGTTTTAATTCTATAAGGTAGAAGAATTATTAGTATAGTATATATAGTTAGTATTACTATTTTAGTAGAATATATAAAAGATAATAAAAAAAAAGAGAAGAATAAGTATATTTTTATAAGCTAATAAGGTTCCAGGCGTTCTGGGTGGTGTGGTGAGAGGTCCAGGAGGTTTTTTTCTTAAAGGAATTTTAGATGGTTATCCAGCTTGCGTTTTTCCCTTTCATCTTGCAGATCCCAGATGAATCCAGTCTCGTTGTGGGCTCCGTTTTCGTATCCCTGATACCCAGGGTAATACGTAACCAGGGCCTTGCGAATCATAGTCGACATCTTCAAAGGTTGTTGTGATGGGATAAGTGTTAGAAGGGAAGTTGGTCCCTTGACGATGGGAGACGTCAGTCTCCCTTATATCCTATTCCTCGGAATAAGGTTACTATCTTAAGGTTGTTGACTGCAGATAGCAAGGTCGTTGACTGCAGACAATAGGGTTGTTGACTGACCCTATTATCTACAGATAGCAGGGTTGAGGTTAGAGGGGTTGAATAGAAGCTTCAGGTAGAGACCGGTATGTAATAACCTTATTGTTCAGCTACTGTTTCTTCCGGTGCTGGGTGTAGCTCTTATTGTTTATTCCTACTATTTGAGATTACTGTATGGCTTTAATCTATCTGATGATATTAAGTAAGGCTAAAAAAAAAAAACTAAATAAGCTAATAAGGTAATAGGAAAAGATAGAAGAAAGAAATAGAAGATAAATATAATAGTAAGTAATTTTAAGGTATAGATAAAAAAAAAAAAAAAAAGGCTTAAAGTTAGTAAAAAGAGGTAAAAAAAAAAAAAAAAAAAAAAAAAGGTAAAAAAAAAGAGTAGAGAGGAATATAAAAAGAGGTAGAAAAAAAAAAAGAGAAGTAAGAAGAATTAGAAGATAATAAATAGTAAAAATAAAGGAGGGGTAAGAGTAAGAAGAGGGGTAATAAAAGTAAGATAGTAAAAAGTAAAGAAAAGTAAAAAAAGTAAGATAGCTATAATAGAAATAAGAGGTTAAATATACTTAAAGTAATATTAAAGTTAAAAAAAAATCTAGAAGAGAAGGCTGTATTTATATAGTATTTCTATAAGCCTAAATAGATAAGTAACTAAGCCTAGTAGATATTATAGCAGTATAGCACTAAGTATTTTAAGTATAAGTTAAATATTAGTATATAAAAGTATATTATAATTAGTATTTCCAACTAGTATTTTAATAAAATATTTAGAAATAGTATAGATAATAAATTTAATAAGAGTAAAAATAAAGAGATCTACAGTTTAATTAATAGTATATATAATTTACAGGCTAGATATAAATTATATATTAGGAGGTTAGTATATATATAGATATTTAGGCAAGGTAATTTAAATATAATATACAGTTAAAAGTAATTCTATAAGATTAGTATATAATAATACCAGTTTTTTAATTAAAGGCTAAAAACTAGATAAAGTAAATTACTAGAGTAAAATAAAGCTAGAGTATATTTAATACTAACTGGAAGAATATATAGTAGAAGCAGTTTAAATAGTTATATTATATAGATATATAAAGTTAGTTATAGCAGATAATAGAGCCTGCTATTATATTCTAAAAGTTATAAGAACCTGTTATATAAGCTGTAATATAGAATAAGTAGCTAATTATATAAATTATACTAACTAAAGAGAGTAAGAGTTTAATATTTATATTACTAGTATATTATATACCTAATAGAATAATAATTATAATAATACTATTAATAGTATTAAAAAATAATATAAATATATAATATATAAAAATAGGTATTAATTTATATATATAAAGCAGCTAGGGTATATAATAAATAGTATTATTAGTATTTATAATATCTAAGTTAGCAGTAATAAAGAGATTCTAGATATTTATTAAGTATATATATAAGTAGTAAAAGTTAAACTGGGTTATAATAGATAAATACTATATAGTATTATAGTATTCTAAGATATTTTAACTATAGGTAGCCTAATTAGAGTAGGTAATATAGAAGTTTAGAATGCTAGTAATATATTTAATAGTAATATTAAAAAAGTTATAAAAGAAGGTATTATTTGCTATATTATAATTTATCCCAGAGTATATATAGATATTCTAAGAGCTAATAATATAATTAAATATTCAGTATAAAGTTAAAATTATAAAAGATAGAAATAAGATAAGTTAGAAGAGAAAAAAAAAAAAGAAAAAAATAAAAGTTAAAATTAATAAGAAGAAAGAGGAAAAAAATAAGAAGAATAATATAATTATAAAGTAGGTATTAATAGTATATCTTTATATTAATATAGGAAAGTAATATATACAGATCTAACTAATTAGTCTCTTAATTAGTTTTATAATCTCTATCTTTTTCTAGGAAATTTCTCTATAAGAAGCTTCTGAGATTTCCCAGGGATTTTCTTAAGTTATATACGGAATTATATATAACTTTTCTTAATTCCTAACTAGGCCTATACTCAGTTCTATCTACAGCTAAGGGCTGCTATAAGCTATAAGAAATTAATACTAATAACTCTTTTTTATAATAGTAGTTACTTAAAAAGAAAGCTTTTTTTTTTTTTTACTTTTTAATATAAGAAATAGTTTTATTCTAACTCTATTTTATACTAAATCTATTCTTCTAGCTATATAATAATTCTTCCTTCTATTGTAAATATTTTTAGAGTTTAATTTAGTTTTACTTTTATTATTATATCTATTAAATTATCTTCTTTTTTAATTTATTAAATCTCCTGGATTTTCTAATTCTTATATAATTATTAAAAGGCTATAATATTAATTATTAGTTTTTTTTTAGTTATAATATTTAATTATACTAGATATTAATATAAGAAATAGAAATCTGTATATAGTATTAAAAATAGCTTTAATATTCTAATTCTCTTTATAATAACTCTAAATATATATTAAATTATATAGCCTAAGTTATAATTACTTACTATTTTATATATCTTACTAGTAAGAATTAACTGTATAATATACTTATATTTAATTAAAAATTAATAGATAATATTTCCTACTAGGGAAAATATAAAATCTACTATAGTATTTATAAAGCTATATTAAATCTAATTATTACTTAGGTTTTTATTATCTAGAGTAATTATATATCCAATTTATAATATAAGATTCTTATTATTTATAAATATAAATACTTTTATAATTAGTAGGTTAATTACTTAGTAGTAAAGCTTTTATTATTTATTTCTAAGTTACTACTAAATATACTTATTAAGTTTATAATATTCTTATTATTTAATTTCTTTACTTATATTATAATAAAGTAGTTAAATATTACTTTTAGTTAGTAAATAAAAGTAATATATACTTTTTATACTTATTATATAATATACTATTATATTTAATTAAATATTTAGTTATTAATATAAAGGAGTTTTTTAGCTTAGTTTTTATATATATATATTAATTCTTTATTTTTTAATTAAATAAGATTTCTATTAAAGTTATATAATTCTCCTATTAAAAAAATTATCTATAATTTTATCTTAAATCCAGCTACTTTTAACTTAATTTCTTTTTACTTTATAAATATCTTTATACTGATATTTAAGGTATTATTTATTTATATTATTATAATACTAAATAAATTTTTATCTTAGTATATAATTATTAAATAGAAGTTAAAAAAAGAGTATTCTATTTCTAACTTTATCTAATAGTACTTACTATATATTATATACCAGTATAAGCCTGCTTCTACTAATTTATAAAAAGGCTTTTTAACTTTTAAGATTATTTTCTTAGGGTATTTTCTTTTAATTTAAATAGAGGCTTTAAGTAGATAGTCTAATTTAAAAGTATAATAGATTAGATATATACTTAGGAAATATTTTATACTATTATTTTATTCTCTTATTTTCTAAGTGCTGAAATTAGAGTAAGAATAATTTATTAGCTAGCCTTCTAAATTATTAGGGCCTGAGTTAGAATAGTAACTTTTTTATAGTTATTAAATCTGTATACTACTAGCCTTAACTTCTTATATAGCTTCTTATTCTATTTCTTTATTTTTTATACTATTTATAATTTAAATAGCTAAGCCTTCTACTTTATAGTATCTTAGTAGATTATAACTAGTATACCTAATTTAAATAGCATATTAATTTCTACTATATTAAATTCTTTAAAAAGTCCGCTTAATATTATAATCTTCTCTTTTTAATATAATTATAAAACTAGCTTAAAATTAGCCTTCTCTTTATATGTTATAAAGCTTTTAATTAAATAGTTACTATTTATTTCCTATATATTAGTAACTTATATCTTTTTTAGGTAGCTTTTTAATCTTTTCTTCTGCTATTTTAGGTATTTAAATAGCTCTTTTTTTTTTCTTTTTATACTTTTAGTAATAGGTATAGTTACCAGTCTACTTCTATTTTTATTATAATAATATAGCTTTACTATAATATTTTAAAAGAAATCTAATTTATTATTAAATTTAACTATTACTTCTATATTTCCTACTATAAGAATTTAAAATAGTCTATTTTATTTCTTTTTCTTTTTATATATTAAGATTTTACTACTTAGTATAAGTAACTTAAGTAGAATTTACTCTATATCAGGCCTATTATATATACTAAGTATACTTTATATATTATATTTTACTTGTACCTTTTTTAGCTTTATTATAATTTTTATTATAGTAGATACCTGCTACTACTATAATATAGTAGGAGGTAAATTCTTTATAATTTACAGGTATACTTTAAATATAAAAAGAGTTAGAATTAGTTTTTTTAATTTAGAAGTATTATTAACTGCCTTAATTGCTATTTAGAGGTATATTATATCTAGTATATTAAATTCCTTAGTTTCTAATTAAATAATTTTATATACTTTTTAAAAAGGGGTATAATATCTCTTAATCTTTTTAATTAATTAATATACTTTAATTGGAATCTAGTTAATACTAATTTTAATAAGCTTAGCCTTTACTTGGAATTTTTTAATATTAAAATTCGTACTAGTATTATATAATATAATATCTGGGGGTCTTAGATAGGTATTAATTTAATATTTCTTAAGCTTTTTTTAGGTTTTTTTAATAGAAATATTCTAGAGAAATCTAGCTACTTAAAAATTTATATTTATATTTATAATATAAAGAGTTCTCTTAATAAGGAAATCTAGTATTTGAATTTTACTGTATTTTTATTATATATATATTATAGTTACTAAAGCTTAAATTTTAAGTTTTAAGCTGCTTTTTTCTTTTCTATTAGAATTCTATATAACTTTTTCAACCTATTTTAACCTTAATATACTGCTAATTCCCATAACTTAACCTAATACCCTAAAATCCCTAATACCTATAATAACCTAAGTTATTTAAATCCCCCCTCTAGCTAGTACCCTAGGTAGCTAGTATCTATACTAATCTAATATAATATAGCAGCTTCTAGAACTAGGGGTTATATTAGATTCTAATAATATTCTAGAGGAAGACTTAACTTCTTAGATTAGGATTATTAATATTTTTAATTAAGTTAGATAATATATTAATTTCTATTTAGATATTAGAGATAATATTAATAACCTGATTTTATTACTTATTATCTCTAATTTTATTATTAAGAAGTAAATAGTATCTAAAAATAGCTAATATAACCTATTAGCTGTTATTTAAAAGTTATAAATAGTATAGTAATAGCTTAAATAGATTTTCTTTTTTAAGAAAGTTTAAAAGGAAATTTAGCTTATATTTTTTTAATTTATTTTCTAAATTTTAAGAGAATCTAAGATTATATTAGATATTATTTATATAATTTAGATATAATAGGTTACTAATAGTAAGAGCTTTTTAGAGAATATGTATTATATTAAAATTAGTTATAATAGAATAAGTATTAAAAGAGAAGTTAGTCTTTTAATAATAGAAGATATTAGTTTCTTTTATATTTTATTACTTAGAATAAGATTACTATCTTAAAATTATTAATTGTAAATAGTAAGGTTATTAACTGTAGATAGTAAGATTATTAACTGCAGATAATAGAATTAAAGTTAGAGGGGTTAAATAGAAGCTTTAAGTAGAAACTAATAAATAATAATTTTATTATTTAGCTACTATTTCTTCTAATACTAGGTATAATACTTATTATTTATTTCTACTATTTAAGATTACTATATAGCTTTAATTTATTTAATAATATTAAGTAAGACTAAAAAAAAAACTAAATAATAAAAGTACTAAGTTTTATAGCTGCTATTATATTATATACCTATATTTAGTATAAAAAGAATTTAGCTCTGCCTTATCTTAATATACTAGAATACTAACTTAAATATATAGCCTTTTATAAATCTAATTATACAGTTTATCTTAATAAGCCTAGAGCTAGCTTTTAAAGTTTTATCTTAGTATTTATATAGCTTTAGCCTGCTAATTAAAAATTAAAGTAAAGTAAGTTTTAATTTCTATTTTAATTAACTGCTATCTTACTTTTACTTAGCTACTTTATACTTTTTTATTAACTTTATTATAAAAATCTCTTTATAATTAGTATATTATAAAGCTTTATAAGCTTTATAAGACTTTATAATATACTAGCTATTTATTAAAAGAGCTTTAATATAAAGTACTAATTAGAATTAAAGCTGGATAAGTACTCTTATAAAAAAAGTAATAGCAGCTTTTATAACTAGTAATATATTTAGTTTTTTTTTTAGCCTTACTTAATATTATTAGATAAATTAAAGCTATATAATAATCTTAAATAATAGAAATAAATAATAAGAGCTATACTTAATATTAAAAGAAATAATAGCTAAATAATAAGATTATTACCTACTAATTTCTACTTAAAGCTTTTATTTAATCTTTTTAATTTTAACATTATTATTTATAATTAATAACCTTACTATTTATAATTAATAACCTTAAAATAGTAATTTTATTTTAAGTAATAGAATATAATAGAAATTAATATTTTTTATTATTAAAAAATTAAGTTTTTTTTTAATATTTATTTTATTATAACTAATTTTAATATAATAAATATTCTTTAAAAAGCTTTTATTACTAATAATCTATTATATTTAGATTATATAAATAATATTTAATATAATTTTAAATTCTTTTAAAATTTAAAAAATTAATTAGAAAAATAAAAATTAAATTTTCTTTTAAATCTTTTTTAAAAAAAAATCTCTTTAAGCTATTACTATACTATCTATAACTTTTAAATAGTAATTAATAAATTATATTAACTATTTTTAAATACTATTTATTTTTTAATAATAAAATTAAAAATAATAAATTAAAAAATTAAATTTATACTAATAATCTTATTTTAAATATTTAAATAGAAATAGCTATATTTTATAACTTAGCTAAAAAGATTAATAATTCTAATATAAAAAATTAAATCTTTCTTTAAAATATTACCGGGGTCTAATATAACTCCTAATTTTAAAAACTATTATATTATATTAGGTTAGTATAGATACTAGCTATCTAGAGTACTAGCTAGAAGGGGGATTTAAATAACTTGAGTTATTATAGATATTAGAGATCTTAAGGTATTAGGTTAGGTTATAGAAATTATTAGTATATCAAGATTAGAATAGCTATAAGTTAAAAAAGTTAGATAGAATTCTAGCAGAGAAGAAAAAAGCAGCTTAAAACCCAAACTTAGGCCTTATATAACAGTCATGCTTCTAGTCTGCTATATATACAGTATAGAGTAGGTAAGAGAGCGGTTACTGGTGGATAAACTATAGGTTTATATTAGCAGATAGGTTAGGGCGTTACTTACTGGGTAAATATTACGTCTGGTAATAGTTAAATACAGTAATATATAGCAAGTTAAGGTAATTAAGGTAACTAAGTTATATTAAAAGCTAAAGGTCTAGGGAAGTACTAATAAATATATATCTATATACTAGAGAGCTAAATAAGGCTTATAGTAGTAGGTCTGGGAATTGTAGGTAAGCTGTAGAGGCTTATATATAAGCTGTAGAGGCTTATAGGTAAGTCCCTTAGTGTAGCGTAAGCTGCAGTATCTTAGTTCTAATTAGGGAAATTTATAGGGTATATGTAATATCAGGTACTTATACAGTATAGATTATAATATAATATCTCCCCTCTATTAGTTCTTGCTCTTAAGGCCAGCTTATTAGGCCTATTTTAAATTTTCTTTATATATTTATACTTAGTTCTATATTCCCCTTATAATTTGCTAATAATATATCTACAGCTAAATCTACAAGAAATTAAAAAGTACAGGCAGTCTTAATTACTACTATAGGTTTTATTATTATATCTTATTCCTACTATTTACTATAGAATTTAAAGTATATAATAAAGAAGAGCCACTCTAAGTATACTGAGTATATATACCGGGGTTGCTTCTATAACAGCTAGGGTATCTCCCTGGTAGTAGATAAGATTATCCCGGGTTTTTTATAGTATTGTTTATTCTGATTCTTTAGTATAGCAGATTGCTTAATACTTAAAAAATAGTACTTAGAGGCTGCTGAAGAGGCTACTGAAGAGGAGCTTATCCAGCTATAATAGCAGTTAAATAAGTATCTTTCCTATTTAATATAACTCTGTTATTAGAAATATCAGTTAGTTAAAAAGGGTATCTAGATACTAAACTGTAGTCTTATATCTATAGATAAGTTAGATAAGACTGAGTAGTTAGAGTTAGAGGCAGTAGTTTCTGTGCAGTCTATTCTAGTAATAGACCTTATTAATTGGAATACTATAGGTCTTTTATTTAATTTCTTATTTGGTATTATTAGTAAAGGTTCTTTAGAAGGTATTATATATAATTAAGGTCCTAGAGTCTATTCTAATATATATTTCCTGGGGTACTTCTTTATTTAAGGAAGCTCTTTAGTTTAGCTTAATAATATATAAGGTATTTATAGGGTTTCTATATATCTTCTAATAGATTACAGTTTTTCTATCTTATAAGATATTTTATTTTATTATTTTCTCTTTTTATATTAAGGATTATTTTAACTGTAAATTCCTAGTTATTCTTAACTTCTATTTCTTAGTTATTTTTCTATATTTTAATATAAATAGTATCTACTGCTAACTTGAGTAATAAAATATAAAAGATTAGATAGAGCTTAACCTTTAGCAGTAAGTCCAGTTTGTAGTTATTTTCTAATATTTTTTCTAAGATTTTATAGGATTTGATAAATTTAAAGTCTAATTTATTATTCGGCCTTTTTGTTATAATATTTTTGTTATAAGGTAAACTATATCTCCCTTCTAGAAAATTAGTCTCTTTAATCTTTTCTTATTATAATATTTTTTTATTTAGTTATATATAAACTTTAATTCTATATATATTTCTTTATATAGCTATTATAGCTAGTCGGTAGTAAGAATTGCTTTGGTATTTAAGGGTCCTTCTTATAATAACCTGTAGGCATTGGGGGTAAATTTAAAATTTATATAAGCTAGTATAAGCTTTATTATACTTAAGATAAATATATTATAGGCTAGTTATACTATAGATAGCTTTTAAACCCAGTTATCTTACTTATAGTTAATATAGTACTGTAGATACTATTTAACTATTTAGTTAAATCTTTCTATTTATCTATCTACTTATAGTTTCTAAGCTGTTATAAGCTTGTAATTTAATCCTATTTAAGCTATTAGTCCTTGCCAGAATTTGGATATAAAGGTCGTTCCTCTATTAGATATAATCTCTATTAGCAATCTATATATACTAATAATATTTCTTAAAAATATATAAGAAAGTTATTCTGCGTCGGTAGACTCTTAGTAGGGTAGGAAGTATAAAAACTTCATAAGCCTATTTATAATAATAAATATATTATTATAGAGTACTTCAGTTATTAGGTCTTTAGATAGCAGGAGCTTAGTAATATAGTCTATAGTAATAGATTCCTAAGGTTATTATACTATTAATAGTAGTTATAGTTATCTATAAGGCTTATATTATAGTAATTTTAACTTATAGTATAAATTATAGCCTTTAATAGTATCTGATATGGCTTTTTTTATTCCGGGGAATAAATATATTATTCTAAGCCTGTTAAGGGTTCTATTAATATCTTAATATCTATATACAGGATATTTATAAATGTCCTATATTAGTTATTATTATAGTTTTTTAGGAACCTGTAATTATTCTATTTATTTTTCCTCAGGTAGTATATTATTATACTCCTAGATTTCTTTTAGCAGTAGGTTATTTAATTCTACTATATATATTACTATAAGTATCCTTCTATTAAGCTTATTAATAAATTATACTTTTTTTGCTAGTTTTAGGGGTTATTATAATTCTATTTCTCTTTCTTTATAGATATTATATTATTTAAAATCTACTAGGTTAGTAACAAATCTTTAATAAAACCTAGTATATATTTAGTTAAGGGTAAGTTCTTATTTTTTATAGTCTCTTATATATTTTTTGCCGAACTTGGGTATATATTCCGGGGGTATAAAGGCTTATTTCTCGTAGGTAGGTATTCTATATTAGTAGTTATATTTATAGGGGTAAATAGTATTATTATTATTTCTAAAGTAATAGTATTATTATATTTTATTCTGCTATTTCTTATTTAGTATTTCTAGTAAGTCTTTATATATCCAGTTATCTTTATACTTATAGAGGTTAGCAATATATTTCTATTTAAGATATCCCTCCGGGGTTAACTTAAGGAGTTATTTATTTTTCTTAGTAATACCAATATTAAAATCAGGTCGTTAGCTAATAGTATCTGCTCTGCTATTCTCCAATCCCTTTTTATAGATAATAATATAGTTAAATTCTAATAGATATTCTGCATAGTAGAGTTACCTGCTACTAAGTTCTTATATAGTTATAAAATATAAGATATTCTTATAGTCGGTATAGATTTTAATCTTATATTTACTTTCTAAGAGGTAGTATTAAAATTTCTTAAATAAGTTAATTATAGCAAGGAATTCTTTATTATAAATAGAGTAGTTAAGTTCTACTCCGTGCAGTTTATATAAGTAGAAGGTAATTAGGTGTAATTTCTTATTAATATCTCTCTATTCTATTTAGAATTCCAGACTGAAATTAGATAAATCTATTTCCAGTTTAACTTCTTTCTCGGGGTTAAATATAACTAAGACTGGTTTGCTAAGAATTGCTTTTTTAATATTATTAAAGGCCTTCTATATTTTAGTATCCTATTTAAAATCTACTTCTTTCTTTATAAATTCTATAAGAGTATATCTAATACTTTTAAAATTACAAATAAACTTTTAGTAGTAATTAGCAAATCCTAGAAAGCTCTATACTTTCTTAACTATTATAGACTTTAGCTAATCTTTAATAGCTTTAATTTTCTTTTAATTTATATAGATCTTATTTAAATAGATAGTATATCTAAGAAAGTCTACTTTATCTATATAGAACTTATTTTTCTCTAGTTTAATAAGGAGGTTTATATTCTGTAATTTCTTAAGTACTATATAGATATATTCTATATATTCTTCTTCTATATTAGAGAAAATAAGGATATTATTAAGGTAATATATAATAAAGATATTAAGGTATTCTTATAGTATATTAGTAATTATCTATTAGAAGGTTGCTAGTATATTAGTAAGTTTAAAAGGTATAACTAGATATTTAAAGAGTCCGTACTTTATATAGAAAGCAGTCTTCTATTTATCTCCTAGTTTAATATAGATAAGATTATAAGCTCTTTTAAGATTAAGAGCTATAAACTATTTCTTGTTATATAATTAATCCTTCAGTTTATTAATAAGTAGTAATAGTATTCAGTCCTTAATAGTAATATTATTAAGCTATTAGTAATCTATAACTAATTATAATTTTCTATTTTTCTTTAGGATAAATATAACTAGATATTCTACAGAGAACTTTAATATCCTAATAAATCCCTTTTTTAATATATTTTTAAGATATTCTTTTAATATATAAAGTTAAACTTTATTAAGATTATAAATCTTATAGAATTTAGCTGAGATTCTATCTTTTAGTACTATCTTATAATTTTATTAACTGTACTATAATAAGCCTATTTCTATTTCTTTAGCAAATAGTTTTTTATAGATTCAGTAAGTAAGAGGTATATTCTTAAATCTATTATCTACTTCTTTTACTTTCTTTATTTCTTTTAGTTTTTTATTGAGCTTTATAAATTATACTTATACTTATATAATAGTACGGCATATCTTATATATATGGACGTTATAGTATTTATATCTGGTGCCTTAAGGTGGCAAAGTATCTATTATATCGTTATATATTGCTCTGCTAGTACTGTTATTAGTTAGAGTTTGAGATTTTATATTATTATCTAAATTCTATTTATAGGAGGAATAATTGTTGATATTATTAAAGGTTATTTAGCCAGTTCTCTAATTAATTAGTAAGTTTACTTGTTATAGCTATAGATAGCCTAGAATTAAATTATATTATGCCGAGGGGATAATATTAAAAGAGATACTTTTATTATATTTATTTATAAAAACCTTAAGGTAATTAACCTCTCTAGTAATATATCTGTTATTATAACTAAAACTTATTTCTTTAAGATTCTATATTTAGTATAAATTTAATTTATTCTACTATAGAAGCTTTAGCTTATTTACTACTTTTAGATAAAGGTAGTTAAATTCTATACTGCTATCTACTAGTATAGTAAGCTAGTATCTTTTAATTTATATCTGGATTTCTAAATAATCCAGTCTTATACTTTCTATAGTATATAGAGCTCTTACTGGAAGTTTTACTTCTTCTAGCTCTAGGCCTATTTATTACTCTATTACAGAGGGTGAGTGTGGTTTTTTATCTATATCTAAATTACCTTATATTATTCTCAGTCTTTAGCTTGTCTGCTGGTTTATTATTCGAAGTTAAATCTATCTTTATATATCCTGTATATATATCTGTAGGTTTTCTTCTTTTTTTTATTATATCTTAGGTATATATAGATACTGCAGTTTATTATAAATTATTTCTTATATAGTTTATTAGGTATAGGTATAGGTATATATTTTTTTTTTATTTTTTATAAGTAAAGAGTTTTCTTCTTATTTTCTAGGCAGTCTTTTCTATTATATCCTTTTTATAGTTATATTCTTTATTTATTATTATATTAAAATTTTCTTCTTAGTTAGGTGTAGTTCTTTCTTTCCTAGTTATTCTAAGCTAGTTTTCTATTTTCTTTTACTAAATATTATTATCAGATAATTTATTATATCCAGATTCTCTTAGTTAGAAGTATTTTTATTCTTATAAAAATTATTTTTATTCTTTCTATACTTAATACTAAAGATATACCTTAATTTTTATATAGATCTGATATTTCTAATATTAGTAATCTTAAGAGTCTTATAATCCTCGGATATACTATTATAGAAATCAGATTATTTTAACTTCTAGAATAGTAACTTAAAATTTTAAGTATCTGCCTGTATTCTTATAGTATTCTATATTATTCCTTATATATAGTTAAGTAATAGAGATATATAGTAGTCTCAGGGGGTAATAGTTATAAGTCTATTTATTCTTTAGGTGGTAATAGTATTATAGGTAGTAGTATAAGATCTATAAGATCTAATTATATCCTTCTATACTTAGATAGAGAATAGAGTTATCCTTGAACTTTCTTCTAGATTCTACTATATAATCTTTTATCTTATATCTTATTATTATATAAAAGTAGATAGATTTATATTATTTAATATTTTACTATTCCCTTATAAGCTATTAGTATATTACTCTTTTAGTTTCCTATTATTAGTTACCTTACTTATTAAGTATAATCTTATCCTACTATAGTTTCTCTATTAGTATCTAACTTATTTCTTTCTAAGTGCTGGATATATATTTCTCTATATAGGGATCTAGTCTTTCTTTATTACTAGGGTTAGGGTATTTATTTCTAATATTATAATTATCTAGCTATCTATCCAGGATATTATTCTAGGTATCTGGTACTTCTAGTATTCCTCTTTAATAGGTTTCTAGTTACTTTTCTTATTATATTATAGCTATTATTCTAGATATACCTATTAATAGTTTAACTATTAGTAATTCTAATACTATTATCTATTCTGCTCTTTATATTATAGTAATAGTTTATATTTATATTACTATCTTAGATTCCTCTTGCCTTTAGATAGTATTAATTAATTATTATCTATTAGGTATAAGTTAGAATTATTATTCTTTCTTAGGCTTGTAGCATTCTTATATAAAATATTCCTTTTTATTATAGTTATAGTATATAATATCCTTTTTATCCTGTAGCTGCCTCTATACAGCTCCGAATTCTATAAGTCCAGTATATATCCCCTAAGAGGTATTTCCGCAAGAGTTACTCTATCGGCTACCTCTCTAGCCTCTACCGTTCCCTTATCTATTAGGATAGTAGGGGTTGTATAGAGTATCTCGACCTCTTTAATATATTGTAGCTTTCTCCCTGTATCTTTTATACTATTATTCGTCGATCTTAATAGCTATAGTAATATATTCTATAAGGGTATTAGGTTGGTTAGCTTTATAGAGCTTATTCTTAATCTTATCTTTTAGGCCCTAGTAGAATATTTCTATAAATACCTTATCTTTCCAGTCTAACTTAGAGGTAATTTATCAGAGTATAATAGTATAGGCAGCAGCAGAATAGAGTTACTTAAGTATATAAATTTTCACAGCTACTTATCTTTCTTTATTAACTATTCTAAATATATCTTTAAGGGCTATTTTAAAGTTTTCCCAATCTGTAAATAGATTAATTATATCTTAGTTCTATTTAGCCTTATTATTATCGAGGAAATCTTTAAGAATAGGTTTAAACTAATCTTTAGTATTACTAGTTATTAGATTACTAGTAAATAGCAGTTATAATTCTACAGATACTAACTATTATAGATACTACTAGAAGTATTTTTTTATTCTAATAATAAAAAGTATAATATTACTAGATATCCTATTAAACTTTTCTAGTAGCAGTAATTTTATTACTTCCCCTAGGTTATATTTAGTATTTATAGTAACTGCTACTAATATATTCTGCACTTACTGCTATAGAATACAGACCAGGTTATATAGCTACTCGACTTTAGCAGCTATATTAGTATTATTTGCCGGAGCTATATAAGCTAGTAGCGCGGGTATATTACTTAGGGTAGCAGGAGTTTAGTTAGTTCCAGATATTTTAACAGTACGAGATATTACTTAATAGTTAATACAAGTAACCTTTTTAAATAAAAGCTTTTAATATATAACAGTTATACTTCTAGTCTGCTATATATACAGTATAGAGTAGGCAAAAAAGCAGTTACTAGTAGATAAACTATAGGTTTATATTAGCAGATAGATTAGAGCGTTACTTACTGGGTAAATATTATATCTAGTAATAGTTAAGTATAGTAATACGTAGCGAGTTAAGGTAATTAAAGCAATTAAGTTATATTAAAAGCTAAAAATCTAGGGAAGTGCTAATAAATATATATCTATATACTAGAGAGCCGAGTAAGGCTCACAGTAGTAGGTCTGGGAATTATAGGTGAGCCGCAGAGGCTCACGCATAAGCCGTAGAGGCTCACGGGTGAGTCCCTTAGTGCAGCGTAAGCCGCGGTATCTTAGTCCTAATTGGGGAAATTTATGGGGTGCACGTGACATCAGGTGCTCACGCGGCACGGGTCGTAATACCTTAGTAACTGTAATATATACACAACGAAAATACAGTAAAATTCAAATACTAGATTCCCTTATTAAGGGTAACTGGTAATATATATATATATACTTTAAGATAGCTATAGTAAAAGCTTATAGCTTTATAGAGCTATTCTTTTTATATAATAAATATTAAAGGTTATTAAGTAGTAAAATAAAGTAATATTATAATAAAGAGGAATATTCTAATAAAGAATATAAGGTTAAGGGGTATATAAGAATAAGAGGTAGAATCAAGTAGCCCAGCGATACGCCCGCCAGCATGCCGCATTTTCATGGTGGCGTCAAGGGGAAGTTGCATCCGTGTTTTGTAAAGGATTTGTCAGTTATCGTTTATCTCGGCTCATGTTACCCGGGGACAGCTGTTTCCGGACATAAACATCCCGACTCAGCTAAACGTATTCTGGTTACAGAGACATTACAACGTGGCAAACCCTCTGTATTCGCTTCTGTCGCAGTCTAGAACTCTCAATGTCACCAACGACCGCGAGCGGGCGTATGCATTATTGGGAATGGCTTCTGACACATATCTCAACAGCTTAAAACTTGACCACAATAAGTCTGAAGGACGGATACAAGGAGGTCGCCCAAAATCTGATTTGTACGAGTCCTGACGGCACGAGGCTGGATATTCCGAGTAAAGCGATTGACATTCACTTCCAGAATTCGGTCGCTTGGAAGAAATGGATGGGATTTCTGGATCAAACCATTATCACAGGTAACACGTCACCAGTCGGCATTCCGGAGCACCTCATTCTCCGACAAAACGAGTACAACGTGTCTGCGGCTTAGTCACTCAGTCAGATCCCGTTGATACCACTCCCAACCGATGAGCTTCGGGGACGGCTGAATCCCTTATATGTGCCGCTGATGTTGCGAAAGACTCACTGCGGGTCTAATGCATCCGACAGCCCACTTCCTCCGTCGCCCATCTGCCAGAGAAAAGACATCGATTCCTTCCCGTCCTAGGTCGGAGATTGGCGAACAAAAGGTCCGGTTATTTCTCTCCTCACCTCGTGCTTTAGCGTTCCGGGGCTCCCTCCCTGGCTAGGACCTCTGTACAGCGCGACCGGGCACGATTCAACATCATCAGGAAGTACTGGAGAAAGAAACGCCTCACGTACATGATGAGCGAGTCGCCAGAACAATCGAGTCGCCACTTTCACCGCGACCACGCGACCCAAAGTACTCGCACGCAATTTCCTCGACCCACAACAATGGAATCCGCTTGTCAAGAACGTCGGCTATTGTTGGCTTTGAAAAAGACATCATCCAAAGTTGGGCGTCTTGCTACCATATATAACGTCCCTCTATTAATACTTCGTGACGGGAACTAACTGATCTAGAGGAGTGGACAATTTTTCAATATGTTATTGACCTGGATTTGCAATTATTTTCTCCTTGGCTTTACAATATGGAAAATATAGTTAACAAACTGCTTGCTAACTGTAATATATCCTTAGTTTGCAAGTACTGAATCTCTAATTTTTTTCTATCTGCTGGAATTCTATTTAACCTTTTCGCCCTATTGCTATTCTAAGTAAATATAAACTTATTAATAAAATATTAATACTAATAGATTAATAAGATAATTCTTATTAGATAGCTTATACAACTATTTAATAATCTTAAATATATATATGTATTATGTATCTGTTCTTATTATAAGGGGCTGTCTGCTTTAGACTATACCCCGGGCCTATAAGTGGGGCCCTGAGATTACAGCCTTTCCTAACTGTCTTCCACATACAGTCTGACCGGGCCCGAAGGCCTCCCTATTATATATAACATCCTGGAGCCCTGGTGTTCCATGCCTCTAATTCAACATATTTATTGACTAATCGCTCAGGAGAAGTCTTAGCTCTGAGCATACTGTCAATTAGCTGAAACAGTTATATTTCTAAGGACGTCTGCTTCCACTGCCCCAGTTACTAAAAGCCCGACTGACCTACAGGGATCTAGCTTGTCATACGCATGCTAACGCCTTGCAACGCTTGCTGTTCGCTTCGCAGGATAAATAATTACCTACTTTGGAAAATAGCTTAAGCCCCACCAAGCTGATATCTGGCTTTAGAGTCATTTTCATGGGCCACCTGCTCCTCTGGGCCTAGCTTTGCCAGCCTTCGTCGTCTTGCCATCGCAGAGGTCACGTTCGCTAACAAGCCCCCGTGGAGACTTTCCTAATCATCGGAAGACTTTTTCTTGATCCAAACGACTTTGCGCATATCCGCGGGGCCGTTGTGCCCACATGCCTTGTGTTTCTATTCGTGTATTAACAGCAATTTCGAAAGAAATGACCGTGACACAGTGTCCATAGGCCAAGTATGGCTTTCTGGGAATGCATGTGATCCGAGACAGATTATGGTTGATTCCGCATTGGCAGGCCAGCAGCACCAGGTGAATCTCCATGAAGGATGCGTATACACGGCGCTCGGAGCATTGTAGAGGTTGGAGCGAGACAAGGATTGGCCGAAATCTCGGGCACACGGGCTGACGCCTCGCGTCATTATTACGATTGCCTGTGCATCATGCAGGTTGCTGGCGTTTTTATCCTTGCCTGGTTGGGCACATTCGATGACTCAATCGTGAACAAATGTGCGGAGTTCGCTTAAAAACCTTGACTTGTACGAACTTTATACCACGTTAGGCAAACAGTGTTTACAGCACTGCCCATATGGCCGAGCCTGAGCTTGCCTAGACGTTTAGTACAGTGTTTTCAGACCAGGACGGATGGACGCCATATCATGTATAAATAATATGTCCTGCAGTAAATCAACTTGGATAAAGGGAGCAACAGAGAGAGCAGTTGTAGGCTCAGAATGCAAAGACTTATCTCTAGAGCTTGTTCTCATCCAGGCAGCGCTCTCGCGTCCAGTTTTACCCGTGGTCATTTTCATTCAACCAAGCCGTTCATCAGCAGTCTTGCAATCCGCTACCCTCCAATCCTTACCCGTGCCATGGCTTCCTCCAACGTTCCGAGTACCATGAAAGCTGTTCTCCAGCCCGACAAGCACTCTCACAAGCTCATTCTATCCGAGCAACCCGTTCCCGTGCCCGCTCATCCTGAGGATGTTCTTGTAAAGGTCCACGCCACCGCACCCTGCAAGGGTGAGCTGGACTGGGCTGTGTGGGCACCCGAGTTCATCCCCGCCGACAAGATCCCTATCCCGGGGCAGGATCTCGCCGGCACTGTCGTCTCCGCCCCGGCGGACAGCGGCTTCAAGGCTGGCGACGAGGTCTACGCGCGCATCGAGGCCGACCGCCCGGGCGCCGCAGCCGAGTACGTTCTGGCGCGGGTGCCTGAGCTTGCTATCAGGCCTAAAAACCTCAGCTGGGCGGAGACGGCAGCCACTCCCATCAGCGCTATAACGGCGTACCAATCGCTCTTCACAAAGGGTACCCTGGACCCCTTGGCGCTGACGGGCGATGTGGCCGCGCGGGCAAAAAATGCTAAGCTCCGTGTCCTGATCACTGCCGGGGCGGGGGGGGTTGGTAGCTGGGCAGTCCAGCTTGCCCGAGTCGCCGGAGTGGCCGCCATCGTGGCCGTTGTTGGACCGAAAAATAACGAATTTGCACGACAGCTCGGCGCCACGGAGACTATGGACTATACCAAGCAAAGCATCGGTGACTGGGCGGCCGAGGATCCCGCATCTCGAGAGGTCGATCTGGTCTTCGACTGCATTGGCGGCTCATCGCTCGCTCAGTCATGGTATGCAGTGAGAGATGGAGGAAGCCTTGTTAGTGTCTGTGGCGAGCCAGAGAAAAGTCGCCCACAGGATGTTAAAAAGGAGGCCCATAGCTTGTGGTTCGTCATTACTTCTCTCGGCAAGGATTTGGACGTCATAACGGGGCTGTTAGAGGCTGGCAAGCTCAAGCCAAACATTGATAGTGTGGTCGACTTTGTTGACTTTGCTGAGGCATGGGACAAGGTGGAGTCAGGCCGGGCGAAAGGGAAAGTCATTGTGAAGGTGTCCGACAAGGCATAGCGTAGAGAACGACGCTCCGGGAGCTCAGATTGATGTTCTGCTCACTTCAGTCATCTTCAAAAGTTACTTCAGATAACTTCATACACAAATAGGCCAATATCACGCTCGTCATTAACACTCCGGTCAAATAAAGGGTCACGGTATTTCTATTGGTTTCACCGCAAGTTATCTTGCCAGTTGATACTCGACTTACCAGGTGCCCTCTGCCAACCGTCTTGGTATGCAAATTGTGAAGCGCATACGTCCTATTATCAATCTCCATGTGTCCTCGGGGGTAGATTTCATGTCGCTTACGGAATGACGCTTTATACAAATGTATTATTACGTACCTGGTTCCCTTGGGTTGTCGTCTGAACTGCTGCCGGCCATTGCTGGATTGACTCGTAGTCGGGAACAGTGGTGGGGGATGACTACAATACAACCCCTGAATGGGACAAGTGTAACTTGTAATGGCTAAGTGTGTTGATAGCGAAGTAGACGGTCTAGTTTTAGGAAATTGGTAAGGTTTGCTTCTATGAGGACTTTTGTAGTGTTTGCGTGTTTTCCCTGGATCAGGCCGAGTTAACTTGGGCACAAGTGGAAGGGATATATTTAGCTTCCGCAATAGCATCATATAAGCAATAGACTTCAGATGGATAGTATATAAGAGCAATTTCCAGGATACTTGAGTCAGGTATAATAATGTTGCACTAACTAATAGACTGAACTTAGAAAGGCTCTTGATTTCTCTATCTAAGAAGAGTCTGAAGTTAGTCTTTTATATATAAAGCGGTTGATTTCATCCATAGGGGTTGTTATTAGCAGCTTCTATAGAAACGGGACTAAGCCATTAATCCTCATTCCTTGTGGCAGACAGACTGCAGGGGCATCGTGCTTGGAGGGTCAGCATCCGCCCACCAATCATCCAAAAATTCAACACCAAAACAGTCATCCCATACCATGCAGTGCAAATACCCCTCAAACTCCATCCTCGTGCTACATCGAAGGAGTTGCCGAACAACCTCTAGTTGCGAGACGAACCATATTCCCTGGTCTTGTGGATCCTCCCCCTTTATCGCGGCGCCAACGAACAGTACCCAAAGCAACTCAGGCAGATGATACGCCCAAGTCGCGGAATACATTGGCCCAGCCAAGAGCGACCCCTGTAGGCGTTGTGCCATCGTCCGTGAGAGGGATTCCGTCCATCGATGGTCTTGTTTCAAGGCCGCACATACAAAGAGATGTGAGGCTAAAAGTAAGGCGTGGAGACATTGTTCTTCCAGGGTAGTCGGAATATCCTCAATGCGATCAAGGGTAAGGAAGGCTGCGGAAAGCGACAGAGTGCGGACGTCCCGCAGCGTTGGATCCATGTTGCATTTTGCGGCCATGACTCGTTGCCGAAGCTGTTGGATGACCGCCATAACTGTTTGGTGTCCTGGCCCGAGGCTTTGTAAACGAGATAGACTTGGATACTCACAGGCCTCTATGATATTTTGGGGAAGTTTGACTTTGTCCAAGCCGTAGTTGAGAGGGTAAAGAGGTCTCCGCCCTCGAGCGGTAGCTAATTCAAGGTCCACCCTGAAGATTATTAGATTCGCCCGTCTTTTCCAGTTATCTAACTCATGAATCGTTCGCGCTTACCAATTTATAAATCGGCCAACCTGATATATCTTAATAGACTTAATACCTCCTCTGAGAGCAATTAGCCCTTGCAGTCCCCGCAAGTGGATATCCGCTTCTTCGGAGGAACCTTCTAAACTCTGGAACACTCATGTCAACAATTTGATGCGGAACAACCGGGATGCTTCGAAGCCTAAGGCGTTCAAATACTCACTGCAGTATGTCCTAGATGCGCAATGGCAGCAAGTACATTCTCCGTAACTCGGCCATTTTGAAGGATAAAGTTGATCTCGTGAATGGCTTCACCCTTCAGTTTCCATCCTTCCTTTCGCAGGTCCAGACTAAATAATGATGTTCGTATCGCCCCGAAAGCTGCCGTCATGCAGAGGGTAACGCGCATGAGTATTGGGTCGTTCATCGCAAGACTAAGCCACGTCTTGTTGCTGGGAACTGTTGTAGTCCGGTAGTCGAAGAACACGATCACTAGAGGCGGTGAGCCAGAGCAACGGGTAGCGGAAAGGTAGATTACATACAATGCTTGAGGAGTGTGTCGATTCTTGGATTCGATGGTATCGGGATTGTTCCAAAAGGGTCGAGAATAGTACCTCCGAACCATTCAACTCCTAATGAGTTGTTGCTCCTAAAATGGTTCTGGTTGACGTTTGCTGGTATAGACACGATTGGACTGTCGTCCGCCGCTTCTTCAGTACCATGAAAGGTTGCGTGCCGCATCTTCGTCTGCGGCTTTTCCTTTCGCCTGCCACTGTGACTCTTCGTGGAAGCCGGTCTGAGCTTGAACCGACCTATTAGCTCATTTTTGCATTGTGATGTCCGTTCTGAATTGGCTGCGCTATCCGGTGACTCTCCTCCAACCACCGTTTTCGAACGCAACTGCAGGGCCGTCTTTATAGCATGACTCCGGACGGCCTTGTTGGCTGGTACCGGCACGCCATTGGAGACGACAAATGCGTATTTGGTCATGTCGACTTCCTAGAACGCGACTTGAATAACCAGCTGGATGGCCGTTGCCGTTAAGTCATCAATCCTGGAGTCCAAAGCCTGATGTCCCAAATGAGCCTGATGACATGAAAGATCAGGCGAAGGACGGAAGCTGAGCATGACACTGCCGGTTGAGTTATACCCGTCGAGTGAGCCAATTTAAACCCAGAAACCGCAGCAAATGCAAGAGCTCGCCGAGAAGAAAATAGGATCGGTAAAATGTCGCAACGCATGTCGCTGACTAATCCTCTAAACTGTTCCAGCGACTGATACATTGGCGTCTTAGCGGGCGCCCGCTACATCCGCACCCGGATGCGGATTTAGAACTGCCGCATCCGGGTGCGGCAGTTATGTAAGCATTTATCGCCTACCACACAGCTGCGGTTATTAAGGGTTGCCGCTGCTAGTCATCACGCGTAGCCTTCAAATCCCAAGATCCAGAACGGCGATAAATTTTTAATTAGCTAGTTAAATATAAACCCTGCTGCTCTTTACTATTCTTCTCGGCCGCCTCCCAGATCTCACGTATGCCTCTTCTACTAGAACTAGTCAACGGATTGCTTTCCATCTCTGCGGCTACCTGAGCCTTAACCCGATCATCTTCTGCCGTGCTCTAATCTAGGTAGGCTATCATCTCCTCCTTGGTCTAATCTCTAGAGCCTGTTAGCATTGTATGGCACTTGCCCATCTGCTTCCAGTTAAGATACTACTGGTAGCTTGCTTTATCGTATCGTAGAGGAAGACCCAGGGCCTTCCGATACTGCTGGTTAGTTTTGAGGCTGTTACGAGGCTGCGCCTTATACCAAGTATCTCTAGCAGCAATATATCTCCGATAGATAGCCTGCGGGTCATCATATCTTAGTGCCGGTGCTGTTGATACTGGTGCTGATGCTGTTAACGATAATGCTGCTGGCGCTGCCCCTGCCTGCCCTTGCCTACGCTGATGATGCTGACGGCGCTTCCCGGCCTCTTTCAATGGTGCTGCCGATGATGCTGCTGGACCTGTGCTGCCTGTGCCGCCGGTGTTAACGTCGATGCAGCTGGCACTGCCCTTGCCTGCCACTGCCTGCACCGACGACGTTAACGATGCTGACGATGCTGCCGGCGCTGCCTGTGTTGATGGCGCTAACGATTATAAGAGCTCCTCGTACTGCAGAGGGCATGCCTTTAAGGTTATCTTATAACCTAATATGTGATATCTACTGCATCTAGGCTGTACCTTCAGGTGTGCTACTGCCTCAACTGCCTCAAATACACTAGGCTCTTGCCTCGTACTTATTATCGGCTGATTGCGTCTCTTATTATATTAGCTCGAGGCTGCTCTGGGTTCTAGTATAGATTGTGGCTAAGCTATATCTCGCTTTAAGTGCCAGTGGGGATAAAAATGCTCTAGCAAAAGGGCCTGCTTTTCCTCCTCGAGCTTTCTTAAGGTATAAGTATACAGTAGTCCGTGGGAGGATATAAAAGTCTGGCTGCAGGGAGCTTTAAGCGCTGAAAGTAACTGCTATTGGTTTTATATCTATATAAAGCCTGATATAAAACCCAGCTCTATATAGCCTCGAATAATATTCTGGAGATATCTAGTAGTATCTATATCTATTAAGAGATCTATATATAATTTAGTTCTTTTAGTTGGGTAGTAATAGCTAACTTTATAGCTTACTAGAAATTAAAAAGATTTAAAGTAGATATCTTAATATATAATTTTATTAGTAAATAAATTCCTTTAATTCTAGGAGATATATTAATATTTATTTTTTATAATTCTATAAGCTATCTATCTTAAGGTAGTAATATTATTAAAATATAAGTGCTTACTTACTTATATTTTAATAACCCTCTTTTTATATAGCTTAAGCCAGAATATCTTAATATATCTAACTGCCTTAGTATATTTCTTAATATATTTATACTTAAAGCTAGCTAGGTACTCTTAGAATACTATTTTAATAGATAAGGCTATAATTAAGTACCAGGATATATAGAATTTATTTTATATCTTTCCTGCCTAGTTTCTGCCATCCAGTATAAAAACCAGTTAGTAATATTATAAGACTGCTTTATTAATATATTAGAGGTAAAATAGTATCTTAAAAAAGAGAAACCAGGTTATAGTAGTATTTATTACTACTAGCTATTAGTCTATTAAGATAATAGAAGAGAGGATATACTAATAGAAGAATTCAAGATATTATAAGGCCTATAAATAGTCTTCTTCTATTTTATTAAAGAGAAATATAAAGATAATATAAAAAGAGTGCTAGTAGGAGTTAATATTAACTATATTAAGAAATAGTATAGTATACCTATTTATCTTATAAGTATAATTTAATATTAATATATTAGAATTATATTATAGATATATTATAGAATTTAAATAGATAAAGAAAATAGCTATTAGCTAATTATCTGAATTTAATTAAACTTAGTACTAGAAGCTCTTAGTATTTAATTAGTTAACTAGTATCTAGATACTGCTTTAGCCCTTATATAGATCTCTTCTTATTACTGTAATTCGATTATAGATATCTTTCTGGGTTGTAATAATATTGGAATTTTTCTAAAGATACATTCTAATTTCCTAAGGAGTAATTCCAGTGGCTGTAAGACTTAAGATAACTTCAATTCATTCTCTCTAAGCTGGCGATATACTGGGTGTGCAGATGGGTCCCCACTTAGCGGGTAATTGTATAGAGCATATTCCTAGCCCGGTCGATAGCTTAGGACCCGCAAAGTTCCGTCTAGAGATTGTTTGGCAAGTACTGAGAACTTGCAACCAGTTCCTCGGCTGTATATACAGCGTTTTCGTTCAGTAGATATACTTAGCGGTAGCCCATTTCGGTCACAAGCAAAAATGACTCTGAGTCAGCTATTTAGTATCTTCTTAGACTTCCCTGTCGTAAATACATAGCCTCTAGACTTCGCCCAAGAATTAATAGCTGCAAGAAGAGACTTGCATAAGCCGTATATACCTTCCGGCGGGAGCATATCGTCAGGAAATACTGCTTGGGCCATAGCAGTAGCGTCTAGGAAGTATCGTTGCGGTCGGCAGCGGCAGCAGCAACCTGTTAACCTAATACCGATACACAAATGCAGACATTGAATAAAGGATCAGTGTAGATTGAGGGCCATCTCTTCTATCTACGGAGTATCTAAAGGTTAGTCTTATATAGTTAGAGTCGGTTATTTCTAGCGAGTGTGTTTAGCTGCTGCTGCCAGAGCTGAGACTGCTGTGTGTTTAATCCTTCGGATACTCTCCATCCGGTTCGGATAGCCCCTCTCCGTGTGACACTATTAAATAAGCAACCTGATCTTGACAAGTTTCCTCTAACCGTAAACGAAGGTCTCCGGAGCTTGATACAACCCCAATAGCCTCGGTTGTGTGGTGGGTGATGAATACTTATATAACTGCCGCACCCGGGTGCGGATGTAGCGGGCGCCGTCTTAGCGCGCCCACTGACTAAGCATCTAAAAATGATCTTCTTTATGAATGTGTTATTATATCACTGAATAACACTGGCTATAGTAATGCTTGGGGTACTCTTAACTTTTGGTTAAAATAACTCAGCTGGTTAATCCAACATAATGTATATAATGTCACGGCGTGGGACCAAACGTGCGGTTACGTGCAGGTCAGCAGGCGTGACGTACATGCCCCATTATTTTTCGTCCAATCAAGGAAGGAGCGTGCCTCTCCCAGGATCGTTAACGATCAAGCTCAGATCACCCTAGTATATAAATGCAGCTTCACAGCATCTTATTTAGTAGCACGGCTCCTCAGCTATTAATACAACTTGATTACATAGCTCACTGTACCTGCTAACCATTACCAGACGTGACCCATACGATGCCCCTGTACTGCTAACTGTTACCAGACAGTAGCCACCCCTTGCTTATACCCGACGTCCTGATCCCTACTAGGACCTGAACCCTACAATCCCTGCCCACTCTATACCGTCTGTATAAGATAGATACAGGTGTTATATATAATATATACTCTATAATAAAGTATCTTTTTAATATAGCTTATTCTTAAGCTAAGCAGTTTAATATAGCAGTAACTACTAAAAGCTTACTTTTTATATTAATATTTAGTTGTATATGAAACTTACTTTATCTGGTTAATTATAATACAACTAAATCTATATATTAAATTATACCAGGCTGGTTGGTCTTGTTATATATTGTAACAGAACCGTGCAGATCGTTACTGTAGCTTGGATACTAAAAGTTGAGTCTTATTTAATAGCTTGAATAGTGAGATTTAATTAACCCTCTTTACTTGTTGATACTATAATATGTAATAGAGAAAAACATAATTGAAAGTAGGCAGTAGCATAGTCAGGCTTTGGTGTCCAGATCGCCATGCTGTCCAGGTCGCTATGCATGTATGTTACACTGAAATGTATAAATAATACCTAATTTCGTTTTCCAGCTAGAGGTTCTACAGTAAAGGAAGATCTATATAATAGCTTCTATCTTTTCTAAGGCCGCTTCTAAAATCCCAGATACCATTTCTTTTTCTAGGATTCCGTCCTCATAAGACGCACAAATAACCGTATCGCCCCCCTCCACGCCGGCCACATTAAACGCAATGTTATAGCTAATGTTACCATTGACAGCAGAAGCTGAGAAACTTATATCTTCAATCTTCCAGCGCCCGCCCTGGTCCCCGGTTGAGAAGGCACCAAGGTTTGAGACCTGGACGGAATTATTCAGATGAAGACCCAAAGCCGGGAAGTAAGAGCTCAACATGCCATCTAGATCATCTGAGACTGCATTGGCAGCACGGAACGGTACGACTAACGGTGGTTGGTTCCCCTCAAACGCCTTATTTATGGAAACACGGTATTCTCGGACCAACTCCCAGGCCCCGTCAACATCCACATTGGTTATCTTGCCGCCTGCCTTGCTATGTGCCTTATCGCTCGGCGTTGGGTGAAAGACGCGACGATACCTGTCCAACCAGGTGAACTTGCTGGTACCGCTACTGTGTTGAAGGAACTTGCCAGATGTTATAGACTCCATCCCACAAGGATAGAGCGACCGCATGTCGAGAGCACAATTTGAGATGCCTATCTTAGCTTTAGGATAATAATCGCAGGCAAGAGTGCACAGAGTGATGACGATAATGAGGGGCGTAAAGGTCGTATTGTGTTCACGACAGACGGCAAGAATACGGCGCATCCTGGAGGCGGTGATGCGGAGGGTGGCGATACGCGTCTTAGTGCGGTGCTCAGGGCCGGCGTTGGCTATGGCGGACTTTGCGTGTGATTTCGGCTTGGGCAGGCCGGTAAAGAGAAGTCTCCTTCCAAAGAAGAGTCGAAGGAGAAGAAACATAAAGGAGATGTGAATTAAGCGCAACACGGATGTGCTGCCATTCCAAAATTCCTCCATCTCTCTGCTCAATTTAACCCGCTCAGGGTCTATCTTGATGATGCGTGAACAGGGCTTGTTTTGTTCGTTGAATGAATTGATTGCGGTGAGAAATTGGCGGTGGAAAATGTAACCGAAGCGACCATCGCAGATGAGGTGGTGAAAGATGAAAACCACCTCCCGCCTGCCAAGGATAACCACCCTCCACCACGGCTTTCGAGGATTGAATTGCTCATCGGTCCAGTCCCAGTGGTTATGGAGACGCTCGATGACTTCTGGCCTGGCCACGGGCGCCTCATCATCTAGGAACTCGACACATGTTCCAAGATCAATCTCGTGTAGTGCTGCGAGAAGGAGGGCATGGTGCCCCGTTTCTGTTAACAGTTCAGGAACCCCAATGAGGCTGAGTTCTGGGTAAACTGTGATAATTGATCGGATGGCCGAGTAGACGGCCTCTTTCGACAAGTGGTCATGGCAGGTGGACGTGGTAGGGGCGTAGTGCGCCGAGACTAGGACATTCGCTTGTGCGCCTACTCTGTGCTGGACATAGAACATGCGATCAAGAGAGTCTGTAGTGTGTCAGCGATTGGAAACCTGCATAGCCCTTGGTGTACGAACTAGTCGGACGGACAATAGTGTAGTAGGCAAGTGATGCCCTCGGGTTTCCCGTATTCACAGCCATTTAACTCGCAAGCAGTTGGTGACTTGAGACAAAAAAAATTTAAACGCTGCGCGACCTGCCTGGAGATGACACAGGATTTTGCATGCCGGATATAGGCCGTGAATTTAAGTCAAAGGATAGTGGCAGGAAAAGGGAGATAGTAGGAACGAACCAGAATTATATATACTGCTCTGTGGGCTATATATATTTATCATCCTCCCACGTCCACGACGTCGAAAAGTAAACAGATTAATTGGGCCACAATTATTTGCTCTAGTGCTTCAAGTTTCCACCAGGACTGACCGAAACGGGCAACTCGAACTTACCTCTTTGTGACTGCCCGGATCTCTGGTAATAACGGCGCCCCCTAAATATGGATAAAAGTCTCCGCCTAACGGTGTTCAGTTACATCCCGGGCAGGGGCCACATCAAGCAGCCACGAAGCCCAAAAAGCTTTTTCCTAATACAGAAAGAAGTCACCCCCCCCTCCATGTTCAGCCCTCGTGATGAACACGCAACCCGGGGTGGCGGAATCACCGGCGGTAGCGCTTAGGCTAGTGAGCCGGTCGCCGGCCATTTCATTGTTGGCGACCCAGGTGAGGAAGGCTGTTAATTGGATGGAATAATCAAATCTCCAGGGACAACTGCTAGCACTGCCCCTGTAACTGGAAGCGGGCCCAAACCGACCTTGAGGAATTCAATTTGTCGTATGCATGCCAAGCCTTACTAGGCTTGCTGTTAGGTCTGTAGAACATGTATAAGAATTGCCTACTTTGGAAAATAGCTTAAGCATTAACAAGTTGAAATTTAGCTTTGGAGCCAGCTTCGTGGGCCACCTGCTCCTCCCGGCTTAGCTTAGCCAGCCCTCTTACCCTTGCTGCCTCGAAGTAGAAGTGTCAAAGCATAATTGTCAGGACCGAAGATACAAGCGGAGGTACCCGACCTCCAGCCCTTGTCCAGACGGCCGGAGTGTGCGTTCTCGACCCCTGGTCAACTATATCTAATTTAGTATATACATCTTGGTTAGATAGACCCCTCGGAGAGTGCTGGCACGCATTAAAAGCAAGGGTCGCGGCCATCCGAAGTACTCAATCAAGTCACCCTTGTTTTGTCGCATTCGAGCGTACCTAAGGCTTCAATACGAGGTCCCTAACGTTCGCGAATGAGGCACGCTCGCGGAATTAGGCGGGCCATGCCACTCCTTGGGCCACGAGGTCGCCATATTCGTCGGAATCGCGCCGGGCAACGTGATAGACTTCAGGCTATCCGATTGGTCCCCTTGGAGTCGCGTATAAGTGCTGTTTGGAGCTGTTGTTTCAAAAATTCGTCCTCGCCGTTGTGAAAGGTTTTTCGAAAACACCTCGTGGAGGCAGACTAGGACCGACGCAGGCCTGTCGAAAAGCTCGGTGGAGTAAACAGTGAGTCGATGTGGGTCAAGTTCATGAAGAGGGCTGCCCACCTACAGGGCAAAGGCCAGCCGATGCTGTATCAAATCGGGCTGTCGCCGGCACCAAAGGCGGTTGAGGAGCGTATGTGGAAACACGAAGTCCGCCAGGCCAACCGACGACTCCGCCAGCTAACCAGGAGCTTTCACCGGAAGCTCATTCGGTGTATGATGCATCCGGGGAAGGTGCCAGATGCGACGCTAGAGTGGCTCGGCACCACAGATCCAACCAAATGGTAACGACCCCGTTTGGACGGAAGCAGGAGACAGCGACGCTGGACCGGTATAGTTCGTACATGTAGCCTTATCTGCGTTATGGCGTCCGAGCCTGCGAGCTCGGCCGCCACGGAGCCAAGGCCAAGCACAGCATTCGCTTCTCGGACACGCAGGGAGACGCTTTAGCGGAGCTTTCCCGGCGACTTGACGTCGTCGCTGCCGCTATTCAGAAGAATGGCAAGGAGTAAGAGGTGGTAGAGGAGTAAGGAGGAGAAGAAGACGGTAACCCGGACTGAGAAGCGCTCTACCGTGCTGTCTTTAGCTCCTGCATCAGTTCGATCAAGTAGAGGCTTGCCCGCATGCAGAACCACAACCGGCTGCTGCATTTCACAGCCGTGCTTGGTGTCAACCAGGACGGCGAGGCCTGGATAGCGGCCCACTGTCACACCCGCTTTCTCGCTGGCTTCTTGTGGTGGGGTCGGGTCTTAATGCTCGTATAGAAGAGGAGGAGAGTTTTTGGTGAGTGATAAATCAAAAGGATGTCTGGTCATGAACTTTATGAGTGAGCGATGATTTACGATAATTGACTGTGGGAGTTCTATCATAGATTTGAGAGGGTTTGCATTGTCAGAGTTGGGGAAGTATCAAATTAACAAGGTCAAGGCGGTTGTGCCTCTGAGAAGCATTATATAAGCAGTATGGCGCATAGCAGAAGTACGTACAGTCTAGTTAGTCATTGAACACGAGCTCTATCTATCCAGTATACGTTCGTAGATCCATTATCGCACCGCCAGTATGTCTACATGTTACCTTTCCTCGCCCTCCTCTTCACCAAGATCTTAACACCCTCTGGGGGAAAAACCGCCTCCGCGAGCCAAACATTCTGCGGTCGCCGCCCATTATACTCGTTAGGAAACGCAATATCATAGTTACGTAGCACATATGCCAGAATCATCTTGAACTCAAAGTCGATGAGGAAGCGACGGCACGCGTGCTTGCCGTGGCCAAAGGGTAGAAACTCGGGCGACGTCGACACAAGGGTCACGGGCGGGGCCCTCTCGTCGCGGCTGGCTGCGATCTCGCGCAGGCGCGAGAACCGGAAGGGGTCGAACTTCAGCGGCTCGTCTACTCTCGGCGTCGACATGCGCAGGCTGGCTGAGGAACGAGAGCAGGGTGCCCTTGGGGAGGTAGTAGCCGTCAGGGGTCTTGAAGTTCGACGTCATGACCTTGCGGAAGATCGCGCGGACGCCAAGGGAGTGCAGACACAGGGTCTCACGGCCGACGCTATCGGCTCTGGTCATCTGGCTTACCTTGGCCTTGGTCCACTCAGCAGACTCATCCTGGCCGAGGATGCGGTCGATCTCGTCGCGCAGGACGGCGATGGTGTTGAACTCGGCGTCGGAGTCAAGGACGTTGAGGATCAGGTTAGTAACCTGGATCTGTGTCAGATGCATGGAGTCGAAGTTGCTGGCGGCGAGGCGACGGAGCATGATATTGTAGTTATGGAGCTCGTGCTGGCGCTCGCGCTGGGCAAAGCGGATGATTATCTGGACCTGGTCCTGGGGCTCCTTGTGGTCCGGGTTATTGCGGTCGAAGGCGAGGGTCTCTAAGCGCTGCTTCTATAGCGGAAGGAACCACTTGTTCATCTTGGCCAGAAGTCTGCGTGTTGGGATGTTGAGCAGCGTGCCAATAAGCGGTTGGAGAAGGCGAGGGGCTCCTCCGGTGGCGGCAGCGTTAATAACAAGGCGCTGGTTGATGTCGAGGGCAGTGCGGAGATAGTCCTTGTCCCGGCCTTTTGTAGTGTTAGTTTATTTATAGTTAAAGGAGTTATCAGGACTTACAGAGCGGAAGTCCGATAGTGAAATAACTAGCTGCCTGGGTAATAATAATCTTAACTATAGGCAGAAGATTAATCTTCTTCTAATTCTCAGTATCAGTACCAAACTGCTCGTTAAAGATAATACCCAGCGTATTATTTATAGCAGTACAGATATTCTCTAGGATACAGTTTATATTAGTTTTAACGACTATAGCCTAATATATATCTATAACAATCTTATCGTAGCCGAGACTCTATTAGACCTGGTCGATGTCGGCAAATGCTGCGTCGACGCTTAATATATTATCTAGTTGGGAAAGGACCTATTTCATAGCGCTCTGAGGTATAATAACCTCTTTCCGGAAGCCGAAGCCGGGGACAACGACAAGCTTGCCTTTCTTGACATACTAGTTCACAATGCTTAGTCTGAGGTCCAAAGGTGTTGATTAGTTGGGAGGCGGGAACAAACCTTGGTGTAGGCCTCGCGGAGCAGGGCCTCGCAGTTGGTGTAGTAGGCAACCCTGGTGCGCAGACTGAAGCGAAGCGCACCCTCGGGCTCTCCGACGAGAGGGACGCTGGGAGGATACGGAACGGTGAGGATGAAGCTCTCGATGAGGTAGAAGAGGGCGAAGCAAGCCGAGACGATCAGGGCGATACCGAGAGGGCTCGTCAGGCTGGGGAGGTGATCGAGCAGTATAGGCGCCATTGCGAAGGCGAAGGCGTTAGAGGAAATGGACCTGAGGGTTTGGATCAGGTGGGCGATAGCTGATGACGAGGAGTATTTGAAGATTGCTCGCTGGACCATGCCTCCGCTGTGACCCTGGATGATGGCCTAGCGCTAACGTGGGCGTATCTGTGCATTGTTGAAGATAACGATCTTTAATTGCGAGCGATGCAAGTGAGACGATCATGACTAGGTTGGGTGAGCTTTTAGCCCCGCGACAAGACATATGTTATTATACGAGAAGGTAGCGAAGCTTGAGCCGAGCAGCTTCAATGGCGTAAGTGGAGGGGGTTCGTATGGAGTTTCGTGATTTTGGGGATAATTCGACAGCTTTTGGGCATTACTCAATTATGGCTTCATCCTTTTACCTAAATAGGTAATTAATGCCCTGGCGCTAACATATCAGACATGACCAGGAAATGCAGGAGTATTAGTAAGATGAACCCCGGGACGATCTCACAGCTCCCTCCAGACGTCCATTTCAAAAGTTCGGTCCTGCGCTAAAGACGCCACATCCCTCCATCCTTGTAGGTACCTCTAGGTACCTGGAGAGTGAGCCAGTATTCTTCAGATATCCGCTACGCTGTCTATAGCTTCAGGGGCGATAGGTGTCGTAGGTCAGGGGTCAGTGGTTATAGGATAGGTGTGCTGTAGCCTAGGGGCCTTCAGGGCTAACATGCAAAAGGAAGTCCTTATTGTACTTATCCTGGGATTTTATGGTTGCCTTGATAACGTTGATAACGTTACTTTTTCTTGGGCCAAAACTTTTGAAATAGTCCTCCGTACAGGCTACTCATTTCTCACCAAGGTTGAAAGCCACTCCACTCAATCCATGTAGTGTGTTCACTCGTGGATTTCACTGTCCACTGCACTGGCAAAATGCGGCGGCTGATAAATGGGCACCGGTATTTTTGCTTGAAGTCACGTCCCTTCATTCTGGACTAGGCATTAGGCACCAACCGTCTCTGCTAACGCTTGACTGCAATAAGATTTGTTTGCTAAAGCAACGTGCATACATGGACATACAGTGTTACAAGCACTGTTTTCCTGATATAGCAAGTTGGTCGTATCAGTTTTAGGTTTCGGAGCGGGCGTTGTAACATTTGCTAGCCCACCTTGCCGCGTCATCATTAAGTCATCCCATGTGCCCAGTCAATCACAGATTAAAACTCGAGCAGCCTTAGTTGAAAGATGACTCAAAATAGGGTAATCAGCATTTTAGGGCAGCAATGCAGCTAACGTGTTACCCTTTGAATTGCGGACTTCCGCGGGACTCGAGCCCACACAACCGGGATCCCGGCCCATCCTTGTCTTATTCCCCAACCTCTACTCTAAACCGTATCCTTCCTGAGATTTCAGCCGGTGCTCTAATAGTAATGACACAAATATAGCCTGCCAAGGCGTATGGTATTTTCCATGGCTAAATGCATTCCCGTAAAGCCGCCCTTGGTATGCGGACACTGTGTTACGAAAACTGTTCTCTCGTAGTGCTTACTATTCATGCATATAAATGCGGGGATCTTCACACCCCCGCCTTGCGAATACACAGAAAGTTACGCGGACCCAATAACAAGTCCGACAATTAGTAAAGCAAACTTTGTTTAGATGAGGTATAAAAGCAACAATTCTGTCCGTACAAGGACCAAAATATCCCACACAAGACCATAGGACTCATCCGCTACAGGCAGAAACCAACATTATGGCCTTCCCCAACGTCGACTTGAATCTTCAGTGGCAGGATCAGAACGTGGTTAAGAAGGACGGCCAGTGGACGATTGACGGGTGAGTGTTATCTCTTTGTGTTCAAGGAACTATAAAGGATACCGCACAGCCTGGGCGGAAAGAAAACTTCTAAGCTGACCTTTTGATACCTTATGCAGACGACCTACGGTTAGCGTTGCTGTATCCCACATACACGAGCCGCCCAACTTGCCTAATAACACATGGTTTGGATTGCTTGTAACGTCTCCTCCAAATGCCGGTGAGTAGCTGTTCCCTCTTTTTATATACCTTCTACGCTCATTGGGACGCGCATTGCTTGAATTCAGAGCCTGACTGTAAGTCTTTGGTAAAAGTCAATACTGACGTGGCCCTCAGCTACACCGCCTCACACTCACGCCGGTGCCGCCGTGGTTGCAACAGTGATACGGGGTCATATTCTGAACCAGATGGTGCATACTCACGTAGATTCAGCAACTGGCGAGACACACACGCATGACGGTGGTGCCAAGGTGTACGGGCCGGGGGAGAGCTGGTACGAGGCTCCGGGCTGCCACCATGTCCGCTCTGAGACTGTCGGTGATGAGGAGACTCTCTTCATCGCGAACCTGCTCGTCAGCACCGACGTTTTCAGAGGGTTGGACCTTAAGGCTCGGAGCGTAGAAGACGATTTTGCAAAGGTCGACCGTATCTTTATTATCGATAAGGAGGTCGAAGAGCAGAACGCTGCTACTACTGCTACGAATAAGAATTAGGAGATGCAGATAGGATAATGTACAAATGACACCTCTCTTTTATGTCGGATTTGTAACCCTGTGTCGCGAAACCTCTTATAGATCGATACCCTAACCTTAGTCAGAGGGGGCCCAGTCCGGTGTATGAGTGGGGAAGAAATCGTCTACATTCATCGCGGATTATCGGTCCATATTACCCTTGTCAAGGCTCCTCTCTTCGGCTCACCTGGCTGACGGGCCTGATCCCCGCTTCACAGTCATGACTCGTGATGCAAGGACCGTCGGGGAGTATCACTCCAACCTGATATACTATTCTCTATTTGCCTCAATAAGCTGAGAAATAATATAAACCTACTGCTTCTAGTTTAATCTCTAGTATAAAATACCTTCTAGCTATCTTAAATAATATTCTTAAGTATATTCTTTATTTTCTATAACTAACATGTAACGACCTATGTCGGACTAGGCCCCGACCTCGTTACGTGCGCTGATAATATACCTACTTATCCCCACCACTTACAATTAAATCACCTCGATCACTAGATAATCCAAATAATTCAAGGGAGTAAGGATTATTAGAATTATTAGATAATCCCTATAATCTATTATTATACCGTAACTATATAGACGCCTAAGAAGTGCACATCCAGTATAGGCAGCTACTTAGCTTTTAATATAACTTAGTTACCTTAATTACCTTAACTTACTACGTATTGCTATATTTGACTATTACTAGATGTAATATTTACCCAGTAAGTAACGCCCTAATCTATCTGCTAATATAAACCTACAGTTTATCTACTAGTAATCGCTCTCTTATCTACCCTATACTATATATACAGCAGACCAGAAGCACGACTGTTATATATATACTATAATATACTATCTTATACTATCTACCTTCTATCTTTATATACCTCTTAACCTTATATCCTTTATTAGGACATTTCTTTTATTATAATATTATTTTATTCTACTGCTATATAACCTCTAACAATATTAATAATACAGAGGCTTTTAATAATAATGGAAATACTAGAGAAGTTACAATACCTTAAGAACTGGGTCAGATATAGTGCAGTAAAGCTAGGGGCGATAACAGGTAGAGGAGACGAGGTCCAATAGGAGATTGGAGATATTAGTATAGAGAGTATAGAGGGTAAGATTTAAAATATTTGAAATATTTGAATAAATATTTCAAATAACAAATCTAGTGTTGAGGGTTATCAAATATCTCAAATATGACCCTGGATTTGATTTGTTTGATTCGAGGGCAGCGCTGGATCAGACAAGCCTTAAGGCAGCCTCGGGCGTCGCTTTCTCCGTCCCAGTTCTCAGATGACAGACTCGATAGCTTCCAGAGGGCCGACGCACCTGCATCCAAGGAGAGTCAGGTCACTGCGGATGTCATTCCTATTATCGAAGGCAACATCGAAGACAGAAAGTGTGTTGCTCGTCAAGTTCCATTCACTAACTTTCACCACCTGACCGACGGTACGCTCGTACCAGGCCCACCAAAATTGTATGGAGAGACGGACCCATTTTTCGTCAACCGCTTGCCAATGTAACGTTTGCTAAACAGGCCGGGGTACGGGGAACACCCCTACCGCCCACACCCAATCCAACGACTCGTCAGCCGGACTCAGAGGAGGATGAAGATGACCAAGTAAAAGAGAATACCTGGAAACCTTCAGAAGACGAATATTCAATGGGCCACTGACGCAGATCATCAGCGATAAATCCCGTTACTATTTGAGTGGGTGGGTGTCTGACCCCGTTTATGTGCACAGATTCGAACCTACATCTCTCAAAGCACCCGCATACCGTAAGATAGGAGGGAGAATAGGATTATGATGAAAAGAAATACAAATGGATTACCTCCAAACGCTTTGAATTGATTCTATCCTGCATTCTATGCTAGTGTCTAAAAAGTGCCGGTCGAAGATGCGTAGAACAACAGATGAAGCCGCTTAAGATTTAAGTAAATTAAGTCCATGAACCCGCAAGGCATGATTCTGAAAGTGCATCTTGTGCGCGACGGCCATGCCGAAAACCCCTCCCGTTGCCGAGATTGTGGAAGGTCCGCGTTTCAGGAGTTCCTTGGGCAACTGGCTGGTTTTACGACTTTGCTGGTCCGTGTTGATGCGAGGCGTTCTTGAGGCCGGCATATGGAGCGGGGCAATTCTGGATGTTGTGATAAAGCTATCATCCTGATCGGCAAACCCCTCGGTGGCTGTTTCGAGTTGAGTGAACCCCACGCGCGCGCCAAGGCCAAGAAGATCTTCCTCCATACGTCCTGGGGCGACTTCAAAGCGTGGTCGATTGGAGTCTACTCATCGTTGTTTTCTTCGGCGTTGACGTTGAGCAAGTCTCAATGACATCCGCAGTTGCCACGCTCAAGATTTGCGTCCTAGCGGACACAATATTCGACATGATCAACTATCCTTTTAACATCTCTCGATCCTCTGATTCAATACCGTCACTGTCACTGCTATCCCCGACAGGCCCATCCCCAGTACGCTCGTCATCAGAACATACTGCCGCCACACCTCCTCTCCTACCTCAAACGATACCTCTACCCAGACCCCTCCCTCCGTCCCCCGCCCATACACAGCTGTGGCATCACGTCCTCCCCCGACATTATCCTCACCGCCGTCGAACCCTCGTCGATCCTCAGCTTCGACGCCGCGAGCACCTACAAGTACACTGCCTATATCCGCTGCTATACCACTAGCACCAGCAACTACTCCATTACATTTATCGTCGCCTGTCCTCTCGATACACGACTTAGAACGCCGTTGTGCAATAAGCCAGCCCACTTTAATAACCAACTAGAGGACCACTTTACGAAAACCTCCTACCACCGCCAATGCACGACACTTACACGCCGTTGCAGACCTCGGTTCTCACGACCATAACTTGGAGAATAGCCTTCAAGCGCACTTGCTACTACTAACTGCCCACAAGATCGGTAGCTGCCTGAAGCCGTGATCTAGTTCATCCTGGTTATGTCCCCAATATACTTCTGCAGTAACTTGTTCTTGCTGCCTAGCTTCTGGTGTTGCTTCTCAACCGCCTCGACGCGTTTAAAGACGAGGAGTAGCGAGTCGTGCAAGGCCTTCGCATGCCTAGATCGCCAGCAACAACTGTCAGCGAGTCAGTCCTCGAGTGCTAAAGTCTTAATGTGGTCCACAACATAATACCCCTCAGCCACACATACTGCCCCTAGCAGATTTCACTGCAGTCTCCACTAACCGTCGTAATTCAGTATGCATTTCATGGCCCACGGCGTCACAATGAGAACAACAGGGCCATCATACCCTCTTCTTTTGGGATCTGCCGTCATGGCTGGCGAACTTTCGGGTCAGAGTGACATCAACTCTTTGCTGTTGGCTGGATGGATTGGTCGCTTAAAATTTGATAGACCTCATTCTTGCCGATCAACTTAACTGTCTGCGGCATGGACCTGTCCATCGACAACCAGAATAGCGAGTCACGGCCAAAGCCCACACCACCCGCGACCACAACCATACCTTCGCGCCAAGGTCCGCCGCACTATCTACCTGTGATGGCCGGGGTATAACAACGACGACTCTTACCGCTCACGGACCTGTTTCTTGCTGGCCGCGCCAAGACCGAGCCATCCGAGTCCTTGACAGCGAAATCAAGAGTTGAGGCCATGCTAGAAGCGGGGTCATCTTGGCGAAGCTCTTGGCAGGCATTACTCAGCAACGTAGTGCTGTATCAGCCCGTTTCGCCTAAATCCCTTCCTTGTCTTGCTTTAAAGGCTCTTGCGTGTAGAAGACGAACTTACGTGCGACATATAAGCACATCGCCAGCATTCTCAGAGTCTAACCACAAACTTATAATATTCCCATAGGCGCCCTACCGAAATGAGTTGCCCGAAGCTGCATTAAAGAACGGCTAAACTGGGGTACCCTCTGGGAAATACGCTATTCTATTGACATCCCAGCAGAGTCATCGACTCATCGCTGCGGCTACTATTACCAGGGTAAGAGGAATCCGGTTGGTGGTGAATTCTGCATTAAGAAAAGCAACTTACCCTCGCCACCAGCAACTACGTAGACCCCCACAACGTATTCGAAGCACCTTTACTGCTGACAAGAACCTGAAAAAGCGGCCTGTGATTTTATCCGCAAGCGGTTGGGATATGCCACTACAGAGATTTGCCGTCTTGCCAGAGCCGCAAGGCGGTCATGAGCACCACATAGATTTCAACTACTCAGAGGGACGCGCATTAAGGAAATGGAGCAATCTATTGAGCATGTGGCGAGGGCTGGCGTGCATGCCGTTGCTGGTATCGAATCAGGCAAACTCCAACAAACAAGAGAAGGCACAGCATAATACGGCAAGTGCCGGGAAGCAGTGGGCCGTGGGGCGTTCGGTATCGTGCTCGTCTCGTGCAAGAAAAAGGAGAATGGAGCGGGCGAAGAACTATACGCGGTCAAGAAGTTCCAGCGACAGCCGAAGGAGACAGAACGGATGTACATGAGACGGTCGATGGCAGAGTTCTGTGTCTCAAGCGCACTATCACATCCAAATGTAATACGCACGCTTGACTTGCTCAAGGATGCGAAGGGTGACTACTGCGAGGTCATGGAGTTCTGCACTGGTGGTGATTTGCGTGGCTTGGTGCGTTCGGCGGGCAAGTTGAAGTGGCAGGAAGCGGACTGCTTTTTTAAACAGATGATGCGCGGCGTTGAGCACATACACGAGATGGGGGTGGCGCATCTTGACCTCAAGCCTGAGAACCTTCTACTTACTGGCGATGGCTTGCTCAAGATCAGCGACTTCGGCCACAGCGAGTGTGTCCGCCTTGCTTGTGAAGAAGATGTGCACATGGTTTCCGGGATCCCCGACTCGGATCCATACGTCGCTCCTGAGGAGTACACCGGTGAAGAGTTTGACGGTCTTGCAGTCGACGTATGGGCTTGCGGCGTTATCTACCTGGCTATGATCACAGGTCGTTCCCTCTGGCGCACCGCGAAGAAGGGTGAGGATGCATCCTACGCACGATACCTTGAGGAACGCCGTCAGCAGGAGGGTTTTGGCCCAATCGAGTGGTTGCCCGGAGTAAGTTCTGCGACCTATCATTTGTGATTTTATTTCTAGATGTTAATATCATATACTGCATCTTGGATCCCAATCCATCCCGCCGGATTACGGCATCACATGTTTTGAGATCCGAATGGGGACGGGAGATCAAACTTTGCAAGGCCAGCGAGGGTTCTTAACCGTGAAATACATCATTTTTGTCAAACGATATTCCTGTGAGGGAACGATCATATGACTTTGATACTTTATGAATAGTCTCACTTTATGAATATTGTGTAAATAGCTTAAGTCAGAGCTTTCCTTAGGAATCTCTTTCTCTCCTTGTAAACAATCATTTTGCCCAAGTCGCACTCGACCTCGTTCGTGCTCTTGTACCGTCACAATTCCGCCCCAGCCGAGGCGGCGTCCCTACCCACATGGGCACCGTTCATGTGTATATAACTGGGACCTTCGTCCCCTTGACTTGGGCAGTGGTAATCAGACGACCGAGTCGGGTGCTTGGAGAGAGCGAAGTATATTTTCAGGCTGGGCAACCATCAGGAAACAGCGTTAAGGGCAGAGCGGATAGTGTGGATAAGGCGGTTACATAAGCGGTTGGATTTCCCCCCGGTTTCCCGCGCCCTCGATAAGCCATGTTCCATGATGGCGATGATAGAAGCCTGGACGGTTGACCATCAACCTGGTGAAACGCCAAAGCCTTTGCCGTCCATTCTTGGACCTGGGGATTGCTCGTAAAGCGGTTCGCGAGGGCCCACCAACAGATCAGCTCGTGAACGTAAGTCGCACGGTCGCGTAGAACAAATCGGACCACATCGTCGTTGTCATCCAGGTGATCAGACTCTGGGCTACTGATGTCCATCGGTTGTGGCAGAGAAGAGTGCCAAGCGTCAATTCAGGCCAGCATGTTGTTCCCAGTTCGTCTTAAGGATGACACGAGGGCAGGCCAATCCTCCTCGGCTAAGTTGGCAATGTCCCGCCTAGCCTCGATCTCCAACCTCCAGAGTGAAATCTCCGAAAGGTAAAAGAACCATGCGCATTCAGAATGACCTTAACACGCTTCGAGGGGTTCCGAAAATAGTCGAGGGGTTCCGAAAATAATTGAGGGGGGTCATCAGCAAGACCATTTGCATTAAGCAGCTTCAAGTATCATACACGATCTGAGCAGACACCCGTTGTCCGATGGAATTCAGTGAATTTTCCGACGCTATCTCCTCAATGCCCGAGGACCTCCAAGTCGTACCCCGCCCCAGTGTTGTGCTGTCCAACAGTTAGCGCCTCCGATCGGGGTCTCGGGGAGCGTGACTGTTAAGGTCTTATTATGGGTCTACTTACTCCTCAGGCGAAAGATAGCGTAGGATAAGGTATTTTCACTAGCGAGAGCTCCAATTGGTCTGATCCCCTTGTCGTGACCAGCTTGGAGGTCCTTGGGCACTGAGGAGGTAGACCATTCTGAAGTCGAATCTCGCCCGGAAAATGCCATTATTCAGGTATACAATCTCCCATTCCATCTCACCCTTTCCCTCCACTCAACTCACAATGTACCTTCAGATGCTTAAGCGCCCTTAGTGCTAGACCTTCCACTCTGCGATGGCGACATGCCAATCTCCGTAGACGAAGCAGCCTTCAAGTCCTCATCCAATAGAGCTCCTCTTCCCTTCGATGAGGACATGTACGACAGGGCGGCGACAACAAGCAGCCCTGCGCCTGCAATCTGACGCCTGCATCCCGTGTTAGCAGATGGCACGCCTGAGGCGGATTAAACTGTACCAGTTTCGGTTGAGGGTCTCACGGAAGCCAGGGTTGGGTGGCGGGGTCTGCTGACTTCCGGGACCGCCGATGTCGCCGTCGCTGCTGACGCCGGATTGCTGCCGGACCTGGAGTCGGCGAACTGGGGCCGCTCCGGCAACGGGACGGATACAGCAGCGGAGTACGTTAACAGAGGCTCGACGGACGGCCATGTTGAAATTTGGAGTTTCTAAACCGACTCGATTTGAGACCACAAGACGCGTAGGAAATGAAGGAAATTAGATTTGATCGAGTACCTGGAGAGCGTATTTTTTTTGGCCATCGAGATCACGTGGGTGACCTCGGAAGATTCATCCTATGATGTCGAAATGACGTCCGCTTCCCCCGCAAACTCATCCATTGTGAGTGGCTTGTCCCTCTTGCTTCATTTCTGCCTTTGGCTCGCGACCTCTACTCTACTGTGTTTCTGCCTCACCTGCGCATCTACCATGTTCTGAGCACTGAGATCCTATGCGTCAGCTAGTCGTACTCCCCAGACATCCCAGTAATAAATAAATACATAATTCTGGTCTATTCTTATCTATTCTTAACCATACCCCAATATTATTATATATTATTAAGCTAAAGCATAATTATGAATATAAGACCGAAGGGTGGCGCAACTCATCGTCATCACCAGAAACGATGTTAATTGCACCGCGCAGCGTGTTTATCTCCTTCTCCCCGGCTTACTGTAACTGCTTAGCCGCTGTTCTTGCAAAGGCGTTTTCGATAGCCAGCTGACGTTTGCTTTGCAATCTTGAATCCTCTCGAATTACTATATTATGAGCGTTCTCGAGATGATAGCGAGCGTTGCCCGATATGTAAGTTGACTAAGGAGGGTTGTAATAATATCTGCAGTAGTGCAGTATCTTTCTGCCTTTTGCGTGTAGCTTATTGCCTTTAGCTTCTCGAAAGTGATCCTATATTAAAATAGCTTGCAGCTTTCTTCTTTTAACTATATACTGGCAATTAGATTCTGCTAATAAGCTAGCGGCTTATAATATACTATTAGAAGGTAAGAGGGAGGAAGAGTTAGATATAACTTTAGATAGAGATATCTTAATACTTATAGTTATTATTATACTTATAGGATATATTACTAATAGGATAAAAATTAGATGCTATAGCAGGTAAAGCTAGGTTAACTGGGCTACCTAGTAGACCCCTAAATAACGGGGCGTATTAAGAATTATTAATAATATATTATTATAGCCTAAGGGTATATTCTTATCTATATAGCTAAGCTTAATAATAATTATACAGTAAGCCTTAAAAATATATTTGTTACTGGGATGTCTGATCTCGATACACGGCGGAGGGCCGCGATGCTGCGAGGATACGGCCAGGGCCGTCTCCAGAGCCGGTAATGATCATCTGTGAGGGCGTGGAACGATCAGAGGCTGTTAGGTCGATAGACTGTATAGCGGAGGAGGTGGAAGCTGTCTCAACATCTCGAAACGGGACTGGCGAGCTGTCGAGGATGGAGATACTCGTTGGCTAACGTCTCCCGCAATATAGACACAGATTCGACCCTGGGTAGCTATCGCAGATAAAATCGTGGCTCTGTTGGTACGATTTAGGGGCCACGGTCTTCGGAATATCGGGACATATCTGCGATAGGATGTGATCGGGTATATCTACATATAAGACAAGGTCAGCCGCACAATTTTATAATGGATAGACCCGAGCTTACTTAGGAAATGGATGGGGATAGCCCATACCTAACAGCTATGGGGTGGCGATGCGCTGGGTATTGACGCTGGTGTGGATGTGTAAGTGGAAGAATTGTAACGCGTCACCAGGAATTATCACGACATATTCCCTGGTGGGGATGCCATCTAAATGAAGAGATACCTTCCGGATAGTGCGCGGTACTGTAGTCTTGCAAGGGGGCACAAAATTACTGTGTTGGATAGCGTACGGCACATTCGATCCAGGGATTAATGCTCAATAGGGTGTGGATCCTGAATCTGTTGATTGTCTTGATCTAGGATGCCTCCGGCCCCCTCTTTTCTCGAGAGGGGTTTTATGTTATCTGACACCCCCTCTGACTAAGGTCAGGATATCGATCTATCAGAGGTTTCGTAATACAGGGTCACAATCCAACAGGATGTACAGGGACTCAGAGCGGGGATCTGAGGCAATCAAGAACAGACATCTACCCAATCAGACATTTCAGACAATCTGGGCTCGTGACACGTTTTGACCCAGTCCTTGATATAGCCTTCCGTACACCGCCGTAGCGGCTGACGGCGAAGTCGGCCGTCCCTTTAAGCCAGGTCGGATCGGACGAGAGGCTCTTGTCGACGAGCAACGCGTTGGTCACGTATGTGATGATGGGGATGAAAAACTCCACGAGGTTCACCGTCTCGACGTTGCCCTTTTGTTAGGGTAGATGCGAGCTGAAGTAGTCGAAAATGAGTTCGTTGAGCTGCTTCGTAATATCGCCCAGGTTCTATTGGATGCCCACCCGCATGGCCTTTCCAGACCATTGGCCACGGTCGGGGGCGCCAGTATAGTCCTGCGCAAAGATAATACGCGAGGCAAGCTACCAGCTAAAGACATGATTGGAAACATGCTTGATCTCTTCAATGTGGGATTTGGGCAGGACGACGCGGTACTTGACGGCATAGCCCCCGATGGGAATGGTGATCTTGAAGGCTTTCTCGGCTTTGGTGTATCGTCGGTAGCCGGATTGGAGAAGGTATTTAAGATTGGTGAGATACCGCTGGCAGGAGTTGTTGCCATCAGCGAAGCTGCGAGTAGGAATGTGGTCGAGAGAGTGCTGGCTTCTTGGCGTTGACAGACGGCTTGGGCTATGAGTAGCACACAGCCAGCCAGACTTAGCAGGGCTATGTGCATCATCTTGTGTTTGGGTGGCGAGATGGTAGCCTCTAACTACGGTTCGACGTTTTGAGCTACTCGCTATTACGCACCTATCTGCGAGTCTAGAGGGAGTGTCGGCAAACAAATGTCTCGAATCGGGATTGTGTGGGCTCAGTGGAATCTGGCGCTCGACATCTTGGTTTATCTCCTCAGCAGTTCCGGGGTACAAACTAATCCAGTCGGTCTAGGGTAGGCTAGGATAGTGGGGTTCAAGTCCAAGTATCAGGACGCGGCGTCGCGGGTGCGGTTACTATCTATAACAGTTAAGCAGTACGGGGTTGTTGTACAGTGTTACGTCTGGTAATAGTTAGCAGGTACAGTAAGCTGGGTAGCTAAGTAATATTGATAGCTAAGGAGCTTGGGCTGCGCGCATTTCGGTCACGGTGAGGTACAAGTAATTTCTGGCATTGATGATTGATGATTGATGCAACCAATCCATCCGGCCAACTACAGAGAGTTGATGTCATTATGACCCCAAAATTCACCCACTATGACGGCATTGCCGCATCGGTGAAGGGAGGTATGATTCTTACTGAAGAAGAACACTCGATTTGGCGCAGCAAAGGCGCAGCAGGCAAATTACATATGTGATAGATTGCAACCAGATCTTAACTCTTCAATGGGCCGTTCGGGGTTTTAAGTATGGACCAAGTTGACTGTACAACTAATGCTAGAGACTCCAGGACTGTTTTGAGAATATTTGATACATTTCAGGAGCCACTGAGCAAGTGTTCAAGTACGATACAGCGTTTGATGCATTGGGTAGGATCATACGTTCTATGACGGATTGGTGGCAAGTCTACTTACTGGTAGCCATATTACCCCCCAATAGCGCCGTCTTCATTCGCCACACGACATCGAGATAGTGGCCAGCAAAGGTCTCCTAAACAGAGATATTGTTGACTCATAAAGCCATCAGTCTTTACCAGTCAAAGGGAGACCGGTTTACTGGAAATTTTGGCTAGGCTACTACTGCTCGATCGATTTCAGTTCGATCCAAAGCAACCAGATTTCATTCAACATATTAGGCAAGCCCCAAATATGTGTGATCGAGAAAGAGGACATTCAGTCACAAATTTGTTTGAACGCATCAATCTGAGTAACAGAGCGGGGTTGATTGAAGAGGCGATTGATGCAGATTGCCTCTTGCGTCAGTGGCTGGAGAGCAAATTCTGCCCCTCAACGTCCAGAGCTGTGTAGTACAAGAATGCGCTGGCCCCGCCGTTGTTACCTTACTCCAAACACCGGCAAATCTTCTAGCACTTTCTGATATGTCGTCAGGTCTAGAATGGATATATCATCAATGCCTGGGCTGTGACGCCCAGACAGAGGGAGCAACGTACTGCTCTGATTCTTGTCGACTATCAGAATCCGAGAAGAGGCGGGCGTCAGTTCACTGTTCGAGCTCGCCTTCTATGCGGATCATATCGCCTTCCTCGAAATCGACAGCCCAAGAAGTCGAGGTTTCTGCCAAGGCAGAGAAGGAATTGAGAGCGTATAATCTGTCGTTGGACCAGTCGACGGTGCGGAGGAGGGCATCGCACTGAAAGCCGAAATATCTCCACTCCATTCGCGTTTCGGGATCATGAGGCAGGACAGGGCCACGTCATCCTCCACGGACATCCGAGTATCACTGGCACGCGCCCGTTGAAGCATTTCTTGCACAAAAATACAAGAGACACGTAGGGAGCGGTCGAGAATCTCAGTGAACAAGGACAGCAGCGTTCAGACAGTGAGACCTGGGCGGCCGAGAGTGAGGATATTGCGATTCAAGGCTCCCAGACAAGCACTATGTACGGTCTTTTTGGCTCGAAAGAGCAAAAGAACCAGGCACAGAGTTGAGATGGCAGAAACGCACGGTTGATGAATTTCCCGCTCCCGTCAACTCCCTTTATGGATCGGGCGGGCATGCACCAGCAATGATACTTAGAGTTTGCCTTGTACACTAGCAACAATGTGAGCCTGGTGAGGTTATTAATGAAGGCACTGGAATATGATTACCCTCAAACGAATTGATATACAGCTTCTAGGCAACGCCCCATTAGTTTTTGTGATACTCGATTTCCACTAGCTTGACACACAGCGACCTCACATTCGTGATGGTATCTGCTGTGGTAACCGCCCGTTGCTCCATACGGTTCAGCGTCCTGGTATTTCCTCGAACACGTTGGCCAAAAGGGGTTTGATGCTCTTAAACATCATATGTACCCCAACGATGACGATTTCTGGAATAAATGTGATGTACTTGGCCAGCCCATTGTCGAGGCTGACGCACTGAAATGTCCCGGCATAGCAGATTGGGGTTAATGCGTGAGCCTACTGTTCTATGCCATTTTGAACAACGGTCCGGGTCTCATACACTCCCTGTTATCGTACTCTGTGGCGTGCCCTAGCAGAGACGCGACATTAACGGGCACCAGCCAGGCAATTGTGACCACCAAGATGAAGTCGATAGGTTCGAAAAGGAATGTTTACCACCAGCAATTATCCGCCGGCTGAATGACCCGCACAAGGGGGAAGGAATGTGATATTTCGCAATGGCCCTCTACCATCGTCATGCCTTTTCAAAATCTTCTTTAGTGCCTTGAAATGTCTCAAAAATAGTTAAAGTGTGGCTCCGGACCCAGGTAGTGGTTGACTTTAACGATAGGGTAAGGAAGAGACCCAGGCCGAGCTGGATATGTATTTCTTTGGAATAGAAGCTGAATATGATGGAGTGTGAGAAGCCCATACTTACACCGGTGCCTGCAATATCAGACAATTCTGGGATCTGCCAATTACATCAATTTTGGCTCATTAGGCCCTGTTCAGGGGTTCATATCATCATCCGGATCACTGACAATGTGTGTAGTTCGAGGCCGTCCCCAGACATAAATAGGTACGTAGTGTTGCCGCATACCTCTATGCAGGTTATGCCTTCGTCGGGGCGTCTCAGTCATTGGTGAGGAGTCTCACATGTTCTCGGGATCATTTAGAATTGACGAAACGCGAGAGCAACAGGATCTGTCCTAGAGCAGCCATTTTGCAAGGAAAGTGCACTTTCGGAATAGCTCTGGAACGAGTGGAGCAGATTTGATGAGGCAAAATCTCATTTTGGCCACCGTGTCTAGCTGAACAAGGAGCTCAATTACAAGCAAGCAAATCAACTTGATTCTACAGGTTTCTCTGGTCCGGACGACTCATTGGCATAAATGTGTTTAGTCAGGCGTCAAAGTTCGAGTGGTCTGTACTGCGCGTGATGTGTATTGCATACAGCTACAGATATTTATGAAGAAATCACAGAAAGGATCCGGGGATAACTGGAGGGGTCTACTTGGACATAAGTTGTTAGACGATGAGCAGTATTACTTCGGATTATATCGTAGCGGGGAAAATGAACACCTTCTCTTTCCCTGCTGCTAGACAGGGTAGCTGAAACTAATGCACACAAGGCCCTCTTATACACTATCCTTAGAGGACATGTCGCTGTGACCGTCCTCGCCATCGTCTACCACAACTGTAGTCTCGATCGTCTTCGTTATGCCATGTGCGCCAGGATATGTGGCTAGATGTATCTCCGAGCCAGAGCTGCCTTGACGAGTTCGTTCCTCCTTTCCCAGCTTGTTCAAAATCGTATTACCCGACTTCAGCATGGTTTGACTACCGCTAACGACAACACGAGAAGTGACATAATTGGTTGGGTTGGATTTGTGACTGCTACTCCCGTGCCAGCCATCTCCGCGCCCAGCCGCACCACTCCTGACGACTTTGGAGATCAAGTTAGCCATTAGGAGCTCGATGTACAGCTTGACTATGTAGGCGAGAGGGGCGAATTGAACGTATCTGCGCAGGTAAAGTCAGTTAATTGTCCACAAAGATGTCAAGGATGGAAGAGCCATGGCAGTCCGAAACTCACAAGTAAGGGTTTGGCAAGCTTAAGAATCCAAGGAGCATAATATCCATAGACGTAGATATAACTACCATTCCAGCGTTAAAGTTGAAGAGCCTCCAATATTTGCCCAATCCGTCGGCAATCAGGCGGAAGCGTACCAGATACAAGAAGTATAAGTTGAGCCCCAAGTCAATAACAAGGAAGAAAGACTTCTCTGCCTTTTCGAATATCAGGTTGATATGAATCTGAAAAGGTGTAGCTGATGGCAGGTGCGCGACAGTCCATATGTAGCAAACGGCGATATTAATACACGCGATGGGAAGTGCGAGACCCCATTTCAAGTTCCTGGCTCTACGCTTGTTGGTCATAATCAAAGCTACACGGTTGGCAATGATTTGCGGCAAGAGCTGAGTCTGAATAGCCCACAGTGCCACTGCATATTCGTCAGTTCAAGAAATAGTCATAGGACCCGCATCCTCTTATAATTACCAGTGACTAAAAAGAACCCAAGACTGGAAGTGCTTGTTAGCATTGACGCTGAGCGAGACTACCAAGTGACAAGAATCTACCTTGCATGAATGATTTCATTCAGGTACAGAAATGTAACGAGGGCAAAGATGAAATTTACCCATGCCTCTACCCAGATCATATACACATATGCGTGATGGAGGCTCCGCGTGCGTTTCCATATGCCCCGTGTCTGCTGCACAGCCTTCGCAAAAGTGAATACAAAGACGCCCACAAAGAGCCCGAAGTATATAGAAGCGAGATCCATTTTGAGCTCTAGGGATATCAGAGCGATAAAGGGACGACTTGGACTGAGTACATAAGCAAGAATTAGGACTGAAAAGAGGTCGTAGAAGGTAGAACTACCCCTCCTACCTTATATATAAATAACTCGTCTTTGGTATAGGCGAGTCATGGGCAGTGAGGTGACCGGCAATTTAGAACCGATTGTCAAATTGGTGTGTCCATTGGTGTGTGCATGTGTACAGCTTCCCGGGGCACTGAGGGTGACACATATCAAATTGTTGTGCTTAAAGAAAGCCACAACTAATTTTGTAATTAGGATAAACACCGCTAGAGGAGTTAGCGTTAACTCTCGCGATCCTCAATGCAGGGTCGGCGCGCGGACCGGACAATTAGCGTCCTGATAGGCATCTAGACTACAACAGATCGTGATCTGCGACCGGCACTTGGTTTGGCAGGCTAACAAGTCACTCGCACTGAACCATAAGTGGCAGGTCCCTACTGAATACGAAAAGTTCTTGACAGTAATGCCGAGTGCTTCCCCGCATTGCAAGTATAAGCCTTTTAATAACGTCTGTGTACTCCATGACCATGAAGCAGGCTACGATTGGCACTAACCTGGGGGTAATCTTCACGAGTCATTTAGCGTTCTTATAGTACCACTCTAACCGCTTTTACACTTCTTAACTATCCCACGATGTCGTCTCCCAAGTTAGTCAAGATCCCTAAAATGTAACGGCGCGGCAATTCCTGCCGAGTAAACCGGCTGGTGACTGGTTTATCTTCGGCATGAAATACCTTCCACCCTCCACGTCATTCTCGACCCGTCTAGCAAGAGTAGTACTACGAGCGATAAACTTACCTAAACCAAAAGGGCGAGAACTCCGGCAGTAAAGACGCCACAACTCCTGCAAGGGCCCTCCCTCCTCCCAGGGTCCTTCTTTCAAGGTTTGGCCTAGAGCCCGATACTCTCCCGAGACTGCTAGCATTTGGTGGTTTTAGAGTGGATTTCCGAGTTACGCGTCCTAGCCTCAAGGATAAATTTCCCATGTCAAAGGTAGTCCTACTCCATTGAAGCTGATAATAAACACCTAACCCAGGAACATAGTTTATTACATTGAACCAGGTACTTAAAAGACTACCCGTATCTACCATACAGTACGATAGTCGAAGAGATCTACGTCCCTCCTTCATCGTTAGATCTGGAGTACACATTGGAGTTTAAGTCTGCATCAGAGATCTTCGGATTAAAACAGGGGGCTTTTCCAAATCTTAACCACTTGAAAAAGGGATCCGGAGGTGGCCCAAGAGCAGTTGTTGCTGCTCGAGTGATGGCCAAGCACTCTACGACGCCCATCAGAACGAAAGACACGGACCAAATTTTGCCAATCAATTATTTTCGTTGAATAAAAGAACATTTAGTTAGACGTATCGCATAAATTGGACGCTCGACTAATCGCGATGGGGCAGTGTTAATCCCTCCATCTCATGGACTAATGGTTCCCTTTCCTAAGTCGCAATTGAATATCCAAGGGTCCCTGTGCCATCGCGTTCTGTGTCAAAGCTGGAATGGCACTTCCTCGATAGTTGACTAGACCCGAGCGTAGTAGCTCAAACGGCGTTTGATAGGGAACGGACTAGATCAATGCAGTACATGATGTTCCCTTGAGGCTGTCGGTGTTAAGAAGGCCATCACACCGTCTCCACTCATCCTCAAGCACGGCTTAAGGAACACGGAGTTGAAAATCGGTGGCTAATGGTCCATTTCGACCTTTTCTTTGCTCCAGGCCACGAGAGTGTTCACCCATGTCACACGCAGTGTTGACGTAGCCTGTTTCGCTAGTGTGGAGATTAAACCGGAGTGTCTGAAACTCTGTTTGCAGACCTAGAGCAGTGCTTATCCAGTCAATTACCGACCGAGGGCTGTCTGTCTGTGTAACAGCCGCCTCGAAGCGACACCCCGCAACACGCCAGCGAGAACCAGAACATCACGCCGCGTCCGAGCTAGCCAAACTAAGCTTGTCACGACGGGGAACCCGGTAGCGGATCCCTGCTTCTCCCCCTGGGAACGTTGTTAGGAGAAACCTAGGAAAACCTAGTACTAACACGGACTAGATGTGATAGTTAACAGTCAATGCAACCGCAAATCTGGCCCTTCACAACGAACAATTTTATCGTTTCACGCTACCATCCAGCCGGATCTGTAGGGTCAATGTCACCGTCATTCTGATCGGCGCAAGTCATCGGCAGGTAAGCTCTTCCACACGATCGAGATACCAGTGGGAATAGATGAGCGACGCGCTGATGGATAGGGGGAGGGGATGCACGATGGCAATGACTTAATCTCCAGATAACGAACCCAAAAGATTCTAGTCAGTGCTAGAAACACTGCCTTCTTGCCACATTTTGTCACTAACCCAGGACCATGCCGCCACCCATCGGCACGACTGCAGGATCCGGTGGAACGGACAGCCAAACTTCACCCTGCGCGGGAAGCTCCGCTGGGCAATGTACCGGCCGTACACCAGCCACACGATGGCATCCAAAATGCATCATGCAAGGAAAGTGTCAATTATGGTGTAATATAGCAGCCCCAGTACCTGATTTCCCCCATCGAGCCCTCCGGGAAATGCGCGGAACAGCGCCACATGTCTCAAATCAATCCGCGCCCCTTTTAACTTTTCGTTTGTCTTCTGAATACTTTAACTCTATGAAGCGAATATAACCACAATATTACGGCCTATGGACTCACTCACAAGGTTTTAATCTCCCTTTTATTCCTTGCAGGGCGTAACAAATCCAATTACCGAGTAGTTCAGTCGGTTGATCAGACTACACAGCAAACTCCTGAACACTGTATCTAAGTAAAATAATCTCCGCATCAAAAAGTCCCAAACTTACCCGCTGCCCTTTCCTTCAGAATGATACGACATGTACACCTGTAACGCCCCTTCAATACTCTGAACCAGCCTAAAAAATGGTGAACCTAACCGCAATCCACAAAGTATACCACTGCGTGCCCTCCCTCCGGTCATTCCACCACTGGCGCAGGTTCCTAGGCTTTGTTTGGTCAAAGATTCTACACCCCGTGATGTGCCTTATGTACAAAGCGATGGGGTCAGTCGAAACTGCCGTTTTGAGTTTCGCGGTCAACACACTAGCCTAGTCTGGACTTAGTGTTAAAACCTCTAGCCAACCAGAATTTAGCGGTCATACACTAACTCCATTTGATTTTCGCGGTCACGCACTAGCCTAATTAGGATTTCGCGGTCAACTCAGGGGCAGGCTCATGTCATCTCATCAAGCTTCAAGACAGTCCAAGTCAATCATTATAACACTACATCTTGATTACTATGCCCGAAGCATCTAAGAAGTATAGGCGGCCTCGAAAGTACGATATACCAGAGGATAAAGCAAGGCAAGATATTATTGCTAAATGCACTCGACGACGGCTTCAGGTACACGGGGGTATCTAATTTCAAGTCTATATCCCCCAACCGATAGAAGCTCTGTGGCCTCTGTCATCGCTGCAACACCACACGGAGTCGAGAAGCTGCCTCAATATCCTTACAAGCGCCGCTAGCCGGTAATATCGAGCTAAGACGCCACCCTCGCCATCTCTGAACCATATTACCAGTATTATTGTGGCCGGAAATAATAATATCTGCGAAACTTCGGATTCGCAATTGCACAGCGCTCCTATATCGAGTTCCCCAGATAGAGAGAGCATATCGAGCTTCTTACCTGGAAGAACAAGTGCCCTTCCCACCCCTGATGCGCACGAAGCAGTTGAAAGCGAAGTGGGTAGAGCACGGGAAGATGAGAATGCAACCTATCAAGAAGGTGTCGACGATAGACTGCTATCCGACGTCGGGTCTCAGTCAGAAGATGCTTTTAAAACAGACTCCAGCTTTGAGTCGGATGTCTTGGATGCTGAAAGTGAGATAGATATCGACGACACCAGTGTTCCTTCTGAATCGAATCTCTTTTTAGCAAAAGGTTTCTTAGAAAGGAACTGGGGACATTTATATAACTGCTAAAAAGAAGAAGAAGAAGAAGAAGAAGAAGAAGAAGAAGAAGAGAATATCAGCAGGGATACACAGCCTAGGCTCGGTTTAAAAGATATAGCTAACTACTGGCAGAACCTTGTAGTACTAGATGTAATTAGTATTGTATTACCTCAGGTTGGGATAGATAAAAATAAGTAGATTTAGCTAGATTAGTTTTTAATATTAAGTAATAGAAATAGTTATCTAAACTTAAATATTTAAAAATCTTAAAATATTATCTTTAATATTTAATATACTTAAGATATAAATAATATTATTTTTTAGATTTTATATTTATTAATTAACTATAGACTTTATATTTTATATTATCTACTAACTTTAAGAAATCTTAAAAATAGTATTTATATTTCTATTTAAAAATAGCTTTATATCTTATCTCTTATTTTTAACCAAATAATATATATTAATTTTCTTAATTTAGTATATATATTTTCTTTTTTAATATTTTCTATATCTATTAAATAATTACTTTCCTTATTAAAAACTAATAGTAAGATGAGGGAGTGAGCAGAGGGCACTAAACACACACACCCACCCAAAAAGGTCGTGCTGTGATAGCTGCGATGGTGTCGTGACGGGAAGGTTGAAAGGGGTCAGGTCCGGAGTCTGGATGAATCGGATAGCTGGGTAAATAGATAGCCTTTTCAGCTGATACCGTTTGATCAAATAGATCTCTAGAAGGTCTTCAAAGAATGGGTCAAAATGATTGTCAATTGAATGAGATGTAGGGTGATGATCGTGTCTGTCTGAAGGTCTTGTCCGAGACCTTCCCAATTTATGGGCCCAATAGGTCTGGCTACTGGTCCCTGCCCGGTACGGCACTTCCTGTTGAAGGAACCCACCAATCCTCGCCCTAGTGGCTGCAAGCATCTGATCAGATGACCTTTATCCCCAAAGACCGAAAAGCCCCGACTCAATATCTTCATCTCATAAACTTACTGACGCTGAAGTTAATACCACAAAACATACCAATTGCAAGGCGGAAAAGGAAGGTGGATTTCACACTGAAGTTTTCACAAAGGCTAATAAGACAGTGGGTAACCCGAGCCCGAACCGACGAGCTGATTTTCCCAAGTGAGACTTGTAGCTTATTAATGTAGATCATAGCCCAGGCTTTGAAAGGAGTTGACTTTCCTCCACGGGCTAGCGAGAATTTGGCCTATTCTACTCCCTCTCGCAGTTTGATCCGAACCTCAAATGTCGGGTACACAAACCATGAGCAATAAGTTTCCATCGTTGTCTTATCATCCATAACGATGTCGAAGTTGCGCACGAACTGAGGAACGACCTTGTTTATTTCGAGGAGTGCAATGTTCTTGCCGATGCAAGCTCGGGAGCCTGCTCCAAACTGGAAGGCATTAGGCATCGCAATAGGTTCCTGAGCGGGCGCCAGACATACCGTAAACATCATTCCATTCTGAGATTCTCGGCCCGCCTCTGGTTGTAGCCAGCGCTCAGGTCGATAGACGTCTGCGTCTGGACCAAAGGCATCTTTGTCATAATGAAGCACCCAGGAGTTTGCCCCTACATGAGTCTATTTCGCCACTGTCAGCCAAGGTCCAGCGTTCGTGATGCAGCGAGAGGAAAGATGAAAGTGCAAAGATATTAGCCAGGTGTGAATGGAGAGCTAGTTGATGCCAGTGAACATACCCCCTCTGGAAAGTCGAACCCCCCAAGCTTTACCCCCCCTTTGGGGACTACCCTCGGCAAGATTGTTCCCACGGCAGGATGCATGCGAAAACTCTCGTTGATAACAGCCTGGAGATAAGGCATGCTTTGAGCTTCCTGAAAGGTTATGGGATCGGAGATTCGCCCCTCCATGACCATCGTGTCAATCTCGCGGCGGAGCTTCGCAAGTACCTCTGGATTCTTGTACAGGTAGTACAGCGTCGAGCTCATTGTGATTGCGGTGGTGTCGGAACCCGCCCCAAGGTTGCTGGCAGCAGCGTCTTGAATGTTAACCATCGTGATCTTGTCGGCATCCTGCATGTCAAGGAGCTTCTGGAGGAAGGCTGCGTATTGGGTGTGTCCGGCCGCTTGATGGTTCTCTCTGCGGTATCTGTCGATCTGGCCAAAGGTATAGTCGACAAGCGCTCGGGCTTTGCTATCCTTGCCGGTGAGTCTACGGGAAAAGGGATGCAAGTCGGGCAGAAGTCCAATGTGCGCAAGGTAGTCGAGCACTCGGTGGACGCCCTCGAGCATGCCTGTCGGATCATATTCCTTCTCCATCATGCCAAAGCTCTGATCAAACTAGACAGCATGTCAATTTCACTCCTCGGAAAGGAATACAGGCTAGATAGACGAACCGTAATCTGCCCGATAACATCGAAAGCGTAGTATTGCATGAAACGCGGGAAATGAAATGGCCGGCCCTCGTTGGCAATTGCGCGTAGCTTCTTGGTCAACACCGCTGTCATCTCATCGACTGCCTTTTCATACGTGATCATGGTCGACATGGTATATAGAGACGAAATCTTTCGTCGCCTGTCCCTATGTTCATCGTCATTGATGGTTGGGAACATGTTGTCAACCAAAGGATCCCCAGTAAGCATCGCTGCATAGTAGTCGCTCTTGAAGAATCTGCCGCCCAGGGCGTAAATAGTCTTGACATCCTCCTGCCGACTGAAACTATAGCGATTCGGTGCGATTCGGACGACAGGCCCTTGAAACAAGTCAGGTCAGGGCCGTGGCTACGAATATACGAGCTGCATACGTACCGTACTTTTCATGCAAGCGAATGAAGTCAAGATTTGATTGACCTTTCCAGAGAGAATAAAACTCCCACAGCCGACTCACGCGAGCCAAGAATGGGCCGGGCACCCTCCTCAAAGGAGACAAAAAGATGCCGTGTAGTAGGGGGAGTACCCAGTACCAGAAGATGGGCGCTAAGGCATAGAGCACATGCTTGCAGCTAAGCTCCGTAGGAAGACTTGGGGATATCATTTGTTCATCTGATGTCATGAGGTAAAGGGAATGTTGCTGCCAGCGACTCAGGCACTCACTCAACTGCATCGACTTTTTAATACCACAGCACGATTCGATACACACACGCCACCCAAAGACGTGCCGCTCACCAGGCGCCACTCGGCCCCCCTCTAAAGGTACGCCACTTAGCAGAGCTATGTGTTTGTATCGTCATCAGCTATAAGCGCCACCGGAGTGGCAACTACCTGAGGCATGAGTAATTTGGCCCTAGGAGATGATTAGTTACCCAGGGGCCTGAGTAAGGGACAGGGGGGTAAATTACACCTATTCACCGAGACGCCGATTAGTCAGCGGCACTTTGCTCCCCTGTACAACCCCTCGAGAAGAATGGGGATGAGACAGAAGCTTGGAACCCCGGGTCGTCATCCGGCCAAGACTTCCGCCCGGCCCCGGGAGATCCTAAGCCCGTCTACCTTGATCATCGCGTCTCTGTCCACCCAGCAGCAATCTCTGAGACTAACAAAACAGATGCTTGCAGTGCCGAAGGTTGCCAAACTCCCCGCATTTCATTAGTCATGAACGGATCATAGTCGGCGGAATCTTTTATCCCCCACAGTTTGCATTTTGTGTTGGTGTTCACATCAAACGCCCTGCCTACCTACTACCATCATATCCAAAATCGCCTTGCCGCTTCTCCTGATCGATCCCGCCTCACAAGATCTTGACGCCGCGAAACTAGCACCTGATATACACTGCATGGTGCGACATGGTGATGGCGGGCTCGTCGGATGCGGACCCGTGTCGGGTAGCCGGGCTTGGGCGTGGCACCGCTGGGACTGCCTCCCGCCGCTTGAGTTGCCCTCAATGCAAGAGCAAGTTCAGCCGCCAGGCCCACTTGAGACGCCATCAGAAAAGCCGTAAGTCTCATGATGTGTGCGTGTAAAGAACACTCTGGCTGAATCACAGCTTTCATCCCGTAGATCGACCGGAGAAGCCATTCTCCTGTCTGTATTGCTCCCTGTCATCCTCGCGCAAAGATGTCATCATTCGCCATACGAGGAATTTTCACCCTGAAAAGGCACAGGTACCGGGCCACGACGAGGTTGGCTCTCGCAACAGCTTGTCGCCATGCCGTCGTCCCTCTAGAAGAGAGCCAGGCCGCTCGGGTTGCACTGGCACGGCGAGCGACGAAGAACATCAAAGGCCGGACATGCTGGAAAATTGTCTGCCGAGGCGCTCGTTCGCTGGGAGTATGACGGGGGAGGATTTTGCCGACTGCATTGCCGACCCTGCCAACTCTCTTGTGGAAGTGAACAGCGTCCTGGGGCTAGAAGACCCCGCCTTGCCAATTTACAACTTGTTCGATGCCTGGGAGGCTCTCCAGTTCGCAGACCGGGGTCTATCAGAAATATTTGAATCCGATCTCGTGCCGCCGTTAAGTAACGGTCAGACCACAGCTCCGCATGGGCAGAAGGACGTTGGGATCTCGTCTGTCCAAATTCTCCCTTCTCCCGTCAGCAGCTTCTCAACCGCGAGCTGCCCTCCCGAGAGTAGAGGTTCCTTCTTCATCGAGGATGACCAGTACAGGAATGCCAAGCTAAACTACGACTCCTTCAGCACCACCGAAAGAGTATCGCGTTTTCGATTTCCGTCTAAATTCGCCGCCAGTCGATTTGTTCGTGGGTTCTTCGAGTATATGGCCCCGCATATGCCCATCGTCCACGCCCCAACCTTTGATATCGCCTCCACCCCACGTAGGCTATTGACACTCTGCCATGAATTGTATTCACATGCTAAGTTATTATTGAAGCACCCCTCCTAATCCAGATCATGGCATGTGGCGCGTTGTTTGCCAACGAGCCGGCAGCTGCGCAGGATCTACACACGGTCGCCTTGCTTCTGATGAGAGAAGTAAGTCGAAGCCCCCAGCCCCCAGCAAGCTTAATAGTGTCGGCCATTCTGACCGACTAACTCTACTAGCACGATGAAATGGCCCTCATGGGGGAGAGGGATAACAATTTTCAGCTTTGGGCGTTGCAGGCTAGTCTACTGATTTGTTATTTTGGAGCTTTCTCAGGAGACTCGCAAAGAGAGACCCGAGCAGCCCAGACCCTCAGCGAAACGATGAAGGTCCGTATTACACATATGATTCGATTTTCTGCATGGAAGATTGACACGCGCATAGCTAGCGGACGAGGCCATCAAACAGATAGAGATATCCGAGACAGCAACATACGAGGAATGGGTACAGCAGGAGACTCTGAACAGGTGAGCCCTCAACTCTGCCCTTGAACGGTGTATGGACCCTAACCTCAACTCAGATGTCTCGCGAGTGGTATCATTCTTGGTGGCGCCTTATTCTCAAAGAGTCCGAACCGGTGTTTCTCGCTTTCCATCCTCGACGCCCGGTTCCCGCTTCCATCGAGCTCGGCATCATGGCTACAAGCTAAGGCCGAGTGGCAAAGGCCCGACAGATCCATCTACAGCACCGACGCCCTGAATATGATCCTTGATGGACGTAGGATAGCCTTGCATCCTACCAGCTTCGGCTTTACAACCATCACCTCGGCCGTGGTATGCTATATCTGCGTCTTCGAGTCGCTCGTTGGAGCCCAGCATCTAGATTTGTTTGCAAGCTTCGTCGAAAAGATGGACAGACCGGTTCAGATGCTTAAAGATACATGGAAAGAGCAGTCGTCCGCCCAGTTCCTCATAGAATCCACCATGACCCAGATGGAGCATACCACAAGATCAATGATACTCTCGATGAGCTATCACCTCTATGGAAGTCGGCAGCTGATGACTATGAAGACATTTTTCGAAAACCCGGACCTTTTGGACCGTCCAGGTCTGGAGCAACCTTTCCATGACCGCCACTCAGGCAGTCTGGAGAAGGCCTTGATCATGGCGGCCGAGATGTTGAGGTCAGACTGTCAGACCGGCCTGGGATACATCAAGTCACTCGGTAATCTTCGATTTGCCCCCGTGTCCGTCATTGCTCCTTACGAAGGTGGTACGTTTAAAGCCCTTTATGTATACCCTGGCCTAGACTCTAAAGCGGTGCCCCTAGTTCTGCTCCTCTGCTGGTATCTACAGAACAAGGAAGCAAAGTTGAGTCCAGATCCAATACTGGACAAATTGATCAACGACGCACTTTCGGAAAGCGAAGACTCGATCCACTCGCCCGCGAGCCTCCTTGCAGCTTTCCCCCTTGCGGTGTATGCAGATTTGTTTAATTCGTCAGTGTGGCAGTGTATGATCCCCATCCGTACAAGATGCTATGACTTGTTGGCTTTTCTGACAATTTGGTAGCACAACTTGACGTGTCTCGTAGACTCACGCTCTTAATAGAGCAGCTTGAGCACATATACTGAATGAGAATGGTTTCCCCAAGATGCTTGGCTGGTTGCAAAGCAGATTGAGGATCTATACAAGAGAGCCCAATCAACTCGGCCTCATAACCTTTTATAGCCTCCTGGGCGTGAAGAAGCGTTTTTGATATCCTTCAATAGGCCAGCTATATCCAGTTGATTGGGTTTGGACCAACCGGTCCCAACTTGATCCAATACCTGACCATTCCACCCGCATCAGCTTCGCGCTCTTGTCGCCTCCGTCTAGCGGGGCGTTAATAGAGTATCTAAAATCTATTCGTGGAGGACATGGAGTTGAGTGGGTATTGTTCTCTCATCCTGACAGCGATCCTGGACATTGACGTCAAGAGGTGAAGGCGAGAGACAACCGTTGGTTCCAATCAACCAGCTCCAATCTAACCGCGAACAAGCTCCTTCATCTTAAATCCAATCGAAATATCCTTGACCAGATTTCGATTCAACTACGGGAGAGTGCCGGTCGGGTTGAATTGGTTGATTGTAGCTTCTGGTGGAGTATTGAGAGAGGAATTGATAATGGCCCGTGTTGACGTAGGCCCTTATCGGCGTGACCTCGTCAAGGGACTTGTCTTGAGGTGTCCCGGGCGAAAAGGAAGGGTTACACACCTTGGAGAGAGGACAGCGCAGTCCGGTAGCTGGACTTGACACGAGATGGTTTAGGCAACTCATTATGAGATCGCAAATATCGCAATAGTTGATTGATGTTCTCTTCAGAATGAGTAGCTACCGTGTTCTGTGCTATTGAATAAGACTCTGTAAAAAGTCAAATCCCTCCCGTTGTAGATTCCACGTCTGAGACCCTACCTTCATTGTACCAGTGAATATATGATCCTCTCCAGGGATAATTCGCAAGTCACACTTGACTCCATTCTGAGAGAGGGCTGAGAATAATGCCTGGCTGATGCGGGGTGGGACCAGTCTATCCTCTGCACCATGTGCAATGAAAGTAGGTGGAAACGTAGGGCTGAGGTTCTTGACAGGGTCAACCTCATCCCAGTTTCCCGATGGGTATACTGCATCCAATACGGTACCGTTCGCTTGTTGCGTGGATACATATGCTTGCCGTGGGTTGGTGAAGTCGGGGCCGCCCTTGCGTTGCCCCTCCAGCGAAAATCCTCCCTCAATCGGTACAGGATCTTCGTCAAAAACTTGGTTGATAAATCCCGGGGGAAACTCAGGCAGGCTGAGAGCAACATGTGGGAGTTTCTCTCTCCATGAGGATTCATCGAAGACACAAGGTCCATACATGTCGTATATTCCTGCCACTTGTCGAGGCACCCCAAATCCCTACATTGGTTACATCCTGGTTAGCAATGAGCCAACGTAGCCCACTCGAGCATGAGTGTGAAAACCAGAAAATGACCACTCTGGCACTCTCCTGCTCTTGTCACTTACCAAGCAAAGAGCTAAGGTTCCACCAGCCGATGTGCCGAATGCAAACACATAGTCGAGATTAACCGAGTAAGGATTCTCAGTAAAAGACGAAATAGCCCTCTGAAGCCCGTCGGCGTAGATCCACTCAAGCAGATCTCGGCTGTCTTGAATTGGCCCCTCCAGGATGTTTACCTGGGGGCATAGGCGATGGTTTGGTGCTAGGACAATCCATCCTCGGTCGATACAGTCTTGAATCTGATCTTTGTTGACCATCTTGGAAGACCCAAGCATGAAAGCTCCGCCGTGAAAATTGAGAACTAGGTCAAGATGTAAGCTTAGCTATTGCCGCCTCACTCAAGTCATGTTGGTTAGGCGATGCGGGTTCTCGACATACGAACTGGGCATCCGGATTTGCTCTTGTTACCTGCTGGGCCGGGCAAGTAGATGTCAACATCAATGTCTTGATTTCCCACAGTCTTGTAGACCGCTCGGAAGGACTTGGGGCTTGACATGGTGAATGGACGGCATGCAACGTTGAAAGTCGTGATAGATTGTTTGAAGCCAGATACTGCTTGACGCCTCCTGTGTGATATGCGTAGACTTGGGACGAGGTCGTTAAAGACAGTAGCCGTGCTGTCCGCTTCAACTGCAGGTGGCGCACCATTTCTGATGGGTGGCGCCTACGCCACCCAGCGCTCCCAATCTGGCCCGAATAACGAACACACCTGAGGAGGCAGGGAATTAGCCAAGGATGATTAATCGACGACCAATGCAAGGTATCGGTCAGGTGGACCACGCCACCTGGTGCTCGTAGTACCGAGCTCGTTTTTGGTTCTAGCCTTTGCCGGATGGCACTGCCTGCCCATCCACTGACTGTGAAGTCAATCAACTCGCAGCTGATTCTAAGCTAGCATATAGCCTGCCTGCTCACGCCAATCGCGTCTCTTACTCCTGGTTAATGCCACCTGGTGTAGCCACCCCAGCGTTGCCTTTGGGGTTTCAGCATGGCAATGCTCACGTAAAGGAAATCATGGTCAAGCTGTCCTTCCACTGAGGCGCCAGGCACACATGACACCCAACGTAAGCCAAGTAACAACTTTGTAACTCTTGAGGTTGGTTCCTGAGCGTCAATGGACCATAACACGGCTTAAAGGCCCCAGTAATTGGGCTCGGTCAAGGTGGCACCTGAAGGGGACTAGCAAGACATGTGCATATATCCACTCTAACACGGGGACTATAAGAAAGAGCCCTGAGCCTGGACTCTAGACTGTTCAGATCATGGTCAACTGCTTCCAATCAACTATCATTCCCAACATCATTCATCACACAACCCATCACAATGGGCAATGCATCCGGTCTCAGCAAGTTTGAACTGGAGAAGCTACTCCAGGCCGTCGATGTCGGGTCCAAGATAGACCAGTTGGAGCGGTTCACAAATCTCTCGGTCGTGAATTCGCCTGTCACCGCAACTGTGCGAGCCAAGCAGCATGCCCTCCATCTCGGCCGGGAGTTCGAGTTTGGGAAAGCAAACGAGTTTCATACCGGCGTCAATGCCCCCACTCGGTTCGACGCCGAGGTCGGTTCGTGCATTGTCCGAGGCCAAGTTCCTCTGCAGATGGACGGCACATTCTATCGCATCACATGCGATCCCATCTACGCCAATCGAAACGGAAAGGATATCTGGATCAACGGCGACGGCGCAATTCATGCTTGGCGCTTTTCTAATGGTGTCGTGGACTTCAAGCAAAAGTACGTGCGCACTCCGCGATTCGTCTATGAGCGCGCAGCTCGGCAGCCGCTCTTTGGGACGTACAGGAACCCATTCGCTGGCGATGAGAGGGTATTCAACGATATTCAAGGCCCAGGCAACACCCATATTCATCAATGGCATGGATGGCTTCTGGTTTGCAAGGAGGATAGTCCCCCGACCGCTGTGGATCCGGACACTCTGGATACCATAGGTACGTCTCGAGCATCATTTTGAGGTCAGAACCTCATATGTTTGCAGGCATCTATGACTTTGAGGGGCAAATCAACCCGTCCAAGACATTCACTGCACACGCAAAGGTCGATGCTGCCAATGGCGAAACCATGGCTTATGGCATGGAAGCATCTGGGATGGCGTGAGTCAGAATGGCACCTCGTTTCTTGAGCCTGGTACTGAAGTGCGGTAGATCCAATGATCTTGTTTACTATCGTTTTAATAAGGATGGCAAGAAGGTCGACGAATGCTGGGTGAAAACTCCAGATATTAGCTGGACTCATGATATGGTCGCAACTGAGAAGTTGGTTCCCCCATCCGCTATCCTCGAGACCTTGAACTGATTCGTGCGCTTAGCTGGGTTATCTTCCACATGAGCAACTACCAGACGGACTTGGAGTACATGAAAAGGGAAAAAGGTACTCATTTTCGCCTGAATCGGTTCTTGGTACGTTTCCAAAAGCGACAAAATGGAGGAAGCGTTCCTGCTAACATCATCCACCCAGCCCAACCGATTTGGCGTGCTTCCTCGTCGAAATCCCAAGCCGGAGGATATTCGTTGGTTTGACAGCCTCAAAAACCACACTTGGGGTCACTTCTCTAATGGATTCGATGGCGAGGATGGGTGCATCTATCTAGATGCCTTCATCGCAAACGTTGACACCCTGCACGTCTTTCCCAACATGCACCCAGAGCTGGACATCGGAAAGCCGGCGGAGAGATTGAATGGGAAGCTGGCTCGCTTCAAAATTGACCCCAAGGCTTCTTCTAACGAGCTGGAACTCCCGGTAGTACTTAGCGAGGTTGCGGGCGAGATGGCACGTTGCGACGATCGGTTCATCGCGAAGCCTTACAACCACGCCTATGGATGCAGACACTCCGCTACGGGATTTGACGCCATTATCCATGTTGACATTGCAGCTGGTGTTACTAATATCTGGGAAGCAGGTGAAGGTGTTGTTGTCGGGGAGCCTTGTTTTGTCCCTCGACAGGCAGATTCTCCTGAGGGTGACGGTTATCTGCTAGTGTGCACGCGAGACGTTGCCGATAGGCAGGCGCATCTAACGCTGCTTGATGCGGAAAATATCACTGCTGGCCCTGTGTGTATCGTGGAGCTTCCTTTCCAGCTCTGCGAAGGGGTCCATGGGAATTGGGTACGTTTTCAGGACACTTGCCGATCTTCCGCGCACACTTTGCTGATAGGAATATCCAAACAGGTGAACACAAAGGACCTCCCAGCCCGCAAGCCCATTCTCGACTACTCTGGAGTGACCAAGGAGATTCAAGCGAAGTTCGGGACAGGAGCTCCCAAACCCTACGACCAGTTCACTGGCAAGCCCGTCACCTTGACTCGGGCTGAGGCGGTTCCTAACCCGAGAGTTCCTCGAATTTGAGATAGACCATACTTAGGCCCGGCCGCGAGAATCAACTTGGAATATTTGAGAAGAATGAATCTACTAAACTGCCGAGAGATTAAAGGCCGAGTTCGTTTATTAGTGCGTTGTCTCCACTACAAAACTTGTTGGCATCTTCGCCAGTAATGTATTCTGTATATTACCCATCTGAATCTTATTGTCGTAGCCGCTGTGTTGATATCGAAAGGCGAGACTGACGCTAGTGGCCATCGTCAGTCCGGTCCCAGACCACAACGACACTGTACCGATCGCCATAAGCTGCTAGTACGTGAACCAAGAAGGGGGACTGACTATCGACGCCCTGCTACCCCGACGAAAGAGCATCCATCTCTCTCATAGAACGTACTATACGCCACTCTGATCTCTTCGTTATTGCATAAGTTGTAGGTGTAGTGGATGGGGATTTCTGGGCCAGGATCACTATTAGCCTACTACTGCACATGGATTTCGACACTTGCAACCGACGTTGGTCGGTTAGATCCTGCTGGCCGCTCCACATTGCCCAAGTTGGATAGCACGATGGTTTAATATGGGATTGATCAAGAGCCATATTGGTTGAGCAGCTATCGCGAGCTGGCTATCACCTACGTTGAGCAGATCGGTCATGGTCACCGACTGGCTAAGACCAGCTAAGCGCGTGAAGACAAGAGAGCCAAGCATAGCCACGACTCGGTGATAGTCAAGTATAAGCAACAATGAATAGCAACAGGATAAGTTTCGACCTGAACAAGTTGTATGCTGTGGAGGGGTTTCAAAGGAAAGAGAAGGTTGGCAGTCAAGTGACGCTCTCTCGGCCACATAGTCGTCGCGATGGCAAGATTAGCGTAGGAAGTAAATCCACATATAGCCTTGATCATTTCGAGGTTGCGCATACTTGACCCTGACATGCGATTATCAGAGATACGATGTTGGACGATGACACCGTGAATAGATACACCATTTGGATACGAGGCGCCTAGGTAACTTGCCAAGATATCTAGAGTGTCGATATCGGATCGGTTCGTGTCATTGAAGCCGGGGTGTCAATGAGATAGATTGGTTGACCATTTGGCATGAAGTGAAAGACATCTATGGAGTCGGTGCCTATGTAGAACGTATCGGCACGGCGTGATGTAGTATTTGCATGACGCTGAGACTACAACATGGCATTCAGTTTGACAAGGCGTAGAACTACTTACATGAGCAGCGCTCATCATATGTCAACTCAATCAATCAATCACTCCAATCAAGTCAATCAAATTGTCGAATTCTCCCTTTCAATCAAATCAATTCATGCGTTTTACAAGTTGAAACAATTGATATACCACGGTGCATTATGCGGTCACATAATAACGTGCCAGGGAACACAGGCCGATCAAAGGCGTCCTGAAGCCACGGTTGCCACCGGATTGATGCGAGAGGATATCAGTGAAGGAGATGTTGAGGTTTTGTTCAGGCAGATCGCTGGTTTTCAGCTTCAACTTTTTGAGCTTGACTTCGACCAGATCGGCAGCCTACCAACGCCAAAGACGAGTTTCCCAGGTCCAATCCCCTGAGTGCGCGTAGCCCTCCCAAGATGTCACGATGAGGGGTCTGGTCTAATCAGAAGGCGCTAAACAAAGGACACTCAATTCCTCTGCTAAATTAGGTGGTGATAGAGGTCCCAACAATATTGGTCATTACAAATCGCAACCTTGCAAATACGGCAGCCATGAGAGGTCTGACTCCGTACATTGGGCCTCTTCTTCTTATTACCGCTGGTCTCCGTAAGAGGGCTCCAAGCCTCACTTTTTGCTCTCAGCTGCCCCTGCCGACAACCCTGACAGGCTAGGCAGTCTGATTTGATATGACGGTCGATATGATTGATGTCACGGTTAATGTGTTCCCCCTGTAATTCGGGGTTTTGTAGATCACGCTCGTCTCCTGGTCGGTATCGCTGCCTTGCCTGACTGTCATGACCGTAGGCGTTGAATAATTCCATATAAATGCACGCTCGCGGCGAGTGGGGAATCTACCTACCAATGTAGACGAAATGTAGATGTAGATAGATGTAGATCTACATCTATCTATCTACCAGACGGCCTTGTGGGTCATCTATCTACCCGTAGGGTCTTACTAAGTGGCTCCGCCACTTAGTAGGGCCGAAAAATCTGGAACAGTCAGAAAAAGTTGGAACAGTATAACCCCCCTAAAACCACAGCCAAAAATGGCCCCCGATGCTGCAATTAATTCTGACAGTTGTTTAAGCAATTTTATTACTGAGAAAATAGATATCCTAGGAGCTGAAGGTCTCGCGAAAATAACTATATCATTAAATGCCGTAAAAAATATGCTCTTGCGCCGGAATCGCAGCCTGCGTACAGATATGTAACCAACTTAGCTAGATCTTTACGGCCGCCCTGCTACTGCAATTTATATAGTATTATATCTATAAGAGCTATTATAATTCCTAAGGCTGTAGCGGAATATCTCTAGGTTCTTTATTATATATTTATATATTATATATAGGCTGGCAATATTATATATAGTATTTTGAGTGAAGTATTTCTAGCCTTTTATCTATTTCTTTTAACTAACTGAATAGCAGTAAGGATTATTTCTATAGCTATAAATCTTATAATACTATAATAATTTTAATATTATTATTATTATCTGATTTATTTTTATTATATGTATTATTTTTAGGCTTAAAAAAGTTCTTATTAATATTATTTTTATTATTAAAATTACTAAAATTAATAAAGCTAAAGAAAGTATTATATTTTAAATTATATTATAATATAGTTAGCTCTATAGCCTTAAAAAGAGATTTAGCTATATAGTGAAACTTATAAATAGCTACTTAAGTATAAGAATCAGACTTAATATTAATAATAAAGCTATTATTATATTACTTAAGAAAGTTAAGATACTTTTAGCTGTAATTTTCTATAATTAAAAAGTAATTCTTTTAATTAATTAACTTTAACTATTTCTTAAATATAAAAACCTTTTTTATAATATTATTAATTTTAACTTCTTTATTAAAAAATTGCTATTCTTTTCTTAGCTTAATATACTTAATAAGTAAGTATTATAAATAAGTAAATACTGTACTTTTCCTTATTTTTAAGATTAAAACCTTAATAAAAATATAATAAAGTATCTAATTAATTAAAATTAAATACTATACTCTTTTTTAGATATCTTAATAATAACTTAATATATTCTTATATTATAACTAGTCTTACTATATATTCTATAGTATTTTTTTCTTAGTTATATTAACCCTCCTTAACTACTATTTCTTAATAATTTAGCTACTATTTATATATTAATATCTCTCTAATTTATTTTATTCTTTTTCTTATTTAAAATTATCTTTTCTTTTTTATATAAATAGGTTTTCTTTTACTCTATATTATTTACTAAGAGTTTTATTTACCTATTAAAAAATCTAAATTTTAACTTTTAATAGGATATTTTAATATATTATTATCTTTATTCTTTTTAAAAGTAACTTAAATATCTTAAGAATTAATATTAAAGAGCTACTTTAATATCTTTTTATTTATCTTTTAAAATATTCAGACTGAATACTAGCTTTAAGTATAATTTTTAGAGTTTTTAAAATTTAAAAGTTAGAGAGGCTAACCTTCTCTCTAACTAGTATTAGAATTTATAGCTATATATTAAGCTTTAATATAATATATTCTGAGCTTAAGAGAATAAATCTAGCTTTTTAAAAACCTCTCTTAATATTACTTCTTATTATAGCAGCTTTATAAGTAGTATAGAATGCTGGAAAGAACTTAATCTTTAAAATATAAATTATAAAATATCTAATTAATTACTTAATTACTTAACTATAGCTATTTTAAGTAGCTTAAAGTATTTAATATTAAGAGGCTAAAGTAAATAAGATAAATAAGATAGTATATAAAGTATAATAATATTTTTTTTTATAATATTTTTTAAAGTTAATAGAATAATAATTTTTATATTTATTAAAAATTAAAAGATAATAGTAATTTATATAGAAAAACGCCGCCTAGAGTCAGGAAGAAAATTCGGAAAAAATTTAAATATTATTTAATAGATAAAATCCCTAGTTTATTTACAAATTTTAAAAGTTCCTTCTATTTCTATAGCTATTTAATAGAATTAGTTATAAATTAATTTAGTAATATCTTTAAATTAAATTAGTAAAAGTCTTAGCTAATTAAAAATTATAATTAGCTAAATCTATATATCCCTATATAATTAAAAATTATAATTAGTTAAATTTATATACCCCTATATAATTAAAAATTATAATTAATTAAATTTATATATCTCTATATAATTAAAAATTATAATTAGTTAAATCTACACACCCCTATATAATTAAAAATCATAATTAGCTTAACTGTAATATCTTAGTAAATAAGTACTAATACTAATTCTCTAGTAACTTTAAAAGAATAAAAGCTTTATAAAAGCTAGCTGAGATAGTAATAGTATATAAGTAAAATATAATAAAAATAGGAATTTATTTTTTATTACCTCTTATAATAAGAATATAGATATTTTTAATTATATAGAGAATTATAAATTTAACTAATTATAATTTTTAATTATATAAAAAGTTATAAGTTTAGTTAATTATAATTTTTAATTATATAGAAAGTTATAAATTTAGCTAATTATAATTTTTAATTATATAAAGAGTTATAAATTTAGCTAATTATAATTTTTAATTATATATAGGGATATAAATTTAATCTTAATAAAGATATTAGTATTTATTTACTAAAATAGACTTTTATCTTAAGAATACTCTCTAACTAAAGCTTTTATTAGAATAGCTTCTCTAAGCTAAATAGATAAGATACTACTTAATAAAAATACTATAATTTAATATTAGTACTTAATTATTAAGATAGGCTTTTATCTTAAGAATACTCTCTAATTAAAGCTTCTATTAAAATAGCTTTTTTAAGCTAAATAAATAAGATACTACTTAATAAAGATAATATAGTCTAGTATTAGTACTTACTTACTAAAATAGGCTTTTATTTTAAGAATACTCTCTAATTAAAACTTCTATTAAAATAGCTTCTCTAAGCTAAATAGGTAAGATACTACTTAATAAAGATACTATAGTCCAGTATTGGTACTTACTTGCCAAAATAGGCTTTTATCTCGAGAATATTCTCCAACTAAAGCTTAATAACAGGATGCCGCAGTGCGTGGTATACAGCTAGTCCCGGAGGGGAAGGCGGTGAGGGCGGTGGGCGGTGGTGTGTGGGCAGAATTGAGGGTGGTGAGGGGGGTGTGTGGTGGTATGTAGCAGAATTCCGGGTTGACGTATAGTGTCACAGCCCGGGTTAAGACCAGGCGGTCACAACCGGCAGAACCATAACGGTACCCGCTTTTCCCCACGAGGAATAGTCTTTATATATAAAGACCCGGTATCAGTACCCTACTTACGGCTCTTATTAATAAGACTGACAGTCTTATTAGTAAGACTACCGATAATATTACTAAGACCTTTTTAGACTCTTAGTATATAGATATAGTTATTTAGCACTTTTATAGCAATAGCCTTACTAGCTATTAATATACTTAGTTATATTAAATCTACTATTCTACTATTACCAGACTGTGATCTATATTGCTTACTACGACGTCCTAATCCACTTAATTATACACCTCACGCCTCGGACCTACCCTATACCTTTAGGTTAGACCTAACTGTTATATATAGAGATATAAGATTATAGTAAAAAGCCGGATAGAAGAGGTAAAAACGTGATATATCCAGATAAAAAGAGATTAATATATAGAGATATAAGATTATAGTTAAAAATAGAATAGAAGAGGTAAAAATGTAATATATCCAGATAAAAAGAAATTAATATATAGAGATATAAAATTGTAGTTAAAATAGAATAGAAGAGGTAAAGAGGTAATATATTTAGATAAAAAGAGATTAATATATAGAGATATAAAATTATAGTTAAAAATAGAATAGAAGAGGTAAAGAGGTAATATATTTAGATAAAAAGAGATTAATATATAGGTATATTTAAAATAAGAGAAGAGCCAGGTTAAAAAAGAAAAAAGAAAAAAACTCTAAGAAAAAAAGAATATATATTTAAAAAATTAAAAAAGAAAAAGAGATTTCTTTTTATAAATTAATAAAAAGTTTATTTAAAATTATAATAAGAGGAGTTTATTTCTATAATAAAGAGTAAGGGAAACTCTCTTAATAAGTAAAAGAGAATAGAAGGTCTTTAAGTAGAAAAATCTGATATTATAATATTAAAAGAGGGGTTTATATAGTAAAACTTATATTTAAATATATTAAATTTTTAATTTTTAATTTTATAAAGTAGCTAAAAATATTAAGATATTTAGAAGTTTCTCTATAAGTATAACAGTCAGGTCTAACCTAGGAGTATAGAATAGGTCCGAGGTATAAGGTATATAATTAAGTAGATTAAAATATTGTAATAAGTAATATAAGTTACAGTCTGGTAATAGTAGAATAGTAGATTTAATATAACTAAGTATATTAATAGCTAGTAAGGCTATCTCTATAAAAATACTAAATAAATATATATATATACTATAAGAATTACAAAAATTATAGTAGTAATCTAAGTAATCCTTTATAATAGATTATAAGAATTATAATAGTAATCTAAATAATCTATTCTTAATTAGAGGAAAAAAATAGGTCTGTTATAATTCTACCAGTTATAACTGCCTGGTTCTAACCTAAGCTGTAATATAATATCTCCCCTTCTATTAGCCTTATTCTTAAGATCTTATTATAGGTCTTCTTATCTTCTTATATATCTATAAGTCTAACTTACTTCCTTAAATATTCCTATATACTAATTGTTATATCAGGGTATATCTAGAAATCTACTAAAGCTTTATAGTATTCCCTTCTTATATATATTATTAACCAGAAGGGTTAGAAAGTTATACCTTATTTATATTATTATAATAACCAGAAGATATACTGGATTTCGGCGAAATTATCTTATTATAGTAAGTATATCCGCTGTAGTTATTTATATAATAGATCTAATATAACTTCTTTTTATTAGTAGTATCTTTTCTACTCTATTAGTCTATCTGCTAATACTCCTATTTACAGTATCTTAGAATTTAAAGGCCTAGTAGAAATTTAAAGCTGATATTAAGCAGGCTAAAGGGGTTCTAGCTGATATTTTAGCCAGGTTAGCTTACTTGTATACTCAGCACCGCTCTTTTTATAAATAAAATTCTACTTTATTTTTACAGGGTATATATAATATAAATAAGGCGGATAGGGTATATTCTTAGAAGGAGGCGCTACTTGCTAAGTAACAGGCTATTAATAAGGCCTAGCTATTAGGGGCTGTAGATATAATTAATTGGTCTGTTATTCTTAGTATTATATCTAATTCTTCCTCTTCTTCTGCTATTATTAGTAAAAATCTTTTAGAAGGTATTATATATAGGTAATATTTTTAGCTGGTTTCTACTAGTTATTACTATCTAGATAGTTTTTCTACTTAATAAGATACTCGGTTTTATTATTAACTTTCTATATCTTAAGAATCTTTTTAATTTTATATTTCTTGAGTTTTTTAACTTCTATCTCTAGTTTATTACTAAGCTTAGCTATAATTATACTTTCTGTACTTTTAAAAAGTAAGATATAAAAAATAGAATAAAATCTAACTTTTAGTAATAAGTCTAAATAGTAGTTATTTTCTGAGATTTTTTTAAGAATTTTATAGGGGCTGATATATTTATAATTCAGTTTTTTATTTTATCGTTTTATTTTAATATTTTTTATAATAAGGAGGACTATATCTCCCTCCTAGAAGGATAGTCTTTTTATTCTTTTTAAGTTATAATATTTTTTTATCTAATTTCTAATAAATTCAAGTTTAGTTTTTATCTCTTTATATAGGTTTTTTAGATTTTCTATAGTAAGAATAGCCTTAGGAATAATTAATCTATCTCAGCTTATTCTATAGGTATTAGAGGTAAATCTAAAATTAGTATATATTAGAATAAGCTTTATACTTTTATATACTAATATATTATAGCTCAGCTATACTATCAGAAGCTTCTTAACCCAGTTATTTTATTTATAGTTAATATAGTATTAAAGGTATTATTCCAGTATTTAGTTTATTTATTCTATCTATCTATTAACTTATACTTAAAATACTATAATAAGTTAGTAGTTTAATCTTAAATAGTCTATTAGGCTTTATTAAAACTTAGAGGTAAATAGTTATTCTCAGTTAGAGAGAATTTCTATTAGGAGTTTATAAATACTAATAATATTTTGCAAAAAAATATAGGCAAACTATTCTATATCTATTAATTCTTAGTAGGATATAAAATAGGAAAACTTTATAAGTCTATCTATAATAATAAGAATACTATTATATATAACTCTAGTTATAGAGTCTTCTAATAGGGGTAATTTTATAATAAAATCTATAATAATAGAGTTCTAGGGTTACTTAGTAACTAGTAGGGGTTATAATTCTTTATATAGTTTATAGTATTATATCTTAGTTTTATTATATAATAGATATTACTTAGTAATAGTTTTTACTACTATTTTTATCTTAGGGAATTAGTATATTATTCTAACTCAGTTAAGGGTTCTATTAACTTCTTAGTATCTATATAGCAGGTATTTATATATTTCCTATATAAGTTAGTATTATAATTCTCTAGAAACCTGCTATTTATTTGTTTTTTTATTCGGGGGCAGCTTATTATTATACTACTAAATCTGGGCGTAGAGTTTATTATAATTAGTAACTATATAGGTATTTCCCAGGGGTTTTTTTTTTATTTTAATTATTCTGCCTGTAACTCAGTCTATTTTATATTTATATCCTAATTTTTCTTTATTTAGATATTCTAAGTATATATTAATAGTATACTAAATTTTAAGATAGAGGTTATAAGTATTATATATTTCAGAAACCAGTTATTATAATATCTTAGGATTCCTATTATAGGAGCCTTTTTAATATAGATCTTAGATAATCTTATATTAGTAGTAGTAGGGGATAGTAATATATCCATCCTTATACCTAATATCTTTATCTTATTTTAGAATATTATCTATAAAGTCTTATATAGTATATATCCTACGTATTATATTTAGGTATTTAATATAAGGTTATACTTTTTATATACTTATAATATACTTCTACTTAAGGTATTCTTCGGTATTAAAGTTAAGGATTTATTTATTTATCTTAGATTTACCAGTATTAAAGTTATATTATCAGCTAATAGTATCAGCTTATCTATTTTCTAATCCTTTTCTATAGATAATTATATAGTTAAATTCTAAGAGATATTCAGTATATTATAGTTATTATCTGCTGAGTTTTTATATAGTTGTAAAATATAAGATATTCTTATAATCTGTATAGATCTTAATTTTATATTTACTTTTTAGAAGGTAGTATTAGAATTCCTTAAATAAGTTAATAATTATAAGAAATTTTTTATTATAGATAGGGTAATTAAGTTTAGTACTATATATTTTATAAGAGAAGAAGGTAATAGGGTATAATAATCTGCTATTATTTCTTTAGCTAATCTAAGCGCTCTATATAAAGTTTAATAAGTCTATTTTAAGTTTAATTTCTTATTTAGGGTTAAAGGTTACTAATACTAGTTTACTTAAAATTAAGTTCTTAATAGTATTAAATATTTTTTCTGCAGTAGTATTCTATTAAAAGTCTATTTCTTTTTTAGTAAGTTTAGTAAGTAGTATAGTATAATTACTAAAGTTCTTAAGGAATCTTTAGTAGTAGTTAATAAATCTAAGGAATAATTATACTTTCTTAATATTTATTAATTTTAGCTATTTACTAACTATAGCAATTTTCTTTAAATCTATTCTAATCTTATTATAAAAGATTATATATCTAAGAAATTTCACTTTAGCAGTATAGAAGCTACTCTTTTCTAGTTTAACTAGTAATTTTATATTTTAAAGTACTTATAATATCTTATAGATATATTCTATATATTCTTCCTCTATATTAGAGAAGATTAGAATATTATTTAGATAGTATATAATAAATATATCCAGATACTTATATAGTATATTATTAATTATTTATTAAAATATAGCTGGTATATTTATAAGTCTAAAGGGTATAATAAGATATTTATAAAGTCTAAATTTAATTTAAAAGGCAGTTTTCTATTTATATTCTTTCTTAATATAAATAAGATTATATACTCCCTTCAGATCTAATACTATAAATATCTTCTTACTATAGAGTTAGTTTTTAAGCTCTATAATAAGAAGTAATAGAATTTAATTTTTAAATATAACGTACATAATAAGCATGCGGCATATCTAAGTATGCGGCGCACTTTTTTATACCTTTTAAGATTAAAACTTTAATAAAAACATAATAACACCTTAAATCAATTAAAACTAATCGCTATATTCTTCTTCAGAAATCTCAATTATAGCCTGACAGGTTCTTGTATTATGACCAGCCTTTCCACAAGTTCCACAGCGCCTTTCCCTCGGCATCGCCGACCTTGCTCGACCACTACTTCTCGACGATTCAGCTGCTACCTGCGTATTAATATCTCTCTGATCCATCTCATCTCTTCCTTTATCTAAAGTTATCTTTCCTCCTTTATGTAGGCGGGTTCTTTTTGCTCTGCGCCGCTTACTAAGAGTCTTATTTGCCTGTTGAAGGTTCTGGACCTCAGCTTTTAATAGAGCATTCTGATGCATTATTGCCTTTATTCCCTTTGAAAGTGACTTAAGTGCCTTGAGAATTGATGCTGGAGAGCTGCTCTGATGCCTTCTTATTCGTCTTTTAAGATATTCAGACTGAGAGCTAGCCTTAAGTACGGTCTTTGGGGTCTTTGAGACCCAAGGGTCGGGGAGGCCGACCTTATCTGCAGCCGGTGTTGGAGTCTGTAGCTGCATATCAAGCTTTAATATAATATTTTCTGGGTTTAGGGGAATAAGTCCAGCTCCTCGAAAACCTCTATTAATATTACTTCTTGTTATAGCAGCTACGTGGGCAGCGTAGAAGGCTGGGAAGAACTCGGTCTTCGAAACGTGGGTTATAGAGTATCTGATTAATTGCTTAATTGCTCGACCATAGGCTGTTTTAAGCGGCCCAAAGCATCCGATATCAAGAGGCTGAAGTAGGTGAGATGAATAAGGCGGCATATAAAGCATAATAATCTGATTCTCCTTATAATATTTCTCAAAGTCGATGGAGTGGTGACTTTCGTGCCTATTGAGGATTAGAAGATGATAGCAACCGATCGATTGATTCTTTGTATGCTGATCAAAGTACTTAAGCCACTTAAGACCCGTCTTATTATCAGTCCAGCCATTTTAAGTCGTTGTAATAACCTAATTGCCCGGGAGGTTGCTTTCTTAGTACCAGTTGGTAAGGTGATATTGGCCTGCAACTACGATAAATGGCTGGATTGCCCAGCCTTCTGTATTAATCGCCTGAATGACTGTAACCCATTTCCAGTTTCCAGGCTGTACTGATTTCGGGTTTTTATGCCTTTCTGCGCCTGTGATAACTATTCCGCTTGTAATTATGCCCATTATAAAGCCAGTCTCATCAAAGTTGTAGATATCAGCTAGGTCGATGCTATATTTCGCGATTGTATTCTCTACGAGCCTGAACTAATTGCGAATAATAGTTGGATTTTTGTATTTGGCCCTCTGATAGTTATATTTACGAAAAAAGCGCGTCTTGAGCTCTGGTTGTTGCCTGATAAAGTTAGAAGCCCAGTGCTGGCTAACAGGTGACGCGTCGCGGTTAGCGAGCAGTTGGTTGGCTATTTCTTCAATACCATGCAGTCGCGGGGGAAATCCTCGCGAATCTAGGTTAAGAATGAACTGAATAATGATCTGCTCCTCTAGATCAGATAGACGACGCGATTTCGGGATCCAATCGCGTCGAGATTGAATGCCATTCTGCCGGCGACGAAGCCTTTGCTCCTTGACCTCATAGATGCTAGCAGCGCGTTGGATACTTAATTTTGAGTTATTTTGAAGGGCTTGAAGGGCGAGAAGGGTCTTTGCTTCGGTATTTGACTGCGATATATTAGGTGGTTGAGAAATGTGTGTTTGAATGAAAAGATGAGAGTTTCTGAGAAAAATGTGCTGTATACTTGGATGCGCTGTATGCTTATTATGTATGTTAATATTATTTAATTATTAGTAATCTATAATAAGTTAAAGCTTACTATTCTTTTTAGGAATAAATATAACTGGATATCTAGCTGATAACTTAAAGATCCTAATATATCCTTTCTATAGTATATCTTTAATATATTCTTTAAGTATATTAAGTTATATTTTATTAAGGTTAAAGATTTTATAAAATATAGATATTATTCTATCTTTTAGTATAATTTTATAGTTCTATTAACTAAATTTAAGTAGTTTTATTTTAAGTTCTTCTATAAAGAGTTTTTTATAGATATAATTGTAACGGTTGTGCTAGACCGCTGTACCATAGGGCAAAAGATTGGTCAATAATCGCTGTGATGGCGACTACTGGGCACACTAGCTGCTCTTTTAAGCCAACTGCTGTCCGGAGGACCAGGCCGTGACACGATGCTCCCCTCCCACAAGGCTCGTCCCGAGCCTTTGGAATCCGGGCCGGAAGGTTAAACGTTTATCCGGTGTGGCAGCTAGCCAACCCCCAAGGCTACCCCGCACTGCCCTCCGTGCGCGTGTTCAACTGGGCACCTTGTGAGCGGTCCGGAACGGGCTTCCTAAGGCACAACCAAACCCTGGAATCGAACCTAAGACCACCCGCCTGCAGCGATTATCGTGTAACGGTTGTGCTAGACCGCTGTACCATAGGGCAAAAGATTGGTCAATAATCGCTGTGATGGCGACTACTGGGCACACTAGCTGCTCTTTTAAGCCAACTGCTGTCCGGAGGACCAGGCCGTGACAATAATACTATACTAGTATATTCTTAAGTTATTCTTCTTTAAGTATTTTCTTATAGTTTTTAAGGTTTTTATTTATCTATATAAACTATTATTAAAGGTATCTAATTATCCTTTAGAGTTATATTTTCTTATCTTTCTGGTATTTATATTATATTTTCTTAAGGGGTACCGAGGTATCTATTATATTCTTATACTAATCCTCGCTCTTACTATCTTTAGGAATTAGAATTAGAGATTTCTTATTTTTTAAGTTATTTTTATTATTACTAGAGAGTATATTATTATAATTAATAAATATCTAGCCAGTTCTCCAGTTAAACTGTAAGTTATATTTTATTAGCTATAAATATCTAAGAATAATATTATAATACTTTATTAGTATAATATTAAGGGTAACTTTTTAATTCTATCTATTAATAAATATCTTTAGGTAATTAACCTATTAAATTATCTATCTGTTATTATATTTAAAATTATTACCTTTAAGATTATATACTATATAAGAATTTGCTTTATTTTTCTATAGTAGCTTTAGCTTATTAACTACTAATAGGTTAATATATACAGCTTCAGCTCTACTATCTACTAATACAGTAAGCTATATACCTTTAACTTGCACTTATAGCTTAAATATCTTTTTTTTATTACTAATTTTATTATATATAGAGCTTTTATTAAAGGTAGTTCTTCCTCTTATATATCACTTGTCTATTACTCTTCTACAGGTAGTATTTGTTATTTTTTATAGAGCAGCTATCTGCAGAATATTCTATCTCGGAGTATTTATTATAGCTATTTCGGACTTATTAATACCAGGCTTAGTCTGCTTAATTTAATTTAATTTAAGTTAAAAAGTCGAATCCTTTATTATATATTTATCTGATATATATATTATTTTCTTATATTTCTATACTATACTTAGGGTATCCAGGCTTGTTATAGGTTATTATATTTTATACTAAGTAAGGTTAGGTATTCCAGATAGGTTCTTTATTATAGTATTTAGGATTTATCCCTCTATATTCCTAATTTTCTATTTTACTCTTCTAAGCTTAATTAAGGCTGCTTATTTCTTTATAATTTAAGAAATTATAATTCTAATAGATTAGGTACTTAATATATTGGAACTTATCTTAATTTTCCCAGCTATATTTCTTATAGTCTGGTTTATTATATTATAGTACTTTTCTAGTAATATATTTAGTAATATCTTTATTTTTATATTTATACTACTCTCTTATCTTCTATTATTTATATATATAGTATTCCTTAGTTTTATAATTCTTAATAGTACTAGTTAGGCTTATATAGACTGGTAGAAAGAGGTTCCCTCTTACTTCTAATTATATAATACCTATTCCTGTATACTATTATATAACTTGAAAATACTAGAGTTTTTTCTTTAAGTATAAATTTTAAATTACTTTACTAGTAGTTTATACTGAGTAATAATTATAATAGATTTTATCTTTCTTATACTATAGGTATATATAGGTAATATATAATACCTATAAGATTTTCTTATAATTAGAGTAAACTACCTCTAACCTTAAGTTATTATCTTTCTATTTCTTTAGAGTTATATAATATAAGTTACAGCCTAATTATATATTATAGGTATAGATATAGATAGAGTTATTTTTACTTAGTATTTATTATTTATCTATAAGGTTATTATATATTTCTATTAGTTTTCTCTATATTCAGTTTTTAAGAGTATTATATAACTAATATTCTTTATAGCTAGGTCTAGAGTCTTATTCATCCTCTATTTCCGGGTATTTATTAATAGGGGCAATAATATTCTAATCTGCTACTAAAAGCTTTAGTTTTCTAGCTAGGTATACTTCTCTTCTAGGGTATATCTAGAGTTAGTTATCTTCTCTGGTATAGAAGTATTATTAGAGTTCTTCTTTTTTCTTATACTTTTTAATTTCCTTTAATCTTTATCCCTTCTAAATTAGTAGTAGGGTTTCTAATTACAGTTATCTATTAGAGATATCGTCCCCCCTTTATACTATAGCTATAGTATAAGATATTTTATTTATAGTATTTATAGCAGTAATAGTATTATTACCCTCTAGAACTGGTTTCTAAGTATTTTTCTTATAACTTTATCTTTTTCTTTTAAGTTTAGTTTTCTACTTATTTTTAGTCTCGAGGTCTATTCTTCTATATTATATAGCTCTTTTTTATACCTTCTTATTAATATTATCCTTAATTTACTTTATTATTTTTTAAGTCTGGAATTTAAGAATTACTATATTATTAAAATACTTAATCTTCTAATTCCTATTATTCTTATAAGCTCTGTTAAACCCTCTATTATAACTACTTCAGGTTATAGTAATAATTTTAAATTAAATAGCAGTTTAAAGTTTATTATTATTATACTGGTAATTAGTAAATTATATATTCTTACCTTCTAGTATAAGCTTATATTTTTAGTTAGTTTTCAGAGTGCAGTACTTACTCTTAAAATAGTCTTTCTTTTTATAGTTTTAGTATATAACCTTTAAGTAGTCTTTCTAGGCAGCTTCTAGTTCTATTAATTCTGGTGCTATTCTATAGAAGGTATTACTCTGGTATTTCTTTTCTTAATTAAAAGGGTATTTCTTATTCTTCTAGAACTGTATATAGAGGGTGCCTTCTAACTTTTTAATTTTCTTTTTTTATTATCTTTTAAATTATCTATTATTAATTTCTACTATAAATTATATAAGTTTATTATAGATAGTAGGTTTATCTTTTCTAATTATAATATTCTTAACTTTAAATTTAAGTTCTTAGTAGAAGCTTGCTATATAGGCCTCTTCTTCCTAGTTAAGTTATAATATAAAGTTATAATACTTAGCTATATATATAGAGGTAGATTCTACTTATCTAAGTTTCTAGATTTATTATTCTATAATATATTTCTTATCTTAGAATCTATAGAATACTTTAAGTTTTTATTTAAAGATTTTATAGCTTCTATAGATAGCTCTAATTTCTTCTTTTCTCTAATTATAGATATTATTAATATAATCCTTTATAATAGGTTTAAATTATTATAAGGTTTTATCTTTAAGAAATTCCATTCTATATCAGACCCTAGCTTTATCTATAATAAATTATATTAGATAGTATATCTAGTAGGCTTAGAGCTATATAAAGAATCCTTAAAATTTAATTACCAAGCTATTATAAAAATCAGGCTATTAGAATCTAAGAATTTCTCCAGTATTCTTATCTCTAGCTATATTAAAAGCGAGGTTTTTAATATAATTCTTATATATATTTTTCTAGCTGATAAGTTCCTACGCCAGCTTATTATTACACTCCAGTATATTCTTATACTAAGTATTTAAAAGGTTAATCTGCTTCTATTTATAGGCTATACTATTCTTAGATATAGTTAGAAGTTTATTAAGCTATACTAATAGTTTTTTATTAAACTATTTAAGCTTCTTAAAATCCTTTATAATAACTTCCTTATTATTATCTCTTTTAATAAGATTAAGATCTCTATTATTATTAATAAGTAAATTATAGATTTAGTCTCGAAATAAGACCGAACTTCCAGAGGGTATTATAGGTATTATAATAACAGATTCGAGATATTACTCAGGTCGATATAGTAATATACTAAATAAGAGCTATTAATATATAACAGTCGGATCTAACCTAGGGGTATAAAATAGGTCCGAGGCGTAAGATATATAATCGAGTAGATCAGGATGTTATAGTAAGTAATATAGGTTACAGTCTGGTAATAGTAGAATAGTAGATTTAATATAATTAAGTATATTAATAGCTGGTAAGGCTATCTCTATAAAAGTGCTAAATAAATATATATATATACTATAAGAATTACAAGGATTATAATAGTAATCTAAGTAATCTTTTATAATAGATCGTAAGGATTATAATAGTAATCTAAGTAATCTATTCTTAATTAGAGGAAAAAGATAGATCTGTTATAGTTCTGCTGGTTATAACTGCCTGGTCCTAACCTGGGCTGTAATAATAAGTATATTTTTATAATTACTAGAAAAACTAAAAATAAAAGGCTGTATATTAAAATTACTACTTCTAAAGCTAAAAGTCTATAAATTAGGCAGATTAATATAGTAATATATAAAATAAACTAAATTTACTATAATATAAAATATCTTAAAAAGAAAATACCTATTAGCTATAGCTATATAATAGAAAATACTTAATATCTAAATAAATTATAATAATTATATATAAACTGATATATATTTCTCTTTTTAAAGTATAGATTCTACTATTTTTAAATCTTACTATTTATAAATCCTACTATTTAAAGATTATTAAATACTATAAGTATTTATAAGTTCTGCTATATATTTAGCCTATTTCTAACTAGCCTGAATAAATAAAGAAAATATTTAGCTATAATTTTATATATAATAATATAAATATTCTATATATATAAAGAATAGTATTAATAACTCCAGGCTGATATTTTACTAAACTCAGTTTATATATTAAAATACCTACTTCTTCTATCTTAATCTTTCTTTTTTATAAATTTTATATTTATACTAATCTTATTTATATAAACCCTACTTATACTAATCCGAACTTTATATATAAATATATTATATTCCAACTAAATACCCTTATATTCTTTTCCCCCCTGCTAATATAGCTGGGGGCTATACTGGAAATAGTTATAGTAGAAGCTTGAATATAAATAGAAAGCTAATATTATTATATATATTTAATTATTAAAATAATTATATTTATTAAGTATTAAGTATTAAATTATTTTAAAAACTAATTATTTATAAAAATATAATATTTTATATTATATTATTAGTTAAGCTTAAAAGCTAATAACTAAAGCTAATATATTCTTTTATAAGTAATAAAACTTATAACCTTAATTTTAATACAGACTCAAGATATATTAAATATTCACTTATATACTTAATTAATCTCCCTCGATAAGGGAACCTAGTGTTTGAATTTTACTGCATTTTCGTTGCGCACACGTCACAGTTGCCAAGGCCCAAGTTTGGGTTTCAAGCTGCTTTTTTCTTCTCTGCCGGAATCCTGTCTAACTTTTTCGACCTGTAGTTACTATCTCAAGGTTGTTGACTGCAGACAGCAAGGTCGTTGACTGCAGACAATAGGGTTGAAGTCAGAGGGGTTGAATGGAAGCTTCAGGCAGAGACCGGTGGGCAACAACCTTATTGTTCAGCTACTGTTTCTTCTGGTGCTGGGTGTAGCACTTATTGTTTATCCCTACTGTTTGAGATTACTGTATGGCTTTGATCTATCTGATGATATTGAGTAAGGCTAAAAAAAACCAAATACTTAATTAATCTATCTTTATACCTTCCCCGCCTCCCCCGCCTCACTCGAGGTTTCAGCTAGAGATACTTACTATACGTTACCTATTCTAGTCTGGTACAATCAATCTACTCTTGGTTTTCCACAACGAGGCCCGTTTCCCCCATCTGGGGTGCGTAGGCCAGAAGGGCCCATTTAATCCATTATTCAGCCTCGGATTTCGCAGGACGCACCTCCGCACAACCTTGCAAATTACTCAGATACTCATTCCAGGGATGGCCCACCTCCCCCGGAAACTTGAAGGTTTTCTGGGGTTGCGGGGAATCTCGTTTTGATCTAATCACACGCTAGTGTAAGCTATATAATAACCTTATACCTGAAGGAGAGATGCTATTGGCCCACGTACAGCCGAAGGTCTCAACGGTCGTCGTTGAAAACGACACCTGATTCTCTCATCTCTATTGGCCGAAATTACGTTTACCAAACCTCGCTGGATATAAAGGTTGGTCTTGTTGGAACTTCATACTTGTTCATTCTTCAGCAAAATCTCCAGTCCACATCACTGTTCCTGCGACTAAGCTTTTACTGACTGAAATCCTTTTGCTCCTGTGTTTTGCCCGATACTCCTGCCTATTTATGATGCATTATGAAGACGAAAAACACGACGCTGGAAGCGTCCATCAAGAAGAGCATGTCGGTCGTGGAGAGTTTGAAACTCATAACATCTCCCTCGCCCATACTAATGAGGGTGGAGAACCGAAAATCAGCTTGAAAACCTGGCTTGCTATCATTTCCCTGGCTGTAAGTAACAGATTATTTCAATCGATATGACCAAGGGGCTGATTATCATGGACAGGCCAACTACATCTCCCATATCTGTGCGATCTCGATTATCGGTCCCATCATCTCATACATCAACGCCGACATTGGTACGTTCAATATACCTTATATATAAAGTCGATCGCGGCCTCGGAACACGCATTCTGAGATAACTCGTGCTAGGTCCTCATGCATCTTACACATGGATTGTATCGTCAAAGACCATTGCAACTGGTGTAGCAGGCCTGGTCGCTGGCACTGTCTCCGAGTAAGTAAAGTCTTGAAGATCGCTACGGCGGTCGTGCTGGCCACCTGACTGATCAAAATAGTCTCCTGGGAAGACGTTGGCTCATGATAGGCGGCGCCATGGTCGGTGTCATCGGCGGCATCATTGGTGCCACTGCGCAGTCTGTCCCGCAAGGTGAGAGAAACAAAGTCATCAGTGGATTAATTAGTTACCGCTAACACTACTCAGTGATCGCGGCTATGTCCATCATTGGCTTATCCGGAGGAGCCTCATTGAACAGCTTCCCTTGTGCATGTGAACTTGTTTCGCGAAAACAGCGTGGTATCATCATGGTGGTCGTCACCGGCAGCGGTCTTCCTTTCACTGCAGCAGGATCTTTGATCGGTAAGTCACATTTTCTCCCTCCTCTGCTACTGGGGCTAATTTGTGTCGCGTTTCCCAGGTCATTCCATGATTGACACCGCGGCTGGCTGGAGAACTGCCTTCTGTTTGGTCACTGCTCTCAGTGTCTTGTCTACAACTCTTGGCTTCTTTTTCTACCGCCCGGAAAAAGCCCTCGTCCTCCAAGTTACAACAAAGAAACAAATCCTCAAGGACTTTGATTACGTCGGACTATTCGGAATTTCGGTATGCATAGTTACCCGACACGCTCGTTCATTGAGACTAACCAAAGGAACTAGGCTGGGCCAGTTTTGTTGTTGATGGCAATCATTTGGGTTGGTAGTACCTATGAGTTCACCGACGCTCCTGTGTTGGCCACATTCCTCGTTGGCATTATTCTCATCATCGCCCTCGGCTTCTACGGTGAGTTATCTTTGGATGATGTTTCGACTCAATAGCTGATAAAACCGCGCAGAGGTTTATGTACCCAAGAACCCCCTCCTACATCCTTTCCTTTTCAAGCGCTGGAGAACATTCACTGTGCTTCTGGTCCTTACATTTACGAGTGGCATGCTGTAAGTCTGTTGCAGTCCGTACTTCTCTGCGCCATACTGACCAGTTGTGTAGGTTCTACTGTCTCCTTACATTTTTGTCCCAGTACTTTTCCTTGGGTTACATCGGAAATGATCCTATCAAGGTCGGCGTTTACCAACTACCATTTGGTTTCGGTTCATTCTTTGGAGGCCTTAGTGTCGGTCTTACCTTCAGATATCTCAAGCATCAACGCCTTCTGCTTTTGGTCTGTGTTATTATTCAAACGGTTTTCATTGGTCTCCTGGCTGTACCTGGTAAGATTTCTCATGTTGCCACAGGCTTTAGTCGATTTTACTAATGGCTTCATAACCAGGGCCGGACGACCTTGGAATGGCATGTGCGTTCACAGCTCTTGCAGGATTTGGAATTGGTAAGGCTTCCGCTTGATCATTTGTACTTTTACGGCCGACTAACCAGTTAGGCATTGAACAAGTTATTGCAATTCTCTTGGTACAGTTGTCCACCCCAGAAGAATGGATGTATGATTGCCTATCCCTATCCCAATTCCAGGTTACAAGCGCTGACATACGCTAGTGGATTTGCTTCCGGAACTTTGACTGGATTCCGTTTGATCGGAGGGTCGACTGGAACTGCTGTGTACATCAGCATCTTCGAGAATGAGGCTCACAAGAAGGTCCCTGCCGCCATCATGGCTGCAGCTGCAAGATACGACATTCCTCAGACTTCTCTCCCGGCCTTGATTCAGGGTTTGACATCACGCAGCGGGCCACCTGTGACTTCAGTCCCAGGTGTCACTGGTGAATTCCTCGTCTACGTCACCAAAGAGATGAGACGCGCGTACTTGAACTCGTTCCATCTGGCCTGGTATGTCGCGGTAGGCCTGGGTGTCTTCACATTGGCCATCTGTCTATTGTTCAAAGATGTGAGTTGAAAGAAAAATGGAGAAGCCGTTTGAATAAATGCTGACTTGTGCAATAGCTGTCGAGCCGGGTGGACAATACCGTTGCCCAACGACTTGTTAACGAGGAAATCACTGTTAAGAGAAAGACTGAGGGAACCACTGGTACTGTCTAAGTTTGGAACTGGCATCGAGAGAGAATATTGGGGAAAGTTGGTGAAGATGTTGTCAAGTATAGTTAGTTAATCCCCTCAGCGGGTTGTAGCTAATGAATGAGGTGTCGAAAACATGACCTGCTCCAGTTGCAAGACTTGCCTGACTTCCCACGCATTATCATCGCTTGCTAACCTGAGCGATACACTGGACTCACTCAAGTGATCGTTTGAGTTCTAAGCGCCTCCGGATCTATGCACGAACGATCTATAAACTCTTAGCATCTCCTCCTGACGCTGGTCACTTCTCCGCTCTACGCTCGACCTTGCCTGACTTATGAGAAAGCCTCAATTTCCTTCTTCAGGTTTGCGTACCAGTCATCGTCCGTCGCTCTGAGCTTTTATCAAACGAGATTAAGTGCTTGTTAGAAGTGTTATATGGCGCTGCTCGTTCTTGCTCCCCGTGGTTCAGAGGCAATTTGAGAATTCGTCATAAGCTCATTCAGAAGCTGTAATCAGGCACTCGAGTCGGAAGCACCATTGGGCTCTAAGAAAGCCGGTAGTAGGCAATCGGACCCTGATCAGACGGGATTGGTCTGGGGAGCCCTCTGCATAACCGGAGCCGAAGTCTAGAAATGGAGACCCTGGATTCAACGCTTGCCGAGGGCGTGTTGCTGGTCTAAATGGTCTTTGAATGTGAGAGCTAGCCTTCTGTAAGGTTGTTCGTTCAAATTTGGTATCGAACCGTTTGTCGGAACGGCCGTCTAGTTCGCGTCCAGTAGCCTATCCGATTGTATCATTGACACATAACGTCAATGTCTTACAAATCCACGGTAGCGCAGTCAATAGTGGACGCTCTAACCATTCAGGTAAAATCTTCATGAGCATATGAAGACAAGTTATAAAATAGGAGCATACGAGTGGCTCTAATTTCTGTACTTGAGACTTTGCGAATCTATGTGATACTTTCCTAAACTTACTCTCGAACAAGCAATTTGAGTAACACACAGGTAACGTGTGCACGGCCAAAAGCTTTGTGATGAAAGTGGGACGAGAAGAGCTGAGAAATGTATATGGTGAGCTGTTCAAGTACTGAAGGTTCCTGGTTATTATACCCCGAAAAGTAGCTTTGCTCCGTCATTGATCCTTCTCTTGCTATATACAGACATTAAATGGCAGACCAAACAAATTTAAACATTCTTCACAGCTCATGGATCTTGGCATGAGTTGCAATTGGTTGTATTCACAAAGCGCGCGATCCCATGCATGGAGTTCAATTTCAAGAATTTCAAGACCCTTGAGCAAAGCCAACCTGACACTTTGGTAATATTGTCCCTGGACATCGCAATTGAGACGAATTCTGTTTACCACGCGGCATGGACGGTAATATCCATGAACATACAATCAAATTCAAATCGGAACAGTCAAGTGGGATACGGCTTTTTTGTGATATTAGGTTGACTACATGATGACAAAATGATACATTGGTGTTTAGAACCGAACATTGAGAAACTCTTTGCAATTGCCATGAGTTTGAAGGAATTGCATCCTCGAAGCATATGCTCATGTTGTGTAACACTATGATCATCTTTCAGACCCCAGACCTTTCTGACCTGTCTAGGCAAATATCATGAGACAGTCAATCCTGGAGTTTTAGGCACGTTCTCCCCAGTAGCGGTGTGGGTGCCATTGTTCCCTGGAGTTGAATTTAGTACGATGGAAAAAAGGGATCTTGTTGAAACACTTACAGCGTAAGAACATTACCGTCCACATCTCCAAAGAAGAACCATTGCGAATCACCCCAGCTCAACGCGCCTGTTCATTATCAGCATCACAACTTGACTAGCGATATTTGATTCGGTGATCCCCAACCTCTTTGCTCGTCGATGTAGATCTTATAGCCTCGTTCATTGACGGTTCTTTGAGCGTCTAGGAAGCTGGGAGTCTTCATGCAGTAACGAGCGATGCCTTTCTGGTACCATGTGGGATCAAGGCCTGGGTCCTTCAGAAACTCTGTTTTGTGCCCAGTTAGAGGTACGGCTCATGCATGACAGAAACATGGTGACTCACTTCCGCTGTCGTTGTATTCCAGCAACTCCAAGTGCATGTGGCTTGGGTCTCGTTCTCCGCGGAGAAAATGACAATCGGTCCACATGTTCTCTGAATGGGAAAAGGCTTGCATCTGAGCCATAAAATGATCCTTACCTCCTGTGCCGTTATTGAACTGGTGGTCTGGAGGAAGATTTCTAAAGTCAACGCCCTCGTCGTGCGTCATTCCTGGTCACCACCATCAGCTATGTCGTCTCGATATTGAGAATGGGGAGAGGCTGTTCTACCAAATGACTGGTACCACTTTGTGGTCTTGGAAAAGTCCAAGCAGTTCAACATGAAGTGTATGAATGAACGCTGGTGAGGAAGAGGGGCCACCGCCTTTGCGATCAGAGGATTGTTCTTGATAGACAACAATTCCACGAAAGTGCCTTCGGGATCTTTTACTAGGATCGTGGTTGTCTCACCCCACTTGCGTGGGATGGTGATAGCCTCATGCAGTACTTCAGTATCCGGGTAATCCTTTAGTAGTCTCTTCAACTCAGCTTCGGCGTCATCGAACAGAAGTGATAAGCCTCGAGAGCCGATCTGGTTGAATGTCTGCGGCCATTGGGATTTAGCTACCAAGTTCTTCCAACTGTACAGCCAAATATGCATGTATGCATCACCGGGCAATCTTATGGCGCGAACCGTGTCCAAATCATCTCGTTGGATTCCACGAGCCTTGAACCACTCATCAGGGAGTTCGTAGCCGTCAACAAGGTCCGCACCATCTACTCAGACTAGTTTAGAATCATTCACAAAGTGGCATTCGTAAATGTGCAAACGGACCGTCAACGACAAATTCAATATTTCCGTAGAGATTCAGCTGAGCCTCAAGGTTGGTGACATTCTGTTGCACTCCGAACAGAGCGATGTAGTTTGGGAGAGGAGCCATTTCGTCGTTCTGATAACCTGATGGAAAGCCAATGACGAATTTTGATCAGGAAAGCTTGCCACTAAGGATTCGCTGCTTTTTAAATACTCAATTGGCTCCTTACCCATTACAAAAGGGTCTGGGATTCAGGACCCTCCCATGTGTTACCGATTGTGACACAAAAGGTGGGTGTGTCGATCGTAACGAGTCGGACTGACCTCGTGACGTTGAGTTGGTACTCGAAACGGCTGGTCTGAGCGATCTCTCTCGTTGGCTCGGATTCATGGGATGGCATATTTGGAATAGCGGCTGAGAATTGATGAATGCGATGTACCTGAGGCTTTGCTCACCAAAATACTTCCCAATGCTTCTTTTTCGTCCCATTTCTTCGGTCTGTGAGCGGTGCAGTCGACCATGATACAAAGAGATTGAAGTCACATGACAGCCACATATGTGAGGAACAGATGAATAACATGACTGTCGGTTTCGCGCTACGATTGGAATAAGAGGATAAGAAACCACTTCATTCGTGGCATGCCTCAAAGTTTGTCCGTTGAAGTGGGATTAGGATTAATAAGGAGAATGTTCCACTACCATAATGCCACTCTTTGACATTCCGACACATCAGCATGGGGTGTATCAGTAAGTGATATCACGAAAAGGCATCAATGTTTCATCAAGTTCCTGCTCCAGCGGCACCAAACAAGTAAAGAATATTTTTATTAAGAGTCATCCAACACCGTCATTTCATGCCTTGATGCATGACACTGAGTTACCCAGCAAAGCCGGCAAGAAGTGCCCCAAAAGCCGGCTTTGGAGGCTGGACGAACAAACTTGCAGCCTCTTCTTTGAATTTAAGGTAATGCGGCGTCTTAAGGTGTGCATCCAACGCGGCCTGGTCAACGTAACTGAGCTCGGTGTGAGCGGATATGTTCCATGCCTTCACAGCATAAGGCGACATTACTCACCTTTCAATGAAAATAACCTGGACTTCGCCAGCTTCTCCCTTAGTTGTCACGGTGTAATACACTAGGACTCCTGGTTCATTATTTTTCACGGCTTTTGTGAGCTCTTGGACTAGTGAAGTGAACTAGCATCACACTGAGGATTAGTGATTCTTTCTCTCCAGCTTCACCGACGAGACAAACTTGCCTTGGGCATATTTCCAGGATCTGGATATAGCGTCACGACGATGTTAAGTCCTCCTACGGCCATTTTGATAATGAGACCTGGTTCAGAAGAGTTGATTGAGGCACGGAGTGTGGTCAGTCCAGCCAGGCGAGACTGCGGGGAAGCACATGATTTTGCTTATCAGAGATCGCCAACTTGCGCGTGGTAGGACCACTCCAAAGAGCGAAACGACTGACCCAACTGGCCTCTCTGGTTACTACGTACAGTAGTATTTGGTTGGCCAAAAGACTGGGAGTGTCGTTGATTACGATAAGAACATTCCGGTCGTGGGTTACGACGATGACGATTGGGCGATCCTTACCCCGCAGTGAGGCATAGCGGCGCTGGTAACCCCGCCTAACCATGTAGCCATCGACAATGGTAAATAAAAGAATGCTCACCTCCATCTCAACTGACAACTGTTTTCCAACCAAGCAAGCAATTTAAATAAGACGACAATCAGCATAAAAGGGTTGCAACGGCATCTAGCTCAAAGTTCAATCGCAGCAGCAAAACTCAATCATCCTTGAATCTCGAAGGACTACAGGCAAGATGGCTGAAGTCACCCATAGCAGAACATCCCAAGTCATCAACAAACCCATAGAGGAGGTTTGGGACTTTGTAACTGTGCCAAACAACTGGGTCAAGCTAGGAATGGGTACTTGGAAGGTTCACGGCCTCAAGGGTGAGGATGACATGGAACCTGTTTCTAGAACCATGAAGGAAGGCGAACGATTTTTGGAGTACATGAATTATCCAAACCGTTTCGATTTCGTTGGCGACTGGGTTGTTACCGTCTCCGAGAAGCCGTACAAATGGGGCTTCAGGTCGATCCACTGGTACGGCGTCGCCATGCCTGTGGACATTGAAGCAACCTACACTCTTGAGAAGATCGACGACAACACCACCAAGTGGTCCAGACACCGAGTCAACACCCCAAGACCCGGAAAGTCGAATGACGTCGATTTCTTATCCGAGGACAACGATGTGGAGGACGACTACCAGAGGAACACCAAGTCTTTTATCGAAAAGGGTGTAGGCAAGCAGCCCCCAATTCACCCACAGCCACCACATGAACCTGGATGGCTCGCTACCCTTGAGCGCGACCCATGAAAGGCTCACTCAAAACGGGAATCAACCTGAAGATGAAGTAATATCAGCTTGAGCATAGATCGTGTATCTAAATAGTGGAAAGAAGCTTAAATAAATTAACGGCATTTCCAGTTCAGGCATATAACATTGCTTTCTTGCAAACCAAGGTTTCCGGTGATTTTGAACAGCCCAGGACTATTTGGGTTCACCTGGCTGACTTTCTATTGTGTAGAGCCCGATTACTATAGTCGTAAATTTCGGGCCATGATCTATCAGGCTTGCATATAGGTAATTCTGATTGAGACATGTATCCGTGCAACTAACTTAAATTTCCTAGTCGGCACAGAAATAACTTCATTACCATCAATTTAACTAGCTTTTGTGCATGATGCATACTCCTCATCCGAAACCTGCTCCAGAAACTTCACTTTTCCCAACGTCGTGGCTTGGTGTACCATGTAGCTCTTTTCGTCTGCCCCGTGCCAGTGAACCGTGTCCGCAGGACAGTAGACGATATCGCCAACGTTGATCCGCTGGGGCTCTCCCCCACGATCACAGACCCAACCACTGCCCACCGTCACACGTAGGATCTGGCCTTGTTCGTGCCAATGCCAGAATGAGCGTGCGCCTGGTGTAAACATAACGTTGTGGATGGAAATGCCGTCATCCGATAACACCGGATCAACCCAGACATCTCCGTCAAAAGTCTTTTTAGGTCGGTCCTTCGCGTTGACCGAGGATCGCCCGCTGCGGGATGACCGGATTAGCTTCATCTTGCCGTTGGAGACACCGTCGCTTTTTTCAGGCGTAGCCATGATGGTGGTTGGATGTCTACAAACGAACAACTCGTGTCTGCAGCCCAGTGGTTCTCACTGTACTTTGGCGTTTTGAAATAGCGATTTGGACAATGCTTTTGGGCTTCGAGACGCTATCTATCGTGAGTCCAAAAGCAAGAATAGAATGGCCGAGATCGGAGTTTTGCCCTCTGCCAAACTCACGCGTGGGCGCTATGCAGACAGGAAAGAAAGATGTTGGTTGTATCTCAAGATGAGAGTACGCCTCAAGGAAATACTGAGATGCTCGCTGCGAATAACAAAATCAATCTCATGTTGGACTCTTCGAAGTCGAAAGATGATATCGAAGGCGGTGGCGTGTCGTACATGACGACATAAGCTCATGTGGTCATCCAGCCCGTTACGACTCGTGCATAAAATGCTGAGGTCTTCTGGCGTATTCCATTGCCATGATATTAATGAATAAAGTATGGAATGCACAGCCGATTTTTGATATTGCGCGGGTGTTTCTTGACGGTTCGTAATACATCAAAAGACACACAATGATTCAGCTCAAAGACAAGGTGCGTGCGTGCATGGAGTCACAATCTTGTTCCGTGACGACATTCGTGTTTTATTCTTATTTTCTTGAGACTAAGTCTTCGTCAAGGTCACCATCGTAACCGGTTGCTCTTCCGGCATCGGTTTGGCAACGTCGGAACTTTTCATTGAACAAGGCGCTCTGGTCTTTGGAATTGACATTAATGCACCCCCGGAGAACCTCACCAAGCAGGAAGGCTTTGCATATGGATCGTTTAATCTTCTTGACCCATCATCCCCTGAAAAGATAGTGGAGGCATGTGTGGAAAAGTTCGGTCGAGTAGATGTGGTGCTCAACATTGCCGGAGCGCGAGACAATTTCGCTGGTCTTGACAAGGTGGATCTTGACACTTGGAATCGCGTCATGACTGTGAACGTCACAGTACCTGCGATGCTCTCGAAACATGCCGTCGAGCGATTCAGAAAACAAGAAAGTGGCGGCAGTATCGTGAATGTGTCGAGTAAGGCTGGTCTAAGTGGTGCTATTGCTGGTACGGCCTATACGGCTAGCAAGCATGCTATTGTAAGTAACAACACGACCCAGTCCCAGTCCCAGTCTCAGTCCCAGTAATATATTCATGACTAAAACCCAACAGATCGGCCTGACAAAGAATACGGCATGGCGATTCCGAAACGAAGACATCCGATGTAACGCCATCTGTCCTGGAGGTGAGACGTCGTCGCAGCGTCAATTGCGTTCGTGACTGACAATGCGTTCTAGGTTTCGACACGGGCGGCACGTCATCATTCGACAAATCAAAAATCGATGCGGATAATATGGCTGAGCTAGGGTGAGTCAGGCACTTTATATGCGAGAGAGAAAACATATTGATGACATATTCCTCCAGACCTGTTCACAGTCTTCACAAGAGTGCCAAGGGTCGTGCGAGCCCTCTTAAGGCCGCTGAGCTTCTAGCTTTCCTATCGTCGCCACAGGCGGCTCAGATTAACGGTGCTATAGTCCCCATTGATAATGCATGGAGTTGCATCTAAGCTGCTCCAGCCAAGTTCTCGGGTTATATAGTCAATGAAAATCATGATTATGCTCAGTCCGAGTAATAAGAACACCTCTCCCTCTTGTATTCATCTTTGTAGCAGGTCTCTCACTTTCAGTGCCTCCCAATATTTTCCAATGGCATTTTGAATACTAAAGCTGTATTGGAAAAGCCTCTATCATCACGCAAGTTCGACAGTATCACGCCCGTAGAGACCTTCATATTTACCAAGTCTCCCTTTCCGCGACATAAGTGGTCCGGTCTCGATGGTTCTCCCGCATCTTCTCAAAAACGTTGCTTCAAGCTGACGAAGCCGTAACTCCATATTGGCTCCAAGAGAGGGCGGCAGTAGTAACGACTTGATCCCAATCAACTGAATTGTACTACTATGCGTGCCTCTTGAGGATGGATGGGCCATAATCACATAGCAATTTTCTGTATGACATAAATTCTTGCAGGCACGGGCCGGGCGCACTAAAATCGTGCCCCAGTGGTACTGTAGCTACAGTTCGTAAGTATGACGATGTTTGTTTTTGTGCGGCGAATGAGAGATTATGTATATTTATCATGGCAACGAGATAAGCTGATGGGCTGACGCTTATCGTCCACAGAGACCGAGCGAGAGAAGCACTGCGGCGAAATGTCTTGCCTTGCGGAAGCCATCTGCCTAAACCCAAAGTAGTAGACAGCACGTTACAGCACGTCGCAGCACGTTGCAGCACTGCTGAGTGTCGCTGTTGAGACTAGACCCGCGGTCGTACTCTACGACAAGGCGTTCTCAGATCCACAAATCAAAGAGGCCGTAAGAGCCCGAGACCTACGGTTAGGTAAAGCCGCGGACCGGTTACCCACCTGGGAACGTATCGCCGCGCATGCACTTGGCGAATTAAAACCCGGGCATTTCCTCCTGACGAAACATTGATCATTTCCTTCAACGACGACATCCCAAGATTCTCCATTTGTCACAGTCATGGGGTTCATCAACGAGTTATTTCCCGAGCTCAACTCGGTGCAGCTGGGACTCGCTTTGGCAGCGGCCGTTGTCTTGCTGGTAAGCATATTTGTATGTTACAAATGAGTGGAAAGACTGACGGGATTCATTGTGTTAGCCACTGATATACTACTTCCTCCTGGCCATCTATAACCTTTATTTTCATCCCTTAGCTAGATACCCTGGCCCATTTCTCGCAAGATGCAGTACTTTGTGGCGCATACGCGGATTCTACTACGGAACCGAGGCACAAGATATCCTAGACGCCCATAACACCTACGGTGCTGTTGTGAGACTAGCACCAGATGAACTCTCATACATCAATCCCAATGCGTGGAAGGAGATTTACGGCCACAAGCTCGCCGGGCGGCCAGAGTTCCCCAAGAATCCTGGACACCATGCGAACCTTACCCTACAAAACATTTTGAACGCGGACCAAGAGTACCATGGCATCCTCCGCCGAATCCTTGCGCACGGTTTCTCGGACAAGGCGCTCAGGGAACAAGAGCCCGTACTCATCGACTATGCCAACACATTGGTCAAGAAGATAAACGATGCCGGGCAGAATGGTAAGAAGGCTATCGACATGGCCGAGTGGTTCAATGTAAGTCAATGACCCTATGTAGTACCGACGGCTCGCAAGCTAAACATTGTCCAAGTTCTTCACCTTCGATGTCATTGGATTCTTGAGTAGGTACCCCAAACTATAATGATATATCACCAGCCAGCTAATGTTAATGCCACAGCCTATGGCGAGCCGTTTGGTTCCTTGATGAGTTCCGACCTTCACCCATGGATCGAAATCATGTTCATCTTGATTCGTCAAAAGGCATTCTTCCAGTGCTTGGCTCGCCTACCGCCGTTCTTACGCAAGCCCTTCGACAAAGCATTGAGGCCAAAGGTGGACCCCAAGATCCATGAAGTCAGGACCAGCGTGACTAGGGTAATTTTCCAAACTTCCCGCTTTTTTATAGCGTTTCTAACACTCTCCTCAGAGCAAAATTCAACATCGACTTCAGCTGGATAACACTACCGCGGACTTGGCATTTAAACTCATCGATGCCTACAAGGCCAACAAGATGACACTGGAGCAGCTCGAAAGCAATGCGTACACTCTCATCATGGGTGGAAGTGAGACCACTGCAACACTACTCTGTGGTACGAGACCCTACAAATGTCTCCTTAGCAACTGACTTACCTTCCTATAGGAGCGACTTATTACCTCCTGGAGACTCCTTCTGCCCTCGCCAAATTGACAAAGGAGATTCGTGCACAATTCTCAGATCCCGGTGAGATCAACCTGACATCAATCAACAAATGCACCTACTTGTTTGCGTGCCTTAACGAGTCATTGCGTATCTACCCACCATCCCCGCAGACACATACGCGTGTCGTACCCAAGGGCGGCGCAACCATCGATGGGGGCTTTGTTCCCGAGGGAACGACGGTGGGCGTGCCTATTTTCGCCGTGTGCCATTCTCCAGCCAACTTCAAGGACCCCTCCAAGTTCATTCCAGAACGCTGGATTGGTCACAACCCAGTCTATGAAAATGATAAGGAGGATGCTGCACAAGTGTTTTCCGTCGGGCCCCGTGCCTGTATCGGACGCAATCTTGCGTTTTTGGAGATGCGAATTGCCATGGCAAAGCTATTATGGCATTATGACATGGAAAAGTGCTTTGAGCCTGGTTGGGAGAAACAAAAGATGTACATGTTATGGGATAAACCACCATTGATGGTCAAGTTTGTGAAGCGCCAATAGGTTGGATCGCAAGATATCCAGAGTTTGCGCGTCTGTTACAGTGTTGAGGAGAACCAAGTCTTTGAATGAATAACGAAACAAGGAGAAAAAAACATCGAGGTTCTTTATTCAAGCAGGTCGTGGCTGGTTGCGGAGGATGTGAAGCACTATTGGACTTGGATGTTAATATGGAGCCGCGTACGTTAACCCCATATAGGAGGTCATATATGATCTAGCCACTGGGGTTGCTGCTCGTGGAAAAGAATTACGGGGAGACTGACTACTTCCTTCACGATGAAGGTTGATGTCTGATGGCTTTAAAAGATTGGGATATCTGCTATAGGGTTTCTTGAATTGTCCGTCAGCTTGCTAAAGCCTCAAGCGGACGCCGTCATTCTCTCAATTAATTGACCGAGAGTTCATAAAAAGAAACAAAAGAATACAAGAACCAAACAATATCGTTTCTCTCAGCATGATTTTCCATGTCGGTGATGTTATTCATCAGATGAGCATTTGCATTGTAACAGGACTCTGAGCAGTGACTTAAAGTGTGAGCTTCGTTGTTGGGGGTCATTCAGTAGTAGTCTGTTATTTGATGATACAATGGGTGGCACATTAGGCTCTATTTGTTCGGAGATTTCTTGACGATACTTCTTCAATCGAACAATCACAAAATGATATACTCTTACGACTATCCAGTCCTTCGTCAAAAATCACGTTTGATGCCGAATACAGGTTCAAATGACCGGAGGAACACCCCTGCTAATGTGATCGTCGTCTCAGTCTTTGGCCGTCCGGCGGGCGATCAACAACCAACTTAGAACTGGTATGGACAAGGGGATTTGACTATGTAATTAGAACATTGCATTGCGATGACTGAGAGTAGTATTGACGCCAAGCTTTGTTATGAAGAAACCTCTGTTATGTAAAAAAGATACAAAAGAAGTTCTATCTTCTTTGTAATTTAGTTAATTTCTCGGTTACATCCTTTGCATTGAAAGTGCCATCTACTGGCAATCTCAAGCAACTTCCGTCATCCTCATCGCGGATATAATAAGTCCAGTCCAGGTTAGGATTCACCTCGAGCTGTGAGAAACCCATGCCGAGGTAAGCGAAGCGAGGTCCCCTGTACCTGATATCGAAATCCTCCCAGCGCGGTTCAGACAGAGCCTCCAAATAATGGGAAGTGCTGCCAGGCCAGCAAGCTGTGATCTTGCCAGTCACTGGACTCTTATACCAGGATTGGCAACCATCGTCCCATACTGTTTCCCTCATGAATAGATCCTTTTGCAGCGTCAAGTCTGCAACTACTTCATCCTTCGGGGCGAAAGAAGCAATGCCTTGCTTCTGCCATCTGTTCATGACCTTGGCAATGAACTCGCCTTCGATTTCGATAGACAAGATCACAGGACCGTTTGCAACAGGGCAGTTGGGTCCAAGATACATGAAATAGTTTGGAAAGCCGGCCGCAGCGAGACCCAGATAGCTTTGGGGATCAACTTCCCACTCTTTCGCGAGGTCTCGACCATCTCGACCAATCAAGGGGAAACGAGGTTTGAAGGTGGTATCAAAGCCAGTGGCACAAACAAGCACGTCGACAGGGTATTCGTTGTCGTCGTTCATAATAACCGCTGATGGCGAAACACGGGTAATGTCTCCATAGATTGTTGTGACGTTGGGCTCGTTGAGGCTTTCAAGGTATTTAACACCAGGCTATAAGTATGTGAGCAGAAAGATCGGGTAGAATGTTCAAAGGGATGACTTACGGTCATTCGGCGACATCCGAGTTGGAAGTCTGGGATCAGCTTGTCTCTCAAGTCGGGATCTTGAATCTTGGCAACCATCTTTTGCCGGATGTCGTTCCTGGCTGCTTCCTGTGTTGCAGTCCCCTTCAAAACCAGAGAGAAGTACGCCGAGATATTCTTTTCGGTGTCCTTGCGGAACGTGCGGAGTGTGCCGGGCTGTTCAGCAAATTTCTGTTGTTCATCGGCGCTGTATTCATGATACTCCATTCCAAGCGCCGGGCTGACCCATGTGGGTTCTCGAATGAATGTAGTGACGTGGTCGGCCACTTGCTGCATCTTAGGGAGGATCTGAATTCCGGAAGAGCCGTTGCCAATGAGCCCGACATGCTTACCCTTGACATCAAGGGTTTGGTCCCAAGCAGCACTATGAACCAGCTTGCCATTGAAGCTATCAATGCCAGGGATTGCGGGCCATCGCCATTTGTTCAGAATACCAGCGGCATTGATCAAGAAGTCGCAAGTTTGCTCAAAGACCTCACCTGATGGCTTCCTGATCTGGACTGCCCACTCGGATGTTTTTTCGTTCCATGCCGCACCCACGACTTCGTGCTCTAATTTGATGTATTGATTGAGGTCATGCTTGTCCGCGAACCTCTTGAAGTAGTCAAAGATTTCCACCGACGAAGCGTAGTTGGCAGACCAGTTGTAGTTGGGCTCGAACGAAAAGGTATAGTTGTGGCTGTCGCAAGTCAATACGATGATGCAGAGGGCGGGGATCACTCTCTCTCCACAAACTTACGCGGGAATGTCACATGCACCTATAAAACAGTGAGCAAATGCGTCCTAAAGACAAGGGTAATGAGACTCACAGCCGGGATATCGGTTTTCATACCAAGTCCCCGCAATGTCCGGGTTCTTCTCGTAAACGTCGAGGGTATAGTCGGTGAAGTAGTGCTTGAGCTTGTACGCCATATAAAGACCTGAGGCGCCTGCACCAATGGTAATGACACGCATGTGTCGGTTTGCATGGATGGGAGTGCGGAGAAGAACATGCTGTTCTCTGTTGCTCCCGTTGGTATCGGGCTGAGAGTTGGAAATTGAACCCATTGTTTCCAAAGTGAGAATTTTTCAACCAATACGTTGATGGGAGTGTGAGGTTCTTGGAAGACAAGGCGATCAGGCACAGTAACGATTGACTTTGCTGAAATATATATCATGGGATTCGAGAAGCCTCCCGCTTAGCATCTTGCAGTCCTGCTTGACTGGTGATTAGCGCCGCTGGACCCGAGCGCAACGAGTCGTAACAGGTGACCCATGGGCCCACCGTGCTGCCTCGACACAAAGGGTCGGAATCAACTACCAGATTACGGAGTACCGAATGTGATACTTCCATATTCAATACCATCAATCATAGTTCCGAAAGGTGGTCTGGCATCGTACTTCTCGTACCATGAATCGACTTATTTGATATGCATCACGGGCAGCTGTAGGCGTCTTCAATCATACGATGCGTCGATGTCTGTCTGTATCCCTTTGGGAAGAGTGTAGTAGGGTGAAGAGAGAGCTCCCCAAACACAAGGCCGCCTCGAACCCGCCACGCCTCTTCAGTCTTCGTCATTTGTGTTTAGCCAGATCGACTAAAACGAATCGTCCAGATAAAAGCCACAAGATGATATCAAGACAGACCGATACCTAACTGAGAACCTTTGTCAAGGGCTTACTGAAGATCGCCATGCCAATGTGCAGCTACGCTAGCGTGAGCGGGTCGCTGGGTTGTGGAGGCTGACTGTTAGTATATATACTGCGAGAAACCCTTCCTCGAAGATGACCGCATTATTATCTTACGCAGGCGCGCAGGGAGCCATGATCGAATTTCTAGGAGGAGACGCGACCGAGAATAGGTGGGGAAGTGTCAAGAGGAACAGCGTCTTTGAAGACAGGAAGGCAAACGTTCATCGCCTACTCACCAACGCACACAAGCAATACACGCAGGGGTTCTTGTAGAATACACAAATTGATTTGCGATGCGGACTCGATGCCACTAGCTTCCAGCTATTTGTACACTTATTCATCTTATTGTTTGCGTCAGCTCTACGGCTGTTTCTATCTCGCCATTGTCTAATGGTATCTCAGTGCCTCGGGCGCACAGCACACAAACTCAAGCTGACTGTTCAACTACAATATGACCTATCCTATGACACATTCGTTGAGCAACAGAGTCAAAGATTTCTGATAGTACACCGATGTGAGGGTTTCCCGTTCATGAGGAGATCACAGCTCCCAATTTGCCATTTGCTTTCCCTTGGGCGAATGTTTCGAACAAGTCTGGAAGATCCTCCAGGGTGTGCAACTTGATATCAGGAATGATGTTATGCTTCGCAACGACATCCATCATTTCTCTTATTTCTTGTGGACTTCCGGTCTGAGTTCCACGTAATGTCAAGGCCTTCTGAACGAACTTTAAAATTGCCGCATTGATCGGCGAGGCCGGCACGCCCACTGCGACGATAGTCCTACATGATCAATGTCAGTTGGATGCTAAAAATGAACGGGGAAATGACTGAATTACTCACCCGCCAAATCCGGTAGCCTCAATCGCAGCACCATAGGCGGCGTCAACACCAGCCGCGACAACGGCTCCTACCAAGCCACGACCGCCAGTGATACGGTTCGTAGCCTCTACGATCGTGGCCAGATCTGAACTATCGACGACCTCAATAGCGCCGTTACTTAAGGCAGAAGATCGTGCAGCGGGTGATACGTCGTAACCAACGACCCAGAATCCCAGAGCTTTGGCAAACTGCACCGCAAAGCTGCCCACACCGCCGAGACCAAAGACGCCGACGACTCCGCGCGCAGGGGCGTCGATGCTCTTGACAGCCGCGAAAGCAGTGATACCTGCGCAAAACAGAGGAGACAGCCTAGCAAAAACACATTGTTAACAACAAACCATGACGCAGATGATCATGACCAGGAATGGCTCACTTCTCAGCTGGAAGACCCTCAGGAATCTTGACGCTAAATCGGTTATCCACCAGAGCGTACTCCGCAAAAAAACCACCAACGGTGAAGCCCTGGTTGAGCTTGCCTGATTCGCAGTATTGGCCCTTGTTGGCTGCGGTGTGTTAATTCAGGAACCTGATTGAGACAGAGCTGCTGAGAATCATACCGATACATGGCTTGCAGCCACCACAAGGCCTCAAGGTATTCAAGAAACCAATCGTGTCTCCGACTTTGAAGTCTTGGACATTTCCACTACCTATCTGAATGAGAATCGGAAACCCAACCCCGTACAGGAGTGTGACTTACTGGCGACTACGACCCCCACGCCTTCGTGTCCTGGAATTAATCCGGAGGGGTCGACTCGATAACCCTTCCACGGATTGAGATCTGATGCGCAAATACTTGTAGAGATAATCTTCACAAGCAGTTCGCCATCCTGTGGGACGGGAAGAGGTTTCGTAGTTACTTTAAGTGGCTCTTTTGCCTTTAACCAGCATCAGCCAAGTGTCGAGCATGCGTAGACAATTTTGGAGTAGACATGCCTTTTGGAAGACAACTGCCTTCATTTCGGTAGGCTGCGATTCGTTGGTTGTCATGATTCGATATCGATATTTCTGATTGTCGCAGGAAGCAATTTTTTTTTCAGCTATACCGTGCAAACAGTGGACATGGATATCAATGATATAGGTAACCATCAGGCTCGGAATTGGATAAGCGATTATTCAAATCCGCTTGGGTCAAACCGCATTTTTGATACGAGTCGGCATTTCCGAACCTCGATGACTTCGGAATGACAAATTCCGAACACCAGCGAAACATTATCAATCTTCATGATAGATCCATCGACCATTTATTAGTGGTGAATCTCTCTCCCCCGAGAAGCGTCATTTGATTGGTATATTATGCAGCACAGTACATGAACGTTGGATCGACTGAAGCCTATTGAGCAACCCCACTAACTTGATCAAAATGGAAGACGTTATCAAGCGGTTAGCAAACAAGGTCTATATTAATAACGAAGTGAGTCTTGCTGTCTCAATGCCGACCAGAAGGACGATAGCTAACAGTGTCCAGTATGTTCCGAGTGTTGGCGGTAAAAAGTGAGAACTGTTCCCTATCACAAACCAAGTCATGACGATACAAAGCTGACTCGATACTCGATCAACAGTATCACCGTCGTGAACCCTGCGACAGAGCAGATTGTGTCATCAGACGTTGCTGCTGCAGGTTCAGATGACTTGGACAAGGCCGTAGCGGTAGCCGAGGCTGTATTCGAGCCTGGCAGTCCCTGGCGTAACATGACAGCTACGCAAAGATGTCATTGCCTCTGGAAGCTTGCTGAGTTGCTCAACGAACCGGAAAATGCTGAGACGATCGCTCGCCTAGAGTCTGTTTCGTTTGGCAAACCCTACTCAACCCTTGTGAAGAATGACATTGGAAACGCGGCAAATCAATTTCGCTACTTTGCCGGTTGGTGCGATAAAATTAACGGTGACTTCCAAAACTCGGATCAGGGCTTCACCAGAATTGTCAAGCGAGAGCCAGTAGGAGTCAGTGCAGCTATCATTGCGTGGAATGGCCCGGTATGTTGCTCTACATCCCGAACCGATCTTGAGGCTGCGATAAACTAATGAGCATTCGCCAAAAGACAGTATCTATCGCCATGAAGGCAGGCCCTTGCCTTGCTTCAGGAAGTGTTATGATCCTCAAGCCCAGCGAAAAGACGCCTCTGGGTGCACTTTTCATCGCCGACCTATTCAGACAAGCCGGCTTCCCGCCAGGCGTTTTCCAGGTCCTCCCTGGTGATGGATCCCTGGGGGCTCTGATCTCATCTCACATGCGCATCAGAAAGGTCAGATATCATACGCTCGAACCCATTACCTCATTGGCGTTTTGCTAAAGCTCAAAATAGGTCAGCTTCACTGGTTCGGTCCCAGTTGGTAAGAAGATCCAGGAAGCTGCTGCAAAGAGCAACTTGAAAAGAGTCACGCTGGAACTGGGCGGCAAAAGCCCCGTTGTTATCTGCGACGATGCTAATTTGGACAATGCTGCACTATGGTAAGCTGATCATGCAAACATCTTCGACAGCTGCTTTGGCCCGTGACTTACCATGTTTGTTCAGGTCGGCTATGGCTATTACTTTGAATTCGGGCCAGTATTGTATCGCCGGCTCGAGAGTTTACGTCCAAGATGGTATCTACGATGCTTTTGTCGAGAAATATTTACAAAACATCAAGCAAATGAGCTCCAGGATGGGAGACCCTTCCGACCCCCAGACCACTTACGGAACGGTTGCCGACAAGTTGCAGTACGACCGTGTTAACGGTTACATCGCTGCTGGTAAAGAGGAGGCGGACATCCTTACTGGAGGTTCACTTAGTGACAAGGTGCGTGGCCTACCCCAAACCAATGCAAAAGGGCATTTCAGTTATTAACATGACTGCAGGGCTACTTTGTAGAACCGACAGTCTTCGCCAACCCCAAAAAGGACGCCAAGGTTTATAAGGAAGAAATCTTCGGCCCTGTGGCTGTGGTGAAGAGATTCCATAGTGACGACGAAGTGATTCGACTGGCCAACGATACTGAGTATGGCCTTATGGCAAGTGTCTTCACCACGAACTTGGGTCGGGGAGCTCGGCTCTGCAATGCCATAGAGGCAGGTACCGTCTGCTTGAATACCTCGCTCATGATTTCGGTTAAAGCTCCTTTTGGTGGAGTAAAGCAATCTGGATATGGTAGCGAAGGAGGGCTTGAGAGTGTTCTTGCTTATACCGTGGTGAAAACCATCGTGGTGAAAGACTAGTTGACGTAGGCACCTGCCTTCTCGAGTAAGCATCGGAAAGGGTCTAGTTGGCATTGATGGACATCATCCTCGATCTCAATAGGGTCGACGATTCACCTTGGATCCTTGGAGATACGCCCTCCCCAGAGACAAGTTGTTATCATTTCACGTCTCATGGCCAAACAACCACCAGTTCCTCAGACCGGAGTAGTCAGCATCTGTTTACTTCTAAATAGTAAAATCCCATTCATCAAGATAGCTTTCAATCATGGTGTGCACAGATCCGTGATTCGTGGAGTGAGATACCCTGTCGTTTTGTCAACGAGGACTTGCAGCGCTGGGCGTTGAACATGACGGAGGAAGCTTCGCAGTAATCACTTTTTTTTTCTTTCTGATTGTGACTCTGTCTCTTATTGTCTCGTCATCAAAGCCAGCAATTGAGTGAAGCATGGAGGGGTGTGCTAAGTCCAAAACAATTGAGCTAAACGTCTTACAAGACTGACAAAAGCGCACCAGATAGACCGACCTAAGCAGAATCAAGCAAGCCGACTTGCCCTCCTCGTGCTTGAGATCACATTGAATGTCTCCTTCGTTCCCAATCTCTGGACTACTTTGTCATGCCCATAAGCCTAACCACGGACATGCTAGCGATGGAGCTAGGAATAGGGGTTAGACTACCTCTCCAAGACTTGTGAATGGCTTGGAAAATAGTGCAGCCCACAACAGAGGTAATACAGATTGTAGCCTTGGAAGGCCACATGCTGACACGTCTGAAGAAGCTGCTAGACTCCGTCTCCCGAGATCACGAACACAAAACAGCCAGTTTGGTGACTAATGTCGAAAGAATCGTAGGGTTCTATGAAAGAGTTGACGACTCGTTAGCCAACGACGCCCAGAAAAGATGTGGTTTGGCCAACCAATCGATTGCCTTGAAAGTTTCCCCGGGCTGAAGGATTGCTAACCAGCCCGTTGCCCCCTTCCCCAGACGCGGCTTTAAGTGTCATTTCAGATGCGGGGTGTTCGATGTTGGGATGATTGTAACCTTGGGAAATCGATATCTGACGACGTAAACAAATTATAAATAGGTGACTAGAGAAATGCCACGCGATAGTTTGAGATTGACCCCACAAACACAGTCTTTGACCTTAGGGCGTCTTGCTCTCCTACTCTTTAGGAAGACTTCTTTTTCCCTTCAATTTCCCACTAGAGCAAGAAATCTTTGTCATGGCTACACCAGTCCATCGTGACTCTCCGGGCAGTGACCTGGATGATAAGCCCAGTCAGCACAATGCCGAACACACGGCTCCAGAGACCAACGGACCGGTTTCGTTCCGCACCTGGGTTGCGATTGTGTCCATGATGTTCTCCTATGCAGTGAATATCGGCGCGTTCTTGCTCATCACTCCCATTCTCACGGCAATCAACGATGACCTTGGACCCGACCCATCCTACACATGGATGGTGTCGTCCTGGACCGCCGCCGCAGGAGTTGGTCTGATTTTTGCTGGAACAGCGTCGGATCTTCTTGGTCGACGATGGTTCATCGTCAGTAGCGGAGGTATCTCGACTATTGCAGCCATCGTAAGCCTTACGGCCAAGTCTGTACCTGGTGGTAAGTCTCTCTTAGCACGCGCCTGATTACATGTTGGACTCAATTAAAACTTTTGACTAGTCATCGGTGCCATGACTCTGCTAGGTCTAGGTCAATCGGGGGCTTTAGCATCTTTTGCTTCAGTAGCGGAGCTAGTCCCGAACAAATGGCGAGGTGTTGTTCTTGGCTTCATGAACTTGGCGCCGTTTGTCTTTGTGGCTTGCGGCTCTCTCATCGGACATGAAATGGCTTACAAGACTGCCCCCGGCTGGAGAACAGCTTTTTGGTTCACACTTGCGACCAGCATTGTGGCATTTGCGGGCTGTTTCCTGACATACTTCCCCGCCGAACCTCTTGCTGCCAAGGGAAAGACTAAGAGAGAAATTCTGAAAGATTTCGACTATATAGGCCTTCTGGGAGTTATTGCCGGCCCTCTCTTGTTTCTTTTGGGAATCATCTGGATCCCCGAGTACGGATCAACCAGCGGGCACTTTCTTGGTCCATTCATCACGGGGTGTATCCTGATGATTGCATTGGGTGTTTACGAAGCTCGCTGGGCTAAGAACCCGATCTTGCACCCGTTCTTGTTCAAAAGAGTCCGTTCTTTCACCTTGCTTCTAGTGGTGGCGTTTGTGGGCGGCATGCTATTCTACGCCTTGCAGGCGTTCTGGCCCCCGTTCCTTACTGCAGTCTTTGACAATAACGATACCCGCCAGGTCGGTATCGATGGGATCCCGTTTGGGGTTGGCACGCAGCTAGGAGGAGTCGGATCTGCGATGTTACTTCCGCTGATTGGACCAAAAATCGGAACCAACTGGTTGCTGACCATTGGGGTTGCGCTCCAACTGCTGTTCATTCCGCTAATGTACATTGTCGATCGTAACGATAAAGGCGTCGCCCTTTGCTTCAGTTTCTTTGGCGGCATGGGTAAGTCCAAGGGCTGGCTGGAGCTGCGCATTTGTGCCTCGAATGTTTACTGACAAATTACTCATAGGTATTGGAAATGCGGAACTTCTTACAATCATTTTAATCCAGCTTTCCACGCCTGCTGAATGGATTGGATTCGCGACTGGTTCCCTTGGCTTAGCCAGGAGCATGGGCGGCTCTGCTGGAACCGCTATATATAGCTCTATTCTGGGGTCAAAGTTGTCCGAAACGCTTCCCAGGAAGGTATCGGAGGCAGTCATACCGCTTGGCTTGCCACAGAGCTCCATACCACAACTTCTTGGAATATTGACGGGTGCTATAACTACCGTACCTCTCCAAGATGTCCCTGGCGTTGATTCAGACATCATTGAAGCCGCAACGGCAGCTACAATCGACAGTCAGATTGACTCGTACCGATATATCTGGCTATCGAGCATCGCCTTTGGAGTTATCTCATTGGTTTGCGCAGCGTTGACAGCAGATGTCAGTATTCTTGAGAGGACCAGAATGGCCCTCTCCCCCGCCTCCCCCATTATTATCAATACCCCGGATGCTAATATTCCAAACTTTAGGTTTCAGAGTTCCTCACCATGAAGGTAGCTCAGCATTTGGAGGCCGATAGTAAAGCTGTTGATCCTGAGGAAGCTCAGGTTAGCGCAGGAGAGATACGGGAAGAGGTTAGCCACAAGGAGAGCAAGGAGGGTTGATAGGTGCTTCGCGGTCCCTATTACATAATTAATGTGTAATTGTACATATCTGAGGGGTCGCGCTGGTTGGTAGATTGAAAGCGGCACATTCATGTGATTGGCTGCCCAAGGAATGCTAAACATGGTATCATGTGTCGTTGGAATACGACTCGGAATCAAAGCTCTGGCCACACAGGAGCAGATAACACCTCCCAATTTCCGGTTCCAGTGAGGACAATGCATACAACAATCCGAGCAAGAATCCGAATTATCATTGCCAATGGATCAAAATTGCGACTCTACGGCCAGTGACGGCGGAAACGGAGGCGGCCAAGACGGATCTTCGTCTAAGCGACAGCGCTACACTTCCCGAGCTTGGTATGGTTCACCAATCACTCACTCACCCTCGCTGTGCAAACCGAACTGATAGCCCCACGTAGCACGGAATGCCAGAAGCGAAAAGTAAAGGTACGGTAACGAAGACCAGCCTCGGTCTGTCCCAGTGTGTGTTGTGTGTTTCCGCGACCATGGATTGACGCCGTAGTAGTGCTCCGGTGGTGAGCCATGCACCCAATGCGCGGGCGGCCGTGCAGCATGCCAGTACAACCCCGGCCCGCGCAAGAGACGCCAGACAGCTCCCATCAGCAGCAATGCCGCAGAGGTAGACCCTAGCGTCTGGCAAGACCAGTTTAGCGCTCAGCTGGCTTCCATCACCAGTGAGGTTGCGGCCCTCCGAGACAAGGCCTCGCTGGAGTCTGGTATCCCTCATGCTGGCGAGCCGAATCAGACACTCTCCGGCGCGGCTGGTGAGCTCAGCAGCAATGCTCATCCCGCGCCCTGCTGGCTGGCGAGTTGTTCCAACGCCGCCAACTGCTATCTGCGCGAGGTCCAGCTTTGGGATGCTGAAATTACCCATCAGGGCATGGGGCCGTTTCATGCCGTGGCTCAGACATACTTCTCATTGCTTCATCCTCACTGTTAGTTGCCTCGGTGGTCACACCATTTGTTCTGTCTTGTCCTGTCTGTCCCCTCTGTTGACCTCGCATGCAGATCCCTGTCTCGACCAAGCCACTTTTAACTCAACCTTAAACACCTACGACTCAAACCAGGAAACGGTTACCCTAGAGCGCATCCAGTTCATCGCCCTTGTTCAACTTGTTGCCGCCAAAGTCAGTATCTTGCAGGACTTCTGCAATGATAATGAGAACCTTTCTGGATGGCACCGCTTTGTACGGGCTAGCCACGTCCTCGACCATGTGATTCGAGATAGGAAAGCTACCCTCACCACCGTCCAATGCTTGGTACTCAAATGCCTGTACCTTTTGTATGTGGATCGCCCCGACGTTGCTTACGACGATATTGGAGTTGCCGTTCGTATCGTCTTTCAGCTGCGACTTCACGATGAGGCTTATTGGAGCCAACTACTTGAAGCAGAGACTGCGTTACGTAGGAGGTTATTCTACAGTGTTTACGTCCTCGAGCGCAACATCTCGCATAACCTAGGAGCACCAAGTCGAATCTTCGACGCTGACACTGGCGTTACTCCCCCAACAGCAACTTCGAACCCATATCTAGTCATCGCCATCAAATGGGCCCGGCTGTTGTCCGACATCTGGGCTGCTACGATTCGGCCCAAGGCGCCAGCCATTGATCAAGAGTACATCGCCATGACCGACGCAAAAATTACGGTCATGCTCGACGACCTGCCTGATCAACTGCGATGGTCGACGGAAGCTTTCAAGTCTGGTTTGTACGATGGATACCCCCATGTGGTTGTGCGCCAAGCAATTGTAATTCATCTCGTAAGTCAAAGTTTTTTTCTTTTTTTTTGTTATTGTTTCCTTCTCATGTCTGTCTACCAGAGCAGTAGAGCAGAGTCCAAAAGGAAGCGGAGGATAAGTCGGAGGTCCGTGTAGAATGTAGCACCGACCATGGAAAATATCCGACGGATGAGCAAGACCCATCGTTTTACGGTCTGTTGGAGAACATTCCTGATAATTAACCATTTTTTCTTCCAGCGCGCCAACTACCTCCGACTTGTCTTACGGACGCGTGGTCCTGGGAATCCGGCGACTAACCTGCCCGCGTCGGTGGCAGTTGCTGAAATGGCCATGACAGCCATCGACACCATACACGCTTATCACAACGCACGATCAAGAAGCTACTCGGAAAGGTACATTGCTACCATTTTTCTGCCGAGGGCCATGGCAACCCTGTCGAGTTTCATTTGGGCCTCGCAGACAGTTTCTCCCGTCATCAATAAAGCCATCAAGGCCTTTGATAGTGGCGTTGACATCTTCCAAGAGATGGCGCCGGGCTTTTATCTAGCAAGGCGAGTTCTTGAGCGGCTGCAGATCCCCATAAAGGCTACCCTACAGCGCATTGCCGAACTCGGAGGGGCAGAGACAACCTGTAATCAGACGGAAAATGCTCTGAGTGATGATATGATGTTCAATATGCAGTGCAACGAGAACATGCAGTTTGATGGTTTGAAGGAAATTTTCGTGTTACCGCGGGCACTAGGACAAGTCTGATGAGAAACAGTGGTGCCATGTCCAGCCAAGCGCTCAACACAATTTATGAACACGCACGGACGACTCTAGCATCGGAATATTCCCATTAGGATTTTTATGATTTAATTTAGAAGATAGCAATGGCATTCGGTGGGCTCCCCACTCCTCCTCTAACGTGCAATGGAGCGCTTGTGACAAAGAAACTGTATCGTTTGTGCTCGCGGCATAGGTCACTCAGAGCCTCAAGCTCAAACATCTCGCCTGGGTAATGGTTAGTGACATTGCTTGAACGACGCCGGGGCTTTGCTGTGACTTACCGATAGGCATGCCCCAACCACCCAGCATTATTTCGTGGAGCGTGTAGCCACTCAAACCTGCTTCCGGTGGTGAGTTGTAATTTGGGATGCGCTCCCATCCGGGTGCATCTCCCGCTGCCGCAGATATACCGCTGTCCCATAGCCATTTCGCCATATCACGGCATGTTTCGACTCCAACCCAGGTCTCTGGTTTCAATTTGCCAAAAGCTGTCTTCTCGTCATCGCTCAAGGCCTTATACCCAGCCCAGAATCCAGACCGTACGAAGAGGATATCTCCTTGTTTGATCTCAACGCCTTCCCACTCCGCGCACGCCTTCAGCTCGTTTAGAGAGATGGCGTGTATCGCGCCGTCGCCGACAAGCTTGTACTGGATACCCTTGGACTGAGCATACGCATAATAATCGAGAAGGACACCCCGCCCCGCGATAGCGCCGCTCTTTACCCAGGCTATGATGCAGTCAGCGACATGAAGCGTGTGTGTGTTGTAGTAGCCTGGACAACTTGCCATCGGTTCCCAGAATGGTAGGGTCTGGACTGTCTCCTGATATTTTGTCAAGAGTTACGCCGCCGTAGAAGCGATCGCCATCGAGGTACGACAGGTGTCTCAATCCGTCCCACTGCGCTCCTACTTGTGTGTTGAATTTCACAATATCGTCATGGACAGGTCTGCCAGCCCCGCGCTGGAAGATTGTTTGTTTAAAGTTCGAGCGACCTGATGTGGGATGGAATAAGACGTCGATGGGAGGGTCTAGTGTCACGCGTTGGCCCGTCTGGACTTCGCTTTTTACTGCTTGCAAGGTGTTTTCCGCAGTGAGAAGATTCAGCGAACCCAGCTGGTCATCGATGCCATACAATCCCCAAGCCGAAAATGCCGGGTCGCCATCGCGAAGTGGCAATGACTCGAATGAGGGACGCACTGGCTTCATGTCAACGGATAATGGGGAAAAAAAAAAAACTTCTTTTGGTCTTTCTCTCTGTTATTTTCCCTCGTGATTTATTTTTAACTTTTGTTTTATCCTTGCCTTTGTGTAATGTTGCAGTCTGGTGTTGGAAGAACAGTTGATAATCCCCCAGCGCAGCCCACTCGGTCGGTTACAACGACTCGTCATGTCGAAAGGAACTACACATTGTGTTCTCCTTTCCGACTCATACGTTTGCCAAATTTAGTCGACTCATCCGAGCGGAGATCACCGCAACCTGTGCTGCTCTCAATTTCGTTATTATTTATCGCTATTAACTCGTCAAGGTCCCTGAAGTCTGTTCAAGAGATCTAAGCTCGTCACTCAATACTCTCAAGCATTGCTAGTTCTCGATCGCCAAGATGCCTCACGATGGTAGCAGTAAAAGAGACTGGAAGTCGATGGTATTCGACCACGAAATTGATGAGCCTCGCCCTATCAAAGTGATCTGCATCGGTGCAGGTATCTCTGGAATCCTCAACGGCATCCGGCTGCCTCATCACATTAAGAATCTTGAACTCGTCATCTATGAAAAAAACCACGACCTCGGAGGAACGTGGTTGGAAAACATGTTAGTCTGACTTAGACATCCCTTAGTGCATACCTCGAGAGGGTATGGAAATGAACTTGATCATTGCTGACTGCATCCTCTTCAAGTTATCCTGGCGTTCGCTGTGACATTCCCAGCCCAGGGTATCAACTCACATTCGAGAGCAATACCCAATGGAGCGAGTTCTACGCTTCCGGTCCTGAGATCCAGCAATACATGGTCAACTTAGCTAAGCGTTACGATGTTTATCGCTTCTGCAAGTTTAACCACACCATGACCTCAGCCGTATGGCTAGAGGACATTGGTAAGTGGGAGGTGACAACGCACAATAGCAAAACGGGAGAGGTATGCTATATGTTTTCTCTTATAACTCTGCGGCCTTGCTCATCGTGAAAATAGGACGTAGTGGACAGAAGCGATGTTCTCCTGTTGGGAACTGGTCTGTTGAATAAATTTAGCTGGCCGAAGATTCCGGGAATCGAGGACTTCCAGGGAACCAAGGTGCATTCAGCCAATTGGGATCCAAGTCTTGACCTCAAAGATCGTGAGGTGGCACTGATTGGAGCCGGCTCAACAGGTATTCAGATTCTGCCAGCCATTCAACCCATCGTCAAGCGTGTGGACCACTACATGAAGGGGCAAAATTGGATATCAGAGCTGGGAATTGGCGGCGACGAACTTGTCAGGCGTCAAGCTGTTGTGCCTGGAAACTGTGAGTAAAAACCCGTGCATGTTGAGAATAGGACGCCTGACTGACAAATTCGAAGTTTCCCATAGTCAAGAGGAACTTGATACTTTCAAGGACCCCGAGAAGTACCTCGAGTTTAGGCGAAAGATCGAGGGCGACATCATGCAGCCCCCTCTGGCCGCTTTCATAGGCACCAAGGAGCAAAAGGAGTTTCATGCCATGAGCAAGAGCCATATGGAGAGAAAGCTCGCCAAGAGAGCCGATATCCTCAAGGCGCTGATGCCTGATTGGGCGCCAGGATGCCGACGCCTCACCCCAGGCCCTGGATATTTGGATGCTTGCTGTGAAGATAACGTCGACTACGTCAGCACGCCCATCAAGCGCATTCACAAGGACTCCATCGAGACAGTTGACGGAAAGGTGCGAAAGATTGACGTCCTCATCTGCGCCACCGGATTTGATGTCACCCGGCAAAGTGGCCCCACGATCAAGGGCCAGGGAGGCGTGAATTTGTATGATGTATGGGATCCATTCCCTCTGGCATACATGTCCATATGCCCACCCAAAATGCCCAACATGTTCATCTACTTTGGACCCAATGGAGGCCCCATGACTGGCAGTACTATGCTGATGCTGGAGTGGGTTTGCGACTATGCTACGGCGGCGATCTCTAAACTTCAGAGGGAGTATTACCGCTCAATGGTAGTCAAGCCTTCGGCTTTGGATACTTGGAGCCGTCATGTTGGTCTCTTCTTCGACAAGACTGTCTTTACCTTGGGCTGTGTCTCATGGTTCAAGCGAGGCACCGAGAAGGGGCGTGTGGTAGCGAACTGGCCGGGATCAGGAGTCCACTCTCACAAGACGCTTCGAAACCCGAGGTGGGAGGACTTTGACTACGAAACCATGCCTGAGATCGAGGAGAACTTCCTGGGTTGGTTGGGTAATGGCTTGACCACTGCTCAAATCATGGGCGAATACGCGACCGATTATCTCGACTACAAGAACAGCGTTGACAAGCCGAAGCCTGTGAACCCGGAAATCTCTGTGTCAGCACCATTCCCGCCCAGAGCAGCAGGAAGCGAGGTAAAAGTGCACGGGGGTGGAGTGAACGGGGATGGAGTGAATGGAGCGAGAGTCTAGACTACAAAGCGTCCATAGACAAGCATTTGAGCCATAGTTAAGTACTTATCGAATTTCTTTCCTCGGTATTAGATAGAATCTATCTACAACTATTTCGTACAACAATGCCAGGTCCATGATTTCATATCCTTCAATCTGGTTCGACGAAATATATACAGTTGGCTTTCTGTGCTGCGTAATCAATCGCTAGCAACGACCGAAACTGTGAGTTTGCACCGGGGCCACAATGATCTTTTGCTCATAAAACCGCTTTCATAATGCGAACATGGCAGCTGGCCATGATACGAGGTCGCCCGCATCGCGCGAAACACTCGTGGAACTGCTCAACAACGAGCTGTCTAGCTGATAGCTCGTTCTCCGCCGCTTCGCGGAGCATGAATCTAACAGCGACTGGGTGAGCTCGTCGAGATCGGCGTATAGCTCAGGATATTCGGCCAGGGTGTCATGGTGTCCAGCGTCAACAATGACTGGTTCTTGCTCAGTCATGTTCGGCATAGGTAATACGTGAATTGTCCCAGCGCCTGCCGTGGCGTCCGAGAAGCCCGGATCTGCCGCCTCTGGCGGGGCGTTGAGAGAGAGATCAGGCGGTGTTAGAAGCGGCTCGATACTATCCTGACCGCAATTGTACAAGTTAAACATAGGTGACTGAAGGGCTGCTGTGATAAGGTCGTCATCGATTGTCATGCGCTCGCTTACTGGTGCCAAGTTGGCAGCCCGTATCGAGGCTTCAGAGGGACTTTCAGTAGCGGCAGTTCCGTGTCCGTGCATGTGAATTTCAGGACCGACAGAAATGTCATCGGACAAGACATATGGTGCAAACTCGGGGAATTCGGTAAGAAACCACGGGTTGGTACGGAGACAATCGAGGTCATGGAACCAAGCCTCCGCGTCGGCATGTAGCTCCAGTTCCGCTCCGTTTGCGCCAACACGGATGAGGGACTCAGCAGACGGGCCTGCCGGCGGGCAAATACGTATATTGTGGACAAAGGAACTGTATAAGTTTCGGTCTTGATAGTCCTTCCATCGGTCTACGAGTAGGTCTCGAACACCGGGCCTGCACCTCCAAGTTAGCTCATGAATTCGTAAGGGAACCAATATAAGGCGTGAAAACCGGCCACTGAGCTTACCAAGGAATGAAGTCGATGAACGACGGGTGAGGCTTCAACATCTGAGAAGGTACTGGCCAGTACCAGGACGGGCATGCGGCCAGATGCTTGGGTGTTGGGAATACCAAGACCATGAGAATGCGGTAGATGGCCCAGAACATGGCCAGGCGGCTTGATCTGGAGGGGTAATGCCAGGGACTTATGGTGAGAAAGGCGCAAATAGCCACCTCGCGCTTCGTGCGGTGGATGGTGGTCTCTTTTTGACGTGTCGGTGGCGGATTGTTCATCGTGATAGCCAACGGCCGGATCCCCGAGAGGTCATCTACGAGCATTTGCATTATACCAGGGGTGGACGTGAGGTGGTTTAACCTCTCTTTAGTAAGACAGACAGGCCTCCGGTGTACATGGAGAAGTCGAGAAGCCAGCTCCAAAGGTTCGCAGGCAGAGTGAACACCCTGGATCCGCCATTGGATGACGGCTTCAATGAAGACGTCCTTGTCGAGAAGGCAATCATCGGCAGAGCCCATTGCGGCAAAAATTTCAGGATAAGGTGAAGGGAAGCCGCTGCCAAACATGCGCGCGTCTAGTTCTTTGACCAAGTCAAGCTCGTTATGTTGACTCTCGGTGTTGTGGGGTGGGTTTGTTGCTCTAGGGACGTCCGCTGTGCTTCCACCGTCTGCTGAATCAGAGTCGCTCTGGTGTGGACGGTCCCGTAGCCGGAGCTGGCCTACGGACGAAGAGTTGTTATTTTGCTCAGAAAGGCTGCCATATGTACTTCCAGAGTCGACAAGCTCGGTGCCGTGCTCACGGCTAAGTCCAAGCGCGCCGCATACGGCGAGGAGGCGTTGACGAAGGGAGTCACGCTCCTGCTCAAGTTGACCATTCGTCTGTAATAGCTCCTGGACCAACTTGTCAGGTTGCTCGTCAACAAGCATGGCGAGACGCTCCTCAAGCGTGGCAATTGTCTGACGGGATCTGACACGGCTCTCCCGTACAAGCTGCCGGTCTGATGCACGCTTTCGGTCCAATTGTTGCTCGGTCAGCCTCTCTTTCCAAGATGATCGCGGCTTGGACGCCGCATCACTGCGTTTCCTGGGGGGCATGATAGGCAGTCTGGATTCGTGTCGTTATTCTATCGTACTCTGCTGCTGCCCTTGACGGATCGGTTAGGAGTCTGCGATGCAAGCGAATAATGAAGCGATATGTGGTTATAAGAAAACGAAACCCGAGATCTGAAATCTGAAAACTGGGGATAGGGATGAAATGACGAATTTCAACGTGGTGAAGGGATGCTTAAAAAGAGATCGCTGACCAGTCAGGGCGAACCCAATCCGGCTCAACGGACACATCAAGCATAATTTGAGGGCAATGCGGGGTAAACCTGGGGGAGGGTCATGTTTTCCAAGTTCTTGTGGGGTAGCGAGTCAGCGGTACTTTCCGGGACAGACAAAATCCGCCAACGCCCATTCGTTCCCTGACCTCCACTAGCCTCAACGAAATCAAGCATGTGAACACTTTGCTCTCATCGCCACCGGGCAACGGGCTTAGGGACGCTTGAAGAGTCCGACAGAGGTGCCGATCTTTGCCCAATGGGGTGTGGGGAAAATTGGCATTGCCTAGTGGCCAAACGCTATCCCAGGATTCTGGACCTCTGGACCGTTGGACCACGTCGGGGGCGCCAGGGATCGCGGCTGAAGAAATTTAACTGATCGGAATGAGGGCACGCTTGGCATTACACGCGAAATACAACGGGCTGACGGGCAAGTCGAAGGGCCTAAAAAAGAGGAGGGGAGTGTCCCCTCCTGCTCCTAGCATTGTCAAAAGCGTACAACAAGGGCTGGACCACTTGGTCCTCCCTTCAGCTGATGAAACAAGATGCTGTGGCTGATTTCAAATAGTTGTGCTCATTTGGCCATATAATTTGAGGAAGGGGGGAAAAACACACATACACACACACACACACACATACGCAAGAACACATCTTTATGAAGTTCCATACCCTATACACACCTATACACAGAATAACTTGATGGTATACCGGTACTGTAGCTTGACCTTGCACTTGCGGTTTATGCGCCTGGAAATAATAATCCAGCGACCCACTTAGGCCGAAGTGCTCAATACCGATATCGGTTTAAACCGGAGTGGGCACTCTTTCCAGGAAGATATTGAAGAACCTAGATCTTCTATCAAAACCACGCCAACTAGAGGTATCTGAGTATCGGGAGCTTTGGTTGGTCAACCACTGTGCCGCACCATCTTGACCCCCACCGCGTAGACACGAGGACAGCGCGAATTCACTGTTGATTCAGGGTCTAATTCCGGAATTTCGGGATCCAAGGGCCGAGTCCCTCGGAGGATCGGAAACACCAATGCTCCAAAACATCAGTAACCATACCGATTGGCTTGATGCATGCCATCGGTCATGTATAGCGCCGGAATACACGTGAAATTCTTGAGAAGATGCGCAAAAAAAACATTATAAGTACGAATATCCATGAAAGCGGGAGAAAGAGGCGTGAATGATAGCGACAAGCAAATCAAGTTATTGCTTGACCTGAATATTATTCCATTGCCCGGTTATCGTCTGCTCATTGCGTCTATTGTTTGCTGCTTCTTCAAGGACTTGAAGCCATATTCACTCAGTGAGATACTACGTGCGTCGGACAATCCATCTCTTCGTCGCAGCAGCATCAGAGTAAAACATCATGTCTAAGCGGCCTTTGGTTATTGCTGGTTGTTCGGGTGGTAAGTTTTCCTCACCCAACAAGTGGCAGAATTTCAATTGACTTGGCAAAGGCACCGTCGATAGGGCCCGAGCCTTAAGCGACCTAGCCAAGCTACCCGAACTCAACGTCATTGTTGGCGACTGGATGTCTGAGGCGGACATGGTCATCAATGGCGCTAAGCGAGCTGAATTGAAGCAGCTGAATGGAAACACTGAGCACCTTGGCCAAGTGCGTGAAGCATATCACGCCAATTTCGTTGAAAAGCTGAGGCCAGCGCTGCCGCACCTAGCCGCCAACAAGATCAAGGTTGCTTGCAATGCTGGCGGAAGCAATGCTCATGGTCTTGCTGAGGCTGTGAAAGAGATCATTGCTGAGCAGGGATTGTCGCTAACAGTAGGCTGGGTTGAAGGCGACGACATCACTGATGGTGTCCAAAGCCTCATCGCCTCCGGCAAGCACAAGCTCACAAACTTGACCTCGGGCAAGCAATTCTCTGAGTGGCCACACAAGCCCATCTCAGCTCAGTGCTATCTAGGCATCTTTGGAGTCGCACGTGCTCTCGAGCACTGCGATATCGTGGTGTGTGGCAGAGTGGCAGACTCTTCACTGTGCGTAGGCGCCGCAGCCTGGTGGCATGGTTGGTCCGAGAATTCTATCGATGAGCTTGCTAGTGCCCTCGTAGCTGGTCATCTTATCGAGTGCTCAACCTACTCTACCGGCGGCTGCTTTTCTGAGTTCAAAAAGTGGAAGGGAACAGCAGTTGATCTCGGATTTCCTATCGCACACGTCGATCATCGCGGAGGAGTCGAGATCACCCTTGAGCCTGGCAAAGACGGCGAGGTGTCCGTTGGAACCGTCACATCCCAGCTCGTTTACGAGATCCAGGGCCCGTTATACTTCAACTCGTCCGTTGTTGCTGATCTTGAGAATATTCAGTTGGAGCAGGTTGCCAAGAATAGGGTCAGAGTGAGCGGTATTATAGGCTTGCCTCCACCTACCACGACCAAAGTCGGCCTCACAGCACATGGAGGCAGCCGTGCCGAGTATCACATCTACCTGACTGGCCTGGACATTGAGGAAAAGGTGGCCATGACCAAGGCTCAGATAATTGCAGCCATGGGTCCGGAGAACGACAAAAAGTTCTCCCTCCTCGAGTTCCAGATAGTGGGACGTCCTGACCCCGAGGCCCGCACTCAGGATGCGGCGACGATTGACCTCCGTGTATTTGCGCAGGCGTCGGATCCGGAGCTGCTCGCACCGGAAAATTTCCTCACTTGGTGCAAAATGAATATCCTCCAGAGTTGTCCGGGTCTGACTCCGACTACCGATGCCCGTCAAGGTGTTGGAAAGCCATACTTTGAGTACTGGGTTACGTTGGTTGATCAGAAGCTAGTCAAGGAGAGAGTGCATTTACATGATGGACGCGTCCTGGATATTCCGTCGCCGTCAAATCCTAAGCAATACGACGGAGTGCAAAAGTCATACGACACTCAATATCCTCTTCCATCAGATACCTGGGGTCCTACAGTCCGCGCTCCGTTGGGTTCGGTCGTGCTAGGCCGCTCCGGTGACAAGTCGTCGGATGCGAACGTCGGCTTCTTCGTCAGACATAAGGACGAGTGGGACTGGTTACGATCGACGTTGTCCATCGCTTTCATCCGCGAGTTACTGGCTGACGACGACAAAGGCAAACCCATTGAGCGCTTCGAAATGCCTGGCATTAGAGCGGTGCATTTCCTGCTCAAGGATCATCTAGACCGAGGATACAGCGCTGGAGCGGGATTAGATTGTTTGGGTAAGAACTTGATAGAGTACCTCAGGGCCAAGCCTGTCCAAGTGCCTGTGAAGTTCTATGAGAGAGGAGTAATCTAGAGTAGAAACGCATTTGCTGTGAACAATAGAGAGGGACAAGGCATCAAGGTGTATCACCGAGCTCTATAGTTGCATGATTGTAAGGTCTACCTTCTAAAGAGACTACAAATAGATTATACATTTTGCATCAATTGATGAGTTTCCACAAGATTGGCATGTCCCTTACTGTGATGTATCATGGCTAATGATGAGCATGGGAGAATATCACCAAATTTGACCGCAGCCTACTTGACATCAAAAGTAGTCGGAGTCAAGATCATTGAATAGAGAATCGATGAGAAAAATCTTGTCAACCCTCGGGACATACTCAATCCATCAGGCCATTGTAGGAAACAAAAGGCCCAAGGGCTAATGTTTCCGGCCGGCCAAGTCAGTTGTCGAGTCGTAGGTGACGACTGAGTTGAACAGCCCTACCTACCCTATGGCAGCATTGGCAAAAAGTCTCGACGTTGATTAGGATGTAAATGAGTTCGCCCACCACATTCTGGTGTATCAATTTCAAGTTTCTCAATTCGCATCCGCCATTTCGCAAATATGGGTTCTGCGCCAGAGGCTACAGAGTACGACGTCATCGTCATCGGGGCAGGTTTTAGCGGACTCTATGCCCTGCACCGTTTCCGCCAACTTGGTCTCAAAGCACTCGTCTTTGAAGCTGGCGAAGATGTTGGAGGAGTCTGGCACTGGAACAGGTATGTGCGACCCGGCAAATATCTACAAAACAGCACGAGAGGAAACGTGCTGATTGTATGGATACAGGTATCCCGGCGCCCGCGTCGACAGCGAATGGCCATTCTACCAGCTCAGCATGCCCGAGGTTTGGCGTGACTGGAACTTCACCGAACGATTTCCCTCCTCGGAGGAGATTCGCGACTACTTTGCACATGTCGTCAAGGTCTTGGATCTGCGCAAGGACATCAGGTTCAACGCCCGCGTGAACTCGGCAGAATGGTCTGAAGAATCAGGCAGATGGACAGTCAAGACCGAGGCTGCTCATCAAGCCACGGGCAAATATCTTTTCCTGTGCAGTGGCCTGCTTCATCGCAGACATTACCCCGAGTTTCCGGGCTTCACCAAATACAAGGGTATTGTGCACCACTCAGCGTTCTGGCCGGATAACGTCGATACCAGCGGCAAGAAAGTCTGTGTCATCGGTGCGGGCGCTACAGGCGTCCAGCTCGTTCAGGAGCTTGCTAAGACGGCAGAACATCTCACCGTTCTAATGCGACGCCCAAGTTTGTGTCTACCCATGGGAAATAGAAGCATCTCAGTCTCTGAGCAGACAGCTTGGAAATCATTCTATCCAGCACTGTTCCGCCAGGGCAGACTCTCCGGAGGAGGCTTGCCGTTGACGCCACCAAAGGGATCCATTTATGACCTAACAGACGCTGAAAGAGAGTCCTACTACGAGAGCATATGGAAGTCCGCTTCCTTCGGGTTTGGCGGCGCCAACTTCCCGGAAATCTTCAGCGACATGAAGGCAAACCGTATTGCCTACGACTTTTGGGCCAAGAAGACGCGTGCGCGTATCTCAGACCCAAAGAAGCGCGATCTCATGGCTCCTATTGAGCCACCGTATCCGATCTTGACCAAACGATGTCCATTGGAGCAGGACTATTACGAAATGCTGGATAAGCCAAGTGTTGATATTGTGAACCTCAACGAGAATACCATCTCAAGCTTCACCGAAACCGGTATCAAGTTCCAAGATGGGACTGAGAGCGACTTCGACTACGTTATCTTGGCTACGGGATTTGACAGCTTCACAGGATCGTGAGTCTTACTACCCTATCTTCTCCAAAACCTGAGACTTCTGGTTCAATCTAACTATGTTGATAGAGTTGCGAATATGGGACTCAAGAGCAAGGACGGCCGAGACATCAAGTCAATCTGGTCTGAAGACGGAATTGCTACCTATCTCGGGATGACGATCCGGGGATTCCCCAACTGCTTCATGAGCTATAGCCCACAAGGTACGCAGACCCATCAACGTCAACTATAGAGCTAAGAATATGCTAACATTTGTCTCTCAAGCCCCGACGGCTTTGTCAAACGGACCAACCATTCTCGAGTGCCAGGTCGACTTCGTTGTATCTGCCATTGAGAAGCTCGAGGCAGAGAAAGTCAAGTCTATCGAGCCATCGTCGGAGGCTCAAACTGGATGGGGGGACATGATCAACGAGACAGCATCGAAGACATTGTTTCCTCTCACCAACTCATGGTGGAATGGAGGCAATATCCCCGGCAAGAAAGTCCAGTTGCTTTCATATGTCGGGGGCATCGCTGAATATGAGAAACAATGTTTAGATACGTTGGCGGACTGGAAGGGTTTTGAGATCAAGAGTGCGAGTTAGATAGATCAGGTATCCCATTTAGGAGTATCAAAACATAGTTCGCTGGTTTTGTCATGTTTATAAAGCCATGCTACATCATTGGAGACGATATTGAGTATGATCCTCTTGATAATGACCCTGCCATGTCTTCGTTTAAAGCCATGCTACATCAATGGAGATGACATTGAGTATGACCCTCTTGATAATGACCTTGCCATGTCTTCATCCAGAGCTATGCTACATCAATGGAGCCGATATTGAGTATAAGCCTCTTAATTGTGGCCCTGCCATGTCATCGCATATCAAACGGAGTAGGAAGCGAGTAACCTAGATAGTGTAAACCAAAGATGTAAACATCAGGATCACAGAGGCAAGGCGCAGAATTGGGTAGGACATTCTCAAACATAAGCGACCAATTGTAGCTCTGCGATTTCACATAATCGCTTGCGTGGCATAGTTGTTTTCTTGTTGCCACTCTTGCGCTACTGTACAAGCTCAGCAACCTACTCCCAAGTTCGTGGAGCTCCGATTCGTATGAAGAGGTGATCACTACACAGGAAATGGCCACTCAACATGGTACGATGTGCAACAGGGATCGGTTCGAGCTGTCAAGATGCAAAACACTGCCCTGCTCTATCAGAACCCCGCCATACCCGAATAATTTGCCCCACAAGCCATCGTTCAGTAGGCGAGTCGAAGTTCACGAAGAATCGAGATTAGGTTTGTCGTGCCAAACGACTCGTTTTACCAAATATCCCAACTCATGAAATCTCCAGCCAAACGACTCGCATCTGCTTCGATCCAATTCAACAGCTGAAGGATAAGAATACTTCAGTGACTTTCAACATCTTTGCCAGAAGTACGTTGGACAAGACAGTTGTAAGCGGCACGCATAACCTTACACATGACTGCTCTTTCAAGCTCGATCCAAGCCTTGATTGCGCGGATCCGGGATTTGCCACCACTCGCGATTCTTTTTGTCATTCCCTTGTTAGGCTTATTCAAGACCCTTTTTCTACATGCGCGAAAACGCTATCCGGATGTTCCTTGGTTGAGGCTTGATGGCTCTGCAAAGGATGGCGATGATGCCAAAGCATTTGTCCGCAATGGCCACGAAGTAATCGTTTCAGGTTATCACAAGGTAAACAAGGATCATTCCATTCTTTTTTTCTACCGAGCGACTATGCAAGGTGTCTAACATCAGAATCAGTATACCAAGAATGGAGAGAGTTTCTTGATGAGAACCCCAGAAGGCGGCCAGTTCGTCTATCATCCCAGGTACATCGAAGAAGTTCGCTCCGCTCGCGAAACAGACTTGTACAACCTGCCTGCGAATAACGACCTTATGCAACTCCGACATACCATGCACAAAGTCCTTGAAGTCGATCAATACCATTTCAATGTCGTCTCAAAGCAGCTGACACAAAGTTTGGGTAAGCACCGAGTCTTGCTTCCGTCCTGGAAGAGAGAACAAAAAGAGAATACAGAAAAACGAGAGAGTGAGACAGAAGCTTACTCTGTCCAGGTCCGGGTCTGCCCCATATCGTTGATGAGTGCAAGGGCGCCTTTCACGACATCATTGGCGAGCCTCGAGGTGAGCCCCCCATGAATACCTCTGAAGCGCTTCTAGGTTTATACTGACGCTTATGTAGAGTGGAAATCCTTCCACATGTTTCCTACTGCCTTCCAACTGACGACTCGAACGGCAAACAGGCTGCTTTTTGGAGCAGATCTTGCCCGTAATAAGGAGTTTTTGCAACTAGCCATCGACTACAGTGATACCTTTTTCGCCGGAGCCAACACTATTCGACATTATCCAGAGTGGTTCAAGCCCGTGGCTATGTACTTCAAGACAGGCATGTACGCACAGATGCGAATCGCTCGAAAGCACTTGTACCCGCTCCTCGAGTCGCGCATCTCTGCTATGAACCAAGCCAAGGCTTCCAGAAAGCAGGCTGAATTCGACAGAAACAAGCCTGCTGATGTCGGTAGGTTCACACTTCTAGCCCATGGAATATACCCGTGCCGCGAATAACGCCTGCGATCCAGTTCAATGGGTGCTAGACATTACACCTCCCGAAAAGGTTGATAAAGAGATGTTGACCATCAGATTGCTGCACATTCTCGTTGCTGCCGTGCATACGAGCAGTGTCACATTTCTCAACGCTGTTTACGATTTGTCCACACACCCCGAGATCCATGACGAGCTGAGACAAGAAATCATCGACGTTTTCACTCAAGACGACGGAAAATGGTCCAAGCAAGGGTTGACGAAGATGACTAAACTCGATTCTTTCCTGAAAGAGTCTGCTCGATGGCATCCTATGCAAGCTGGTGAGTGAAATAGTCATATCGTGGTGCAGCAAGGACCTAATCAAGCCCGAACAGGAACAATGGATCGCATTGCGATGCGCGACTATACCTTCAAGGACGGAATGACTGTACCCAAGGGAACTTATATGCTCACACCGTCCTCGGCGTCCAACTTTGATCCCGATGTTTGGGGGCCAACTGTCGGTGAATTCGATCCTTGGAGATTCTATAAGAAGCGTCAGGAGCCTGGCCAAGCAACCCAACATTCGCTTGTGCAAACGTCACCAGAGTTCACATACTTCGGGTAAGTCATGGCTCCCATTCGTGAACGCATCATAGCTGATCGGTTTATAGCCACGGAAAGCACGCCTGCCCTGGTCGTTTCTTTGCCGCAAACGAACTCAAGGTTCTCCTGTCTTATAGCTTGATGAACTACGATATCAACCTTCCTCCCAACGAGCCACAGCCTGAGTTGATGTGGTTTTCTGGAAAGACAATGCCAGCCATGCGGACAAAGGTCAACTGGAGGAAAAGACAAAACGTAGTCTTGCCGTGGAACGATTTGTTGGTCTAATTGTAAAAGATATATTATTATTTTCTTAGCGTCAAGTGTTGGTCAGGTATGCAAATTGAAAGTCAAGTTGCAGTATTCAGTTTGAGCATCGAAAGCCTTATATGAAGTGATGTGCGTCTCCTGGGGTGTCTCCCACTTACGATGCCGAGATCTATCGTTCCTAAACGTTGGATCTCTCAGGATGCAACTTCCATGGAGTGGAAGTGGCGATGAGACAAGAGTGTACCCAATCCGATGATAGCAAGAACTCCCAATGGTCTTGTCTGTAATCAGATCTCAAACTGATGTATTCCTTGAAGGATCTAGTTGCTGGCAGTCACATTCATATGTTTCAGGGAAAGGTTGGATGGCTATTACTGTTTTGAACATTTATATAATTCTCTTGACCTTCTTCTATCGACTATCTAGGTGGATCTGGTGTAAGTGAGACCACCATCCACCATGATGTTGACCGCATTTACATGGCTGCTCTCTGGGCTCAGAAGGAAGCTAATGACACTAGCTTGTTCCTCAGGAGCAGCGTAAACCTTGAGGGGTACAGGCTTAACGAGTTCCATTATCTCGGTTCCCATTACATCCTTTTGGTCCTCGGGTGCTGCCGCCAGAGCCATCGTCGTCATGGTACCTCCTGGGGCAACAGAATTGCACCGAATACCATGAGGACCGTAGTAGTAGGCACCGTTTCGAGTGATTCCAATCACGGCATGCTTCGTGGGGCTATAGGCTGCGAAGCCCATGCCTATGACGCCGGTTGTAGACGAGATATTAACAATCGAGCCACGCTGGGGGTTTATCGGAGCCGCTGGGGCAGGTGTCAATGCAATCTCCCGTGGTTCTTGTGACTTCATTTGTAGCGCTTCGTATTTTTGGCAAAGCCAGAGTCCTCGTTGGTTGGTGTTAAAAACACTAAGAATTATATTAGTACAGCTCGGTGGGAGAGGGAAGGGCAGGTGGGTGGATAAGGTGTCCGAGAACAACGCACCTTTCGACGATATCTGTGGTGACTTTGCTCTCGTCGTCTCTCAATTCATTTCCATCCGGGCAGATGCCGGCTATGTTCGCTGCGTAGTCAAGTCGACCCCATGCTTTGACGGTCGCTTCCACCATACTCTTGATATCTTCTTCCTTGTTGATATCGGTCCGATGAAAGATGGCATCGACTTTGTAGTCGCGCTTGATTTCCTCTGCGAGCTTCGTGCCAGAAGCCTCATTCCTGTCGGCAATGAGAACGTTGATTCCTCGACTGGCGAGCTTTCGGACTGTTGCCGAACCGATTCCACCGGCTCCGCCAGTGACAATGGCTGTCCAAGGGATCTCTTGAGTTTGCGACATGTTTGAATTATAATCAATACCCTATACGAGCTGGGTCAATAATGGTGCACTCTGAAGCGTCTTACCCATCCAGGTTTTAAGAGTTCATTCTCAAAACCTGTCGAGTCGTGAATGACGACATGGAACCAACATTTCGAAAGCCGTATTTTCGAAAGAAGCGATGGTTCGGACCAAATTATGTTTACACAATGCAGTGATGCACCTGAATTTCTCGGAAGCGGTTCTATGACCTTATACCAGGAATCTCGATAATTTAGTCACTATTTCACATTGTTGTCGTGGGCAAGGCCGTGTAAACAACTATGAAGACGAGATGTGAGCCAAGCGTTCCCTTCTGGTCAATCACAGCTATGCATCACTTCACGTTTGCCAAAGAATCTACACACAGCTATATGTGTCGCAAATCGAGCAACAACACTAGACGCGTGGTATCAATTGCGGTTACAAAACATATAACCAAGCTACTTTCTCAGGCTAGACATGATGAAACTTCCAAGAGTGATGTAATAGATGGTTGGACTAATGGTATGTCACATGTGTCCTGCATGGATCATGTTCAGATGGCGTCCGGGCGCAGAACCATGAATCGCCGGGGTGAATTTGAATCACCATACAGGGTCTCATTGAATTACAAAAATGCACTGCATGTGACAGGACTCGTGAGCTCTGGTTGTGGGGACTTTCATCGCGTTATCAATTTCATGTTTTAGTCTAGTTACTTTGTCTGCATCAGCAGTCGTTGTTCACGACTCGTAGCAGCCCGGTAGCTGCCGCTCCAATGTGGGGAGCACTTTGTCAAGGCCAATGTTCCAGATATACGTACAAGATGAAAACAAATAAAGTCTCTAGCTACACAGGGATTGTATGTTTGGGATTTGAAGACGATAACGATCTACACCCGTCACTATGGCTTTACCAATTGATTCTCCCGCCAGCATAGAAACTCGGCTCTTCATTAACAATGAATTCTTCGAGTCCAAACAGGGAAAAACATTCCCAGTAATTAATCCTGCCAACGAAAAGGTAGTTGCCCAGGTCCATGAAGCTGGGGCCGAAGACGTGGATCGGGCCGTGGAGGCAGCAGAGAAGGCGTTCCCTGCCTGGTCTGAGCTGGGCGGTTTTCAGAGAGCCGCTTACTTCTATAAGCTGGCAGATTTGTTCGAGAAGAATCGCGATCAGCTTGCTTGGTTGGAAGCTCAAAGCATGGGCCGGCCGATCAGCCGCTACAGTGAGCTCTAGTCAAGTTTCCGATCTACTTATGCATGCGCTTATGCTTAGAATAGACGAACCCATCGCCGCGGCAAGTTTCTTAAGGTATATCGCTGGAAAGGCCACGGACATTCAGGGCGAGTCGTCCCTTCAAACTCAGGGCTTTGTGTCTGTTTCCCTTCGACAGCCATATGGCGTGTGCGCAGCCATCACACCATGGAACGCACCAGTGACCATGCTGTCCTTCAAAGCAGCACCAGCATTGATCGCAGGCAACACTATGGTTCTTAAATCGTCGGAAAAAGCACCACTGACATCTCTCTACCTGGCTAAACTATTCAAAGAAGCGGGCTTCCCTCCAGGTGTCTTGAACGTGTTAAGCGGCTTCGGCCAGTCTTGTGGCGAAGCCCTAGCGTCTCACATGCGCATCCGCAAGATATCGTTTACCGGATCAGCAGTTGCTGGCCGTGCTGTTAAGAAGGCTGCCGCATTGTCAAACCTGAAACACGTAACGCTAGAGCTGGGGGGTAAGTCCCCTCTTGTCGTGTTTGATGATGCAGACATTTCCAAGGCAGCCAAGGCAGCCAGCGCCTCGATTCTCCTCAACAGTGGACAAGCATGCATCGCTAGTTCGCGCGTCTATGTTCAGGAAAAGGTTGCTGACGAATTTTGCCGTGAGCTTGTCAATGCGATCCGAGAAAATGGTCTCAACCCTTCAGATAGCAATGACCCCCTGAACCCTGCAACCAAGCGCGGACCCCAGGCCAATCAACAACAGTTTGAATCCATCCTGAAGTTCCTACAAGAAGCAAAGGATGCCAATGTGAAGGTCCTCACTGGAGGTCAGGCTGAGGCTGGAGGTGGATTCTTCATCGAGCCAACCATTCTCTACCAGCCGGGCGAGGAGAGCCGGGTCATGCGAGAGGAGATATTCGGCCCTGTCCAGTGCGTCTCTACGTTCAAGGACGAGGACGAGGTGCTCCTAAAGGCAAACAATACTGAGTACGGCCTCTACGCCAGCGTTTTTACCAAGGATATCTTCAGGGGCCTGAGGTTCGCGAAATACTTCGAGTCAGGTAATGTAGGTGTCAACGTAGCTAGCCCCTGGATGACCCACGACATGCCGTTTGGAGGAGTCAAGCAAAGCGGAGAGGGAAGAGAACTTGGCAAATATTCCATCACCGAGTGGACTGAGGTAAAGACGGTGTACTTCTCAATGAACTAGAAGCTTGGTTATGACAAAAGGTGTCTGCAGTTTAACTCTGATACTGGGAGGTTGCCAGGATAATTAGATTATTAAGCTAAGAACATTATTTAAAAAAAAAAAAAAAAAAAAAGTAAACTATCTAAAATTTCTCAGTCTCTCTCTCACACCATTTCCAGAACTTGACTGATGCACTATCCTGCCTATTGACGGTAGGCTCGCAATTCTTCTGAAGGTCTTCCCTCAGCTCAGCGATACGACCCCAGGGAATTACATAACTGCCGCTCTTATCTAGCGTTATATCCTTGGACCATCCGGCGAATAATTCCGTGTATGCGCCGTAAATCGAGGGGTGGCACATTGCATACTAAGGTTGAGGCTTGAGTTAGAAATCACGTTTCAATTGACATTTTTCGGATGGCTTACAATGATGATTTTCTTGACCCGTCCGAAATGGCGTTGCAGGTTGGTCCTAAGATTTCCCGGATTCCATGCCTATCGAGTTGGTGAGTATAATGACAGAAACGGTAATGAAACCATGGAGATATGAACATACCACACTGATGATTCCATCGCCCCTCAATTCACGAGCCAATTGCGCAGCAAGCAGAACATTTCCAGCCTTTGACTGGCCATAATTGAGATCCTGACTCTCGTGAACCACTGGGGCACCATCTTGGCCGATTGCTACACCGTCTGGGGGTGAACTCATTTCGGCCGTCAGAGAGCCAGCCCAGGTCACACGAACCAAGCCAGGGGGCGAGCTGGATGCTGTCTTCCGCAATATCGGGAGCAGATACTTGGTGAACAAGAATGGTCCGAGACAATTCGTTCCCATCTGCAGCTCATACCCCTAATGGTGTGGTTAGCCTAGGCCCAGCTCTGATCGAGATATGAACCATGCAAGGTTCTTATCGGGGAGTATTGGGCTTACCTGTACCGTCTTGGATCCAGCTGGAGGGGTCATAACACCGGCGTTATTTGTCAAAACATCGAGGCGAGTCTCTTTCCTCGTGAACTCCTCCACGGATTGCTTGATGCTAGATAGGTCCGACAGATCTAGCTTCAAAAATTGGAGACGTCCTCCAGACTTTGGTGAGCGGGCCTTCAAAGAGGCAATTGCCTCCTCGGCCTTGTCCTCACTTCGTCCCGCGATGTACACAGTCCCATTACGCCTATAGAGAATGTTGGATAGTTCAAGACCGACACCTGAGTAGCCACCGGTAACAATGAAAACCTATTGATGGATATCAGCTAAGTTATTTTCATCAAGTACGAGAACAGATTGTTTTTTACCCTTCCACTTTGGTCACCGAGATTCTCCTCCGTGAGAGGAGGTTTGGGGATGTTGAAAGACTGATTGAAGAAAGGCGAAGGCATCACGAAATGTTCAGAGCGGCCGAGGCTAGCCGAATATGCTTCAAGCTCAATACTTGTCCAAGGGAAAATTTATTTGGGGAGACCGGATGCAAGAAACTAGCTAAAATCTGTCTTGGCCATTCTTATAAACCATCGTTCAATTGTCCGTGACATGGATGGCGATAATGGGTGATGCAAAGTCGCAATCACTCTGCCACCGGACATAGTTGATGGGTCGGGCCCGTCAAATCCCCGATAACTCCGTGATAGCAGCTCAAGATGAATGAGCACGTCTCTGATATACCCTCGAGCCTGAATTTAAAGGTGTCCATTCGCGGCAATCCTGGAATCATTCGCATTTTGAGGCTTTCATTCCGCAGCATCGTACGGAGTATTTAGATGCATGTTCCGGCTTTGATGGATACTGCCAGCGCTCGTGTTCCACAGCAAACGTTGATCAAAGGACGATTTCCTTCTGCCCCACTGCAGCTTTTCCGTGGCCCGCAAGTCCGAGTCGTGCATTCCGACATAGTCTTGTTCAACACCATCAACGGTTCAATTCACTTAAGGTGGATACATCATTCTTGTGACCCCTGTATAGTTGTACAAAGAGCTGGTACAGAACGTGTTTCCTCCCAATAGTTTCATAGGTGTTTCGCAACAAAAATTATAACCTTACCACTTTCGAACGTCGCCCAACATGGAAAAGATTCCGAAGAAGCACAAAGGCATGACTTCAAACCAATAGACAGGCGTAGACAGAATCACAGCTGACCTGACTGGCCAAAGCCATCATATACTCAAAGCCCGGTACAATCAAGACCGAGGTCGTCGAAGTCGATACACCCTCTCCAGGATACGGAGAGGTTCTCATTCGATTGTATGCAGGCCTGGTTACTACACACCTCCGCGTATGCTGACAAGCTCCAAGAACTTACAGTGGTGTTTGCCATACCGACTATGCATTCATGATGCAAGCCTACGGCCATATGCCGGACCCAACTCCAGTCGGTCAAGTAAGCCTCTTCTTCGCCGTTTATTGGTCCCATGTGAACCTTCAATTAACCTACGGTTTGTGACAGATTGGAGGCCACGAAGGTGTTGGGTCTGTTGTGCAATTGGGAGAAGGTGTTGACAATGTCGCCGTAGGCGACCGGCTTGGTGTGAAATGGATCACTTCAGCATGTCTTACCTGTGGCGAGTGCCTAGCAGGCTTTGACAATCGGTGCAAGCGACGTAAGGTATCGGGCTACAAGACCCCAGGGACATTCCAGCAATACATAGTTACGGATCCCAAGTACGCTACGCCTATTCCTGACAAGCTGAGCTCCGAGGCTGCAGCTCCCCTGCTTTGCGGCGGTGTTACAGTCTGGTCTGCACTGCTAGCCTCCGGGGCTAAGCTCGGTGACTGGTTGGGTGTTTCTGGCGCTGGAGGAGGTCTAGGCCATCTCGCAGTCCAGTACGCCAAATCCTTCGGAATGCAAGTAGTGGCCGTCGATCACGGGTCCAAGGGCGAATTTTGCAAGAGTGTGGGTGCAGATGCCTTCCTGGATTTCACCAAGTTCGGTCCTGGTGAGCTTGCGGCGGAAGTCAAGAAAATTACCAATGGCGGTTGTCAAGCTGTGCTGGTGTGCAACTCCAGCTCAAAGTCATATGATGAAGCCTTGAGTCTTCTTCGATACGCGGGCACCCTCGTTTGCGTTGGTATTCCGGAGATTGATCCCCACCCGATGCCGGATACCGCTCCATACAAGCTCATCATGAATCAATGGACTATTCGAGGTAGGTTTTGTACTTTCAAATCTGCGCATTGAAAGTGTCTCCCGAGTGCCAATACTGACTATCGGATAGGTGCTGTAACAGGCAACCGCATAATGGCCGTGGATTGTCTGCTTCCAGCGGCGACCGGGCAAGTCAATCCTGCACTAAAAATAGTGCCCATGGACCAACTAACAGAGGTAACACGTCCTGACCCTTTTTTTTTTTTTTTTTTTTTGAATGACATCTGACTTTCTTGGCTGTAGACATTTGAAGCGTTCAAAAAGGGGACGATCAACGGAAGAGTCGTCTTGGACCTGAGCTGAGTGGGTGCCGAGATTGCTTGACGATAATTGTCAATGTCGATATCTTGGTTTACTGGAAGCCATGACACAGATTATCTATAAGTAGAATTGCTTGCAGAATAGTCGTTGCTATTTTGGCATGACACGGCAAGAGAGCACAGTTCCGTAGCTTTTGGATGTAGTGTCTCTTTCGTGTGTCCTATAGCCATATTGGATATCGTACAACTCAATTCATCACTTCAAAGCAAGAGCCAAGGTTGCGTCCCGATAGGTTAACATGGCCCAGTTGAATGTCAGTTGTGTGTGTGGATTGGTATGACCCCTGGGACCTCTAGAACCTCTAGAGAAGCACTGTCAAACAGAGTGGACCGGTTACCGAGAGCAATGCATCAAATGGGAGACTTATGTAACCCGTGATTTTTATCAACCTAGATCAGACGATAATATGTGTTTTGCTCACGTAGTGATTCTACAGACCAATCATCCAGTCTTAGTACCTCTCATCGCTCGGAACCTTGCTGGCGCTGAAGCCCCAAGGAATACCAATTCCGTCCTGAGGGTCCGTCACAATCATCTGGTCACTGCGGGCAATGATCCTGACACCCTGAGCTTCAAGGTGAGATGCTACCTTTGCCAAGTCCTTCACCTTCCACGTCAGGGCGTGATAAACATCTGTCCTCTTATCGCTTCGCGATTCGAAATCCCGCCAAGCATAACTCTCCTCGTCGGTTGGAACAGCGAGCTCCTGAATAGCGTCCGAAAGTGCTATAAACACGCTTGACGTGCCACGGATCGTGTTTTTATCTTCGTGAATAACCTTTCCGCCTAGGACGTCTCGATACAAGTGAAGTGCGCGATCCAGGTTGTTTGTCAAGATAGTATGGTGAGAGCAGTATTGTACGCCTAGACTGCCCTTGCCCACATCGGGGAGTAGCTGCCACCCAGGCTGCGTCCGTGGGTCATACCACCCGATACTCTCAACGGGATAGAACTCCAGGCGGATGCCGCTAGACTCTGGAGTCGTATAGAACAGTTTGGATGCTTTGAAACTGGCTGAGGGGCACTTGTCCGGATCAGAGGGCCGATTAGCCTGATCAGTAGGGACGACTCCTGCCTCCTGTACCAATTGGTAGATCCGATCGATGCCCTCAACTCCCCATCCAAATCCGTTCAAGTGAGGAGTTTTGACAGTTTCGTATCGCTGGACGCCATCAATTATATACTTGGTAGGATCTATACAATCGAAGAAGACATCTGCAATTGTAGTGAAGATGCAGTAGTCGATAGGATAAGTAGAGAATTTCTCATCCGGCTTCTTGTAGATGGAGCTTCGCCAGACGCTTTCGATACCGAAAGCGTTCTTGAAAAATGTCTCCGCAGCAGCGAGATCGGGGACCCGATGGCTGGGATGATACAGCTTGACGAGCTTGAAATCCATTGCTATCTGGTACGTCCTATGCTTGACTATGGTAGATGGTTGGACGGTTGGAAGGTTTGAGGCTGACGATGATCCTTTATATGGTTGCGGGATGTAACGAGTCGTTGTGGAACGATTCCCTTTCCATTGGTCCCTGAGCTTGCAGATTTCATCATGTCGAAGACGGAAATTAATGGAGAAGGGCTGTGGAGGAGCAGGCCTTGTGACAGCTGTGGAAGACATGTACGTCTAGACTCCGACATCGGTTAGGGAATTCGATCGCTGTTCGGTTCGAAATGACTATTCAAACGTTATCATTTTGGGGAGGTCCAAAATGATGTTCCAGAGAGTAACCGTCTCGAAGCAAATTGAGTTCACCATTCATCACTTCAGTGAATAGATTACGTGGGCGAAAAGCAACCATTTACGCAAAACCTTGCTGACAATGGTTCAATCACATTATCTACCCCTCTATCTCAATCAGTAAGCTATGCTGCTCTCCACCATAATTTCTAGGGTCTGGAGAGTTTTGATTGCAAATGACGACACACACGACTGTGCTGTTTGTCATGCCGTGGCTGCGACTTCAATGAGAAAAAAAGAAAAGACGGGTTATTGCATGTTTCGAGAGAGGGAGGTATACCTACCCTATTTCTCGCGCTTGGCAACTTGGGAGCAGACCCAGTCTTCAAACATGGACTTTGAGGTAGGGCGACCGAAACCAAAGCCTTCACTCCATATCATTTCATCATGGGCCTCGCCCTCAACGCGATGATATTTAGGTTTCAGACCCGCTTCCTGTGATAGACCAGAATTAGTAACATGCTCATCCGGAGATGGGAGTTGTTTGTGTACCTTCAAGTTGTCGACCCATTGCTCGATGTCGTCCACGAAAATCTCATCGGCTCCAGCAATTACAAACAAATCGATATCCTGCATTGGGCTCCACCAAGACCGCTGCGCTCCCAGTGGAAAGTTGTAGTTGTCTAAAGGTGCCTGTCCCAGGAAGTTTCGACTCCAAGTATGCAATGTGGGCTGAGATAAACAGTCTTTCAACCGATTTGCCTTCATAGAGTTGGATGAGAGGTCGAATGTCACCCATGGTGAGATCAACATGGTGCTGGGATGACCAACACCTGCTGTGATCTTTGGCAAACCATCTTGTGGGTGTGTCATGTGAGATAATAGGCCCAACGCCAAGTGACCTCCAGCCGAGTCGCCTGCAAGAAGAATCTAGATTCAGTCCCAAGAATCAGCCTCCAACGCTCCCATGTCATGTTGTATCACACTTACGTTACTTGTTGAGATGTTCAGCCGTTCGACGCAGTATTTGTATGCATGAATAGCTTGGCGTAATTGGTGTGGATATGTGGCATTTGGCGCCAGATCTGCGTCTCAGTTGGTAACGAGGCCCCCCCGATCTCCTTGAGCCGACATACCATATTCCACTAATAAGATGCCCAACGATCCACCTTTGGATTCAGCTGCCGAGACTAGATCCGAAGCAAGGACGAAGTGGCCTTTCTGTGCATAAGTCGCGTAACCGCCGCCTGATAAGTAAAATACTGTTAGATACCTTTATACCAGATCCTAACGTAGCGTTCGTCGCATCATACCATGGAGGAAAAGCAAGACAACAGGCGCTTTAGAATTTCCAATCCAGTGGCCTTGGGTACCATCATCGAAACGTACGCTATTCGGTTGGAGAGAACGTTCCTGGACCGTGGACTTGTAATTGTCTTCAGTTCCCGGGGTAATGGATCTGTAATTTGGTCAGTATGACCATTTTTGTAAAAGCAAAAAACAGACGGACTGTATCTGCAACGCGGTGAGAAATCTGGAGAAGGTCCTCATAAAATAAAGATTGAAGCGCAGTTTGTACGTGGACGCCTTCGATCGCCCAGGGAACGCGTTGGTCACCGCCCCAACCAAGACGCTAAACGCTGCAAATGTTCAGTTCTAGATGTTCACAAAAGTTTTTAAAAAAAAACAATGGACAAGGTCCCTCACCTATTCCTACTCCTCCCACAACCAGATTAACCTTTTCTCCGAAAGAAAGCTTTTGCGCCGCCATGACAAGTCGCAGAACCCAGTGTGTTGAGATGGGAGGTCAGGACAATTGGAAAACAGCTTTGCGCCTATGCGATATCAATTTATATACTAACGAGTCGTGGCATACGACCTTATCTAAGTCTGATCGAGCAGCAGCATCGACGTCACTCATCATCGGTAGGGGAGGACGGGGATCTTTAAATCATAAGTGATGGAGTATCTAAATAACATAGACTTCTCCGTAATGAAAATAATGCCACAAAACTGATGACGATGGGCAAGTCGACCCAGGCTGTGCTTTCACCAGGACTGTTTTATAGTGAGACCGGTACCCATTTTACAGTGAGGCCAGTACCCAGGTATTCGTAAAAGCACATGGACGGGTCGGGTCTGACACCGCCGTACTGCCAACACCACTAAATCACACAAAAGATCCGTGAAAGTGAACGCATAATGAATCTCAATTTTCTGCATTTCATCATGTACTCCATCTCATGGCTAGCGCATCATCATTTCAAAGCTACCAATAACATATCTAATCTTTGAATAGTTCCTTGTTGGTATTATATCCATACTCCAGCTTCCCGTGCCAGAAGTTATCGGTATCTTGCTTGCAGATGAACCAACTGTCATCCAAAGCTTTGACAACCTCGTCGGGAAGCGGGCCTCCTTCTAGATCATCCAAGTTTCGACCCAACTGATCGAGGCTACTGAATCCAGTGATGATTCCATCATTTCCGTCCAGGATCTTCAAATCGGAGTGATGCACAACCCAGCGCAGGGCGACACTAGCCATTGTCAGATTGTGCTTCTCCACCACAGGTGTAAGTATGTCGAGTGCCTGGAACTTGGTATCCTTGAAGTAACGAGATCGGTACATCTGGCCTTGCAACGAAGATTTGTCGCTGAAGCGGCCCTCCGCGGGTGTGTCACTCGATTTGTACTTGCCAGCGAGGAATCCGCCGGCCAGGGGGTTGAAGATGACGACATCGATGCCATAACGTCGGCAACAAGGGATAAGTTCCCCTTCGATTCCTCGGGCTGAAGACATTGTTAACATCTGGATGGTAACTTGGTGCCATCAACAAGGTGGCAAGGGCTGGTATGACTTACTAATTGCGTTGTAGATGCCTTGATAAATGGTAGGCCTCACCCAACCTCTTTCATTGCACAAAGTGACGACCTCGGCAACTTCAAACGCTGAAAAGTTGCTCAATCCCAGTCTTTTGAACTTTCCTTGGCGATGCAAATCGTCCAAGGCTTTGAAGGTCTCTGCGAATGGAGTAGACCTGTCTGGGGCGTGCAAGTAGAAGATGTCTACCGAGTCCGTCCCCAACTCTCGCAGCGATTCCTCACACTTCGCCTTGACGATTTCTGCGCGGTGAGATCCTTGTCCCATGGGATACCATTTTGTCGCCATGGACAACCCTCTCTCCTTCCATCGCGCATCTTTGCTGAAAGCTTCTTGCTTACCCCCGACATAAAGGCGCGCTGTGTCGACTTCGTGGTACCCTCTTTTCTGAAATAAGTCCAAGCAATCGTTGAATTCGTCCAAGGAAGTGATACGAGCGCCCTTGTCCTTTTCGGGTCCGACGGTCATAAGACCCAGGATGATTCTGCGTTGTTTGGTATCTTGCGCCATATTTTCAGTGATGGATGTCAATCGATGATGGAGTACCGTAGAAGCGGAATTAGTGTCATGAAATACATATTTCATCCATGAAGTTGATCCGTTATCTCCGGTTGCCGAAACCCACTTGATGACCAAGGACTCAAACTGTCGTAATAAACGAGCTGTCATAGCTTAGTGGCGGAACATTCCGTCTTCAACAAACTTGGTCCCTCCTAAAGACTTTTGACGTGCTGCAGGAAGAGGACACTACAGTAGGAAGAGCACTGCTCAGTGGTTCCGGTCGGGATCCCACGCGAACGGCAGCTGATCTGCACCGATATCAATTTATCTCTATACATATGTTGATGGTCGGTGTTTTTTTTTCCGGCTAAGCCAACGGAATACGTAGGTACGGAGTAGTGGAATCATCTTTCATCCAGCATAATCCCTGCAATTGCTGCATGTGGTGCCCGTGTTCCTGCGTGCAAAGTTCAGTATTCTTTAAATGTCATGCATGCGTCGAAAGTGCCATGGTCTAATGTCGTACAAAACGACAATTCATGTTAATATGTCATACCCAGAATGCCTATTTATCTCAACAATAGACCATTAGCAGACATTAGACCGCATCGTCATCTCTTCAGAGCAACACACAACAGCGTACCTCGATTGCCAATAATCTAGCTCATAATGGCGCCCGCAAAGCGACCCGTCAGGGTTGCCAACTGTTCTGGTGCCTCTAGTAAGTGAAGTTCATCAATCGCGCTCGGTCCATAAGCTAAAGAGTGCTACTAGGCGATCCTGGATATCATATGTATAACCAAGCCAAGTATGGTGACGTAGACGTGATCACCGGAGATTACCTCGCTGGTAAGCTGCAATTTTACCCCAAACAGATGAGAATGACGACTTAACATCTCGACCAGAGGTCAGTTTGGCGGGCTATTCAGATGCCCTCACAAAGGGAGAGAGGGAAGCATTTGCCGCAACAGCATGGGATGGTATTTCGAAAACTGTCGATCTCGCCAACGAAAAGAGGATAAAGATCATTGTCAATGGAGGTGCGCTGAACCCTCGTGGCTTAGCAGAGAAGTGCAGAAACCTGGTATGCCGTGTTAGCTCCACCAGAGCGTGTTTAGCCCACTGACACTGCTGGCAGGTGAAGGAGAAAGGGCTCAATCTCCAGGTCGCATATGTCGACGGCGACAACTTGCTGGATCGTGTGCAAGACCTGCTTAAATCTTCCGGAGGCCAAGTTATTCCTCATCTTGACTCGCAGAACAAGAACATCAAAACCGCCACCGACACCGATACTTTCTTCGGCAACCCTAAGCAGCCCATCATCTGCGCCAATACCTACTTGGGTTATCGCGCCATCGCTGAAGGTCTGAAACAGGGTTGCGACATTATCATTTGCGGCAGAGTCGCCGATGCCTCGCCAGTTATCGCGGCCGCAGCCTGGTGGCACGAGTGGCCAGAGACGGATTTCGACGCTTTGGCCGGCGCCTTCGTCGCAGGACACTTGATTGAGTGCTCTACATACTCCACAGGAGCCAACTTCCCGGGATTCGATAAGTTCGACTTGAGTCAATTTGTCGATCTTGGCTGCCCCATTGTTGAGATCTCGGCTTCCGGCGAGGCCGTCCTTACCAAACATGAGGCACTGAACGGATTAGTCAACGAGGACACCACTAAGTGCCAACTGCTGTATGAACTTCAAGGAAACATCTATCTCAACAGCGACGTTGCAGCCGACGTAACGAATATCAAAATCAAGCAAGAAGCGAAGAACAGAGTTCATATTTCCGGCGTTCGGGGTTTCCCCCCACCTCCAACCACGAAACTCGCCATCTTCTATATCCGAGGCTACCAGGGCGAGCTCACCGTTAACGCTACCGGGTACGCTACCGAGAGGAAATATGCCCTGCAAGAAGCACAGGTCCGAGATCTTCTCAAGCAGTGGGGTGCCGAAGACAAACTTCAGACGCTGGAGTTCCAGAGCCTCGGTATCCCGAAGCCCAACCCCCAGAGTCAGCTTGAATCCACCACAACCCTTCGAATTTTTGCACAAGCATTAGAGTTTGATGACTGCAAGAAGGTATTTGCAGCTTGGCAGTCCGCCTCGATGCAACATTTCCCTGGTAAGTTTCAGTTGACAACTTGGCCATTTCGGATGTCGGACTGGCATGGGTGAAGTCAAGAGTACTGACACTGGCGACAGGTATGCATTGTACCACCGATCAACGAACGGCTGTTCCTAAGCCGTATGTCGGCTACTATCCGGCACTTGTGAATCAGACCGAAATCAAGGAAGCCATCAATATCCTCGAGGATGGATCTGATGTCAAGACAACATTGGTTGGTCCACCAAAGGTGGTTGAACCACTCAAGGCTAGAGCCAGTTACGAAACGACTGACCCAAGCGATCTGGAGCGCTTTGGGAAGACAGAACTGCGTCCTCTCGGGGATGTCGCTCTAGCTCGCTCAGGCGATAAGGGTGCAAACGTCAACATTGGCATATTTGTCCACACCGACGACGAGTGGGAATGGTTGCGTTCCTTTTTGACAGGAGACAGGATGAAATCTCTTATGGGACAAGACTGGAAAGACTGGTTCTTCGTAGAGAGGGTAGAAATGCCGCACATCAAGGCTGTCCATTTCGTTATATATGGTGCCTTGGGTCGAGGAGTATGCGGCTCGGCACGCCTGGATTCATTGGGTAAGGGATTTGCCGAATATATTCGTGACGTCCACGTGCCTGTGCCTACGGTATTTCTTCAGAACTGAGCCGATATCGATTCTTGTTCCTATTCAATCTCATAGAATAAAAAAAATAATCATTGAAGCATCTTATCCTTCGTGTTTCACCCCATGTCTGTATTTTTATTCCTAGTTCCAAGTCTCCCAATCTCTGTCTATGCAAAACATCCCTCGATTGGCCAACGCTCGTCATGCATCCAGTAAAGACAACTAGACACTTGGTAGCTCAAAGATACACGAGTTTGCACTCTTTGCCCTTCGTCGGTCCCTAGTCTTACGAGTTGTTGCTTAAAGTCGCCTCTGTCATAATCGTGTTGCCCGCTTGACGTGAACACTGGTTCAGGAACTTTCAAAACAATTTGGTCAATCGTAGGAAAGCTGTCAAGTAATCTGGATTAGTCAGGAAATTGTATTCAAAGCATTTAATCCAGCTACTGCTGCGTCTTCTAAACACTGGTTATAATTGACCCTCCCTATTGGTGCAGCCTCTTCTATATGCATCCAGTGCAATTGATTGGAACAAGATGAGGCAGGAATCGGAGTCGTGATGTTCTGATACTTGATGTATGCGGAAATCCTATAATCATGAAACTACTGTATATATACACTCACCACAGAGTCACTTGTGAAGAACTTATGGGACCATGGATGGCGAGTAATATAATCATTTTGATTTTTAAGACGAAACAACTGATGGTTATTGCTAATATTTGTAGCTCTCGTCTTTGCTGCGTCTTTCAAAACACTATTCAGTGTGAAAGCTATGCAATGCTCTCAACCATTAAATCCTCGGGCCACTTAGGAGCATCGCTTCCGTTGCGTCGAGTTCCCACTTGGTAGCCTGGCTTCACTACCCCAGCAGGAAAGGTTAGGACTGGTTTCGCCGTCCTTATAGTAACCCCCAACGACCGGGCCTTCCTCTCCTCGAAATAGGCAGGCTTGAACAAGGTCGAGGCACTATTCCCTTTCAACATCTTGATATATGCAGGGGCGAGAATCACCATGTTATGGTAGTGCCTGAACACCTGACGCCCGTGGCGTGTCCAGACTTTGTCCCAAACCTCAGCCGAATATGTGCCGCAACTATTGACAAGCCATTGAGAATAATAATTGAGTGCAACCTACCATTCTTAGTTAGGCTTTAGACCTCAAGCACATACATAGGTTACTTACGTCGACAAGGTATGAACCTCCATCTCGGCCTCTGCGAAGGATGGCATCCAAAATCGCGCAGGTCCCACTTACTCCGGTACTATGAAACGTCAGATATAAGTAGGTCTCGATGGAGTCTGCTGTGGAGGGCCAACTTACCAAAAGTCAGAATTGGGAAAGACCGGAGTAACCGGTTCGTCATTACCCATGGCACGACCGAATTCCATGGACACACCAACGCTCTAAAGTAGTCACCGGTTAGGATGGAACAATGACACGATGATCATTATATAGAGAACCTACAGCGTCGGATATCTGTTGCCATCCTGATCTGCCAGCCAATGGTCTGTGGAAGGAGAATTTAGTAAGCAGAAATCATGTATGGCCCTTACAAAGATCAACTTACCCCTCCCATCCATAACAGTTCTCTCGAGCTACAATGATGCCTCGTTCGCGTTCTTTGCAAAGAGCGAAGATGTCTTCAGGCGCGAACCCGTACTTCGCCATAACGCCAGGGCGATATCCATCGACCACTACGTCTGCAGATATTATCAGTTCTTTCAGCTTGTTCCTGTCTTCCTCATTTCGTAAATCGAGCGATGTAGTCCATTTGCCCCAATTCAAGTCCGCCAGTGTCGACGTGAAATCAGGGAGATGTGGCGCTGTGACTCGAATCACACTAGCGCCATACTCTGCGAGGCCTCGAGCGATGCAAGGTCCTGCAATGATCCTTGCCAGATCGACGACTTTGAGGCCCGCTAGAGGCCGATCTGGTCCAGTTTCGGGGATGGAGGGCCACCAAGCCGGGCCTTGCTTAGTATCCAGTCTAGCGTTGATGCGGTACAGCCCGGTGTCAGCATTTGCGCGCCCCTGCTCACTGCTGGCATACTCCTCAGGGGTCCAACAGATAGTACCTGCTTCCTTGAAGTCGTCATTTATGAGTTTGTCTATTTCTTCGCTGGTATACCTCCCCACCGCTTCAGCATAAGGGGCGACGGCCTCTTCAACAGTCCTTGCTTTTGCGTCCTGCGGCAGGCCGAGAGCCTTCAGAGAAGGCCCAACATCCAACGAAGCATGAAGATGAAAGTATCTTTCATCTTTAGTCTTGTATATGTTAGTGGCAAGCATGCGATAAAGAGACTTGAGTGAGCCAGATGGGTCATTGTCGCCGAACACTTCGTCGACCTTGGCCTTTGGGCTTTGCTCCAGAATCCAGCTCGGATCAGTGGGTCTCTCTTTCTGGGGATCGATTGCAGCTGCGAGAATGAATATCAGGATCAACAAAGTAACGAGGATAAACATACTCAGAAGCGGCGTCATGAGAAACAGTTGAGCGTGATCGCTGTTGGAAAGTTAGTCTACGCGCTGCGAACCACGGTGACTATAAAATCAGAGATGCTATACGTATCGATGACAACCTCTTGGGGTGCAATGCCATATTTTTGTGACAGTAATCCATTAAGAAGCACAGCCTCGAATCCCTTCAAGGAGGCAATACTTTCCGCAAATCTCCAGTTAATGGGAATACTGGGGTCGTCGGACCCGACGAATCTTACAGGCTCGGAACACGCAGCCAGATCGAGCGGAAGATTGTTGGCGATTAAACTATTTCCAAGAATTCCCTTCCTGAGGAGTTTATCTGTCTCCCGTGGAACAGAATAGTGGGTTGTGCGAACGTCGCCATTGTTTTCCATTGTGGTTTATCGTTCTCGAAGATTATAGTTCTGTCACTTTGTTAGGGCTCATCGTATTTGCGTCTAGTGTGATTGGGATGGTAGTATTTATACGCTTTTTACCCCGGAATACGGAATTCGGAATTGCAGCGTGGATCCATACTTAAATGCTAATTGTAATCATAATAAAACAACTCTGTCGACAGGTTGATTCCGCCTCATATTCCAAAATACGAATTATCGGGATGCATTACGGTACATGTGAAGTCAATGCAAACCGGCGGTGAGGGAGAGTGCTTTGGGTTGTGTGATGCCAATACCGTACCAAGATGCAAGGTGTGGCAATGCAGGGGTAAAGATTTAAGAGGCCAAATATTGGTCCAATCCTTGGGGCACGTTTTTGAAGTACTACAAAGTGTTTATTTTAGACAACTACAGATGCTACTTTTACAACGATCCCAATACCTTAAGATTGTTCTGGATCGACAATCACAATCGCCTTACCCGACAGCTTACCCTGATGTGCGACTTCGAGTAGTTCCGGGACACTGTCCAGGCCATGGAAGGCGACTGTATCGACAGTGATTTTATGCTCCGCTACAAAAGCAAGCATATCCTTCATCTCATCTGGAGAACACATCAAAGAGCCTTTGACGTGAATATCCCTGAACACGATCTGTGGGAAAGGAATGGATACGGTCTCGGGCTTACAAGCCATCATTTGTTAGCTGGGGTTCGACAAAGAAGAAGAAGAAGGCGGATTGAATGGAAGGCCAAGAGAAGGAGCATTAGGTTAGCTTACCTGGGCAATCTGAACCATGGTACCGTGCTTTTTGGTGATGGCGCATGCAGTTCCTGCTGCGTCCGCCGCATCAGAAACGTTGATTGTCGCGTCAACTCCATCACTCTGCGTCGCCTGTTGAATCTTCTCAATTATCTGCCGTTGACCCTCCCGGGCATCAACAGTGATGTCCGCCCCCGCAGACCTTGTAACTTCAAGGCCTTGATCCCGTGCGTCGATCCCAATCACACGCAATCCCATGGCCTTGGCAAATTTGATACCGATATGACCCACGCCACCCCCTGAGCCAACAATGGCCAGCCACGATCCAGGCTTGAGATCACACTCGATGATACCCCTCCAAATGGTACAGCCAGCACAGGCAAGCGGCGCCGCGGTCTGGAAACTCACAGAATCGGGAACCTTGGCAGCGGTGCGGCTGTCAACAACGGCGTACTCGGCGAACATGCCATCACGTGTGATGCCCGGAGCTCCCTTCTGCTTACCGCAATATTGTCTGCGGTTCTCTGGACCAGTGCATTCCGAACATTCGCCGCAGAGTCCTGTCACCACCGGACACATCAAACGATCTCCCAGATCAAAGTTCTTGACAGAGCTTCCGACCGCCACCACTGTTCCAGCTCCCTCGTGCGAGGCAGTGCAGGGTAGTTTAGTGCGGAAGATGCCCTGGCGTACCATCTGATCAGTATGACAGAAGCCACTGACAGCAACCTTGACGAGAATCTCATAGTCCTGCAACTCGTGTTGCACTGGGACTCTTTGTATTTTATACGGCTTACTGTACTAATTCACATTTGAGAATAAGCAAGAGTTGACGAAACCCAGATAGATTGATAATTCTTTATACCTCAACAACCTGGCAAGCCAGCATATCTTGTGGAATTGTCTGGACCATTTTCAACAGCGGCTTATGGATTCGATGTCGTATGATAGATAGAGCTGGACGCCAATCAATGTTGTATCGTGATACAGATAATACGACAAACAGAACCGTGACAATTTAACCAAAAGAACCAAAGCTGGAAGGATACCTTGAAGTTCAGGTAGGAAAATACAAGGCCATATGCTTTGGATGGTTGGTAGAGGTTATATATGGCCTACTACTCCGTAGCGCCCGACCCAATCGCTGCCTTATCAGCAGTGGCACTAAATGTCATGTTAAGTCATCCCCAGATCACATGCACAAGGAAGGCTGGGGTTGTTGCTGACACTGTCATGAAAGGGGACCAGGACGGACATTGGGATTGGACGGGACTTGGTGTATTCGCAGTCTCGGGTCCGCGTTAAACTCCGTGAGTGTCGCTACCAACGACACCTCCACAAGTGTCTGTCGAATCGGACTTATTCGATTGTCCCCGCATGCAAAAATGTCCCACATACCTACACATGCGGGGAACATGTCGGAACGACGATTCAGGCAATTTTATAAGGGCATACACAGGGGCCAAGTGCACCGTCAGGAATTCCGACACAATCTCCTTGGTCCCTGTGCATCTTGACTAGGGTTGTGGACTAAATATATGGCAGCCGTCTATCTATCCAGATACAGTCTACAGTCTATGTTCACTTCTCTCTGTGTTCTTCGTTGTCTTCTCATTCATTCGACTGGAGCCGTTCTTGCAACCCAGCCCCAAGACACAGAACCAGTTTGACCACCACAAGTTTACACGCTTCCTATCGGAAATATATAGCCACAAATGGCCTCTCCAATCAGCCAGCTGCAGGCTTGCGGCCTGCTGGTTGCCGTCCTCTTAGTCGTCTTCTACCAGTCCACACGCGTCCGAGTCCCCAAGGGCTTGCGCCTTCCCCCAGGACCGGTGGCATGGCCGCTTGTCGGACACACATTCCAACTACCCAAACACCCGCAGGAAAAGATTCGCGAATGGGCCAAGGAGTACGGTGAGATCTGGCAAATCAACCTCGTCAACAAGAGATTTGTCATGCTGTGCACCCCTGAAGCCGTCAAGGAAGTCATCGACAAGAACTCGGCCATCGCGTCTAGCCGAATCAGGCTCCCAGCCCAAAGCGAGGTCGTTTCCGGCGGCTTGCGAACCTTGCTGATGGAGTACGGACCTCGATGGAGAGCTCTTAGGGCCATCATCCACAAACTCACGACTCCCAAGGTCTCGGATAGCATGCGCCCGAGTCAGGATTTCGAGGCCAAGCAGCTCGTCTACGATATCCTTACGGACAATCAGAATCAGGAGAATTTCTATGTCCACTGCCGAAGATACACCACATCTGTGGTCATGACCTCAACCTATGGCAAGCGAATTGCCACTTGGGTAAGTGCCTTCGCATCTCATCTTTCCCTTCGTATCTGACCAGCTTTAGGACAATCCCAATATCAAGCAGGTCTATCAGATCATGAAGGAGCTGTCCGACACTGCCCCCGGAAAAGGCTTTTTGGTCGACACCCTACCTTTCCTCGCAGATATTCCATTGTGGATGCAAACTTGGAGAAAGAAAGCCCTTGAGTACTTTGACAGACAACAGGTGCTCTGGACCCGACTTTACGAAGAGCTGAAGGATGATATGGAGAAGGGCGTCGCCCCAGACTGTTTTGTCAAGCAGCTTTGCGAGACGGACTTTGAGAAACAGAACATTACGCCCCTCCAGGCGGCGTTTGTCTCGGGAAGTAAGTGTTCGGCCTGGATGAAGATACGCGCAATTACTGACTGTCGGAACAAGGTATGATCGAAGCTGGCTCAGAGACTACAGCATCGGCTCTCAATACGTGCCTCAAGTATCTCGCCGCCTACCCTCGGGTTCAGCAAGTGGCCAATGAGGAATTGACCAGGGTCGTTGGAGAGGATTGCTCACCCGACTTCAGAGACTTTGACGATTTGAAATATATCCGAGCCATTGGCAAGGAAATTCTTCGCATCCGTCCTGCAGGATCCTTGGGTATTCCGCATCTCACCACCGGCGATATTGTCTACAAAGACTTCTTCATTCCCAAGGGAAGCTGTGTCACCATCTGCCAATACGTCGTCCATTTCGGTTCCAACTTTGAGAACCCCGAGGAATTCTACCCAGACCGATACATGGCGAACTGCAAGAGAGCTGGTGAGGCAGTTTCGTTTGCCGATCCGTCTCAGCGTGACCACTTTGGCTTTGGTTCCGGGCGACGAATCTGCCCAGGTCTGCACATTGCCGAAAACAGTCTGTTTGTCACTCTTGCCAAGATCCTCTGGGCGTTCGAGATCAAGGCGCCTCTTGATGCAAATGGCCGCGAGGAGCCCCTTGACCTATCTTTCGACGCATTCGAGGATGGCGTCATCGTGGTACCTAAGCCGTTCAAGCTGCGCTTTGTCCCCAGGAGTAAGCACAGAGAGCAGGTCGTTCGCAGTGAGTGGGACAGTGCCAAGCGTGAAGGATTCTACCTCGGTGACATCAAGGTCAATGAGAACGGCATGCTTACGAATGTAGCTCACGGCAAAGAGGGAGGACATTAAAATGGAGTACCAGTAGCCCTGCCGTCCAAGAGGTCGCAGTCTTGAATCCCATTCACAGCACTGTTTTTGGAACGAACCAGGGCGATTTTCGGCAAGAGCAGGGCCAGGGGCAGTCCCAAGCTTATGTAGAGAAAGGGCATTGTGGCTCAGGGAGTTATCAAGGCGGCCTTGTCGCGGAAACTTTTCTGCGTAAGTAGTATAGTGCATGTATTGATTGATGACCCCTATTCTACTCACCTCTCCCGTCCGCCATCTGACCTGCCAACCAGGGTTTTTTTTGTGCACAAGCATAGCTACAAAATCTGAACTATTGTACTCCGTACCTCAAAAGCATTTGGGTGTTTCGCCCCTCCCAAGAATATCGACGAGAGGGATTGTAAAACGTGGCGTACATGGGTTTACGGACTTTAACATTCTATCTCCGGGACTAATTTCTCCCATTATTACCGGTAGGTCGGGACGTGATACCCCGGATTCTACGGAAGCAATTTCCCCGCACACTGGATTCCCCCTCAAATAAGCTTTGTTGACCCGTGCATCATCACGTTTCCTCTCTCAATCATACCAGTCATCAGCATCGTGATCCCCCCCTCCCTAGTCCACGACTCGATACGATTCCGTCTCTGCGACTTTAATCTCTTGCACCGCCTTGTGCTCCGAAAACAAGTACAGCGTAAGCCCACGAGTGTCATGGAGCCACCCTCCGGGCTTGATCGCCCATTGAGCTCGGCCGAGAAGAAGCGAGCCCGCGACCGCCGTGCACAGCGAAACCTACGAGAAAAGCGGAACAAATCAATCGAAACCCTGACCCATCAGATAGCCCTTTGCAAGAGACTCCACAACCCTTATTACGTCGAGAGGCTTCTGCAGACTTGCTTTGCGCTACAAGCCGAGAACAAAATCCTGCGGGACCGCCAAAACGAACTTCAGAGTCTGCTCCAGGCCTGGGGCCCTCTCCCTCCAGCGATCGACATCCCTCAACCAGGGTCACTCACTGATGACGATGACGGCAACCATAGTGACAACTCGAGCGATTTGACGAGTACACACGACGCAATATCGCCTCGGAAGGACATTGCCGGTTTCAACGTGACAAGACCGAACTCGTCCATGCCCACGTCACAGATGAGTGCTGCCCTGTCCGCAGGAGGCCTTCCTCACTCTACCAATATGGCTGAGTCGCAAGCCACGGAACATGCGGGCGTCGAGTCATTTTTTGGCAAGGTCACTATTCCTTGGGCCTCGGGTACATTTCTACCTGAGATGTTCATGGCATCAGCTGGTGATTCGTTACCTGGACTTCTGGAAGCTACATGGATGCCTGCCGCGCAGGATCTACATCAGGCCCCGTCAACCTTCTTCGAGTCGATTGGTAATGATTGCTACTCTGGGTTAGCCCTGTTAACTCCATCATGTGCAGAACTGCGAGACAAGCACACCTCATCAAGGGAACGAACATCATCAGGTTTGGCCGAGCCAGGGCTTTCCCCGAGCACCTTTTCGACCTCAATGACAAGCCTTCCCGCCATGTCCGGGTCAAAGATTCTAGGAGCACTGGACACACCAGCTCAGCCCATGTCACCGTGGCTTGAGTTACCCACGACCACGGCTCCAATATGGAAGTCTGTCCCGTTATCCATCTGCCGGACGGAACTCCTAACCAAATATGCTCCTTGGGCCAAAGACATAACGCAAATTACCCTTGCCCCAGACCTTCCGTCCGTTCAAGACCTTGTCTTCGATCCGTCCGAAAATATGCTCGCCACCTCCATCAGGGCTTGTTTGCAAGCGTGGAATTTCGCGGGCCCGGAGAGCGTTGCGGCCGGTTGGCTCATCTACTCATTTGTCAAGTGGTCCATCGACCCAACGGCCGAAAGATTCGCTCGTATTCCGGCAACCCTTCGTCCGACATCGACACAGCTCGAAGTAGCACATGACTCCTTCCTGGACCTTATAGTATGGCCGGCTGTACGGGTCAATATTATTAAAAACCAGCAAAGATATAATATGGCAGAGGTCTTGGCGTTGTTTGCAGAATCCCTCAAGGTGCGATGGCCCAAGGATGAAGACTACTTGGAACTGAATTCCAATGCCGAGTTGGTCGTTCGCCAAAAGTTCATAGATAATTTTCTCGATGAGGGCGGCTGGGTTCTCTGTTCCAAATTTGTAAAAGAATACCCCCAGCTCGCAAAGGGGCTACCTGTTGATCGCATCGTGTGACGGGTAGGACAGTGATGCGTGCAGCTAGCCGTATCCTAGGGATGCCTGGCAAGCCAGGCATCTACTGAGCAGTTAGCCGTTATATAAGACAATCTACTCAGCTTATCCATAGACAAGATATCTTACTTTCTATATATAACCTGATTTTTATAGCCTACTTAACCCATGTATCAGTAAATGAATTTTTTAAGATTACAGCTAATTTTTTAGCTTAATTTGAATATTTAAGAATTTTTTAAAAATCGCGATTTAAGGTGAAAATCAGAGTGCGTCGCATACTTAGATACGTTATATACTTATTATATACGTTAACTAAAATTTAAATCTTATAACTAATATAAGTCCCAAAACTTAAATTGTAATTTTAATTAACGTCGTTCACAAGCAAGCGGGACAGATAAGCAAGCGAGACACTAACTCCTAATATATATAATAAGCGAGTGCTGTATCTAAGCAAGCGCTGCACTTGAAATTTCTTAGTATTACAACCCAGGGAGCTTAACTGGGTATAAACGGGAAATACCGGAGCTCGGAATGGAATAAACAGACCCCGGTAGAAGTAGCAAACTGGTCGAACTGGTTAAATAAGAGTGTATTTAACTATATTTAACTAAAAATAAAACCTTAACCTTAAATAGTTAAATAGGTTAAATAAGAGTATATTTAACTACAGTTAACTAAGTAAATTAAAATAGTATATAGTTTTACTTATTTATATTTTTTGATATTTAAATAGCCCTCTAGCTTTTAATATAATTTAATTACTTAAAAATACTTCTAAATATTGTTAGATAGAATATTTATTAAAGATTATAAATATATAACTTTATAACTTTTTTAATACTTGTTAAAAACTATAAATATATAACTTTATAACTTTTTTAATATTTAAGCTTTAAATTTTAAAGCTTAAAAAATAGCTTAAAAATTATTAAAAGTTATTAAGCAGTAAAATAAAATAATATTATAATAAAAGGAATATTCTAATAAAGAATATAAAGTTAAGAGGTATATAAGAATAAGAGGTAAATAGTATAAAATAGTATAAGATAGTATATTATAGTATATATTAGTATATATTATTATATTTTAAGTTTTAAATAGCTGGAAGATCTCGGGCTTTTTATAGATAATTTCTTAAAATCTAGCTATTATAGCTTAATAATATATATACTATTAAATAGCCTGAAAAATCAGCTTTTAAATAGTATTAAAATCGTCCGCTATTATATTCTAAATACTGAGATATCCAGCTTTAAAATTAAGTTAATTTTAAAGTAAATTAAATTTAAAGTAATTTTTAATTTCTAATTATCAGGCTAATATTAGCCTAATTAAAATAGTATAAATAGTATTAATAATACTATTTTTTATATTATAAGAGAATATATTTTTCTAATTTTAATAACTTTCTTTTTAACTTTAAAGCTATTATAATAAAAGAGTTATAATATATTATATAGAATTAAATATCTATTTATATATTTAAAGAATATTAATATTAATATTAGTAGTTTTAATATTATTAGCTAGGTTATATAATATAGCTATTTCTACCCAGATAAATATAATATTAATATTAATAGCTTAATTTTTCTGTAAATTAGCTTTATTTCTATTATTAAGAAATAAACTGTATTTAAAAATAGCTAATATAATCTTTTAATTTCTATTTAGGTATTTTAAGTAGTATAATATTATAACTTATATAATATAAACACCCTGTATTATATATACTCTATAAATTTCCCCTAATTAAAAATACCTTATTATAGCTTATATTATATTAAGAAACTTATCTATAAGCTATTTCAGCTTATATATAAGCTTTTATAACTTATCTATAATTTTAAGACTTACTGCTATAAGCTTTATTTATTATTTCAGTATATAAATATATATTTATTAATACTTTTTTAAACTCTTAGCTATTTTAGCTTTTAATATAACTTAATTACCTTAATTACCTTAATTTATTATATATTACTATACTTAACTATTACTAAATATAATATTTACCTAGTAAGTAATACTCTAATTAATTTACTAATATAAACATATAATTTATCTATTAGTAACCAGTTTTCTATTTATTTTATACTATATAAAATAGTTATATATTTTCTTCTTCTAACTTAAATACCTATTTATAAATAGATTTAAAAGAGTATAGTAATTTTTAAATAGTAATTTGTATTAATTCTTAAGTTATAATTTAATAGAAAAATAAATTTAAAGCTATCTATAAAAGCCTTCTTTTTAATTTATTTAGTAGCTATAATAGTAAATTTTCTTATACTTTAAAATAAATTATATAGTATTTCTAGCAGTATTATATTCTAATTAGCTATATATAAACTATACTAGCTAATTACCTCTTTTAATAAGAAGGTTTTAAATTTAGCTTCTTAAAGCTTTAATTTTAAAGAGTATTAAAGCCTTTAAAATCTTAGCTTTAGCTACTATACCCCCAGCTAGATTTAAATTAATAGTCTTTTTAAGAAAGGTTCTAGGTATTTAACTGCTATACTATAAAAGTTTATTCTATACTATATATATAGCAGATTTAAGATATAATTATTATAATAATAAGAGATTTAAAAGGTTTTTTCTTTAAGAAATATTAAATAGTTATCTAGCTAATATTTTTTTCTTTTATCTTATTTAGTTTTTTTTTTATTCTTACTTAATATTATTAAATAAATTAAAGCTATATAGTAATCTTAAATAGTAAGAATAAATAATAAAAGCTATATTCAGTACTAAAAGAAATAGTAGCTAAATAATAAGATTATTATTTACTAGTTTCTATTTAAAATTTCTATTTAACCCCTCTAACTTTAATTCTACTATTTTTAAATAATAGAATTAGTTAATAACTTTATTATCTGCAGTTAATAATCTTATTATTTACAGTTAATAAATTTAAAATAGTAATCTTATTTTAAGTAATAGAATATAAGAAAGATATCTTCTATTATTAAAAAATTAACTTCTCTTTTAATATTTATTTTATTATAACTAATTTTAATATAGTAAATATTTTTTAAAAAGCTCTTACTACTAGTAATCTATTATATTTAAATTATATAAATAATATCTAATATAATCTTAAATTCTTTTAGAATTTAAAAAATAAATTAGAAAAATAAAAGCTAAATTTCCTTTTAAATTTTCTTAAAAAAAATCTATTTAAATTATTACTATACTATGTATAACTTTTAAATAGTAGCTAATATATTATATTAGCTATTTTTAAATATTATTTACTTTTTAATAATAAAATTAGAAATAATAAGTAATAAAATTAGATTATTAATATTATATCTAATATCTAAATAGAAATTAGTATACTATCTAACTTAATTAAAAATATTAATAACTTTAATTTAAAAAGTTAAGTTTTTCTTTAGAATATTACTAGAGCTTAATATAACTTCTAGTTTTAAGAGCTGCTATATTATATTAAGTTAGTATAGATACTAGCTATTTAAAATACTAAAAAAAGGGGATTTAAATAAGAGTTATTATAGGTATTAGAAATGTTAAGATATTAAGTTAGGTTATAGAAATTAGTAGTATATATATTAAGGTTAAAATAAATTAAAAACGTTAAATAGAATTTTAATAAAAAAGAAAAAAGCAGCTTAAAACTTAAAGCTTAAACTTTAATAACTGTAATATATATATAATAAAAATACAGTAAAATTATAATAGAAAATTAAATAGCCCTACTAGCTAGCTTATATAACTAGGTAGAAGCTTAAGTATTTTACTTTTTTATTTATATAAATATATTTAGAATTTACTTTTAGAATCTTAAACTTTAATCTTAAAATATAAAGAATAGTATCTTTTATAATATCTAGCTACTTATCTATTATAATTACTTTCTCTTATAATTTTAAAGCTTTTTTTTATAGCTACCTATTTAAAATAGTATTAAATTAATATTAAATTATAATTAAAATTACTAAGGTAATAATATTAGAAATCTTATAAAAGAGTATAATAGCTGCTACTATTAAAATAGTTACTGAATTTATAATACTCTTTATACTAAGTATTTTAAAGTAGCAGCTTATAATATATCTATATATTAAGTAACTAAAAAAGTTAAAGTAGCTAAGAAACTAAAAAGCTACTTTATTTATAAGTTTAGAAGTTATTAGTATATAGCTTTTAAAGACTGAAAGTTCTTATAATTTAAAGATAAGAAGTAGGTAATTATTCTAGTAATTATTCTATTTTTTAGCTTTTAATAATAGCAGAGAAATTTAAATTAAAAATATCTTTTAGCTACTATATCTAATAACTCTATAAAAGTAAAATAACTAGCTTAGTAACTTATATTATATTAGAGGTTATAAGGCAGTAGAATAAAAAGTAATAAATAAATATAATAATAAAAGGAATATTCTTATAAAGAATATAAAGATAAAGGGAGTTATATAAATAAGAGGTAAATAGTATAAGATAGTATATAATAGTATATTAATAGTATATATTAATAATAAGATAGTAAAAATCTAAGTTCTAATTTATCTGGGGGTCTCTGGTTTTTTATAGATAAATTGCGTAAAATCTAGCTGTTGTATAGAAACAATATATATACTATTAGAAAGCCCTGAATTCCAGCTTTCTGATGGTATTATTCTTGTCCTTATAGGTGTTTTCCTAATTGGGTAATATTAATTTTAAATAGCGGATAATTTGAAATTAATTAATTTTAAAGTGCGGATAGATTAATAAGCCGATTTGGCTTGATTAGTTATACAGTATTAATTATTTTATTTATACTGTATTTTAGTATATTATTATAAGATTTTTTATATAATTTTTAAGCTATATTTTTAAGCTTAAAGCTTAAAGCTTAAACTGTAAAGTTATATATTTACAGTTTTTAATATAAAGAAATAGCTATACTTCTTATTCTTAATATTCTTAATATTAATATTAAAAGCAGGCTGGGCTATAAATTACTTAAGATAGAAAAGAAAAGTATAGAAGTTAGAGATATTACCAGATAGTATAGTAGAAACCTAATATTAAATTAGTAATACTAAAATACCTATATTTTATAAGAGTACATATAGAAAGATAGATATTATTATAGTATTTATATTAAATATAATACTTATTATAGCTATTATTTATAAAATAGCAGTTAATTATAACTACTTCTAACTTAATAAATAGAATATCTATATAGGCTTTAACTGTAATATAGAGATAGTAAAAATACTAGTAGTACTATAAAATATTAGTAGGCTTACTAGTAAAATAAGAATATAGAGGTATTATAATATAGAGAAATAAATAGTATATTAATAGAGAAATAAATAGAAAGATAGAAAGTATAATATAAAAAAGAAATAAAATTATATAAAGAATATTAAGCAGAATAATAAATATAATTATAGAGATATATAATATATATTTTAATAAAGAAATTTAAATATTAGAGTAATAGCAGAATAATATTATAATAATAATAATAAATAATAAAAATATTACTATATAGCTAGTAAAAACTGCTATTAAAATAGAATTAGTAATATTAGTTAAAGCTCTACTATTAAAGCTATAAAAGCTGCTATTATAAAAAAAAGAGATAGTTATAATAGAAAATTAAATAGCTTTACTAGCTAGCTTATATAACTAGCTAGAGGCCTGGGTATTTTACTCTCTTATTTATATAAATATACTTAGAATTTACTTTTAGAATTTTAAGCTTTAATTTTAAAATATAGAGAATAGTATTTTATATAATATCTAGCTACTTATTTATTATAACTACTTTCTCTTATTAAAATTTAAATATTAAATTCTCTTATTAAGGGTTTTTTTTATCTTATAAATTCTAAATAAATTTAATATTATTATAAACTCTATTTTTATATTTTTAATATATAAAAATATATATAATAAGAGTTTTATAATTTATAGTTAATATATTTAAAAATTATTATAATAAAATACATATTAAAAACAAAGTTAGTTTTTTAATAATAAAAGATATCTTTTTTATATTTTATTACTTAAAATAAAATTACTATTTTAAGGTTATTAACTATAAATAGTAAGGTTATTAACTATAAATAGTAAAGTTATAAATTATAAATAATAAAGTTAAAGTTAGAAAATTAAATAAAAGCTTTAAGTAGAAATTAGTAGGTAATAATCTTATTATTTAGCTACTATTTCTTCTAATACTAAATATAATACTTATTATTTATTTCTATTATTTAAAATTACTATATAGCTTTAATTTATTTAATAATATTAAGTAAGGCTAAAAATCTTTTAAATAACTCTTTTAATATAATAGCTTTAAGTTAAAAAAAAGTTATTAAAATCAGGAAAAAATATTTTCTTATAACATAAAAAATAGTATTATTAATACTATTTATACTATATTAATTAGGCTAATATTAGCCTAATAATTAGAAATTAAATATTACTTTAAAATTAATTTACTTTAAAATTAACCTAATTTTAAAGCTAGATATCTCAGTATTTAAAATATAATAAAAAACAATTTTAATAAAATTTAAAAGCTGACTTTTAAGCTATTTAATAGTATACTTATTATCTAGCTATAATTATAATAATTAGATTTAATATAAAGATATAAAGTAAGTCTGGATATAAGATATATAATTTAGTAAATTAGAATATTATAGTAAGTAATATAAATTACAGTCTGGTAATAGTAGAATAGTAAATTTAATATAATTAAGTATATTAATAGCTAATAAGATTATTCTATAAAAGTACTAAATAACTATATTTATATATTAAGAATTTAAAAAGATTTTAGTAATATTAGTAGTAATCTTATTAATAAAACTATTAGTTTTATTAATAAGAATTATAAGTAGGGTATTAATACTGGGTTTTTATATATAAACATTATTTTTAAAGAGGAAAAGTAGATACTGTTATAATTCTACTAGTTATAACTGTCTAATTTTAACCTAGGCTATAATAATAATAACTAGACTTTAAGAAATTATTTATAAAAAACTTAAAACTTTCTAGCTATTTAAAACTTAAGATTTTATATATTATATATTAATATATATTATAATATACTATTTTATACTATTTACCTTTTATTTATATATACTTCTTAATATTTTCTTAATAAGGAAATCTAGTATTTAAATTTTACTATATTTTTATTATATATATATTATAATTACTAAAGCCTAAGTTTTAAATTTTAAGCTGCTTTTTTCTTTTTACTAGAATTCTATCTAACTTTTTCAACCTATTTTAACCTTAATATATATACTGCTAATTTTTATAACTTAATTTTTAAAATATCTTAAGATTCCTAATATCTATAATAACCTAAGTTATTTAAATCCCCCCTCTTATTTTAAGTAGCTAGTATTTATACTAACCTAATATAATATAGCAGCTTTTAGAATTAGAAGTTATATTAGGCTTTAGTAATATTTTAAAAAAAAACTTAACCTCTTAAATTAGAATTATTAATATTTTTAGTTAAATTAGATAGTATACTAATTTCTATTTAAATATTAGAAATAATATTAATAATCTAATTTTATTACTTATTATCTCTAATTCTATTATTAAAAAGTAAATAGTATTTAAAAATAGCTAATATAATTTATTAGCTGCTATTTAAAAGTTATAAATAGTATAATAACAGCTTAAATTCTTTTTTTTAAAAAAAAAACTTAAAAAGAAATTTAGCTTTTATTTTTCTAATTTATCCTCTAAATTTTAAAAGAATTTAAAATTATATTAGATATTATTTATATAATTAAAATATAATAGGTTACTAGTAGTAAAAGCTTTTTAAAGAATATTTACTATATTAAAATTAGTTATAAAAAGATAAATATTAGAAGAGAAGTTAGTTTTTTAATAATAGAAAATACCTTTCTTATATTCTATTACTTAAAATAAAATTACTATCTTAAAATTATTAACTATAAATAGTAAGATTATTATATAGCTTTAATTTATCTAATAATATTAAATAAAACTAAAAAAAAACTAAATACTTCTTAATCTTACATTTTTACTAAAAAAATTTTTTATTATAATATTATTTTATTTTATTACTTAATAACTTTTAATAAGCTTTAAGCTTTAAAGCTTAAAAATATAACTTAAAATTATATTATAAGAGTGAGACTATAGAAGCAGATACAGCACCCCACTCCAGAGCGAAGTTACCTGACTCAGGAGCCTATAGCCTATTTATCGAGTGCCGGTATTATACTCGATAAGTAAACGCTTTATAATACAGTATATTCTATCTTAGGATTTTAGTATACTATCCTGGTAAAGCTAACTTTTATATATATAAAGAATCTTATAATAATATATTAAAATACAGTATTAATAATATAATTAGCACTATATAAATAATTAGTTTAAATTAGCTTATTAATTTATTTATACTTTAAAATTAATTAATTTTAAATTATTTAATATTTAAAATTAAAATTACTTTATAAGAAAAGCACTTATAATAATAAATATACTACTATTAATATTATTAAAATTACTATTTTAACTACTATTTTAAATTTTATATAATTATATATTTATATAAATATTAATAAAAAACTTAGTTTATTAATCTTAAATTTAAATACAGTTATTTACCTCTTCTAACTATTAAGTATATTTAAAACCTTCTTTATAATATCCCTTTATAAATTCCCTTAAGCTTTTATATTAATTCTTTAGCTATAAATTAACTAATATTATTTTATTTATAAATTTTAAAGTTTATAATATATAATTATAATATAATTCTCTAAGAAACTTACTTTTTACTTAGCGGATTTTATTTTCTTAGTAGTTTTAAAAAGAATCTTAAAATAATATAACTTTTTATTAATTTAGTATTTTAAAGCTAAATTTATACTAGCTAGCTCTTATATTATATAGTAGCTAAAAATAAGTAACTATACTAGATATTTATTATTAGAGTTATATACTTAGATTTATATAATATTTTTCAGTTTCAATTTTTATATTATAGCTTTTAGCTTTATAATAAGAGCTAGATTAGTTTATATTAATAATTAGAATATAGCTTATTAGTGTATATTATAAAGTAAAAAAAATAAGAAGTAGATATTCTTAGTTAGGTTATTAAATAGGTTATTAATTAAGATAAAAAAAATAAAAGAATAACTAAAATAAAAAAAGTAAAGCTTGTAAAGTATTTATATCTATTAGGATTTTACCTTTTTTAAAATCTAGCTTTTCTAGCTAAGTTAGCTTTTTAAGATATAGCTATTACCTGTAGCTTATAAAGATATTAAAAAAGATAACTAGTTAGATTAGAAATCTTAATCTATCTAAGTATATTATTAATTTTTAAATAAATTAAATATATAGTCTATATTATTAATACTATTATTAGTATTCTTTTTTACTATTAAGCTTTTAGTTTCTTTTTTAAGTATATATATACTAGGGTATTCTAACCTTTTAATACTACAATTAAAAAGCTATAATTTAAAGCTTTTAATAATATATATTTTATCTTAATATAATAGCTGGATTTTAATTAAATTATCTATAAAAAGCTAGAGACTTTTAAATAAATTTAAACTTATCTTATTATATATTCTAATATAATATATACTATTACTATACTATTTTATACTATTTTATACTATTACTCTTATTTTTATATTCTCTTTATTTATATTTTTTTATAAAATAATACCTTTTATTTATATAACTTTATTTCTTTTACTATTTTTATAACCTCTATTATATTCTATTTATTTCTTTTTAATATCTACTTATAAATAAAGTTAGAAAATAATATAAAAGTTATTATAAGTAGTATTACTAGCTAATTTAAGAATTTTAATAATAAGATACTTAAGGATTTTAATAGTATAAAAATTAAAGTAGTAAAAGTAAATAATTATAAATTAAGAAATTAACTAATAAAAAATAAATAGAAAATTTAAAAAGAGTAAAAAAGAATAATTATAGTAGTATTAAAATTAATATAATTAGTTAAGAAATACTTATATTAATAGTAATAACTTAAAAGATTAATTAGAGAAAATCTCTAGCTTTATAAAGAAATTACTATTTAATTATATATTTAATCTAGCTAAGAAAAAAAATAACTTACAGTTATATATTTAATATATATATATTATTAAGCCTCTTAATAAGGGAATTTAATATTTAAATTTTACTGTATTTTTATTATATATATATTATAGTTACTAAAGTCTAAGTTTAAATTTTAAGCTGCTTTTTTCTTTTCTACTAGAATTCTATCTAACTTTTTTAATTTATTTTAACCTTAATATATATACTGCTAATTTCTATAACTTAACTTAATACCCTAAAATTTCTAATACCTATAATAACCTATTTAAGTTATTTAAATCCCCTCTCTAGCTAGTATTTTAAATAGCTAGTATCTATACTAACTTAATATAATATAGCAGCTTCTGAAATTAGAGGTTATATTAAGCTTTAATAATATCTTAAAGAAAGATTTAACTTCTTAAATTAGAATTATTAATATTTTTAATTAAATTAAATAGTATACTAATTTCTATTTAAATATTAGAAATAATATTAATAATCTAATTTTATTACTTATTATTTCTAGTTCTATTATTAAAAAGTAAATAGTATCTAAAAATAGCTAATATAATTTATTAGCTGCTATTTAGAAATTATAAATAGTATAGTAATAGCTTAAATAGATTTTCTTTTTTAAGAAAATTTAAAAGGAAATTTAGCTTTTATTTTTCCAATTTATTTTTTAGATTCTAAAAGAATTTAAAATTATATTAGATATTATTTATATAACTTAGATATAATAAATTACTAGTAGTAAAGGCTTTTTAAAGAATATTTACTATATTAAAATTAGTTATAATAAGATAAATATTAAAAGAGAAGTTAATTTTTTAATAATAAAAAATACCTTTTTTATATCTAATTACTTAAAATAAGATTACTATTTTAAGGTTATTAATTACAGATAATAAGATTATTAATTACAGATAATAAAGTTATTAATTTATTTTATTATTTATAAATAGTAGAGTTAATATTAAAGGAGTTAAATAGAAGCTTTAAATAGAGACTAGTATATAATAATCTTATTATTTAGCTATTATTTCTTCTAGTATTAGATGTAGCTTTTATTATTTATTTTTACTTTTTAAGATTATTATATAGCTTTAATCTATTTAATAATATTAAATAAGATTAAAAAAATATATTATAAAACCTAAGAAATTTAAACTTAGTTAGAATATTATATTTTAGTTTTTATTTTTATATTTTATTATATAAGTTTATTAATATTTTAATAAATAAGAAACATAAGCTTAAGAATAAAAAATATACTATATAAAGGTTAAAAATCTAAGGATTATAAATATATTATTTCTATTTTTATTAAATAAGAGATAAGCTTATTATTAGCTTTATTAATTATACAGTTTTTATATAAAAACTTTATAAGAAATAAGATACTTAAGAATTTTAATAGTAAGAAACTTAAAAATAGCAGTTAAATAAATAGAAGTATTAGTATTAATATACTAAATATAGTTACTTTTTTAAGAAAATAGTAAATATAACTAACAGAGAATATAATACCAGCTTTAATATTAAAAAGAGGTTAATAAATAAAGAAGTTAAGGTATTTTATAGTATATTAAATTAAAATAAAAAAGGTTAATAAATAAAGAAGTTAAAATATACTGTAATAGTAATAAAATCAGAGAATAATATATTTTAAAATAGAATATATAAAGATATTAATCTTTTATATACTACTTAATTATCTTCTCTTTATTCTCTTTTATTATTTATTTATAAATAAAGTTAGAAAATAGTATAATATAAAATAGAATATATAGAGATATTAATTTCCTAAATACTATTTAATTATATTCTATCTATTTTTTACTATTATCTAATTATAAATAAATTTAGAGAATAGTATTTCTTAAAATAAAATATATAAAAATATTACTTTCTTAAATATTACTTTATTATATTCTATCTATTCTCTTTTATTATCTATTATAAATAGATTTAAAAGATAGTATATCTTAATATAGAATATATATAAATATAAATTCTTTAAATACTACTTAATTCTATTTTATCTATTCTTTACTATTATCTAATTATACATAAATTTAAAGGGATAGTATATTTTAAAATAGAATATATACAGATATTAATATAATAAGCTTAAAGGGATTTTAAGCTAGCTAATTAGATATTAAAAAGGGATTTTAATAGAGTTAAAAAAGAGAAAAAAAATATTTAAAAAAAGAAAGAGAAGTATCTTATTTTTTTCTTTTTATATACATATAAAAAAAAGATTCTAATAAGAGTTAGAGAAACTGTAAGATTTTAATAACTACTAAAAAAATACTTTTTTCTTATTTTAATTTTAAGAGATTTTTATTTACTAATTTAAACTGCTTTTATAACTTTTATTTTACTTTTATTTTTAATCTTTTAAAAATATCAGGCTGTTATAAATATTATAAAAGCCTTATTAGTAGAATTTTCTATAGCTAACTTAAAATTCTTTTTATAAGATACTTTTCTATTATAAGATATAATCCTTAAATTAATCTAACTTTATATATATAATCTAATATAGCTTTAGGCTAACTAGCTAAAATACCTATATAATAATCTCTGAGTATTATTGTTTTAAATAAATTAATAAATTAGGTGTTATTTTTATCTCTTTCAACTACTAAATTAGTCCCCTTTTAAATATACCTCTTAATTTTAACCTTTTTTATCTTCTGCTATTATTAACTTATAAATAAAGTTAGAAAATAGCAGTATTACTTATTATTAGAAAGAAATATATAAGGATATTAATTCTCTATATAAATAACTTATTTCTATTTTATTCTATTTATTTCTTACTTATATTTAAATAGCTATTTCTTTATATAAATAAAAAAAGGAAAAAAAAGAAAGAAAGCTAGGTAGAAATAAAAAATAGTAGGATTTTAAATACTTACTGCTAAATTCCAAGCTAAACTATTATAGTATAAGCCGGATTTAATATATATATAATAAGTATAATTTATTCTTATTTTATTTAAAGTAAAAAAATAAAATAAAAGAGTTAATAGTATAATTCTATATATATACAGTTAAAAAAATAAACCCCCCCCCTCTCTTTCTTTCTTATCTAAGCTAGCTATATAAATTAAAATTAAAAAAAAAAAGAGTTAAAAAAGCTCCTACTTAAGTTTATTTCCTCTTTTATAATTAGCTTATAAAGTTTTTAGTAGTTTATAACTAGTAGTTTATACCCCCTATTAAATAGGCTTTATTATAGTATGGATTTTAATTAGCAGTAGCTACTAATAATATAACTATAATACTAGTAATTTATTAGTTAAGAATTTTTCTCAGTCTAGCTAGTATAGTTTTTTCTAGCTAGTTAGTTTAAAATATTACAGCCCGAGTTGGGACTAGGCAGTCACAACTAGCAGAACTATAATATACCTACTTTTTTATATTACTTATAAAACACAATCAGAAACCTACTACAGTTAATTACCAGTAATCCCGACAAATTACCAGTAATCGCGACTACGATACCTCTAATTGCCTCACCAGACAAGACTATATAGACAAGGACCTTAAGTCCCCAAACCAGAAGCCTTAAGCTCCTTAGCTATCAACACACTTGGTTATATTAAATCTACTATTCTACTATTACCAGACTGTGACTTATATTACTTACTATGACGTCCTGATCTACTCGATTATATACCTCACGCCTCGGACCTACCCTATACCTCTAGGTTAGACCTGACTGTTATATAATAAATCCTTTTTTAATTTTTAAACCTAAGTTTAAAAAATATATTATTTTATTTTATAAAAAGCTTTTTTTTTAAAAAAAACTCTTTTTTACTTACTATTTACTTTTTTATTTAACTTACTAACTAACTAACTAACTAACTAACTAACTAACTAACTAACTAACTAACTAACTAACTAACTAACTAACTAACTAACTAACTAACTAATAGATATACTAATAAATATATATATATATATCTATTTATTATATTAATCCCCCCCCTTTCTATTTATTTTTTCCTGCCTCTAATTTTATATCTTACTAGCTATTTACCTACTACTATCTATAGAATAAAATCAGTATATAATATAAATAGACTGATAATATCTTTAATCTTACTTATTCTCCAGCTATATACCTTTAATATTATAGTTTTTCTTATAAATAATAAGCTTTAAGTTCTTAATATACTAAGATAGCCTAATACCTATAAGAATTCTAAATATACGAGTAAGTAGGGGATTTTCAGTCTTTTAAGAATTTAGGTTATTTAATTAGATTCTTACTGTAATTAGAGCTAAGATTAACAGCTTTCTTTAATAGGAAATACTATACCGGGTAGGGACTAGTAGCTTAACTTATTAGGGCTATAAATTAGGAGACCTTGTATAAGGTCTATTAGCAGGCATAATGCCTTTTATTATACCTGATTATCCTTTTAGTATCTTATTTAATTAACAGGCTTTTAGCCTATTCTTTTAAGACCCCTTAGTAATCTATTTAATTAAATAGTATCAGCTAAGGAGGTTGTTATTTTTGCTCATTCAGGCTATTTATCAGATTTTTAATCTCGACTTTATCCAACCTTTCCGTTATAACAACATTGCGGTTATTATAGCTCTGCCTTTTAGGTGGGTTATGTGTTCTTAGTGTCCTCTATTCCCGCCCTCACTTACTAGCACTAATACAGATTACTTTAATAGAGCGTGGCTTATTAATTTCATAATCGAACACTATAGACCTTCAGTCCCTCTTACTTTAACCGTTATAAGGCATCTTTTCAGACTAAATTTGTTAAGTAGAGTCCAAGAAATTAGTACTGTCAGCTTTGGATAAGCCCATAGTAGCCAGTAGGCTGGGTTCTGCTAAATATCCAAGGTCGTAAGGTAGATGGGACAGCTAATCTGAGCCCCGTTTCGATTCTTCCCCATTGCGACAGTGGGGCCAAGCTCCCACCGAGTCGCATCAACATACGAGTCGTAGTGAGCGACTTACAGCATGATATTTCAGCACTCAACAGACGAGATAAATGATAGAGAACAAAATAGCATGTTCAATATACGACTTTGAGGACACGGCAACAAAGGTTTAGTATCGTTTTAAAACTGAGTCACTATGAACCCCCGTTTAAGTTTCGAGTCATTACCTTTTTATCAGGGTGATCCTCCTTTCTCTGCATGGGGTCTATACGGTGATAATGACCAGCTGGGAGCCTTGAATCTTGTCAGACAGCCTGATAGGGACCGTTAAAGTCTGCTGTTAAAAGTGACGATCTTTCGATATCTGGGCTGATGCTAGGAAGTTGGGCTGATCTAGGTCTGACTTCGGGATCCGAGGGGCCCGGGGGCCCACAGCGGCAGCGGAAGGCCGACCTTATCATCATCTATAAGACCGATCCTAGCCCTTCAATAGATAGAGAAATCAAGCAATTCATCGTCATACAAGCTGTCTTACCCAATCCATCCATAGTCTGATAAATCTCCTTACCAGCGAGAATACTTTAGCTGCAGCGCGGAGCGAGATTAAGATGGGCGAGCGGGCCTCTCTAGACCCGCCTATAGATGTCTTACTACAACCCACTTCTAGTCGCTCTAAGTTCAAGCAGACTATCTTTTGCCGAGGCTTGAACTGACTAGTGTACGATAATATTATCGAGTTTAATACGCAGATTGGTGTATAGTGGGATAGATTGAGATACTTAACCTATCTTGATAGTAATTGCTTCTATAGCAGTATATCTCTTAATATAATATCAGAGCAGATTGCCAATCAGTCGGTGCTTGGAACCGATAGCAAGTTTTTCTTTATACACAGAGATATCTACTCTTCTTAACACTAGAAAGCTAATCTTTTATTTATAGCTTGGGTTAGAAACAGCTTAATTGCAATACGCAGTATCTTACTTAACTATTACTTATATACCCAATCTATAGATATCTAATATAAGCTAGTAGGCAAGGGTACTATTTATACTATCTCACTAGATAAATTAAAGATATGTATAGCGTGGGAGAATATTTATATTTAACTAGGTAATATTTTATTTATACAGTCTGGCTTTTAGATTAGCTATTAGGTATTAAGCAATCAGAAAAAAGCGGACTTCGGTAATATAAAGCCAGAGACCTGGGTTAGCGTAGAAACATACCGAGAGATAGCGAAATGGCTATGGGATAGCGGTATTGTCGCTGGGGTTGGAGACGCCCCCGGTTGGGAGCGTATTCCCAACTACAATTCCCCTCCTGAAGCTGGGCTCTTGGGTTACACCTTGCATGAGATTATGCTGGGAGGATGGGGTATGCCAATTGGTGAGAGCAGATTGATATCAGATACACGGGCTTATAATGCTAATATATGTCGCCAGGTGAAATGTTCGATCTCGAAGGACTCAGTGAGGTATGCAAGAAATACAACCGGTATAGCTTCTTCATTACCAGTGCTCCACTGCACGTCCGAGGAGGAGTGGGGAGCCCACCTAACGCAATTGCAATCTTTTAATACTAAAAAATCCTCATATACACTACCCAGCCTCCAATAACCCAATGTTCCTCCTAGCCATGTAACAGGACTAGGCGGTTCCTAGCCCACTACGCCGCCACTCCCACCACCTAAAGCGGTTACAAGAGCATCTATCTGCATTGATTCCTCACAAGCCATACTAAAAAACTCGTCATGTCCCAAAGTTTGATCACCACTAAATTCCTTAGTTTGCGCCCCAAGTTGCGTAATGCGCTCCATAGTTGATTTAATTGGGGTTTGTAGCCTCTCAAAAAGTCTACACCCCAAGCGGAAGCCTGACGATATACTTTCGAGAAGTTCGACGCTCTTCTCGAATGCATTAGTAGCGTTTGCAAGAAGGGGGGGGTCGCATTGTGGTTCCCATATGACCGTTGACAAAGCCGCCATAGCAGTGGGTAGATAGGTGACTATTGTGTATCGCTCCGGGTTTTGCTTTGTGGGTGAGTTGTGGTAGGCATGCATCGCCTCAATTGTTGAGATAGCGACATCAGCGGCAATCCGAAAGGCCGGACTGGCAAATTTCAGCGTGGTTGGATCCCGCGCTCGCATGACCAAACGAAGGTAATTGCTACGCTGCGATGGATAATTAGCCTAACTTTGTTCTAGATCTTTGCATGAACAAGACCCCCTTACAAGGTGCATTACAATTGCTTGTCGCGTAACAACATGAGGATATCGTTCGTACCCTGACACAACAAAGGCAGTTGTTGACCACTGAAGTTGCTCCGGAAGGTTGGCGAGCATGACTGTTATCTTAGCCTCAGTCATTGCGATGAATTCCTGTGTGATTTCTGGAGCCTGAGGACAACTTGTCGCTGTCCAAATTTCGGAAAGCAAGCGAGACCATTTAACTGCCGCTACCAAATATGGCTCGGACGCAGCATTGGGGAGATCAACGTTAATTTGTCTGTCGTCGATACGACTTGGGGATCCTAGATGATGCGATATGTTTCGCTCCAAAGTGTAAATACTGTAAATAAGTCTTTTACGAAGCGCCATGTCCGATTCTGATAGATCAGTCCAAGATGACTGGTCATGAAGGCGAAGTTGAAAAATAAGGCGAACGGCGGTACCCATTTCATCGTAAGCGGAATCCGCACGTTCGAGATACAGTAGATATAGCGACTTTAAGACTAGGCACTGGATGGTCGTCAGATCTGCTTTCCTGTCCTGGATGATATGGTTCATGAGATGATGGGCTCGTAGGAATCTTGACCAGCCAGGAATATTCTTGTCATCGTCACAGAAGTCCTCGAGAATGCTGACCTTTGCAAGGAGCAGCTGAGAGAGGATGATGAATTGAATGCGTTCCAGAGTAACTTCTTTGAGGTATGGGCTGTGAGCGTAACGGGCAAACTGATCGTTAAATACAGTCTCTTCGAGGCAAGGGTCTATCGATTGGTCAATTGTCGCCGGGGATTTCGGCTACGTTGAGTGCAGGCAGATTTCACTTACAATGAGGATACATCATGGTGAAGTATATGTGTATCGTGCCTTGCAATGGTTTGAGGCCTTTGTGGGTAATCTCCGCATCCCAATGATGGAGTTCTCGCAGATAACATGCACCGGAATCCGAACAAGATTCCAGCCAGCATGGTGGTCGCTGAGAAGGTGGACCGCCGCGTTGACGAATTAGGTTCTCGGTAAGGCCGTGGCTTCCATCACTATGTATGGATAGGCCAGAGTCTACAGATCCAGCATCCTTGAGTGCCTTGACATCGCTCGCAATAGACGCCAGCTGATTAGTAATCTCTTGTCTCCATGCAGACGTTTCAGGATTCGACATGGTGTTGCTAACGACTTGGCGCCTCTTGCGTGATTCGACAGTGTATTGGCATGTCGTCCGGCTATCGGCACATTGCGAGCAAGGGTCCTCTCCGGAACACTGTTTGGTTTCCTTCAGCTTCTCTGGAGCACGGTGAAGAAAGTTGAATGGCGCTACTTACTCTCACTTTGCGCTTCTTGCATTCGGTACTAGACAGTCAGGTTGGCGGAGTTCGCTGGTGGAACGCGCATGGCGTCTCTTACCAAGCATGCGGAATATACCGCCCCCGTTTGGACGTCGGTTCGTCCTGTGGGACAATGATTGTGTCAGACACATTCGTTTCATTGGTGTTTTCCATCATGGGTTGAACAGTCGACTGTTGCTGGCTTCGGAACATACCAACAAACAAGTGCTCTAGTTATTTCCTTGGAGACGCGGGGTATTGTTCACGATATGTCGTGTCGTACGACTCGCACCCGCAACGTGACAAAGAACCTCTACTAACGCGGGGCCTAATAGGCGCACGGGTACCCGTGCGTATAAAATTTCACGGGACCCGTGCGGATTATATAAGCGTTGACGGCTACCAGCAAATACTGGCTATGTGGGCACAGTGTGATAGTGATGACAGACACACCGGAGTTTAATAATAGTAGGTCTAGCCTACTAGCCTAGGTACTACTTAAAGGCTAAGCCTGATCTTGATAAAGGAGGCATACTTTTTCCCTTTCTTAATTTAAATTTTTAGAAGACTACCTTTATTGCCTGGTCTATTTTCCACCTAGCTGTTATATTAGCTTTTATCTCTCTTTTCTTAATTTTCTTTATCTTATTATAATTAGGAGTATCTAATTAGGTATTTAATAGTCTCTTTATATTATTTTCTTTTTACTGCTTATAGCTGCAGGACCTTTTTCTATATAAGTTGTAGGGTATTCTTAACTCTTACTATTATAGGCTTTATCTGTATTATATATCTTTTTTACTAATAAAATAGCAAATTCTAATTTATAATATAATTATAAATAAGATATAGCTATATAGCGGAATAAAAAGACTGCTGCTTCTTAATATTCTTTTTATATATTTTTTAAATCTTGCCTAGCTTTTATTTACTTAAAAAGAGTTATATTATTATTTTATTTTTTACTTAGATATTAGTATACTTATTTTCTAATTTATCCTAGTTAAAATAGGCTATTATTTCTTCTTTAATTTACTCTTTAAAATCTATTAGTATTATACAGTATTTAATTATTTACTTTTAGTTAAAATACCAGTTATAATTAGCTTTACTATATTATAAAAACAGACTTATTATATTTTAATAGTATTAGTTAGTATTAATCTTAAAGCTGCTATAAGGCTATATTATATACTAAGTACTTCTTATTATAATATATCTATAATAAATAGCCTGCAGGTTATTATATTTTAATATTAAAGCTGCTACTATTATTAAAGCTGTTATTACTATTAGTATCTTTACTACTACTAGTATTTTTACTACTATTAGTATCTTTACTGCTATTAGTATCTTTATTACTATTAATACTATTATTAATAAAATAGCTATTAATACTAGTACTACTATTACTACTAGCTATAAAAGCTTTATATACTATAAAAAGTATAATTTTAATAATATTATATAATTTAATATATAGTATTTACTGTATATAAAATATACTTTCAGCTATATTACTATTTTAATAATTTTAAATATATTAAACTTCTACTGAATATTTAATTATAATTTAATTAAGATAATAGCTATTTAATTAATATACTAATAAAGCTTTAATAGTAATTAAGAATTTCTAATATAGCTAAAATACTAATATATATAAATCTCTTAAAATAACTTTTTAATAGTATATAATTTATTAGTAGAAGAAATACTTAGTATAAATAGAGCTTATAATAATAAGAGTTTAAAATATTCTATAATTTAAAATAGAATGAAGTTTAGCAGCTAAAACTAGCTAAGGGAAATTAGTATAAATAGAATGTTAAATACTTAATTAAATACTTTTAAAAGAAATTAAATAGAAAAAAATTAACTAAAATAAAATAAAAGTTGCTATAATAGCTAGTTAAGTAACAGGTTAAGTAATAAAAATTATCTTTAAAATATTTAAATTAAAAAAGGGAAAAAAGCTCTATTTTTAATAGAAATTAAGCTGATTTTTTAAGTAGTATCTAATTTAGTAAGCTAAACTTACTGATATTAAACTCCAGTATACCTATTAGTATTATTATAGTAAATACTTTTAATTTATAAAATAACTATATTATTAAAATAAAAATACTAATTAACTTAAATTTTAATAAGTTTTTTTTATATAAATTAAACTAATTAATTTTAATATAATTAATCTTCTTAAAATATTATAATAAGTAGTATTTATTAAGCTTTTTAATATATTAATTAAAAATCTTTATAATAACTTAAATATAAAAAAAGTAAGGGAAGCTGGAGTTATACTAGTATAATACTATAAATTTAAAAATAGAATTTAGTAATAATAAAATTAATCTCTACCTCTCTATTTCTCTAATTAATTCCGATATTTAATAGTTATTACTATAATATTAATATACTAATAGTACTTATATATATAACTAGCTTTTAAGTTACTAATATTATATTGAATTTAAGCCTGTTATCTTAGTTAGACTTAATAATCTTTTTATTTATTAATTTTATAATTAAATATCAGTAATTAAAAAACTTATTTTAATTATAAAAACTATTTTAATAAGCTTTAACTTCTTAAGTATAATATATAAAGCTTAATTAATAATAATATAACATTATTTTATTTATATTTTAAAAATATAAAAGTAAAATTACAGTTAAAAAATAGTAAGTTATAATATTTATTAAAGATTATAAAATAGTAGAATAAAAAGTTATAAATTAATATAATAATAAAGAAATATTCTTATAAAAAATCTCTTTTTAATATACCCCTCTAGCTTAAAGCTATTTAAGTTAAATTTGCAGTTTTTATATTTTTAAATTATCTTCTATTAGATTTTTTAATTTTTTTTATTCCAGCTAATTTATAATATCTATTAAATTTAGTTATATAACTAATTATTAAATACCAAGCTTATTAGAATCTTAATAAAACTATTAGTAATTATTTTTTCTATATTAATATAGTTTACTATAATTTTATTTCTCTAAGCTTTTTACCTTAGCTAATAATTATATATTAAGAGGTTAGAATACTCTAGTATATATATACTTAAAAAGAGAATTAGAAGCTTAATAGTAAAAGAAAAATACTAATAATAGTATTAATAATATAGACTATATACCTAATTTATTTAAAGGTTAATAGTATACTTAAATAAATTAAGATTTCTAATTTAACTAGTTATCTTTTCTAATATCTTTATAAGCTACAGGTAATAGCTATATTTTAAAAAAGCTAGATTAGCTAAAAAAGCTAAATTAGCTAAAAAAGCTAGATTAGCTAAAAAAGCTAGATTTTAAAAAAGTTAAATTTACTGAAAAAGCTAAATCTTAAAAAAGGTAAAATTCTAATAAATATAAATACTTTATAAACTCTATTACCTTTTTTATTCTAATTATTCTTCTATTTTTATACCTTAATTAATAACCTATTTAATAACTTAACTGAGAATATCTTACTCTTTTTACCTTATAATATAAATTAATAAGCTATATTCTAATTATTAATATCTTTATAGCTTTTAATTTAATTTAATAAATTTAATAGAAACTAATCTAGCTTTTATTATAAAGCTAAAAGCTATAATATAAAAATCTAAACTGAAAAATATTATATAAATCTGAGTATATAGCTTTAATAATAAGTATCCAGTATAATTACTTATCTTTAGCTACTATATAATATAAAAGCTAATTAGTATAAATCTAGCTTTAAAATACTAAATTAATAAAGAATTATTAAAAGATTAGAATACCCTAATATATATATATCTAGAGAGGAGATTAAAAGCTTAATAGTAAAAGAAAAACACTAATAATAGTATTAATAATATAGATTATATACCTAATCTATTTAAAGATTAATAGTATACTTAAATAAACTAAGATTTCTAATTTAACTAGTTATTTTTTCTAATATCTTTATAAGCTATAAATAATAGCTATATCTTTAAAAAACTAAATTAGCTAGAAAAGCTAGATTTTAAAAAAGATAAAATCCTAATAGATATAAATACTTTACAGACTCTCTTCTATTCCAGTTATTTTTCTATTTTTATACCTTAATTAATAACCTATTTAATAATTTAATTAAGAATATCTACTTACTCTTTCTACTTTATAATATAAACTAACAAGCTATATTCTAATTATTAATATCTTTATAGCTTCTAATTTAATTTAATAAATTTAATAGAGATTAATCTAGCTTTTACTATAAAGTTAAAAGCTATAATATAAAAATCTAAACTGAAAAATATTATATAAATCTAAGTATATAGCTCTAATAATAAGTATTTAGTATAGTTACTTATTTTTAGCTACTATATAATATAAGAGCTAGCTAGTATAAGTTTAACTTTAAAATATTAAATTAGTAAAAAGTTATATTATTTTAAGATTCTTTTTAAGAATTACTAAGAAAATAGAATTTTTTAAATAGAAAGTAAGTTTCTTAGGAAATTATATTATAATTATATATTATAAACTTTAAAACTTATAAATAAGGTAATATTAGTTAACTTATAGCTAAAAAATTAATAACTATAAGAGTTTAAGAGAATTTATAAAGAGATATTATAAAGAAGGTTTTAAATATACTTAGTAATTAGAAGAGGTAAATAACTATACTTAGATTTAAAATTAATAGATTAAGTTTCTTA